>OW121742.1:95647629-96847629 GCA_933228675.1 Stomorhina lunata | reverse complement strand
AAGTTAAGGTTGCCAGCCTTGAATACTTTTATGGAATACCCTATTTGTATGATATCGTGAATTGATAAATAAAAACGTTTTCTCTTTTCAATAAATTAAAAAATACTATAAATATTTACAATTATGTATAGATTGAGCGATCTTAAGAATTTGTTGAATATCTTTAGAATATGTAAGTATGTACAAATATTGCAAAGAGTTTAAATACACGAGTTCGTATGCCAATATTTTACTATTCTTTGAGAGACTTGGACATTTAACGCTTTTTAATTAAATTTTATACCTAGGGTATAAAGTTTATCTATTTACAGACGAGTAGCTTTCAATTTATAGACTTGAATATAAATTGTTTACTATTGACTGGACCAACATAAGTATTTTCTTTTAAATTATAGTGATTTTACCGGTATTTACTGGTATTCAATTGAATGATTTAAAAACTTTCGTTTGAAATTATTTTTGCATAATATAAATATTTATATAAACATATAATTATAATAAACACAATTGAATTTTTTCTGATTGGGAAATATAATGGGTTAGGGCTATCCGAAACATTTTGCAAAGTAAAAAATATTCCTCTATAAAAACTCAAAATTCTTTTTCGCCAAATATTTTTTTTAATGAATGGATTTCCCTTTACAAAATATTCTTTTTTGTGCGCCCCATAAGAACCTATAGATTGAGGACTTTAAATAAATTTTGAAAGTGTTCACATTTAATTTTAAAGCGCACTTTTTTTCTTAGTCTATATAAAAATGGCACTTTAGTGGCATTTAAACAAGATTGTACCACGAGAGAAAAATCCATACAACTGCCAAGTGCTTTGGCCCGAGGAAATACTGAATATATCAAGATTTTATCAACATAGATTTGAACAATATTTCAACAAAAATCTTTTTTCCCAGTGTATGCACATACAGATCAAAAAAATAGCACCATTAGCGCTGATTTCAAACTTGTAACAAAATCTTATATCTTTAAAACTTTGTACACTTTTAAAGATACTATACAAAATAATTTCTGAGGTCCCTTTTTTAATCTTTAGTTGTGACCATGTTTTGGCATCGCTAATGAATTCTTCTCTTATCCATGACTCCCAGTGGAGCATAGGGCCTCATGAATTGAAGTACCAGAACTAAGTACTGAAACTTGTACATTTTTCTATTGATTTTTACAAGGGGACCAACGCCATGTGAAGAAAATGCACGCCACACTATAATCTTTTCATCGTCTGAAAGGACAAAAATACAATCATCGTTTCACTTCATCGTTCGAAAAGACAAAAAATACAATCGCATAGGGTGTATTTTCTAGGCATTTCATAGGTCACCTTCTAAAAACCAATGGCAAAATAGACAAGTTTCAGTATTTAGGTTAGGTTATAAAGAAAGTGTCAAGCGACACCTTCACTCGGAGAATCCAGTGGTCCATTGTGATCCTTTACTAAAAGAGGAGAAAAAAAGAAGATTGAAGATAGAGGAATAGAAAAGAATTGTATTAAGGAAGAAGAAGAGTACCCTATCTAAGCCAGTTGAGACCCGTGGTGAACCCTACAATATCTTGCAAACTGCACTGTTGCAGATCCTGAAGTTCAGCAAAAGAATCTGCTGCCTAGATGTCTGAGCCTTTGAGTTTCAGTATTTAGATATTCTAGAAAAACCATATGGAGCCATATGCCTTCGATTCCATGCCAATTAAGTGGAAATTTGTGCGGAACAATGACCCCAAACACTCTTTTAAATTAATAAAAAAAATGGTTTTATGCGGAAAAGATAGTCGTTTTGCATTGACCAGCCCAAAGTCCCGACTTAAATTCAATAGAGAACCTTTGGAGGGAAGTCAAGGTTGAAATCGCAAAACCAAAATTATAAAAATATAGATGATTGTGGTCGGCATCACGAAATCACAAATTTCTTTAAAGAAAGGCTTTTGAGAATGTGTGTTGTAAGGGTGGTATGGTCAAATATGGGCTGATTCTTACGAAATTAGGTATACTTATTTCGGTTATCATTTATGTTGAATATTATCAAAATATGTACAATTAAATTTGTGGCTGAAAAGGGCCAAAAACTCTATTCTGGGAAGTCATCCCTATGGGAGGTACCCGAAATAGTTATCCGATTTTAAGTATAAGGATCGTCCTTAGACCAAAATATGAGTCTGTGCTAATTTCATCAAAATATACAAAAAGAAAATATGTTTTTTTTTTTTGTAATTCCTATACATTATTAAATCAACTCAGGGAGTGATACTCAGTCGATCGGTATACCATAAAGCTGGTCTGAGACCAATATTTCTATGCGTTACAAAAAAACTCTTATAGTTGTGCTATTATTTTGACAGTAACTGCAAATTTAACAAAAAAGATTTAACACCAATAATTGACATACAAAAGTCAATGACCTATAAATTATTAACAAAACTAAAGAAAAAGTTTTTTAATTAATGCTAAGTAAAACTAGTTTATTTAGGTATAAATAAACAAAATATTTCTCTTTTCATATACATATAACTTTACTTTCAGAGAGCCACAAATTTAAAATAAAAACAAGTAAGAAAGTGCTATAGTCGGCCAAACCCGACCATACGTTACCCTTCACCACTAAGGTTAAAGGTGTTCTTTTTCCTGTATAAAGACAAATTTTTGCAAACTTATGCTAAATTTTGCCATCATACAAAAATTTTCTGAAAACTTATATATTTAAGCTGTTTTCGTCATTTGGACTTATATGAGAGCTAGGGTCAAATGTGAGTCCTACAAAAATTATGTGTGCAAAAAATAAACTTGAAATTCTCATTATCTTTAAATTTACGAGCGTTTTAGTGATTTTTGTCTCATTTAGTGCGTTTTTAAAGAAGAGTTTGTATGGGAGTTATGATCAAATGTGGACCGATTTCAACGAATTTTGGTACAGTGATTTTAGTTTACATAAGCAGTATTTGTTTTAAATTTCATGAAAAAATATTTTTATTTATATGTCAATTCCGAGAAGTAGGACCTATGGGAGGTACCATAAATAATGGACCGATTTTAACGAATTTCAATAGCCATGGTCCCATTATCAAAAAAAAATGAGATATGTCAAATGTCATCAAATTATCTTTAGAATTGCGACCTAGTGTGATTACAAGGGGTCCAGCCAGCCAGACGGACGGACGGACATCGCTAAATCGACTCAGAAAGTGATTATAAGCCTATTGGTATACTAAAAGGTGGGTCTAAGACAAATATTTCTATGCGTTACATACATCAGCACAAACTTATAATACCCCTTCCACCTATGGTGGTGAAGGGTATAACAACAAGCATCTTTTGGTTGGCAAATATGTATTACAATTTATGTTATGAATACTTCAACAGAAATGCAAAAATACTTATTATAGATTTAAATACTTAAATAGGCATTTCAAATAAAAGAAGCCGTTAAAAAGGAAAGTTGTTTTGTTTGTGTGTTTGTAAATGGCAACACTAAAAATATATTTTTTTGTAATTCCTGTACATTTTTTGCACATTTATTTACCTTTATCTCTCTTTTTTTCTCGCTCTATGTTTAAGTGATTCTCTCTGTTGTTATTTATGAGGAACCAGCTGATGTTTTTTTTTCTTTTATCCTCAATATTGGTTGTTTTATTTTGATATTTATTGATTTTTCTATATTACTTATTAATAATAGCGATATTTTATGTCAATGTAAAATATTTTCAATTATTTCCCGGTTTAAAATTACAATTAATTAATTTTTATTACACGTTTAACAATACTTTTAGTAAACAGCAACAATAGTTTCTGTATTCGGTCGAAAGTTTGTTTGTAAGTAGCAGTGGAGATAACATTGCGATTGTTTAACCAAATCAGCGATTTGTATACTTTGTTGCTTTTTTACGCTAATAAAAGATATTACCGACATTAGTAGCATTAAATTTTAGCGGCAAAATAATATGTAAACTTAGAGCTAACAGTTTACGAAAAATCATAAATTAAATGAATTGGCTATCAATATTTTGATAACAATTAATAACAGTTTTATCGATCTTTTTATAAAAAACAAGTAAGAAAGTGCTATGGTCGGTCAAGCCGACCATACGATACTCTTCACCACTAAGGTGAAAGGTGTTCTTTTTCGTTTATAAAAATAGTTAGTTAGCTAGTTATTTCTTTATTGATTCTTTTTTCAATTTTTGATTTTTACAAACTCGGAATAAAAAATATTCAAAATATACAAATATAAAATTTTTTTTAGAATAAAAAGAAATTACGACTATGACATAATGTCGTCAGTCGGTACAATCATGAAATAAATATTAAAGGAAGTGCCACTTTCTTTTTATTTTGTAAACATTAACCATTTGACAAGAAAGAATATCTGAAGTTTACTCGAAAAATGAGGCTACCTTACTTTAAAAACAAAAAATCCCATTTACACTCAGAAAAAAAAATGAACTAGAATTTAGGAAAATTTACTAAATTCGAGGAAAACATGGTTGTCGTATAGCGCCAAAGCCATATTTTACAGCAATTAAGTAAAAAATCCTCTATTTCACTTGTAGTGTTTGGGGAAACTAAGTTAGTAACGTTTTTGAACTGAGATCCACAAAATTGCTCCTAGTAGGTGTTTTCAAAGTCTACCGAGTCTTTCCCTAAACTTTTAGGAACACAAGCTGTGAATATTATCTCACAAGTCTCAGCAGTTTGCCCGTAATTCGTTATTTAGTAAAACACATGAAATATTCTTTATTTTGATGATATAATTGAGATCTTATGTGTTTTAGCATCTACAGAGCTACAAAGTACAAATTTTATTAGACTATTTATTGAAAATATTAGTTATTTTAGCGTTATTTATTTTATTTTTTAAACTACACATTTTAGTTTACAAATTTCCATAAAATAATCTACGAGTATGGCAACGATCTGTGTAATATTGACAAAATATACAAACTTCAAAGATATTCTTTATAGTCAAAAATTTTGAAGTGGCACTTCCTTTAATATTTATTTCATGGGTACAATCACAAAATATTTTGATTTATTTACCAAAGTACGTTTAGCATTCACGTAACTTAATAATTAAATTCTCTGATAATATCTTTTCTATATTTTATAGCATCTATTATCTAACGAAATAAATCATTAGAGGTAAAATTTACATTGTTTAATATGTTAACAACTTCATTTAGCTGGAAAATGAAAAAGTGTCTCCGGTTCTTTAAGATTGCATAATGAACACAGTTGTGATCTTTGTTGTTGTTGTTGAAATCTCGTGGCATTGAGTTCTATAAGGTCGCATCTGGCTTTAAATATCCAGCTTATTATTTGTGATATTTACAAAATAAAATACAAAACTTATATATTTAAGCTGTTTCCGTCATTTGGACTTATATGAGAGCTAGGCTCAAATGTGGACCGATTTTTGGCAAGTTGATTACAGTTTTTACAAGAATTATGCATGCAAAAAATAAACTCAAAATTGTCATTATCTTCAGATTTACGAGCGTTTTAGTGATTTTTTGTCTCTTTTAGTGCGTTTTTAAATAAGAATTTGTATGGAAGCTATGGTCAAATGTGAACCGATTTCAACGAAATTTGGTACAATGATTTAAGTTTTCATAAGCAATATTTGTTTAAAATTTCATGGAAAAGTATTGATATTTGTGGCCAATAAATCAATTCCGGGAAGTGGGACCTATGGGGGTACCATAAATAATGGACCGATTTTGACGAATTTCAATAGCCATGGTCCCATTATCAAAAAAATGATCTGTGACAAATTTCATTAAATTATCTTTAGATTTGCGACCTGTAGTTTGATTACAAGGTTTACATGGGGGTCCTGGCAGCCAGACGAACGGACGGACATCGCTAAATCGACTCAGAAAGTGATTCTAAGCCTATTGGTATTCTGAAGGGTAACAAATATTTCTATGCGTTAGATACATCAGCACAAACTTATAATACCCTTTCCACCTATGGTGGTGAAGGGTATAATAAAAAAACTAGAAGTAAGTCAACTCAAAATTCATACCTCAATTTTGGGCTCACCTGAATATGACATTACAAACAAAACTTTATACAGGTTCGCTATTTACAAGACTTTCAGTGCTTTTTTGATTTACAAAATTAAAACTTTAACATACATACTTTTTATAAAAAAAAATACTAAAAATTCAAACAATACTTATCATTCTTACATATTGCAATGTATCGAAATCAGGTTTGAAAAATGCAATATCGTACCGAAAAACAGTTTTAAAAAAATTTAAATTATACCAAAACGAAAATTACGATTAAATATTAAATTTTCCATTTATGTGGTTAAAACCTTTGAATAAAATAAACAGATGTTTACATGTGACCGATTGATGTATCCAGGAAACTTTAGGGACACCGGTGTCCCATATGCGTCAAAGGGTTAAAGGCTTAAAAACATTAAAAAATATATGGGCAAAAAACAATTAATTTTAATTTTTGGAGTTAAAAAATATCAACAAAATCGGTATGTTGTTGTTGTAATTGCAATATTATTGGTAATATCGCAGAAGTAGCAGTCCTTAGTCGAGATCATACGATTTCCGAGTCATTCCGGTACGAAGAACCGACTGCAGTAGGAATCTTAATCGGCTATAAATGACATCGCTTTCATACCTTATTTGATTTTGCCTTAGTTTGCTATCTAAAACCTTTAAAAGGTATATGCACTTTTTTTAAAAGTGACGAAATTAAAATTTAGCCATTGAGTAGTATTAGAAGTGATGAAATTAAAATTTAGAGGACAATGGATTTATCCCCTAGGTGTGGTGTCTATTTCGTAGAACAACGACTTGGGTTCAAATGTTAAAACGAATGAAAGAAGACGATATATGAAAAAACGTGAATGCTTCAATCGACTTTTTTTAAATATGCATGTCAATTAGGCTAAAAGGTGAAAAACTTGCGCTACTAAGAATTTGTGTTCAATATACCTGAAGTCTTAAAGTTCAAATCTGTAATTAGATTTTCGAACTCCTAAGAGTACAAAAATTATTCGAGTTTTAAAGGAATAAAACTATTTAATTTTTGCCCATATACATATTATTAGTATTGTAAATAACAGCATTCTTTAAGGCATAACAAAAATGTTTGCTTTTTGGTACTACAAATATCAACTTTGTATGAACTGCTTTATCGTAAAAATGCAACTCTGCATAATCAACAACCACAAACAAACTAAACACACCTAAAGCATATTTTTTGACATTTCATTAAATTTTGTGGATTTTGTTTTTAGAATACGCGAAAAACACCGAGGATAAAACAATTTTTTTTGTTAATTTTTATATTATTAATTGCAAAAAACACGGCATTATTTCTTAATCGAGTTCTAAAGATAGCGTACACATAAAACTAATTACATTTATTCTCGTTGTTAAAGAAATATCGCCCCAGCTTATTTAAAAGAAAAAAAGCAAAAGTTTCCACTAGTTGGTGTTAAACAAATGAAAAATTGCAAAAAAATCGTAAAATTTAATTCAGAAGTTGAAAAAAGTTAAAATATTTAGAATTGTTAATAGTTTATTGCGGAATATAAAGCTAAATTTACAGAACTAACAGGGATTTCACGAAAAAATTGTGCATACGCCGAGATTTAAAAATATGAAATGGGTAAGAAATCTGCTTTCGATGATTATTTTTGTGGACGCAAACAATAACCGATTAAGTCAAAATTAAAACTTTTTTATAAAATAGCTCTAATTCTTCAATTTCTTTTAACAATATAAGGTAGCTTTTGTATATCTGACCAAGAATACCTAATCGGTTCGATCTTTCCATACTAATGCAGTATTGACTTTTCCGGTTATTCTCGTGGCCACACATTTTATGTTGCATACATATTCGAATTTTGTTGCAAATAAAATAAATATAAATACTTAAATTTGCTATAGTAAATATTCCGCTACTGACGAAAGTTTTTGCATTTGCTGATAATTTAAAACATGTAGATATTTTTTGTTGAGTCATTAGGTGGAGTTAGGAATTGGGGAAATATCCTTGAAGCCATAAGGCTTTGTCGTGTACGCTTAAGAGGGTTGTAGGTTTGTGTTTTTTGGGACAGTATGACAGTAATAACAAGTAAGATTATTAAAAATAATGACTAATATAAACTAATAACATAGTCAAAAGCGTTCCCGTACAAAATTTTCAATGCAAATTGTTGTTTTTTGGGTAATTTCTGACAACTTCGTACCGTTTTGGGTAGTTTTATTAGAGTACGGGAACAAGCTAATATGTTTCTTCCTTTACTTTAACAACACAACCGAAACTTACTCAAAACTGTTCCCTTGCAAAATTTTCAAAACAAAAATTGTTGTTTTTTGAATAATTTTTGGTAGTTATAGTACAGGAACAATGTTAATAATTTATTAAATTTATTGAAAGTATTACTTTTCTCCGATGCTATAAAGGATAATGCTAGCTCTTTAATTACAACTCTTTAAAGTGATGACCAATCATTTACTATAAAACCTTTTGGCTCAGCCGTTTGTAAATAATTTCACCTTTCTGGAAGGCAATCAACCACTGCCCTAGCTTTAAAGAACAACTTTGCCTAACATATTCTTTCAATCTTGTGCTGTTAAATCTTAACACAAGTTTTCTGAAGGGTGGCGTAGAAGCACTATTCTAGCACGCCTTTCAACCAATTTTTTTAGGTGAGTTTCCAATGTTTTTTAAGGTTGCTGATGTAACGCCAGTTCTTAAAAAGGCTAGGAATCAAGGTAAAATACCAGATGTCAAATAACATACCTAATGACCGGCAGTATGAATTCCAGGACATATTTTCCTTTATTTATGAAAAATTGTTCCGTTCTATTCACAGTTTTGAGGAATGTAAAGATATTGCTCTCCATATTTCCAAAGCTATTATAATGGAATGCATCGTTGCACTTCTATCATTTAATTACTTTTCTTGGATTTAATAGCAGTTATCGGTTTATATCGAGCACGCTTAGAGATTGCACTATAAGATTTGTTAAAGACGTATTATTTATTTATGAGAACTTTCTTCCTTATACTTCTTTTTTTATTTTTCTAAATGACATTATATGTCAAACATCCCATACTATACTATTTTGCAGATCATAGCAACATTCGCCATTCGCAACTACTTTCCAAGCCATGAGGCAAACCATTAATGTCAGTCTAAATTATGACCCAACTCCAAAATTCAATAGGGTCGATTTTATTGCCCGTAAATCCTAATGCATAAGTAGGTGTCATCCCCTGAGTGTTGGTCCACTAATAAAAAAAAAAAACATTTCTACATTTTTTCGTCATAGCTATTAAAACTTGATATTTATTTGTAGTATCTTACTGGTTTTTATAAGATGGATTTATATGGAAATTTATAAGCATTGAAATGCTTCCCGGATCTAGGTTATTTTTTTGTAATGTGGCATTAATGAATTATTTGAGTGCGAAAATAAACAAAGTTCTATAGGTAAAAAATTCCAACAACGAACAATTTTAACTAGAAAATAACATTTTATCTTAGGAAAAACTCTGCGTTACTGCGTATCTCGATTCGAAAATAATGCTCTTCGAATTTGTATGCTTAAAGCATTGTGTTTCGAAAATATTTTCTTTCGAATCGAAATAGATATTACCAAAACTATAGTTAAAAAATCAACTTTGTCATTAACATCACAAAATGACAATATCTGCAAAGATAAAAGTTATACATATCTATATAAGATGGAAGAGCAATCACATATTAGATAAAAAGAAAAGAAGCCAAAACTGACACCTTAGGAACTCCTGACGATGAAGTTAACTACCCAGAAGTCAAACCATTTGTATAAACAAACTGATAAATAAGAATAAATCAAGTTACAAGCTGAATGAAGTATGCACATTAAAGCGTCTCGACTTGTAATGCAGAAAAAAAGTCCGCTGTACACCCCAGAACATAAAGTATTGTTGTAAGATAGTTTCAAAAAAAATTTAATTTTTTTCGCCGCACACTGGGGTCGCCAAAGTACGTTTTTCATTACATCTTCAGCATTTACAGTCGGACTTTAAAGTGTGATATATCGTTTTTTTGTCTGGCACTATTCGCTATGCGCTATTGTCTCAATTCGTAGTCCTTAACTAAGGTTAAGAACTACTGGTAAATGGTCTGCTTCATCTATAGGCAGCTCCACCATTATGGACAAAATTATTTATTATCCTGATAATATCGATTACTGCATTCCCATACCACTCTTCGATCGCTCCTTCTCTGTGGATTTCTCTGGTACTCAATTCCAGGGATGGGACCCTGAAAATTTATACGGATGGATCTATGTATATTGAAAATTGAAGTGAGTGTTGGCTTCTTATTCCCACTATTGGGGATGAAACCCAATTTTAAGCTCCCAAAACTCTGCAGTATATTTCAGGCTGAAACTGCTCTTTAAACTGTTTCTGGTCCACAGAAACGAGCTGCTCAGTCTCTAGACTATCGTAGCCAACTTACGACAGTAAGCGTTCTGCAGACTTGGTCACCTTTCCGCGCCATAGACTTCGCCCTAATATCAGTACTCACAGGACACTGTTTAATAAGATTACATGCTAGAAGACTTAATCTTTAAAGCAATGACTACTGCAGAAGTTGTCATAAAGTCGAGGAGAAAGAAACTGTCACTCTTTTCATCTCTAGGTTCATCTAGGCTTCCCGTTTCAGCACGATCTATTGGAGATCTCGAACATTAACATTCTTAAAATAGGCCAATTTATTGTTGCATCTGGTTGGCTCTAGTAAAGCCTTTTATTTATGGTAGTTTACAATTGATTTTCTCTCTCCCCAGCAGGTAACACAAAGAGACCGGAATCTATGGTCAGTCACCTGCTTAACCTAACCTAGACATTTCGTTATATAAATTTCTGTGTTTATCGAGCTTGATAATTGGCCTATATTTACAACCTGTAAAGGACACAGGCCGAGCATATTTTAGAATTCCATGCGCTTCGATCTTGTGCGCATATTCTCCAATTTCGTAGTTAAAGTTTTGAAATATTTTCTTCTACTTGATTTTTTCAAACGTCCTCTTCTAAGAGTTTCAAACGTCCTCTTCTAAGAGTTACCTAAGGATCATTTTTGCTGCAGTATTTTCATCGTAGCCAACGCAGCCGTTGCTGTTTAGCTTCATGCTAAACTGCAAATTGCTTGACACACCAGAACTTTATTGGGGATTTTTTTTATTTAATGAGTAATGTCATTAATGGTTTGTTATTTCCGATATAAAACGATTTATCTTTTATATCAAAATAGATCTTTATCAAGCATACACTTTCTTTTTGTATCTTTACGATGTTAGCTATCTCACGATTTTGTGTTCTGGTGTTACCGTCTGATTTTGACGTCCACTGGGTTCTGTAACATCGGTGTCTCAAACCAACGGATTATTGTTGTTTCAGTCACCTGCTTAACCTAACCTAGACATTTCGTTATATAAATTTCTGTGTTTATCGAGCTTGATAATTGGCCTATATTTACAACCTGTAAAGGACACAGGCCGAGCATATTTCAGAATTCCATGCGCTTCGATCTTGTGCGCATATTCTCCAATTTCGTAGTTAAAGTTTTGAAATATTTTCTTCTACTTGATTTTTTCAAACGTCCTCTTCTAAGAGTTTCAAACGTCCTCTTCTAAGAGTTTCCTAAGGATCATTTTTGCTGCAGTATTTTCATCGTAGCCAACGCAGCCGTTGCTGTTTAGCTTCATGCTAAACTGCAAATTGCTTGACACACCAGAACTTTATTGGGGATTTTTTTTATTTAATGAGTAATGTCATTAATGGTTTGTTATTTCCGATATAAAACGATTTATCTTTTATATCAAAATAGATCTTTATCAAGCATACACTTTCTTTTTGTATCTTTACGATGTTAGCTATCTCACGATTTTGTGTTCTGGTGTTACCGTCTGATTTTGACGTCCACTGGGTTCTGTAACATCGGTGTCTCAAACCAACGGATTATTGTTGTTTCAGTCACCTGCTTAACCTAACCTAGACATTTCGTTATATAAATTTCTGTGTTTATCGAGCTTGATAATTGGCCTATATTTACAACCTGTAAAGGACACAGGCCGAGCATATTTCAGAATTCCATGCGCTTCGATCTTGTGCGCATATTCTCCAATTTCGTAGTTAAAGTTTTGAAATATTTTCTTCTACTTGATTTTTTCAAACATCCTCTTCTAAGAGTTTCAAACGTCCTCTTCTAAGAGTTTCCTAAGGATCATTTTTGCTGCAGTATTTTCATCGTAGCCAACGCAGCCGTTGCTGTTTAGCTTCATGCTAAACTGCAAATTGCTTGACACACCAGAACTTTATTGGGTTTTTTTTTATTCAATGAGTAATGTCATTAATGATTTGTTATTTCCGATATAAAACGATTTATCTTTTATATCAAAATAGGTCTTTGTCAAGCATACACTTTCTTTTTGTATCTTTACGATGTTAGCTATCTCACGATTTTGTGTTCTGGTGTTACCGTCTGATTTTGACGTCCACTGGGTTCTTTAACATCGGTGTCTCAAACCAACGGATTATTGTTGTTTCCGATGGTCCGTATAACACTTTTAATGATATAAGAGTTCTCAATATTAAAAGTTATTACAATTTGTTCTTACAGTTTGTGCAGCAGCAAAAACTTATTCTTTTGTTGCGTAGTGTAATTACTCAATACAATTGTCTATAAATTATTGGCAATTGATTTTATACACTTAATATTAATGGCTTTAAGAAAAATAATTTCTTTTTAAGTTAAAACACAAATTTTGTATTCAACACATGTTTACTAAGTTGTGAACTTGTGATGTACAACTATAAATCTTTTAAACCAAATTCTCAACATATACTATTTATTATCTTTTATCTTGCAGGCATTAATTGCGCCGTGTTGCAACAGTTTATTGATTCAAGCATACCAAAAACTATTCATAAATTTAATTAATATGCAAAATCATTAGAAACAAAACCACTTCATATTATAAATTTTCAAGATAATTTTTATTTATTCTCTTAATTTCTCTCATGTTTCCTGCTAATTTGTAAAGGAATCGCTAGAAAATTGATAAACTATTAACAAGCTAAGAATTTTTATTTAAAATATTCTAAAGATCGACATTAATTGAAACAATACGAACAATTAAATAAAAACTAAATTATTAACAACACATTTGTGTTCGTGTGTGGGTAACGAAATAATTTTAATACTGCGATTATTTCAAGAAATCGTGGCTGAAACATCAACAAAGCCAACGACAACAATTGATGTAAGTACAGAGAACAATATTTTAATTCTTTGTTTTCTTTTAATTTGCATCATAATCGTTTCATTTTATTAATTTTTCTTTTTGATTTTATTATTTTTTTTTTGTTTTTCAATCATTTTCAAGATTTCGTTATCAACTTCATTTGTTTTATGTTGCTTTACATAAAAATATTATATAAAGTAAAGAAAAAAAAGGATTGTAGTTTATAATTGTGTTCCAACTATTTCTTAAACTTATCCAGATACCCACATTTCATACTAGAATTTAAATATTTTCATATCCAAAGTTCATGTTTTCTTTGGGTGTTTTTTTTATCTTGAAAAAAAAAAAATAAATATACAAAATTATACTTACATGGCGCATAATTTTTTTTTTCTTTCCATAAATATATTTTTCGACCTTAAAGTTTTATAAATTAGAAGTATTTGATTTCCGATCTTGCCTTTTACAAAAAATGTTCATGGAAAATATCTTATGATCTTATTAAGACTCAGTTGCAAGACATCATAAATACGAATTATAGTGTTTTGCAAAATATGAAAGCGAAGGTTATTATCTAAACAGAATTACACACGCAACATTTTGCAGTTTTATCTTTTATTTATTTCCCAGACATTTGCTTTTTTGAGAGTTTAGACTGAAGTGTTGTAAATGGGTTATACAAAATATTAAAGTAAACTGTAGTTTATTAAACAACTTGACACGAGTACAGCCGTATTTATCAGATGTATTTTAATTATTTATTATTGTAATAAAGAGTTGATTGATTAACCAAACAATTTAAGTGGTTACAACCATTCCTCGGGATTTTTTGTTTGGATTTTGTTGTAACTGCGATATTATTGTTAATATCGCAGAGGTGGCAGTCCTTATCTGAATTCTAATATTTCCGAGTCGTTCCGGTACGAAGAACCGACTGCCGTGGGAACGTCTGTTTGGATGACATCTTCGCTTTATTTTGATATTTTGCAAAACATAATTCGTATTTATTCTGCCTTGCAACTTAGATATAATACTTAATTTTCGATATGTCTAGAACTATCGTCCAACCAACCATCGAAAACGGTTTATTATAATAAATAATAATTGTAATAAATTAGAATCCTAGTGCAATACACTTATGCTAATTTTTTTTAATAAAAAGATTTGCATGCTGTGGATCCCATCTAATCTAATCCTATATAATTTGAGAATCGCTCAATAAATCCTAACTTCAATTGGTCCCTTCGACCATTAGGATTTTTAAAACCCTTCGAAACAAATGTTCACAGGTTTGTTTTTCGAAAATTTTGGCCTCTTTATGGTACCATGAAATCGATTTTTCACAGTTGCAAGAAGTCTTCAGTGAAATGAGAGAAATCAAATGCCAAAAACTTGGGCTAGAGACTTTTTGAGCACTTTATACTTCAATTTAATAAGTAATATAGTCCTGGGGCCAAATCGTCGCATTCGATGTCAATCGAAATGTAAGATACATATTTCAAAAACAATGTGTAGCATACTTTTAGGCAAATCTTAATAATATATAACACCAAAAGTTTTCAACATTGTAACTTATTTGTCAAAAGTTTCCTGATAACTAAATATTGGATTGCCCTCAAAGAAACTGGTGATTTTGTAAAGAAAGTAAACACTTTTTTAATTTTATAATGAACTTTAATTAAATATATAATTCCCATTTTTTTTTTTTTGATAACCTTTCCCCATCTTTCCGGCAACATCATTATTCCACGCTCATATAACTTTTGGCGCGATTTTATAGCCTCAACACTATCGAAATTTTTAATATTTAATGAGTTTTGCAAAGACCGAAACAAATGGAAGTCTGACGATGCAAGGTCAGGGCTATATGGTGGATGCTTCAAAAGTTCCCAGCCAAGCTCTCTCAGTTTTTGGCGAGTGACCAAAGATAAGTACGGTCTAGCCTTGTCTTGGTGGAATATTACATCCTTACAATTGACCAATTTGCAAGCCCTATGAGACCCTATGCTCCACTGGAAGTCAAGGATAATAGAAGAAGAAGAAGACAATTGACCAATTCTGGCCGCTTCTCGTTGGAAGAAGCTCAAAATATACCCTCCCTTCCAATCCCTCCAAACTGACTGTTGTGAATATCACCCTTTGAAGTGGTTAGTGGCACCTAATCATGCTTTTAACATGACCATGATTGACGTTATTGCTAACAATCCATTTTTCATCTCCAGTTATGATTTGCATCAAAAACGCATCATGTTCATTGCGTTTAAGATGCATATCACAAGCTTTGAAACGTTTGTTAAGTTAATTTTTTCCAATTCATGTGGTACCTAAATATCAAGTTTTTTTTACCAGTCCAAGACGACGTATATGGTTATGAACGGTTGATTTTGGTATATATAACTTCTCTCCAATCTCACACTCAGTTAATTGACGATCCGATTCGACTAAAGCCTTGATATCGTCATCATCAACTTCACTTGGTCGACCTGAACATGGCTTATATTTTCGTTAAAAATCTCCCGAACGCAACTTGACAAACCAACTTTGACACTATGTTTTTTAATGCAATCCAAATCACGCAACTTTTAAGCAACCTGCGCTGCGTTTTCTCATTTAAGGAAATAATAAAGTAAAAAATATAAAGTAAAATATAGATAAATATAAATACCTAAGTAAAATGTTCTTTTGTATGGGCTCCATTTTGACGCCAAACAAACAAATATTAACAAAATTACTCGTACTATTTCTAAAGCAAGCTAAAATTGACAGCTTATAACTTACAAAAGAAAAAATACAATTAAATAGTCACAAGCTGTTTGTCAACGCCGTCTGTATGAAAAATAGCCGTTTTTTTGGGTAATCCAATAATTCAATTTAAACTAAATGTATTGGCAAACAAACGGATATGTTTAGATATCAAATGTTATTAAACCTTTTGCAAAACAAATTATTTTTAAAATCCATAAGGTACAAAATATGCTTAAAAGTCTGAGTTTTCGATCGATATCGAATGCGGCGATTTGGCCACTGATTTGTAATTCAATTACTTCTGTTCACAGGATTTCTAAATATGTAGCGATAGTTTTGTTCTTTTAAATCGTAATTCCCTAAATATGGCATTTTTTGTTTATCATAACAGGTATTTTATTGAAACGGCTCAGAAATCTTAGTGTTTCAACCAACGACTACAACTATTAAAGTATTTTAGTAACGAACTTTAAACACTTTATTTATGATAAGTTATATAAGAAAGAATTTTGCCAAAAAAATTCTTGAGGAATCGTCTACTTCTAACACAAAACTGATTATCTTGCATTCAAGCTTCGAGCAAGTGGCTCACGCACCGTATAATATATATTACAGCGATAATCGTTTCTGCATCCCTAATATATTACAACTATAATCGTTTCTGCATCCCTAATGAGATGGCGAGACATTCTAACATTGAACTCTTCTGGATACGCAGTCACAGTAATGCACCAGGTAGCATCATTGCGGATAACCTAGCAAAGGGTGGTGCTCTTATCGGTCAGGAGAATATTGACCAATACATAGGTATATCGCTATCAACCTGCAAACTGCTAATCAAGCAGTTTCTCTTAAGGTCCGCACAACCAACTGGTCTACAGAAACGACCTGTTCTGTCTCTAGACTTACATGGTCAACTTACGAGAGTAAGCTCTGCAATCTTGGTCACCTTTCCGCGCCATAAACTTCGCACCCTTATTTCAGTACTCATAGGCACTGTTTAATAGGTTTACATGCTAGAAGACTTAATCTTCAAAGCAATGACTACTGCAGAAGTTGTCAGAACATTGAAGAGGAAGAAACCGTCACTCATCCCCTTGCTGATATTAGGACTCTCCATCTAAGATCCCCGTTTTTCCACGATCTATCAGAGGTCTCGAACATCAACATTCGTAAAATATGCTCTTTTATTGTTGCATGCGGCTGGCTCTAGCTGAGCCAGTTATAAACGGTTGACTAGAATTTTATTTTTCTTTCTCCCCTGCAGAAACACAAAGGGACCAGAAACATCATGGACCCAAGTGACGCGGACTCTATGGTCAGCCTCCTCCTTAACCTTACCTAACCATTATCATGCAAAAGTGGTTTCATTCCGAAAAAAATTTCGTTTTACTTTTTCTATGGAAGATATTGGATTCGATACAAACACATTTTTTAGTATTACTTTCACCCAATTAGTAGTTGAATCCGAATTTTTCTATAAAAAACTTTTTAATTTTCAAACACAGTTTCGAGTTATTTAAAGATAATTTAAAACGTTAGAATCTTCTTATAAGCGATTGTTATTTGTATCTATAATTTGAATTTTAAAGTTATGTTTTTTTTTTTGTTCTACCTTCCCTGTTCTTTAATTACATTCAGACAAACTTAAATCATGCGTTTCATAAGTTGCAAAAAAAATTAAAATAAATTTTAAAGTTTTCACAAATATTCCAGCCAATGCCTTCAGCAGTAAGCGGTTCCGGTGGTCATGGCTCTGCCGGTCACAATTCGAATATACCCAGTAACGAGGAGTGCGGCATACGCGATGTCTGGAAACATAATTTAGAAGAAGAATTCCGTACCATACGCAAAGTAGTGCAAAAATATCATTACGTTGCTATGGACACGGAATTTCCCGGTGTTGTAGCACGTCCTGTGGGTGAGTTTCGTTCAACAGCCGATTATCATTATCAGCTTTTGCGCTGTAATGTTGATTTGTTGCGCATCATACAACTGGGCTTAACTTTTATGGATGATGAGGGCAAAACACCACCCGGCTATAGTACATGGCAATTTAATTTCAAATTTAATTTGAGGTAAGTTGTAAGATTTTTGTCCAAATTTAATTGAAATTTTTAAACATATATTTTTTTTTGCTTTAAACCAGCGAGGACATGTATGCCCAGGACTCCATAGACTTGCTAACCAATTCTGGTATACAATTTCGTAAGCACGAAGATGATGGCATCGATCCCTTAGATTTTGCCGAACTTTTAATGTCATCTGGCATTGTTTTAATGGATAACATAAAATGGCTTTGTTTTCATTCTGGCTATGATTTTGGTTATTTGCTTAAACTTTTAACTGACCAAAATCTGCCAGCTGATGAGAGTGAATTTTTTGATTTGCTGCACATTTACTTTCCTAATATATATGACATTAAATATTTAATGAAATCATGCAAGAATCTAAAGGGTGGCCTTCAAGAAGTTGCTGATCAGTTGGAGTTACGCCGTGTAGGCCCACAACATCAGGCTGGTTCCGATGCCCTTTTAACCGGCATGGCCTTCTTCAAAATGCGTGAGGTACTGAATGATAATAATATTAACATAGAACCTACATCCACATTTTTAGATTATGCCGTTGAGTTTAACAACAATAACATTTAATAATCACAAACGGGGATAAATTTATACTCATTTTTCATCAGATCAGTATATATATATTTATATATATAGAGTTGTTTTCACACTCACTAGTCACTCACTCGCTCACTCATTTACTCACAAATGTGGTAATTAATTTAAACAAAACAATTTAAATTACCCATTTAAACAATATTTGTTTAGACTAACCATTATGATTCTTATTATTATAATTATTCATTTCCATTTACTTTTTTTAATTCATAAGGATATTTATTTACTATATATTCTTTTGTTTGCCAACAAATATCAAATATTTGGAATATTTTCTTTATTATTAGAAAGTACAACTTTCTAATGAAGTTGAGAAGACCTTTTTGAGGCGGGTCATTATTACTTTATGCCTTAAATTTTTGATTATTATATTTTGAATCTAATTCAAGGGAGGTTCTAGTTTTATTTTGAATTTCTTGATCTTAATCTTGATGACTTTAATTTGGACTTTTTGAATTTAATTTAGAAAGCTTGAGTTTCAAGACCTTTTTACAAATTTAATGAATTTTGCATTAAGCCTTAATTAATATTTAAATAAATACTCATTATATTTTATTGATTTTTTTAACGGACTTGAATTAATAATAAATTACTTTATGAACGGCTTCAGTTATGATTGCATCTGTGCCAGTTTTTGCTAATTTCTACAGCTTTTTCAGAAAGCAACTTTTCTAACAAAATATTTTAAAGACATGAACAACTGGAACAGATATTTTGATTAAATTAAATTTCTTTCATTTACTTGTTTGTTTATTAAAATTACTGCTACTTTTTTTCTATTTGAAATCTCAAAACGATCTCTTCTACCTCAAGGCTTAATCCTAAAACATCTCAAATTTACTTTTACTTAAATGAACTGATTTAAACATTTTATTATTATTTAAATTAGTTTTTAAGTTTTTGTTTTTAAAACCATAAAAATGTTAATTTTCATTTTCCACAAAATTTTGCTTAAATTTATATGTATGAATTGTTAATGAAGTTATTTTCTTTTATTATTTTCTTTCTTTTTTACTTATTATTTCCTCTATAAATTGGTTTTGTTATCAAATATAAATTTGAATTAAAAATTTATTTGTTGATTAAAAAAAAACTAAAATTCATTGGTTTTTCATTTCTTTTCAATATTGATGCTTTTTTGTTTTATTATCCAAATTTTTTCTGGTTTATTTTTCTTCATGCTCAATATGAACTTGTTCCTTATTAGCCAATGAAACTTCATTAACATATTCCTTCATTTTAAGCAGATTTGTCAAATTTTAAAATTTAAATTTCATACTTCTATATTCACAAGAAATTTAACATCATTGGCTAGATAATGAACAAGTTCATATTTAGGGTAACACATTTTATTTTATGTGTTTCAATATTGAAATTTACCTTAAATTTTGTAAGTATACATAACTACAGAATAATTAAAACACTAATGACTTACAATTCCTAGTTAAACTTTGTTAAATTGTAGTTTTTGATAAATTAGGTATTTATAAAATGATGCAAAAATAAATCTTGAAAATGTTCAATAAATATTATATTCAAAAGTGCCGATTCAAATTTGTTTAAAGTGAAAGATATTTACAAAAAAAAAAATCAGTTGACATTATTAGCAAATTAAATATCGCCGGCTTTATATGAAAACTTGCAATCTCACTTTCAGCAAATTTTACAGGAGAGACATATATATTTTTCATATTCCAAAAATAAAAATATAGTACGTTGTACTGGATTTAGCAGTTTTACTTAGAAACATTACCTATTAATTGATTTAGCAGTTTTTCGGATCGGACCTTTTTACACACTTCAAAACTCCAACTAAAGAAAACTAACTTGCTGGTCGACGGGTCGTATCTTTCTCTGCCACATGACATCAAAATTTCAATTTACTTAAAAAGTGGACTTAGCAGGTTTTCAGCCGACGATATAATATACAATTTTATTGCTAATATTAAAAACATAAAACATTTATTTATTTATATATTTGTCCCAATATTTCCACAATGAAATATACCCAGCCATACGGTCTTATACAAGGGTTACGATTTAGGAATCGGGATTTGGTAAATCTAATGTCAATAGCTGTTTTCAAAAAATCTATTTAATAAAAAGTATCTAAGAATTCCGTGAAGGTCGTTCAAAATCAGTTGTTGTGCCACAAAACATTCATGCAATGCGTGAACTGATAAAGAATGACAAACAGGCCTGTTCTGCAAATCACGTGATTTGAAGTCACATTCCGTTTGCAGAACACCTTTTATGTGATTTTAAATCACTTTCACAAAATGTAATTTTAAGAACAGGCCTGATATTGTGAAATTGATGCTTCCTTGTACATTAGTGACCCTTTAATACCTTCGGTTTAGCATGAACACTGAATAATTTTTCTTTTGTCGAATTGGTTTCATTCCGAAAAAATATATGTGTTACTTTCTCTATTAAAATAAAATACGAAATTCATTTCACCTACGTACGGAATTAAGTTCTGCAGTACTCTACTGCATAAGTGAACATCTATACGTTGTACTTAATAATAGGCGGATTTCAAAAAAATATAATAAGCGTAATTTCATAAAAAAAGGTTTAAAATTGCAATCTATACCGTTTATTTTAAGGAAGATAACCGTTTCAACGATAATATAAAGGTAAGCATATTTAAGGGTACTTTAGTTATGTAAATGTATTTTTGATTTAAATCATATTATAGTTGTGTTCCCGTACTCTAACGAAACCACCCAAAACAGTTAAAAGTTGTCAGTAATTACTTTAAAAAACAACAATTTCGTTAAAGTAAATTAACACACATTATATTAATTGAATCCAATAACAGGTTTGTTTCTTTACATTCTGGGTTAGTTCGGAATAAATAACAAAATTTACCCAAGGTATGAGAACACAAAACACCAAAATTGTTATCCAAAATTCTTCTATATAAAGACAGATTCAGCTTTACTTCAATCGTTTTGTTTCAAAAACTAAACAAAACAAATTCATTTGAAAATCAAAGAGCAAAAAACAAACAGTTTACCAACCAATTGAGTATAAAACAGCCTCAGAAATGTTTGAACGATTAAATTGTTCTGGCTTAAGCTAATTTTCGTTAATGTCACGATGATTATTTAAACTAGTGAAAATGAGTATCAAAAGCAACCAGTTGAGATTTGGATGTAAACAAATTTTAAAAAACAAAAACTCTGCCTTCGATTTTTTTGTTCTGTACTTTTTAGTTTAACTTAAAAAGATCAAATCAATCAGCAAACATTTGAAAAACGTTTTTGTTCTAAGTTTTTCGATTTTGCTCTCTTTGTTTTTCTTTCTAGCTGAGTAAGTTTAAATAGCATTCATGTTTCGTTCATGTACAAATAAAAAACAAATCATTTTGGCAAATATATTATCATTATTTGTATTCCTCTTTTGCAAAGACAAAATTAAAACAAATTCAAATGTTTTGTTTCGTTTGTTTTCATACTCTGCTTTAAACAATTTCTTTGTGAGACTATTAAAAACATTTTTAGTTGTGTACCCGTACGAGAACGAAACTACCCAAAATAGTCCGAAGTTACCCAAAACTCACCCAATTGTGTTCCTGTACTCTGTTGTTGGTTTGAACCTTTACTAAATTGAGAGAGCATGTAATTTTATTTCTCCATTTTTCTCAAAACTATACAGTTGTCTTTTTAGTCGATTTTATTGTAATTACCTATTTTATAACTCAGCAATTTGTTAACCGGTTTACAAAAAGTAGCAATTGTTTGAAAGATAATAAACGATCCCTCTATTAAAAGAAAATTAATGAAAATGCTCTGCGAAACAAAGTTATGCCTGTTTATAATTAAAAAAAAAAAACTAAGGAACCCCGTTTTCGCTAAATTTACCGTTATAAAATCGCTTTATCAGAACTTAATTCTGTTCGGAAGTGGAACGTGTTTTGCTTCTACACAAAAAATAAAACGAAATTTTTTTCGGAATGAAACCACATTCTTTTTTAAATGTGGAATTGAATTTGTATGTTTTTCTTTGTTTATTCAATATTTGAATAATTTCTTTAATTATTCAGTGTTATTTGTTGAAACAGTGATAGAGTTACTGATTTAAATTTAAATTTCAAAAAACCAGTTTTGTAATGATTTCAGACATTTAAAATTTTTCGGAATCTAAAGAACCTAAGTATGAAGCCACCTAAAAAACCAAAAGTATTTTCGTTCCAAATAAACTGCAACAAAACAGAATCAGAACTGAATAATTTTGGTGTTGTTATTAAAAATTAAATACAGCAAAACTAAAATGTTTTCAACAGTTTTTAAAAATATTTGTCCACAATTAATTTAACTTAAAAAAGTTTTAATTCATGCTTGTATAAGGGGGTAAATTCATATAATAAGCCTTTAATAATTGCAAAATTGGTTTTTGAATTAGGGCCTTAAAATTTGGTGTTTTGTGTTCCAGTACTTCTGTGTAAGTTCTGTTGTTTGAGATAATGTAACGGTTATTATTCTTGATGTACTTCTAATATCAAATAAAACTTTCCACACCATGTAATTTCTGTTGGTTTGAATCTTATGAATTTAGGGCAATTTTAACAGTCCCGCCAAAACCAAAAAAATATTCGCCGAATTTAGTTACATTTTTATGATTTGATTCGATTACTCAAGAAATTATATGATTTACCCTTCCAACCTTACAAAATATAACAGCCTAAGGGAACAAGTATTTTAAAGAAAATCCGTATTTCGGGAACAGAAGCTCTAATTTTATCAGAGCACTTTTCATAGTAGTAGCGAGAGTACGGTGAAACAGTTATATCTTAAAATACGTTAAAATTCACTAAAAATCTTTTGCTAATTTGATTTTGTGTAAGCATTTATCATTATTTCTCACAATGTTTAAAGTACAATTGTCTCACTTCCGGAATCGGGTCTGACATTAGAGCTACAGTCAAATATGGACCAAAAAAAACTCTTAAAATAATTAAAATGATTTTTTAGCAAAAATATTTTGAATATATTGTATTAGGAACGAACATTAAAGTTTTGTAGTAGTACTGTAGTTTGTGGACATAATAGCCTTAAATGAAATCAAAGCTTTTTATTTTTTGTAAGAACTTCAAACATTTTATGAGCTAGGAGATTGTATACACAAATTTTCACTGTAATCGGAAATGTTTAGGTTCTGTATGTGTTCGAAAATGTTTGATTTGACTTAAATATCGGGCATGTTACAGATTCCTTTCGGAATTGAAACCATTTCATAGTTTAATTCTGATCGAAATGGTTTTAAGTTCCATAGATTCGGACATGTTACAAATTCCTTTCGGAATTGAAACCATTTCGTAGTTTAATTATTATCGAAATGGTTTTAGGTTCCATAGATTCCGAAAAATGTTAAATCTTCTAAAACATTACAACACCATTTTTTTAATTGAAATCATTAGCTGTGTTCCAGAACTACCAATACTGTACAATATTGTATAATTTTTAACCAGAAATTACAATTAAGTCATTTTTTTCAGTACAGGAACACTTTCCTGTAGTTTCTGATTAAAACTTGTACAATATTGTACAGTATTGGTAGTTCTGGAACATAGCTATTAATTGAACAAATTATTTAAATATTAAAGAAACATAGAAAAACATACAAATTCAATTGTACTTCGGAAAAATTAAAAAATAAATTTTCAGGCACGTCACAAATTCCATTCGGAATTTAAACTATTACGTAGTTAAATTTCGATCGAAATGGTTTTATTTTCTATAAATTCCGAAATATTTTAAATGTCCAAAAACATTTCAAAACTCAATTTTTTTCAATTAATTAATTAATTAAATTAATGAAAATGTTCAAATATTGAATAAACAAATTAAAACATACAAATTAAATTCCACTTTTAAAATGGAAAGTGGTTTCATTTCGAAAAAAAATTTCGTTTTACTTTTTCTGTAGAAGCAAAATATGGAATTCATTCCACTTCTAAACGGAATTGATTTCTGTGACATGGCTGTTCGTTTTACTTTTTCTATAGAAGCAAAACTTTGTATTTTTCTCCGAACGGAATTTAGTTCAGTGAAATAGCTGATAACACCGTGATACACACTTTTGGACACAAGACCAAGACCTATATATTCTGAATCTACGTCGAAAAATAAAACACCCGTATCTCCCAGTTTTTCCAGATCAATTCGTTTTTTTCAAGAAAAACGTGAATATATCTTTCGTTAAATATCACATATACTACTAGTATTTTTTTATAGAAAACTTAAGAAATTTCGAACAAGAGCATAGCTTTGTGTGTTTAAGCATTGGTTCCTTTGTCGCGAAACTTATAAGGACTCATATAAACGCCGAAATAAGTACCAAAATTTCCTAAAACTTAAACTTTTTCTTAATAATTTAATGAATTTAAATATTTCTTTTTTTAATAAAAATTCAGTTTATGATATAATTAAATACTAAATTGTATATGTAAATGCATTTTCTAAAACTTAGAAGGAGTTTATAAAATTTTGTATTGTTCTACAGCAATCACATAATATATTTAGGTATGTGGAATAAGGATGTTATCGTTATTGATTTTTTATATATAAAATATCACTTTTTGAAATTGATCTAGAAAAACTGGGATAAGCGTGTATTTCATTTTTTGCTCCCCTTTCAGAATATACTAATTACTTTCCTGTGTCCAGCCAAAAGTTGAATTTTGTACCTGCGTGTAATAAATTAATTTAAAGACAAAAAACTTTCTTGTAATTTACAAAACAATTTTGTTATGAATTTATTTTCGTAAATTGTATAATAACTTTACGAAGTTTTATTTGTAAAAACTTAAATATTCATATAGCACTGTGTGGCAAATTTGGAATCATCGGACTTTAATGAATCAGGGGGGTTACTGTGTATCTCGATTCGAAAATAAAACTGTTCGAATTTGTATGCTTAAAGCATTGAGTTTCAAAAATGATTTCTTTTGATTCGAAATCCTCAGTAACCCCCGAGTTCAAAAGGAAACTAAAGTAGAAAATCAGTAGATCAAAAAATTTGAAATTACCTTATCCCTGGTCCTTATATTAAAATTTAACTGTAGCAACCGATTTTTGCAAACATTTTTTGTAGCAAAATTTTCAACAGCAAAATCGTTCTCCATAGACAAAAATGAGTAGGATTAAATCACTTCATACTAAGTCCGGAATAAACAGTGGATGCATAAGAACTCCCGGAGCTTGGACGTATCTGGCATGCCGGTATTCTTATGAAAGACAAATCCAACGTCGACGGATTTTGAACAAATTTTTCTTTTTATTGGTCTACAATATCGAACTAATAGTTTGGCTTTATAGGAGTAGCTTAAAGTACTACGACCGTTGCTGTTGTAAGTGATCCATTTTCCAACACCAGTCCAGTTATAATTTGCTTCATAGATCGATTTAGTTGCGATTCTGTCAATTTTATTTACGAGATTCTATGTATTAAATCGAGTGGCACTCATAGTAGTACAACTTTATTAAAAAGTTTCAAACTGTTTTTTGTGCAATATTCAGCTCCTGTAACTTAAATAGTGCTTACATGACGTACAGATCGCTGTTACAGTACCAGGACCATAAAAACTTGTCACACTTTCAGTCGCCTTTCAACGATTTCATTTGTATATCAATGGAACTAAGTTCTAAAGCCATCTATTGAAGAAATAATGGATTAATTTTCAAACCAACTTATGTATTATATTTTGACTTAAATATTAAATTCTAGTTGTTAGATTAATTTTCTGATTTATCAGCCATGTCACAGAACTCAATTCCATTCGGAAGTGAAATGGATTCCGTATACAAAAATTAAAATTTAAAAATTTTTCGGAAAGAAACTATTTTCAAATTGGAATTAAATTGGTATGTTTTTCTTTGTTTATACAAAATATTTGAATCATTTCTTAAATTATTCAGTGTTATTTGTTGAAACAAATATACAGCCATGTCATAGAACTCAATTCCGTTCGGGAGTATTTTGCTTCTAAAGAAATAGTAAAACAAAAACATTTTTCGGAATGAAACCACTTTCTATTTTAAAAGTGGAACTGAATTTGTATGCTTTTATTTTTTTATTCAATATTTAAACAATTTCTTTAATTATTCAGTGTTATTTGTTGAAACAAATATTTCAATTTGCAAAATAGTGTTTTGAATTGTTTTAGAGCATTTCAAATTTTTCGGAATCTATAGAACCTAAAACAATTTCGATTGGAATTGAATTACGGAATGAATTCAATTCCGAACGGAATTTGTGACATATTTTGTACTGTTTAAAGCTTTTAAA
Organism: Stomorhina lunata; assembly: GCA_933228675.1. Classification (NCBI taxonomy): domain Eukaryota; kingdom Metazoa; phylum Arthropoda; class Insecta; order Diptera; family Rhiniidae; genus Stomorhina; species Stomorhina lunata. The sequence continues at coordinate 96,820,627 of OW121742.1, read as the reverse complement.
ATTTTTCGAAATCTATAGAAGTTCTAGGTTCTATAGATTTCTAAAAATTGTAATTTTAAATTTTCGATATGAATTAATCTATGGAATGGTTTCAATTTCGAAAGGAATTTGTGACATGTTTGAATATTTGCTTTCTATTGGATATAATAATTTAGACATTTTATGAAATTTCTATTTTATTTTATTAAAAATCAACCCCCTAATTCATAAACTCATTATAAAATTGTTAAAGGCTTATTGTAGGACTTTTGTATGTCATAACACAATTTTTCGTTTATAAATTAGGGAAAAAGACTTTTCGGTTATGAAAAATATTTTTATTTCAGTTTTTTTTTGTTTAAATATGTTTCGGTTAATGAAATGAAATATTTAGTTCAAATTACTGCCTCTGCAGGATTCCAATCTTTGACCAGAATTATCATTAAGTAATATCGCACTTATTTGTAAAAAACAGAGACCGTATATTAATACTTTTAAAACAATATTTTCATATTTTAATCCATACAAAAACAATCATTGAAGTTTAAAAAATAATAAAAATCCCTAATGATTTTTAATTGTTCGAAAAATTTTGTATCGTTTTTCAATCCGATGAAAATAAAAAATCGTTTGGGATATTTATCAGTTCGAAATAATTTTCATCTTTTTTCATCCGATGAAAAAAAATTTTGATAGAAAATATTCAAATTTTATTTCTGTTATTTCCAGGAAAAATTTTCCTGGTTTCATTCATCATAATGTTTATGTTAATGCATAGATTTGGTAATTCTAAAATCCTTGACGATTACCCCTTGGAGTAGTATATTCTGTAATGTTGTTTCTATCCATGCTTAAAACTTAAGTCGATGGGTGATGGGTCCAAAGAAACAAGACTCGTTTGTATAGCGATCCGCTCGATCCGAGATAGACGCTCGTTTGCAGCCGCAACTAATATTTTGAACAGACCCTGCATTTTCGTACTTTACCAAGTACAATTATCTTAGACCCTTAGACCAAATAGCTGGAATGGCTCTAAGATAACTCCCTCTTATATTAGCCCTGACCTAGAATCCTACACGGGTTGTTTACCGCATCTAAAACTATTTTGTTCAGGTTTCCAAGATGTACCACGAGGAGTTCTTACCTGGTAACTGGAGACGCTAGGCAACTGTTGCATCCTCCCATGCCCTATGCTCTACTGTGAGTCAAGGAGGAAGAAGATTTGTCCTGGTATAAAAAGTCTTTAGAACTATTTAAACGTTCAATAAATTTTATTATTGTTGCAAATTTTACGTTGAAATGGTTTTGCGAATCGAACAAACCACCATTAGTTCCATTAGGATTATTAGGTTTAACTTCGATGTCCTAAAACATTCCAATTAATTGGAAACATATTCATACATTCATTGTTGAAGATTTTAAAATTTCAAAAATATTTTATTTTTTCAAAGTCAAAACAGAAGTTCAAAAATAAAACAATCAATAAAATATTTTTCTGTTCGGATATTTATCGTTAAAGATATTTAAAATATTCATCATGAGGAATATTTATATTTCAAATATAGATCCCTCTTTTTTATTCATCGATCGAAATAAAAATAAATGATATTTATACTTGATTGATTTAAAAAATAAAACAATATTCGGTCTCTGGTAAAAAACTCAAATAATATTTTTAATATCAAAAACAATTTCCTAATTTTTGATAAAATTAAAATGATACCTCATTTTTTTTTTATAAAATCATTGAATTATTTTTACTGTACGGATACTTTAAGCCAGCGAAGGGCACCATTTCACATTTCCTTTCACAAGTGATAAGAGTGGTTGTGTGCTGCCCTTCACTGCTTTAAGCCAACGTTGACCAAATGGAGAGCGTTTTTAAAAGAGAGTGCTCAATCTTAAAATGAGATTGTATTTGCTGTATGTATGTATTTTTGTATTTTTTGAGTACGAGTAATGAAAAAGTTTTCTTGTTTAATGTAAAATGTTGTTATTCCCCTGCCACGCGAATAATGGCCAACGTTGCTTTAAGCCATCTTAGACTATGATATCGATAAAAATAATATATTTTGTTAGTTATCACTTAAAATTATAATACTTATATATAAATATTTAAATTTTAGATGTTCTTTGAGGACAATATTGATAATGCCAAATACTGTGGACACTTGTATGGTTTGGGTACCTCATTCATAGTCAATGGCGCTAATTTCCATGAGAGCAATGGTGAAAATGCAAATGCAACGTGATTCATAATTGAAATAGAACGTACGCAAAATATTTTTGCATACAATTCAAAAGAACAATATAAAATTATTCACAACAACAATAATAATAATAATAATAACAACAACGTTAAAAACAGTTAAACGGAAACAGCAGCATCAGCACATTAAGAACGAACAAACTTCATGCAAATATAATAATACAAAAAATAACAAAATTAAATAATTTCTTAAAACAAAATATTACCACAAATATAATTTTAATACAATACAAAATATATATAACTAGCAACAAATAGCTTCAACAATATAATATGCATGTTTTCAAAACCAATCTATCTATGTATGTCTGTAGAAAAACAAAAGAAAAACTTTTATTAAAAACTCAAAAAAAATCGTAAAATTAAAATATTAAACAAAAAAATTGTAAAACCCTAAAAATATTAATAATAAAGTAGTTTCAACATCCAAAACACAAAAACCCTATACACTTTTTAAAAAATAAATTACACGAAAAAAAAACAAAACTAAATGTGTTTCTTAAATTTTTGATAAAAAATAAACAACAACAAAAAATTGATATAATTATTAAGTAAGCAAAGCATTATAATAATTACAACAATAAAATATATACTAAAAAGTACCACAATTATTTTAAATTTATATTAAAAACAAAAAAAATATATATTTGTAGTTTTATTTACAATTTTAAAATGAGTTTAATCTTACAATATATGTATATTTTGTTCTAAATGAATCTGTAGCAAGTAAAAACTTAGCTTTTTTTAACAAGTCTTCAATTTATGTTTACCATTCTCCAGACATTTTATGATTGTACATGGATGCTATTGCTGGATCTTCGGTTTCATAGATTATTAAAACTTCTCTAAACTTATCGAGAAGTTGCAACAGTTGCGAACGTCGTAAATTCTCGAAATACATGATTTCTTCTAAATGGTGTTCACTTTTAAAATAACCAGCCTGATATAATTTGACCATCAATGACAAATCATCGAGATTTGCAGAGGCCGGTATACGTCTTATAGCTGGACGATCGGAATCTTCGAAAACTTGTATAAGTTCTTTAATCTTATCCTCATCTTCAATTGAGTCTATACTATCACAATTATCGGTACTTAGGGATGCTGTCATGCTGATATAAAAAAAAAACAATTAAAATAAATATTAAAATTTTTCATTAAAAAACGTATGCCGAATTAAAAATAAAATCAAAAATGACCAACATTTAAAAACTAAAACAAAATGTTATTTCCAAACTAAAGATCAGAAATTTAACATTACTATCTCTTTGTTTACTTAAAAAGAGATCGACATTAATAAGTTAATATTTTTAGTAAATATCTAATTAACCAATTTTGAGAACAAAAAGCTTAATAAATTAGTCAAGCTAACAACAGATGGCGCAACTTCACTGCTCCAAAAAGTGGCATGACTTGCAATTAAGAGGTTTCAATAAGGGGCTTTTTATAAATTACGTAACGCTCAAGGCGGTGGCGGTATGACTTTTGTTTCGGAGGAGGAATTTTATATGCGTTTTATAACAAAAAAGGGGAGGTAAAAATCTGCGAAAATAAAGCTTTAAAGCTCTTTCACCTTGGCAGCGGTACTGCCAAACTCTAGCTGTACTCAAGACAGAAATTGTAGGAATTTCACAAATATCTTGTCATACTTCAGCTAAAAAAATACTTAATTCTCCCATTACATTATTTTCATCATCCATTATGAAATTTACAGTTTTTTCGCTTGTTCTTGTTTTTAGTTCTAAGTTCTTTGCCTATTTGGGATCTGGAACTTTCTGAACTTTATATGACTTTAGCCCATCACAACTATTGTAAGTCCTGTTCTAACATTCGGATGTGCGGTTTGGTGGGAAGCTGTTGATAAAGATATATTCTTTGTCTCTCATAAGTTGCTGACGAAGCCGCTAGACAGGGCTTGATCAAAGAGTGACGGATATAACTCCCCCTATCTGCCATTTCTATTTGGTTATCAAGCCTTGGTTCAGCAAGGAAACCTCAAGGACATGTGATAACATGGTTACCTGTAGCACATCCAGGACCTTATGGCCTAAATCTGACATTGGCGGAACCAAAACTCTGCTAAGTCTGATCAGGTCAAGTATGTATAGCAATTTTGACGGGACACTCTGTCTTAAACTCTAGGCTAAATAGGTGGGATGGTAGCATTCCAGACCTCTGCAGACTATATCTAGATGAGGACTCTTCCGAATCGGTGGAACACATTCTCTGTCACTGTTTAATGCTCCAAAAGGCTTAAATATCTAGGTAATAGATCCCATGATGAACTGCAGGATCTGCAGCAGTGCAAACCAATTGATCTTGTAGGGTTTGTGACTGCGCTCAGGTGGCTTAGATAAGCCTTTTACTACTATATTCTATCTTATTATCTACATCTTGAACTCAATCTCTTCTTAACTCTTAGCCTCCTTTCGCTTTCCCTTTCTTCATCTTTAACGGGTCACAATGGAACCCAGAGGTCTCCGAGTGAAGGAGTCGTTTTTGACACCACCTTTCAAACCTAACCTAATCTTAGCCCATGTTGTTGTTGTAACAGCTCTAACATTTACAATTTTATAATTTTGTTTTTATGGGGTATGTGTTTGGATATCAAGGCCAAGAAATTGCGCTAGTTCTACTGGATGAGTCCACAAATCCTGAGTGAAGTAGGGTTGGCGGTACAGTTGAAAACGTGGGGGGTATCATGAGGACCCTGACCACAAGTTGGGCATATGTTGGGAACGGCACGGTCTATGCGGGACCAAAAGATATTTAATCTGTTGCTCCATCCCGGTCTCAGTTGAGCCAGAAGGACTCTTGTTTTTCGCGCCAGGTTCTTTTCTTTTTCTGCTATGGGCGGTGGGCGACCATCTAATACAACTTTCACGCGATAACCTGAAATCGCGCAGTTGGTGGCATCTCTATGATTCAGTGTTTACAGACTATTATTCCTGTAGATCAAATATTTAAAGTTTAATTTAATTTTAAAATTACCTAAAATTTGACTTATGACTTGATGAAGGCTGAGCAGCAATATTATCTGATGTAGTAGATCCACCGCCGGAAAACCGGTCTTCCGTTATAGAGCGACGGCTAGTATGGGGTACAGGTAATGGTTGACTAGACATACTCAACAAAGAACCAGCTCCTCTAACACAATAAAAATGAAAGCGATTTAAATAAAATAATATGTACTTTAAAAACTTTTAAAATGAAAAAAACATACAAATCATCATCACTGACATTACTACTACGACCGGGCAATATCATATCATCTTGTCCCAAAATTGAACCGGCTAAATCCATTAAAGATGCCGACTCCAACTCACAGCCTACATCATCATCATCAACATCATTCTCTTCATCGCTATCTAAATCCGAAAAATCACTAGGCATAAATTGCACATACGTATGCAATTGCATGAGTAAATGATGCTGCAACATCCACAAAACCATTTGGGCAAGAATACCTTGTCTAGCTGATTGTTGCAATGGAGTTGTTAAATGACCAATCGAAGTAGGCAATGAAAAATCGGAGATTACTTCGAATAAGGACATACCCGGAAAACGCACCGAAAACTTTTCTACCAAGTGTGATTTTGTGTGTAGCGGTGCATCGGGTGCTATCACATAGACATTAGTTTCACATAAAGGATATATTATGGTGGCCTTGGCCCAATACACTAAATGAGATACCAGTTTGAAAACATGTTCAATGCTTAAATCAGCATCTGAGCCCATACTTTGTAAACTCATAAGAGGTGTGTACACTTCAATAAGTTGCAGCAGCATTCTAGCACCAGCAGGTGGAACACAATCCAAAAGTTCAGCAAAATCCACAAGCAATAACATGCCATGATAAGGTTTTAGGGACTTTAAGCAACGGTCGATGGTTTCAGGGTCGACCATACTGCCTTTTTTATGTAACTGATGAGCTTTAGCGGGTAGACAAAAGCTTAGAGTGATATTTTGATTTATGGTACAATTTAAAAGTCCTGTGGTACACAAGTCATGGTAAATAGACTTTAAAGATTGAGCTAAGCTACACCGTTCTGATATCAAATCAAATGCTTTTTCTAAGGGCTGTTGTTTGGAAGACACTTCATCATGAGTCCGAGCCATTAACACAGTTTCCTCTGTTAGGTAACCGACCCTTTGCTCTTCCACTTTTAATGCCAATCCCAAGCGTTTACTTAAGTCATAATAGCACTTAACTATTGAATAACTTGCCTGTGCATGTAAGGCAAACACAATATTAACTAACATTTGTTGCGGCTGTGATTTTTGTGTATTTTGATTACCTTGGGTTGGTGTCAGAGTTTGCTGAGCTAACAATTGCGGTTGACTAATGGTTGGAGCATTTAAAACTGAAATTTGTGTGGCGAAGCTTGGTCTCTGTTCTTTTCTAGATACCAATGTCGGATGACTTACAAAACGTACATCATTAACTTTAAGTTCAAATTTTTGATTGCACAGTTGCGGTTTTACGGCAAATAGTGGTCCAAGAACCTCATCGGCGAAACCTTGTAGTTGACCCACTTTGGTAATAGCAATATTATGTCCAATACTGGGTGCGGCGGGTTGCAATAAATCATCCGAATTTAGCAGGGCAAACCGACTACGTTTCTTTTGGACTGCATCTATTTTTGTTTTAGAATTGGTACTCACTATGCTGCTACTACTATCAACATGTGGCACAATTGGAGGTGGTCCTGGCAGAGCAAATGATGATTTTTCATCGTTTTGCCATTGATAGGGATATCGGTACAACAACCTATCTCCTTTACTATCTAAATATACGAGAATTATTGCCTTGGGATTAACTTCCATCGTTGTTTGGAATGTTTATAGACATTAAACACTAAAAACTCAATAAAAATCGTAAGAAAAATATTTTTTTTCTTATTGTATATTGAACAGCTGTTTTCTGTTGATAAGTTGAAATTAGTGTTGGTAAGTGTATGGTATATATAAATAATGAAAGTCAACAGTGTTGTATTTGATGGGTTCGTTAAAAAATAAATCTACGAAGAAATAGTGTTATATTAATGCCTTAAAATGTGTTTGTTTAAATACAGTTTTTAAAATTACTTGTGTGTATATAAATTAATTGAAATTCGGATGAGATATATATGCCAGTTTTTCATATACACTACAAGTCTTTGGAACTTCTTCCAAATCAAATTCAAATTATAAACAACGCAACAAGTTTAAATCTGAATTACTTAAATATTTTTGCTAAAATTTTTAACCTTTGAACTAATAAATAAAATTTTGTTTTATTAAATGAGTCACACAAAATTTATTTTTTACTACTTTATCTTTTATTTTTTTTTAAATTATATGATCTTGTATGTTTTAAATTATACTCACTAGCACTATAAAATATAAGATTTATCATCTTGTTGTGCTAGTTCTAAAATTTAAATAAATAAATAAAATGTAATTATAGAAAATACCGTTTTTATTATTAATGCTAGCTTTTTCATAGTTATTGTTTTTTTCCAGAAGTCAAGATCAATCAGAACCGTTACTTGGTATAAAACATCATCTACATCACCAACATGTGATCGTTGAGAGCTATAGTTTCTCGGTTGTAAATTTGTTGTTTACCTTCGACGGAAAGACCAAGTAGAGGGAAATCTTTCAAAGCATGACCTACGAATTTTGAGAACATGAGCACAAGATCAAAGCACATTAAATTTTAAAATAATCTTGGCCTTTGACCTTAACAGGTTGTAAATAAAGACCGTAAAGTTAGTAAGTATTTTCAATTATTTGCATGAGTTATTTCAATGTTTCTATACACATTTATGAATAATTCGGGTTTTGCGTTTATATTCGGCTAAGGCTACCAGTTGATAAAAATTCTATGAAATAATATCGAACATTTGTTTTAAGATTAATCTAAAAAATATTTATATTCAGTATCTTAATGTCGAAATTGACCTATTCTAATAGTAATTAAACTGTAGTTTATTTCAGAAAACAAGTTTAATGAAAACGTCAGACTTATTACTTTTCAATATAAAATGTTGCTCTACATAATGTTCAATATATTCTAATTTGATTTGGAAGCAGCATCTGAGTAAATGTTTATACGGAGAAACCTACATAAAGACCCTTTTTAAAATAATTTTATGAGAAATTAAAAAATCATATACTCAATTTTTCTTTGAAATTGATTTTTAAATGTACTATTCTTATTAAAACTAAATAAAAAATTAATACTGAATTAAGAAAGCATATCTCTCTTATTTATAATTGATTATTTTTTAAATATAAACAAAAACACGAAAACATCAAGTGTACAACATAGATATGTAAGCTTGCTAGCCAATGTTCTTCATAAAATTTTCAACAGGGTACAGATCAATACAATAAATTTTCTTTACATCTTTTTTTATTATACTCTATTGACATAAAACTTTTAAGTCGTAATTTCGATTAAAAATTAATATTATTTTCATAAAACGTTAAATTACATGTTCTACATATTTATTTGGAACCGGCGTGGTATAGCAGTTTAGTATACTAGAGGTCCCAAGTTCGATCCTCGGCCAGACCCACTAATATAAATTAAAAAAAAAAGCGGCGGTTCACCTCATAACTCAGCTAGCCACTGGTTATTGAGTATTAGGCTATGTAAATCTTCTCTAACTAATGCGTTTGCCGTTCGGAGCCAGAGTTAAAGATAGATCCCCTTCAATGAGTCTAAAAATAGAATCGGATGCAGCTCATTGTCTGAGAGAAGTACCCCTTGTTCCAATTGGAATGTTGTCGGTTAAATATATATAAATATATATAAATATTTATTACGATTATTTTATAAATTTCACAAACAATATTTCATATCTGATTTATAGCGCATTCACATAATAAGTTTTTATGTATTTTCGTTTATCTAGTTATATTTTCAAATTACTTTACCTCAGTGCTGTATCAGTACATATTTTAAAATTTTCAAATAAGTTTTTGTTGAAAACTTAGATAAGTTCTCAATATTGTTTTAAGACGAAAACTCTTAACGAGCTCTCGAACTTAATGTGAATAAGCTATTACAAATCAAATCTGAATAATCTGTTTAGGCATTTTATGTGCTTTTGCATTTTATATCAATATTCTTAAGTACTAACTATAATTATTAAATTTAATGTTTATCTGCAATTAAAATAATAAGAGTACGCAAATAACTAAAATTTTAGTCAAGATATTTTGTCTTCTTCAAAAATATATTAAAACAAATGATTTGGAGTGATTTTCTTATTGTCTATTCAATTCTGAAAATAATGTACGAAAGTCACTATTCAGGTTTGGCTCATCAAGTCTTGAATATGTATGACAAAAAGCTGACGAGTGCTGTTTCTTTATCAGTTTTTCTTACGTTCACACACGAACATTTTCTTCATCAGTTTTCATTTTATTTTCCTTAAATTTCATAAAAATTTTCGTAAATTTGATAGTATTTTAAGGGTTGTATTAATTTCAATTCTCTTTCAATTCTTTTTCTCATATAAACTCTAGACTCGATGAGCCAAACCTGACTGGTGTGGAAGTAGACTTAGTCTACTTTTACATTAGTCAAAAAAAACTGACAGAATTAAAATTGAGCAAACCTGTATGAAATTTAAAGAAAATAAAATAAAAACTGAAGAAGAAAATGTTTGTGTGTGAACGTGAATGCAGGTTCAAAAGAAATTAAAAAAAAACTGATCAAGTAAACCTGATTCGTGTGAAACGGGACTTACAAACCTAACCGTACTATCAACTTAACGAATACTTTGAAAATTTGTATGAAATTTAAGGAAAATAAAATTAAAACTGATAAAGAAAATGTTCGTGTATGAACGTGAATACAGGTTCAAAGGAAATTTGAAGAAATACTAATCAAGTAAACTTGATGTGTGTGAAACAGCACTAATAGTACATTCACGTCAAGCTCGAAAACTCGTTAAAGTACATTTCGTCGAAAACTTAGGTTTTCGCATACAAAATGTGTATGAGTTTTCAATGAAAACGTTTGAAATGCCGATACAATACTGAGTTCATCCTTTAAGGTAGAAAAATAAGAAAAAAAAAATAAATGTCAGTTGAAAATTTTTCTAAAACAAACATTATGAATGTGATAGAACTGTTATTATTCTGTAGTTTTTAATTCAATTTAACAATTCGAAAAGTGTTTGGTGTTCGGTTTTTAAAGTTAATCGCTAGTGATAAATCAATTTTTCCCGAAAACTCATTAAATGTCAAAGTTTCATAATTAAATAGTAAAGTGTTCGATGGAGTTTTTATTTTCAAAAACGCCTAAAAACATATAATGGGAATGGACTATAAGAACGGGTTATTTCATTATTTCAAATTATACAATTACGTTTTAATAAATCAAGTCGATCAACATTTTCTTTTTTCATCCCAAATTTCGTTTTCTTCTAAACTTCGACATATCTATTTTACATAAGCGTATAATTTACACATATTTCAAATGATATTGCCACTGTTAACGCAAGGCAGTATGGCAACTATATTTCTTTAAAAACACATCTCTGTACGATAATTGGATTTAGAAGCAAAAATTGAACGAAGAAAATGAAGGCAAAATAAACGATAAAAGCAACAGCAAAAGGAAAAAGAAACTCAACGAAGAGCCGCCATTTATTGAATTTTGCAGTCTTCTAATGAACGTACGTGAAAAACTTGTACACACTTTTTCCTCAAATAAATGGAAAAAATGTAAGTGAACAGAAATCCTAAAAATAAATGAATTTTTAATAAACAAAATTAATGTAAACGAAGTGAATAATTAAACAATAAATAAAGTGAAAAAAAGTTGACAGATTAAAGTAAAAGATACTAAATAGAAAAAAAAAAATAATGTAAGTTCATACTTGTATGTGTGAGTTGGTGTGTTTGATAAAATAGTTGTATTGTAAAAGGTGTTGTGTTGTGCAAAGAAAAAGATAATTCAAATACAAAATATTTTCAAGAGGTGTACTCGCGAAGGGGGAAGGGGGGGTCATTGTAATAATTATAGCGTTTTATAAAAATGAAATTAAATATTGTCTGTATGTATATAACATATTCATATATATATTTATATATATTGTATATGTAAATATATTCAATACACAAATGAAGATGAGAAGAAATGACAGATTTTTGATTTGAATAAAACATTATGATCTATTAGTTTATACGTGGGCTTATATTTTGTATTAGAATAAAACTCATTTTGTATGTACGGGAACAAGAGAAAATTTGTGCAATTTTGACTGCCTGATGTAAATTCATACATATACAAAAGTCCAAAAGATTAGAAAGTTTTTTCTTCATATGAGAATTATTAATATTGTACTTATTAATATGATGTTTAACACTTGCACATTCAATCAAGCCCTGAAAAATTCTATATAAATCTTAACATTTGTGTATATACTGAATTACATACTGATCTATACATGTACATACAGTAATACTTATAGAAGTACAGAAAAATCGTACATCTACATAATATATAGTGGAATATGTATTTACATTTAAATGTATGTATATTTGTTTGTCCGCGATGTCGAAGATGTTGGGTTTGTAAAAAACGCGTTAGTCTAAAAGGGGGACAGACACAAGGATAGATTGTAGCAGACGACCAAAAGAGATGGCTGCTTTACTCGTTAGTTGGGTTTGATGGCTGTCCTACCTATGTGAATTTCATATAAAAAATCAAAAGAAAAAATACGAATCATACTACCAAAGCAAAAACTTGAAAAATTTCAATTTTATATTGTTTTTGTTTTCATTTTTTGTTCTTTTTCGCTTCTGCTTCTTCTTACCCAATTCCCCCATAGATATTGTCAGTGTGGCAACACAGTTTTACATTTGCGGAAAGGGAATGAGAAAAGTTAGGTTAAAATACAACTCTGTGATGTGTCAAAAGTAGTGTGTGTATGCACTAGAAAAGGAAAAATAAACTATACAACACTACCACTTCCACCAAATAGATCTGTAGTACATGATTTTATACCTTTGTCGCGCCAACTATTTTTTCTTCCTTTAACAAAAAAAAAAAATTAATTATACAGTGAATTAAATGGAAAAAATTAGAAAAAATAACCTAACAATAAAAAGTAAATGGATTACATTTGAGTGAATTTTATAGTTTTCAAAAGCTGAAAAACTATTTGCCAGAAAGTCACAAGTGAAAAGAGGAATAAAATAAAAATATATATAAAAAAAAATAATTGTTCGCAATTACGTCTTAAGTTGTAAGAGATTTTTGTGTGTGAAAAAAAGAATTAAACTATAACACGTTAGCAAATATAATTTGCTAAAAATTTAAACCAAATGGCTTAAAATAACATAATCAAAACAAACAAAAATGGTAAGTTTAAGTTAACAATTTTTCTTAACTATTCTGTGAGTTTTTAAAGAATTTTTTGTTTTAATAACTTCGTGCATGATTTAAAGGATTGAGGTCCTTTAAATAATGCTAAATAAGTTTTAACATTTTAAATATTTTCCAAGTTTCTTCGTTAATATCGATTATTTCTTGTTTATTGCAACAAATTAATAGAAATTATACGTTTTTTGTACGTATTTTTCTTTCCCAATTTGACTTGTCAAAGTTCAGGCCGCCATATTGAATAAAAATATATGTATGTGAATGCTTCTTCTTTTTTCTCCAAGTATTACAGAAAGATAAAGAATTTATGTTTGCTTTAAAAGGCCAATAGACAAATTTGAATCTTTAGTACTATATACTTTATAAATGATTTTGTTGCTAAATATCGTAAGCTTAATTTTAAAACATAATTTGAATATTAGTTTTTTATTAAATTTACCAAACCGAATTGCAAAATATTTTCTTACTACGTTTTAAATCACCAAGTAGCCATTTTTTTACTATTCATCTCTTTCAATTCTTCATGTTTTGCTTTTTGTTATAGCAGTCATCTCTTTCTAGAAGTTATTGTACATTGTGCTTTAAACTTGATTCGTAAAAATGGCGTCTTTCATGAATATATTGAAGATATGTAAATGTGTGGGAAACGCGTGTCTGGCGAATTTGCGACAAGTTTCAATATTGTTACAGATTTTTTTTAAATAAATCACTTGCAAGATTAACAAATTGTTTACCGTTAACTTATTAGTTTTGTTAGTTTATAATAATTTGTGTTATTTATTGATTTTTTCTCTGTATCAAGTGTGGCAACACCGATTTTCTTCTTTAAACCTCTCATTCTTACTTCTCACTCAACACACACCATACACATGAATTAACGTGTTTACTGTTTTGGTGGTGACCTGCGCAGTGTTGTATTTTTGCAAATTTGTATATGATTTTCCTAATTTTTTTAATCAAAATATACCACAAAGTTATATTTTAATTGAAAAACTGATAAAAATAGATATAATATCTAATATATTAAGAACATGAGTCATAAGAATAATATAACAAATTATTGAATTCTTATTAAAAAATTCTATTGAGGTTATTTTTAGTTATTTTCTTTTTAATTGTTGTTGTGATATATACAAATTTTATGAAGACAATTTTCTCCTTAAAATTTAGGTTATTTTTATACATATATAATAAAAAAAAGAAGAAAACTTTGAATAAAATTTGTCTTGTTTTAATATTTTTGTTCTTTATTTCTTCTATGTGAAGTTTTTTTTTTTCATCGCACAAATCTGTGTTCATGTACATGCATACCAGCTCATTACACGACGAAAAAGCTTCTATCAAAAACTTATATAGTTGTTTCTTTTTAGTCTGATGAAATTTTTGGGGCAATTTATTGACTTTTTTTATAGTAATATGTTTTGCTCTTTCTTAGATAAAAGAATAGAATATAAGCTTAGTGATTTTTTTCCTTCCATTATTACTTATATTTTTTTTTGTATTTTCTTTTGAATTGAAAGCAAAAGTTGTAGAACTGGTTACTTTTTCTTTGTGTATGTGCTTTGATTACTTTTTTGTTTTCCTTTCTGTTCTTTCCTTTCGCGTAATGAGTTGCCAATCCTATAAATTGTATAAATCCAGAAGCTTGGCATTTTGCTAGTGCAGTTTTTTTTTTGCAATTTTATTTTATTGAATGTACAATACGTACATGGATATGTAAATACACTTTCTTATGTATCTATATATGTATGTAGTATATAAAAATTGACGTTAATAAGTGCAAATGTTTATATTTTACAATTTTTATGCATTCAAAATTTGAGACTAAACTAGCTGAGTTCAACAATCAAGCTAAACATCATCTGCCACATTTGGAGTATTGGACAATGACAGAACTTGGGTTCTACCAATTCGGACGTTCCCTCATTTATAAATAATCTAAATGTGTTCGGATTTTTAATATCAAAACTACTTTTAGTAAAATTTGGTCTGCAGATATAGAAATGACCAAGTTTTGGCTATTGGGTCTAGATACTCTACAGGACTTCATTTCGAAACAGGTCTATGTGGTTTTTCTCTTTTTTTCAGTACTAGCCTTCAAAAGACAGCTGTTAAAATTTCATGATATTCGAGTCAATAGTTTTCTTGTTGTAGTAGTGTGGCCTGCAATAAAAAATATGAAAATACATGTCAATAATGTTCTCCAAAATCAGGGGACTCCTCTAAATCCAGTCCCAAATGACGCGCCGAATCAATAGGGTTAGTCCATAGGTAATCAGGAGTTAGAAGCGTCAGGCTTGCTGTGTATTGTGTAGACTTTATCCACTAGCTGGGCAGGTGTTAGATATTGTAGAATTAATTCTGGACCAGTACGGATTAAGTCGACTACAATATCTTGATATTAATAGTGCCAGTAATACCCTAGTAGTTCTTGGCAGACTTCACTCTCCCTCTGCAATAGGCGGGGACAGCCACCAAGTATAACATTCAATTGGTAACTGGCTAATTCATGATTGGTGAATACACCAGAAATCACTACTTTGCCAATTATTATGCTAGCATTGACGATTACTTTCGTGTTAAAGTTTTACTTTGCTTTTTTGTAGAAAAAAATACCGTACCTATAAGCAAAGCAGCAATGGCTTGATAAGTTTTAAAAAGACTCGGTTCCTTAAGAAACGATAATAAAACTTTGCTTTGCGTAAATTGAACCTAGTCGTTGAGACACTCTAAATGAGATAATACCAGATAACAAAAAAAAAAATCCTTAAGAAGCGATGATGAAACTTTTTTTTGCGGACTTTAAACCTGGTCATTGAGACTCTCTAAATCAGGCGGGCGGTAATACCAGAGAACAAAAAAATCACAATGGCATCGTAATGGTATAAAACAATGGCTTGATAGGTTTTATGGAGATTCGGTTCCTTAAGAAATGACAATAAAACATTGTTTTGTTGACTTTAAACAAAAATCACGATGAACAAAGCAATGGCTTGATGTTTTATGGAGATTCGGTTCCTTAAGAAACGACAATAAAACATTGTTTTGTTGACTTTAAACCTGGTCGCTGAGACACTTTAAATGAGGCGGTAATACCAGAGAACAAAAAACTTCACAAAATCGTTTTGAATGATCGAAAGTTTTGGCTTTATATTGCATTAGAATTTGACTGTTTGCTTATTGTTGGTTCCGAACAATGAAATCTTAATTAAACTTCGATTTGCTTCCACATCCACCGTATTCGCCAGATTTGGCTTCCAGCAAAACTGAGGCTTATTTTAAGGCAAAAGTGGTACTTAAATGTTATAGCGGGGGTGGAGTGATTGCGTTGTTCTGGATAGAGGAGATTACGTTGATGAATAAAGATTGTTTATGAATAGTAATCGGGGTTTTTATTTGCCGCCATTTAGTTATCAGAACTGAATTCATGCTACTTCTTAGGGAATTCCATTAGTCAATTTAAGCTTAACTCTGAATGGAAGACGCTAGACTAATCAGAAAGACTAAACATCCTCCTGACAACTTGTTTAAGCCACCCACTGGTTTAATCCAGCAGCTGGTTCTTCGGTCCGGAACATCTCGAAAACTCAGAATTACGACCAAGAACTCCCACTTTTGAGATATTATTATTATTTATTTATTATTATTATTATTATTTTATTTATTTAAGTAGTATTATAAATACTTTGTACAACACACAATATTATTTAAATTATTCGAAAAATTGCTCTAATAAAAAATATTAAAAATTAGTTTTAATATGATAAATATTAAAAATTAGTTTTAATATGATAAATACATTTTCTTTTAAACACATTTATATATTACCAACAATATAACAGTTACAAAAACAGGATTTCTATTTAGTTGCTACAAAAGTAGTAACCATTGAATTAATAGGAGTTTTTATCGTATTCCTTTTCTGATGAAGAAGATTAACTTTATCTTAGTGGGATTCGCTCCCAGTCAATAATAGGCCAGAAACATAGCACTTTTAAACATTCAAAATGGTTTGTATTTGAATAATGTTTATTTTTGTTTGTATATTTAAAGAACTCTTACTTTTGAGAGAAAAAAAATGTTCAATTTTTTCAAAGCCCAACAAAGCGGAATAGGTTTATCTCTATAATGACAAAGTATTTCGTATAAATGAAAGATATTGTACAAAGTATCAATGGTGATTTGTATAGAAACACTGCGACTAACATATAGTATAAATGTTGTGGTTGATGTGGCTCGCGTTGTATGTATATCTGCTACCCTACCTCACTAAATAAAAACAATAAAATCAAGATCTAAATAATGCAAATAATATAAACTATATGTATGTCTGAATGCACGAATTTTGCTTCATATGCTTAATGAATAGAAAATATAAAATTAACTCTTTAGAATTTTTTTTTATATTATAGATTAATCACAAATGTGCATCATAGAATATATATATGGCGCAATTATCAAGGCCATTGTATTTTATTTCAATTAAATGAAATAGTTTAACTTTGAATTAAGGGAGTATTATTCTGAAAATAATTTTCTTTAATTTTTTTAAACTTTGAGAGAGTCGATTGAGTACTGAAGTTCATAATTTTAATGTCTCTTAAACCCATAGCTTTAGCTTAAACAATGATAAAAAATATTTTTTATTATTTTGTGGTTAGGCTTTTTGGTTAGATAAACGAAATGTATAGTATGTTTGTATAATATGTATGTGTGTATATCGTCACCTAAAATACAAACGGCCCTTTCAAACAAAATAAAGTTTAATTTTTATTAATTCTGTTGTAGGTATATGTGATCAAAAAAAAAATCTGATTTAAGACTTTTTTGTTTATTTTAAATTGCTGTTTAGTCTCAAATTTGTACAATGTTAGATACATCCGTTTGCGTTTTAGGTGACGTATGTTTTTATTTTAAATAACAAATTTGTATTATGCACTGCCGATCATCCGTTTACGACATCTACTGAATAAAACTAATGAACATTTAAGAACTCAAAGCAATTTTATTCTTTTTTAATAATACCTTTTATTGATATGGAATATATTGGTGAAATTCATAGTATGGTTAATAAAGATTACTACTATTACTATTTATTTTCCTCACTGATATATTCATGCTGATATATCTTCTATCAAGAAAGGATCGCAATGGACCCAAACGGTCTCCGAGCGAAGGTGTCATTAATTGTTGACAATGCCTTTCAAATCTAACCTAATCTAAGTGCTGTTTTATACACATCAGGTTTACTTGATCAGTTTTTCTTCAGTCTTTCTTCTTTTGAACTTGCATTCACGTTCACATACTAACATTTTCTACATCAGTTTTCATTTTAATTTCATACAAATTTTTAACATTTTGGTAAACTTTATAGTACAGTAAGGTTTGTATCAATTTCAATTATGTCAGCTTTTTCTCACAAAAAATCAAGACTTGGTGTGAAAGTAGAATTAGCGTCGTAAACTGATGATCGGCAGTGTATATTTCAAATTTAGTTTTATTTTATTTCGTTTTGTTTTTTGCATGTTTAATATTATTCCATATGCAGAAATTAAAGTACACAATACTTCCATAAAATTGTATAAAATTATATTAGAATTTGATTTTTTTTCATTTAAATAGGCTGCACCCTGTTTTCCGTTAGCCTTTTTTATTTCACAAATTGTATATTGGACATTTTGTATAATTGCGACTAATTTATATTCAATTTTATATAATTTACTTTGTATTTTTTCCCTTTTTCTTTTTACTTTTTTAAAATATACATTTGTGTTTTTTTTTTTTATTAGGATGCTTTAGATAGGTTTAAAAGTTAATCTAGATCCTAATTTAATCACACCCTTTTCACCAACGTTTTGGCTTTATATTGCATTAGAATTTGGCTTTTTGGCTATTGTTGATTCTGAGCAATGAAATCTTAAATTAATTGAAGATCGACTTGCTTCCACATCCACCATATTCTTTAGATTTCCAGCAAAACTGTGGCCTACTTTAAGGCAAAAATTGTACTGAAATATTATTGCGGCGCTGGAGTGATCGCGTTGTTCTTGATAGAGGAGAATACATTGATGAACAAAGATATTTTTTGCTACTTCTTTGGAAATTCCATTACTCAACTCTTCGATACTAGTTTAACTATTTAAAATTAACTATAGCTTTTATTGTCGCAAAATTTTCTGATTGGAAGGCGTTAGACTCATCAGAAAGTCTTTAAGTCCTCCCGATAACTTGTATAAGCCACCTACCAAAAGTAATGACGATTTCTATTTAGTTTTTACAAAAGTAGTAACCTGAGTTAATTGTTCATACGTTTTTATCGCATTCCTTTTTCACGATAGCTTGCTATCGAAGATAGGTAGAAAGTTTATTAATAAGTTTGTGCTGATGTATTTAACGCATAGAAATATTGGTCTTAGTCACACCTTTAAGTATACAAATAGACTTTGAATCACTTCCTGAGTCGATTTAACGATGTTAGTCCTTTTGTCTGGCTGGCTGGACCGCTATGTAAACCTTGTTTATTTTATTTATTTATTTAAGTATTATTATAAATACTTTATACAACACACAATATTATTAAAATTATTCGAAAAATTGCTCTAATAAAAAATTAAAAATTAGTTTTAATATGATAAATACATTTTCTTTTAAACAAAGAACAGGTCGCAATTCTAAAGGTAATTTGATGGTAAATTGAGTTAAATTTCGTCATAATTGGTCCATTAATTAGGTAACCTCTCATAGGTCTCACTTCCCGGCATTGATATTTTGGACACAAATATCTATATATTTTACTGAAATTTATAACTGGCACTGCTTGTATGTACAGTGCCTAAATTTGGTACAAATTTCCCATACAAATTGTTCAGTAAAAAATTACTAACTCAATAACTCGTAAATCCGAAGATAATGACAATTTTATCTTTGAAAAAAAAAAAAACGAAATCAAATTGCTGAGTTTTTAGAGAATCGGTCCACATTTGACCTCAGCTTCCATGTAAGTCAAAAAGATGAAATATATAAATTTTGACAACATGTTTCTATGATGACAAATTGTAGAAAATATTTGTCTTTATGCACAAAAAAATTTGATCTCTGTGGTGAAGGGTATCATATGGTTGGGCTTGACCGACTACAGCACTTTCTTATTTGTTTTTTTTTTAGTTTACTTTAATAACCAAATATATTCTTTTATACTTTTTTCAATTATTTTTGTAAATTAATATTTTAGATGCTTTTAATTTTCTTATCACATTTTTAACTGACCTATCTCAAATGTAATAGAATTTATTTAAATATATTATTTTGCCTTTGAGAAATAACTTTTCTATAACAATAATTTTCGAAATATTTGTATTCATAAACTTAAAATTACTATTTTATTATAAAATATAAAAAAATAAATAATATTTACTAAATATATTAATGAAAAATTGTTAATAATACAAAAATTTTTTATCTTATTCATTAAATGTAATTTTAGTGACGCAAATGCAAGTTTCAAAACTGACATTTACCCAGACATTTTATTATCTAGATATACGACTATTCTTTACTATGTTGTTAAATATTATACATATTAGGCTTTACGAGAATGCTTGTGTGGATGTGTTTATCTTAGTACTTATTTTGTAAACAATCAATAAATGACATGACCGACCACCTTAAATTGTACAGAAAATCATATGTATATTCTAAAATATAATATAGAAGGATAATATTGTACTTGCAAGGTTGTTGTCGGTGGTATGAGGGAAGTAATAGAAATATAATCCAAAATGTAACAACCTTTATACCTTTAACAAAAGGAAGGTAATTTCTGCTACTTGTAAGAGACTAAAAAGGTGCTTATTTTTTTTTCTTAATTGTCTGAATGGCATTAATGAAACTTTTATATATCTACCTACTGCAGACGAAGGGAGAAGTCTGCCTAGAACTTCTATGGTATTACTGTCACGATTAATATCATGACATTGTAGAAGACTCATTTCATATTGGTCCAGAATTAATCCTACAATAAACAAAACCTGAAAATAAGAATATTTAAACTTTTAAAAGTTAGTCCCGCTATACGATTTTTTCGGAAAGAAGTTTCCAGAATTCCCATGAAAATTTTTTAAAACTTGATATGGCACAGCCAACGTTGAGTAAAAACTTTGTAAAATTTGCAATACACAATCGAGCAAAGTAAATTAGGTTAGGTAATGCCAGGGGAGTGGCATCTTCACTCGGAGAACTTGGGGTTCATTGTGATCGTTTCTGAAAGTAAGTAACGATAGCGGAAAGAAGAAAGAAAGAGAAGAGTGAAGGTGAAGTAAAGACTGTCTCGATTAAAATTGATACTTAGATTTTGGCCAATAAAATTTAAACGCTCAGTTTAATTTTAGAAGATTAAAGCTTTTATTAATTCATTGCATCTTCCAATTCTTAAAATAAAGATATTAAGAAATTATCGCCTATTTCCATAAAATACTCTAACTATTCGCTTAACACCTTTCATTAAGTTTTGTAAACTTCTTTAATTTACTGTAGCATACGATTTTCGCCACATATTTTGAAACTCTCTTTCGTTTTTGCACAACCGTTTAGTATTATTTAAGGACATTTTCATTAATGCCCAATATTTTTCAATTTGGGGAAGCTCTGGACAATTAGGGGGTTACAGTCTTTCAGGCTTCTTGTGCAAATGTCCTGCCAAACCATGTGTTGCTTGGAAATATACTTGGTTTGAGTAAATTTAGCACTGACACCCCCTTTCTTGAATGCTGTATAAAATTCCTTACCAAGTAACTGATTGAAGTCTGCTTTGCAGTAAGTCTCATCATCCGTTACGTCACATTGAAATTTTGTTAAATATTGCAAGTAAAGTTTTCATGCTCTTCGTCTCCCCACTTTTTCTTTTAATTCGGATCGATCAGACACTTTTTGGAGTTTGTAAGACTTCATGTTATAAATTTTTTTAACTCTTTAGACGAAAGATTTTGAAGCACCAGTTTTTCTGGCCATATCTCTAATAGAAGTGGTATGGTTTCGAACGAAATTAAGTTGTATGGTTTTTGTCAATTTTTTATTTCGCGGACAAGATTTTCCACTACTTCCAGGCTTTCTCTAGATTCCCAACCCTTCCTTGTAGTGACCTATTACCCTTTTGGCCGTGATTTATGAAATTTTGCCATCATACAAACATTTTCTCAAAACATAAATATTTAAGCTGTCTCCGTCATTCGGACTTATATGAGAGCTAGCGTCAAATGTGGACCGATTATCTCGAAATTTTGCAAATTGATTACAGTTATGCATGCAAAAAATAAACTCAAAATTCTCATTATCTTCAGATTTATGAGCGTTTTAGAGGTTTTTGTCTCATTTAGCGCGTTTTGATAAAAGAGTTTGTGTGGTAGCTATGGTCAAGTGTGGACCGATTTCAACGAAACTTAGTACAGCGATTTTGATTTACATCTTTGGCCAAAATATCAATTCCGGGAAGTGGGACCTATGGGAGGTACCATAAATAATGGACCGATTTTAACGAAAATCCATGGTACCACTATCAAAAAAATGATCTGTGCCAAAATGAATCAAATTATCTTTAGAATTGCGACATATACTTTGATTACATAGTCTACATGGGGGTCCAGCCAGCCAGCCGTACAGCCGGACGGTCTGACATTGCTAAATCGACTCACAAAGTGATTCTAAGCCTATTGGTATACTAAAAGGTGGGTCTTAGACAAATATTTCTATGCGTTACGTACATCCGCACAAACTTATAATACCCTTTCCACCTATGGTGGTGAAGGGTATAAAAATTTCTAACGATTTGTAGCGACATTTTAATTTAAGACCTAAAATGCAAAAGATATATTGCTTACAAGCTACATATATATATATTTTTTGTTTTCAATTATATTTCTATGCAATTGTTCAGTCAAATGATCTTTAAAACAATTTCAAATAAATCCAATGTAACAGATAATACAAAAAATGTATTGTATATAGACGACGTCGTATAACAATAACAAATTAAAGTGATTGTTGTTTCATTTTACTACGAGTATACTACAACAACCCTAAAAGTTCAAAATAATTTAAAAATTTAAATTAACTATGCAAAAAATTCGCTACACTATCATCGTTCATTTAACATACTCTTGTAAATTTATAAAAAAAAGTCATATAACAACAATAAAATGCCAGAAAATAAGGTGGTATTTTATTACAAAACTACTGTGCTACGAGACTTTAGCAAAAATAGATCTATTTAGTATTTAGCAGTTGTTCTTTATTTATTATTATGAACGAGTCCAAGTACCTAGATCAACTATTCGACTCGTATTGCATTGTTGTCTGTCTGTCTGCTTTGAATATTGCACTGAATTAAAATGCATTTGTTTGCAATTGTATTCGTATTAAATGATATGATTATAGTATGTTGTTGTTTAATAGAAATGTAGGCAAGTTTGTGTACTTTTTTCATTTGATATTTACAAAATATAAAAAAAACAATCACGTATACTTTTGTTTTGTACAAACAGACAAACAAAACTAAAATATTATTATTGATGCAGTGATGTTGTTACTGCTAAATTGCTGCTGCTGTTAGTTGGTGTACCTGCTGCTGCTGCTGGTGAATATATGACGACGAGTGCCAAGGCAAAATTAGTGCATTCACTTTTTGGGTGCTACGAACTATAAGACTAAACAATCAACCAGCAGCCAGTCGACCGACCGAGCAAGCGACCGACCAAGCAAACGAGCAGCCGACCGATCGAAAGGCCCAACTATTCAAACAAGTAAACAATCATAGAGCCCAAGTAGACTCATAGTGTCGTTTGAAATTATTATTATTTGCGATTTGCTGTATAAAGAGGGACAGGAAAGAAGAAAATTACAATAGAAAGAATAATAAATGAATAAATAAAAATTATCATAAAAGAAAAAGAATAAACAAAACAGAAAAATTTCCTACCATTAACGACAAAAAATAGTACCATAGTGGGATTTGTATTGATTTTTGTAATGAATAGAAATATTTGTCTGGCAGCAGAATCACTTTCTGAGTCGATTTAACGATGCCCTTACAGTGGGCTGGCTTTATGGATTTTCATGTAAGCTTATTATGAAAGTACAGGTCGCAAACATTTCTCTTGGTACGTGCTTTCGAATAAGAATTGTAATTTAACTTAAATAAAACTTATAGGAACCATATAATATTGAAATATTGTATGTTAACATTTTATTCAGTATTTATAAATTTATCGACTTTTTCGGAAGCTAATAGTATTTGTGAACCGCAGTGGTATAGCAGGTTAGTCTTCCGCGTAGCATACAAGAGGTCCAAAGTTCGATCCCCGGTCAGACCCACTTGAAAAAAAAAAATGTTCAAAAAAGCGATTAATGTATTTGCCGTTCAATTCTTTTCCACAAGAGCAAAAATGACATAATTTTTTAAATAATATTTTTTTCATAGAGTTGTTTAGATTTTTTGTTTACAATTTTTTAGCCATTAATGTGGCGAGAGCCAAGCTTGTCACATCAGACGGTGGTTAAAAGCTTTTCTAGTAGACACTCCGTTACCTAAATTTCGGTATTTATCGTGCGTTGGGTTTTTTCTGTTTTTTTTTTTTTTAATCCGACAGTCTTCCTAAACATTGACTTGTTTATCAGCAGCATAAAAATGTTGGATCGGATGTTGTAGTTTATTCATGCTCGTTGTTTTTGGCTCTAATTTCTTTACCGAAATTCAATCTAAAACTTTATGACTTAAGCCCTGAATGAGGCTTTGATTGTATGTACAAAAGATGATTTATATGATTTATAGAAATGCAAGGCGCACTTTGAAACAGTTGTTAATTTTTTTAATACCTTTGGACCTATTTTTCTTCATGATGCAGATTTATTCAATTTTTAGGTCTGCCATATATTGTTTAACATCATTTGCAACAGTTTGAGGACCAACCCTTAGAATTTGTTTACATAAGTTTTATAAGATCATAAAGGATTTTTTGGAAAAGTTTTATTAAAAAATTGCCACTAACCTGGCATCACCGTTTCAACCTAACCTACATCTCTTTTAATAAAAATCAGAGATAAGAAAACTATTTTAGAACTTTGGCTAAAATATATTGCAGAAGAGAAATACATATGTATTAACATATTAAAAAATTTTGGATATTAAACAGTTTTTTGCCTATTCTTAAAAATATTACATTTGATTCATAGTCGGTATTGAATATAGACTCTCGATATGAATTTCATAAAATTTTTTTATTAAGCACTTATGTTAGTAAATATGTATCTGAACTTTTTGTTTGTCGTCCGTTGTATATGATTGCATTTTATAATAGAGAAGTAGTATCCAAAACATGAACAATAAGTAAAAAAGAATAAGTTTCTAGCACAAAACAAATTTGAAAAGAAAAATAAAAACATAACCAAAACTATTCACTAGTTTTGTATGTACAATCTAGAAAAAAGAACACGACTCAAAAGTGCAATCTATGTGTATCTATTGGTTGCAATAACATCGTTGACGATGATGATGGCGAAGAAAACAACAGCAACTACTTACGAATTTATCAACCCAACCGCTCGCTGCCTTTGTCCCCACCTATTGCCCGGCTGGCAGACAAGAACTCACGTTTGCAAGAGAAGTTTAGCAATTTTTTCCACATCAAAAAGAAAAAGAAGGAAGATATGTATAAACAAAAAAAAAAAAGTAGAGAAAACGTCAATACAATGAAATAAAAATGCAATATACACTTAATTTTTTTACTACAGGCACACATTACAATTTTTTCTAACACAAACCAGATTAGAAGACGAGAATATTACTCAAAAAAATATGTTTTCTTAAACTGAAAAATAATATTAATTTATGTTAGTTTTATACAAATTATTTAAAGAATTAGACAATATCTTTAACCTTTAAAGGTACAACATCTAGTGTAGGTAATCAAATGGTAAATATGATGACTTTTACATTTGGTATCAAACATTTTTTCAAATCTGAAGAGATGTTTGATATTCACATTTATTTTCAAATGAAGGTTCATTTGAGAATAAACGCTTGAAAAATTAAATTTTCTCAAATTGAGAATAAAGGTTATTCTCAAATCAATACCAAACCCTAAGATGATGATGATGAGAATAATTTGAAAAATGGTGTTATATACATTTTATATCAAAACGTATTTTAAAGTTTTTTCATACTTTAAAAAAATATAAATTATATTTTTGAAAGCGCTTTTCGTTAAAAAAATTCTGAACAAAAAGTTTGACAGTAATTTAGTTTACTTTGCTTATACAAGGGCTGAAAAAGTCATCACTTAACACAAGGCTATGCTGGATAAATATTATTTGGATTCTGGACCAATGTCTAAGCAGTCTAGATAAAAAGTGGTTTGTTTACTTTATTATAGATTAGTATCTTTTTTATATTCCTAAATTATTTTCTAGCAAAAACATACTAAGAATAAGGCCAATACTACACGGTCATAGCTCAAACCTTTTAGAATAACACTAAAACCTACCATCATAAAATGAGACATGTAAATAAAATACAAATCTAAAAAGCTAACAAAATTTCAATACACAAAATTAAGTTGCTATAAAAGATTGTCAATATATTAAAACGCATAAGATGAAAAATGTGCTATATTATAGTATATTAAAATTTGTCTATATTGATATTTTGTCATTGGTCTTCAGTTTTTAAGAAAACATAAAACAGCAATTTTATTAGTATTTGCTTAAGGTGGCAAAAGAAATTAATAAATATAGACATTTTTATTTACTTTCAACACATTCTAGTTAAAAAAATGTATTCAAAAATATTGCAGCAAAAGGTACCCGAAGAAGAAACTGTATTAAATTCAAAATCATGTAAAATTTTTACTTTAAAATTTAAAATAAGTGAAAAAGAGGAAAACATATTGATTAATCTTTTTTTTTTAATTTTTTTAATGTTCTATAACAGTACGTACCTGCATCCATTAGTTGTACACTTTGAAGATCATTATTGATTTAAACAACTGAAGCCAAATAAAAGCAATAATTCATAATTTATAATTAGATAATTAGAACTGAAATTTGTTTGGCAACGTGCGTCATACATAAACATATTCGTGTAATGCAAAAATATTTTTTTTCAAAATTATCATCAATTATTTTAATAATGACAATTTTGTTACATCTAATTTTACTACAACTTAAGCTTCTATATGAAATATTTGTTTTACCCTATATTGTATGCTAGGTATATGCTGATCAATCGATTCAGAATTAGTTTCAGTGTTGAAGGATAAATTTTAATGATAATTTAGTGAAATTTGCAACAGATTTACTTTTTTTGAGTCGCTAAAGCACCTCAGGGTGGTTCTCAGTCGATCGGTATACTGAAAGGTGGGTCTCAGACCAATATTTCTATACCGTTTCCACCTATAGTGGTGAAGGATATAAAAAAATGTTATGTCACCTTAATAACGTTTTTGTGCTTTTATCGGTATTAAACGACTTTTTGAGAATGTGTTTTGAATGGGAGGTATGGTCAAATATGAGCTGATTCCTACAAAATTGGGCACACTGATTGAGGTTACCATAAGCAATATTTATGCGGAATATTATTACATCTAATTTGTGGCTGTATAGGACCAGGCAGCCAGACGGACATCGCTAAAAGAACTCCGAGTGGTATTGAGTCGATCGGTATACTTTAAGGTGAATCTCAGACCAATATAGTGGTGAAGGTTTTAAAAAATTTTCACCCCTATCGCGAATATCATCTCCCATGGGAATCGGGTTCCCAAAACTGTAAAACATATAAGAAAAAAGTTTTGGGAACACGATTCCCATGGAGACGATATTCGCGATGGGGGTGATAATGTCACCATAACGTTCATTTAAAATTCACTTAAATTTTTACAATAATTATTATTATAGTATAAACGACTCGACAATTCGGACAACCCTAAAACTTTATGCACTGTTTTCATAAATTGAACGAATTTTTCGACTTATGAGGATGAGTAAATTTTTTGGTGGAATATTTACAGTGTTCTTTAACCCCATTTGTTCTTTCCACAGTCGGAATATCTTGCCTGATGGGATGGATTTCAGTTTCGTACATAAATTTAATTATTTTTTAATACCACTCCATAATATAGGCACTCTGTGCTGTCTCACAAGGCACTCGGTACAAGAAATTTCTTTGGATGTTTGACATGGACGCCAGTCGCCTGCTTAACTTACCTTTAAGAGATTTTAAAATCACTGTTCTTCCAATAGCGACATAATCAATAACAACAAGTTAATTAATTTTGTATGATATAGTACAGTGTAGTTTTTGCAAAACAAAAAAAAAATATGTGATAATAAAAATAATGCAAACTTTAACAGGGTTGCCAGACTTTTATACATACATATTTACAAGTATTAGTGTCTCGTACACATAAGTTTGGGTCTCGCTTACATGAGTTGTATTTTTTCCATCACATATTAACTTTAGTTTTCCGATTTCAGTCCAATGTTCCTAGAGATTCTGTTGGTGTGACGGCAACTGCCTGAAGCTTAACAACGAATACTCACACATTTTTGCTTCTTTTTCGCTTGTGCCACTAATTTTATTTTCCTTTCTTTCTTTATTTATTTTTTGTCATTTTCTTTCGGTTTTTGTATTGAGTATGCGCTTTTAATTTGTAATGAATAAAAAAAATTAATATTGTACTTGCATGAACAACAACCAAAGAAAATTTGTAAATTAGGTACATACAGATATTTGTAGTTACATATTGAAGTTCCCGAAAAAATTACTAGTGAAAAAAAGCTTAAAACAATTTTCATATTTAATTATTTTCTAAATAAAAACGTTTATTTTTTTAAAACAAACCAAAGGTACATATTTATTATGGTAATTTAAAAAACTCGTAAATATAAATAACAATTCTTGTCTTTTGTCAAATCTCGTTTAATATTGAAAATATATGTGCAAAACTGAACTATACAATATAATAAAATATGGCGACGGCATCCACCAAATTGATGACTTATTCTTCTACCACTTTCGTACGTACGGACTTGCAGCTTTAACGACGACGACTACAACGAAACAATTAACTTGCCTCTACTCCATCCAGCTCAGCCAAACGTTTCTTGTATACACCTAGTCATTTTGTATTGTATGTTCCTATATTTTGGCATTTGTATTTGGTGTTTCCAATACGTACCTACTCTAGCAGTACTATCCCTCATTCTTTGTCTGGGTTGTATTGTGTACAATCAATTGAAGAGATGATATGATATTTTGGTTGGTTTTTGTTTCGGTTGGGTTGTTTGTTATGTAATCTCTGAAATTTGGCATTTTTTTCATGTTGTTTTTGTTATAATTCCTCTGAATTGTATATGTTTTATTAATTTGTTTTGCACAAAATTATCTTAATTTTTCTTTTTTACATGTATTCATTTTGTTTCCCAGTCAATACTTTGCTTTACTTTACATTTTTAATCTTGTTTTGGTTTTTTCTCTGCTTTTTTTATTTTGTTTTGGTTTTGAAATTATACTACGTTTCTTTTACTTCCATCTGTATGTACTACATACATATGTACATAAGTATGTATGTATATTACCATACCTGGAATCAATAAATTTGTATGTATGTTATTGTTTTTATCGTTTTAATACAAGTTTTTAAAAATTCGGATTTGAAAATATATCTCACTCCCTTTATTTCCAAAGCTTACAAAAATGGCTTTAACAAATATGACTGCTTTATCTGTATTGGGCAGTTTTTTTGGGCTTGCATTATCTAGAGATGACCAAAGAACAAAATTTTTATTTTTTAGAAAAAAACAGTTATTTTTCGATTTTTATTTTATTGAGCAAAAATAACAGTTATTTTTAACTTCTGTTTTTTCGAGCAAAAATAAAAGTTATTTTTTAACTTTTATTTTTTAAAAAACAAAATAAGCAAACTCAAAAATATCAAAAATACAACGCCATTTTATTTATGTTCCACATGTAGATGATATTCACATTTGAAAAACCTTTGAGAATGAGGTTTGATAATGATTTGAGAATAAAAGCATTTCTCAATTTGAGAATAAAGTCCCCTTTTTGTTGAGAACGCTATTATTCATAAATCAGTATCAAATCAGTATCAAACGTTTGACCTTTGAAAAAACGTTTACTTTCAAATCATCCTCAATTTGAGAATAAACCTTTTTTCTTACTGGGATGTCCCAGGTTTTATTGCCAATTCAACGGATTGGACGTTATAACCAAAAAGTCTTCTACGGCTGCTTTACGCTTATTAATAAGCTTTGAGATAACACTTTATATCATGTTTTCCCCTGATGTTGCGTTGAAGTGGAACCAGCATTCAGGCGTCATAAAGACGCCACCACTTCACACTGCGATTTTAGGTTATCGCATGAATGTATTGTATTAGGAGGTCACCCATAGCGGAAGAAGAAAAAAAAAAAAGTTTTGGAAACACGATTCCCATGGAAGATGATATTCGCGATAGGGGTGATTATTATTAAATGTTAGTACTGTCCCTTTTTATACTTTCTGAAATTCTGTTTTCTTAAGTATTTTGCTTGGAAGTTTGTAAGTCCTCTTATTGTTTTGTTCGGTTAGGTAGCCTCTATGAAGACCCCGTATAGCAATCATAGAGATGTACGATTCAACCAGTTGATCTGTTTCGATCATTCGATTGTTTCAGAATAAGTACGAATAATGGCTTTTTTTTTAACTCACACAAATTATTACTTTTTATTAATCTTACATAACCAGTTCTTATTTGGTATATAAATAAGACAAGTTATTCAGGTTAGTTTTTTAATCTAACCTAACCCGAACTTAATTTAAAACTATTGAAATATTTTTATAACCATTAACAAATAGAAGTGTAAACCGATATTTTTAAACTGATGCATATACAATAGTGATAAAATTTTTAATTTTTCTTTTTTCTTATTCTATTTACAGTTTGTGATTAAAACAACGATTCGAATCGAAGTATTAAATTTATAATAAAAATTTATTAGAAAATACACAAAACAATAATAAATACTAAAGAAATTAAAAACGAAAAAAATAATAACATTTTCACGATAATTTTGAGTGAGAAAACGGTAAAGCAAACAACGATCGTGGAATCAACAAATAATAATAGTTGTTCTAAACGTTTCCGAAGGAAACCCAAGAAACGTAAACGGCCGTTAAACTATAGCAGCCATAATTATCGTTGTCGTCATTGTTATTGCTATCGGAGTAGTAATACTATAAATAAAACCTATAATCATCGTTACATTTATAATAGAAGAGGAGGATTAAAACAGTTGAACACAATTCTAAATACCAACAAAGTTATGTTGATTGATGTAATGGCTAATAATGTAATGTTGTCCAGGAATAATCAACGATCAAAACTTTTAATTAATAATTTAAAAGCTCTAAATATCACGGACTATTGTTTTGAATTAAGCCCCCATGATTTTGGGGGCCCGCCACCACTTTATGTACAACATCAACTGGAGGAAATTAACGAAAAAACGACAATACAACAAAATATTGGCCACCAACAACTACAGCTCCTACATCAGCAGCAACATCAGTGTCAACAGCAACAACAGCCTAAGAATACCTTTAATACAACAAAAAATACTTCGATAACAACTACAAAAAATGATGATAACAGTTAAGTGATAATAAAAACAAAAACAAAATCAAAAAAGTAAACATTTTTCAATAACATGTTAACATTTTCTCAAATGAGTGAACAGAAGAAGAAAAATTATTTAAAAAGAAACAGTTTTTCATTTTAAAAGTTAGTTGAAAAAAAAAAATAAAATTAAAAAAATATATTATTAAACAAATACAAATACTGTAAAGAAGTTTAAAAAGCTTAACACAATCCCGCCTCAACTAGCAGGAGGTCGGTCATCCATCCTACACTACAGAAGATTACAAAAAAATTAGTAAAGTGAGTAAAAAAAATCAAAGTTTTGCTAAAATCATATTTCTCGTTTTATTTTCAAAATAAAACCTTTTCACTACAATTTTATTTGAGTTTTTTTTTTGTAAAAATTAAAAAGAAAACATATGAAAGTTTTACCAGATAAACAAACAAACAAACGAGCATAAATCACAAAACTCTAGCGAAGTATTTTTTGATAAAGATCAAGAAAAACTTCTCAATTCTCAATTTCAAACAAACAAAAAAATTACATTAGGTTATTTTTTTCAAAATAATGCCCTTGCCATCTTCGGGTATAATTGTAGTTGAGAAACCATCTTCAGCATCTAATACAAGAATCAACAATTCCACATCTATTATTAATTCCGTAAATTCTACAGTTCATCCACCACAAGAACAGCAGCAGGCAACAACGACGGTGCAACAACAACAAACTCAAATACAATATTATGAATATTATGATGTTAATGAAAATCAATTGTCTCAGCAGCAGCAACAGCAACAATTTCATCATCAGCATCAGCCGCAACAGCAACATTCAACTATTGTGGTGGATGGTACAGTTTACCATCAACAACAACAACAACAGCAGCAACAGCAACAATTGCAATTAGGAGGATCTGGTGGTGTAGCAATAGGACGTAAAGTTCATAATTCGTCTTCTACATCGTCCTCATCCTCGTCGACGTCGTCGTCTTCATCGACTACGTTAAATAAACCAAATTTACACATACAAACATTTAAAACAGTGCCCATGCCGCAAACTAAACAATATTCTCAACAACAAATAATTCAGCATACCTCTCATACAACCACCACCGCCACAGCCGCCACCACAACAAATCCGCAACATCATTTGCATCAACAACCGCAACATGTGCAGCAGATCAGTTTGGCTGCATCATCTATACATCATCAAACGCAACATCATCACACGCAGCAGCAGCAGCAGTCAGCACCGACGGCCCATATGATCCAAGTCTCGGAAGAATTTCTAGAACAAGCTGCCAACAATCATTCGGGCAATATGATGATTTCTACCACTGGAGAGGTTATCAATCAGCAGCAAATTTTTAAAATTGTCAGTACAGATGGCACCACCGGCAATATGATTATAGATGCAACTAATCAAAATGCCAACACAACAACAACCACCTCGAAAGTTCTCTTAAGCAATTTGACAGTTTTGTCCAAACAACAAGCAACTGCACAAGGCCAACTAATTAGTAATAGCCATCAACAGTCTCAAAATGCAGGACAAACTATAAATTTTGTTAATGCCAAGAACTTGTATACAACATCAACAACGGGAGGTGGTAATATTCCTGTAGGCAAGCAGCAAAAATTTACTGTTTCTACTACAAATGTTTGCAACTATAAGGGTTCTGCCATTAAGCAAGGATCGTCAGCAGTAGCCAATACCGCCCAATATTTACAACAGTCAAATACTATTGGACAACCAAAAATTAATATGACTGCTGGAAATCGTAATATGCAAATGTTGACAACAACAAAAGTACAAAATGCTACGGTAAATAACAGCAACAGCAGCAATATCGCGGTTATTTCAAGTAATGCTGCTCCTGCGCAAACTTTGGTTTTGCAGCAACAGCCTCAAAAATTCGTTACAAATAATATGGCTGGTGGCAAGGCAACAACAACAGCTCTAGGCTCAAGTGGTGGAAATGTTATAAAAAAGTCAACGACGGCTGGAACGCTCAGGATGAATAACAGTAACACTACATCGGCTACGACGAAATTGATGAACAATTTACAAGCGACACCAGGAGTAAAGACGTTCATAACACAATCGTCCAATATACAGCAGCAAAATATAAATCAAATGACGTTGCAGCACCACACAACCAAGAGTGGCGGCAAATCAAAATTTGTTAAACAGTATAATAATGCTATTCTCAACAGCGCTGGCGCTGTGGCAATAGCAACATTGCCACATCAACAGACAAATAACCAAAATAATTTGCAAATACAACAACAGCATCAACAGTTACAGCCTCAGACCACGTATATAAATCATCACAAAAGCGGTAGTGGAGGCGCATCAAATAAAATCAATAAGATTAATTCAAAATATGCCCAATCGGCGAATGTGGCAGCTCAATTACCGCCTGGTACACAACTACATCAAAAAAGTATTAATCAAACACAGCAGCAACAATTTCAAACGAATAGCAGCAGCAACAGTAACATCAAATTTGTAAATGCTCAAGGTACAATTATACAGCAACAGTCTACGCAGCAGCAATCATTGACTCCTCACAAAATCACTAAACATCATCATCAGCAACAACAATATCAAAATTTACAAAGTTTTGATACTGTCGATGGTAATAATATTTATAATCAAACTTCTACAACAGCTGGTGGAGGAGTATGTTCTTCAATTTCTGTGTCATCTGGAACAACGTCACTTTCGTCAACAACTGCACCAGTGTCGTCGTCTTCATTACTAACCGATGATGTAATGATGGTAAATGGAACGCAAATGACGGACGAACTATCTGCTCGTATATTGCAAAGTATGTCCCAGAAATCATTTAACAATCAGAGGTATCAGCAGCAACATCATAATGTATTTCAACCAAAAACATCATCGACAACAACATCAGCAGCAGCATCCTCCAATTCGTCAAGTTCCAATAATAGCAACAGCACAATGCTGCCGCCTCCACCAACTATACCACAAAATACACTTATTCAAGCAAATACCAACAATAGCAACTCAAATATTTTATTATCCCCTCGAGAATATACACTGTATCCTACGACAGCATCTACTGTGTCTGTAGCTGCACAGCAGCAACAACAACAGCAGTCATCTCCTAATCATTATAATAATACGTCGTCACCAACGGCAACAGCTTCCTCAAATATAACGACTGGTTCCTTTTCATCGAACAACTATATTACAGTTTCTAATAATAGTAACAATATGACCACTATAACACCTCATACATCGGGAATTTCAACAGCAAATGGATTAATATCAAATAACACAAGTGGTGTTTTAACCGGTCGCCAAGCCCAAAGTGCTCCTAATTCACGATCACAGTCAATGGAACGTAAATTACACGAATCTTCAATGTCTCGTAAATCAACCGAGTATTATAAAGTCAAGTGAGTAAAAGTTTATAATATTTTTTATTCAGTTTTAGATTTTTCTAAATTCACTACTAAATAATCGATCAGTAAGATTTACTTATTTTAACTAGATTTTTAGTCAATGCTTTTATTTTTATGAGATCCCTAATACTTTCTCGCTACTTTCGTATTTTTGCTTAATTTTGTACAAACTAATATCATTGGCAATTAAGAAATATGTTCAACTTTTAAAGACTGTAACTTTTATAGTTATAAAGTAATTAATTAAGAATAGCTTTCTTAGTATGGAAGTCAGAACTGATACTTCGTTTTTTTTTTCTAACCAAACTCGAGGAGGAATTCCAGGAATTCTTCTAAAAATTCTCTATAATTAGTTTGTCTCCCTTCTCGTCCTCCTTATTTTTTGTTGTACTATATTTGTACAAAGTTAAAGGACTTTACCTTTGCGTTTCTTTATTTATATGGGGGACAGATCAATCCTTTCACATATTGTCGAAGATACTCAAGTTTTTCAAATCTGTTACTGATCTTTGTTATTTGATGGCAAATATTTAATTCTGCCCTATTTAACCATGTGTTTAGGCGCCTCTCGAGTCCTGTTTTGAAAACAACATATACTATTAGATCCGTTGCGGAAAGAATAAACAAAATTTTAAATATCAAGATATTATATTTTATTATATTGATTTTATTTTTTGTTCCATTTTGTTTATCATTTTTTTTAATTTACCCGCCCTCAATTCCTCTCCCAAAACATTTAAAAATTTTGCAAAAAAAAAAAATACACTGGGTTCATTTAAATATCGAATCAATAGTTTAAAAGATTATAATTCAGGTTGTGCATTTGTGGTACCAACAACCGCCACAATATATGCAACAAATACATCCCCCAGTGCAACATCACTAATTGATTTTATTATTCCTTTACCTTCATGTGCCACCACTATAACAACTACCACCAACAATATAACAACTTTTACTACTTCTACAACAACAAAAAAATGTGCTACCATGACCACAATAATAACAAATTCCTCCTACAACCATCAAAACCTTAACCACCAAAACAATAACAATAGCAATCATAATTCCCTGCGTGGCAGTCATCATAACATAGTTGCTGGAACTCCAAATGTAGCGTCCCAAAGTGGCGGAAGCCTGAGTATGGCAACGGGAAATATCTCATCATCTACTGCAAATTTAATGGTAGGAATAGGGTCAACATCAACACCCTCGCAATCACCATTACCAACGCCAAGACCGCCCTCTATACCACCAGCGGCTTTGATAATGGAACCTCAAGCTCAAGTCATACATTTGCAAGCCACAAAAACATTACCGGGTGCTAACAACTCCTCAAACGATGATGATGACATAATAGGTGAAGAAGTAAGACCGGCACCTGTGGAAACAACAGACGTTCGTTTGCGCATTCTACATGCAGTCTTATTTGACCACACTTATGTAAATCCCATGCCCTTGGAACTACCAACATCTTTTGCTGTCCAGTTGCCAGTGCCGAGTTCTAGTGCTTCATGTTCAACATCAGCACAATTGTCTGGGACTACAGGTCATAGCCAACAATGGTCTTTGGGTGGTATAGGGGCTGTAGCTGCAGGAACTCAACAAAATTATGCTATCTATGGTTCACAATGTACGTAAACATATATATAATGTAAAAAAAGACATATAAGAGATTGGTTTTCTTACAGTATCCCGCCTTCAAGACGATGACTCATATTCGGCAATAAGCGCCAGTTCTAGACCGACTGTCGGTGATATTGATCCTGGTGAAGAAACAGAGACAGCACCTGAAGCTGAACTAGAGGATGATTCATTTACTCGCTGTATTTGTGACTTGACTCACGATGATGGCTATATGATATGCTGTGATAAATGCTGGTAAGAACTACTAAACTAAATTATATTAAAACTTCATTATATTAAAACTTCAAACTAAATTATATCAAAACTTCATTGTTATGGAAATTATTATGATTCACTACTCATATGTTATTTATTTTGTTTTTATTATTTTAGTGCTTGGCAGCATGTTGATTGTATGGGTATCGATCGTCAAAATATTCCTGATGAATATTTATGCGAACTATGTCAACCTCGTACAGTGGACAAGGCGAGAGCACGTTCTCTGCAGCTAATAAAACGAAAGGAACAACAGCAACAACTAATTCTTACGGCTCAAGCACAAGCTGTATCCTCCGCGAGTACCATTGGAGCAGCTGGATCTGCAAGTGTTGGTAGTGTGGGGGTTGGAGTAGCCAATCTTTTATCCAACGATGTCTTAGGCAGCCAACATCGTTTAGCGGGCTCCTCAGGTGCTGGATTTAATATCACAGGTAATATGGCAGCCGATTCAGCCGCTCTACAATTGCTAGCGGCTGGCGGGGCAAATATAAAGAAAGGAGCCAAAATGTTGAAAAAGGTAAAGGAAGGTGTAGCCGGAAAAAGGTCCAAGAAAGCCGAAAAGTTAGCGGCTGCAGCTGCTGCCGGTTTAACCGCCAGTGGTAAACCCCTCAGAAAAGAAACCAAAAAGAATACTAAACGCAAAAAGGCTGGTGCACATGATGGTGTTGGTGGTAGTACAGTTGGCATGACCGCAGCTGAAAAGCATGCTGCCAATTTAAGACAATGGATCGAAAACTACGCATTGGCTGTAACGAATCATTATTCGCCTGAGTTAAGAGCCCGTCTCCATGCCATAACCAAACAACCGCCTCTTTTGCAAACTATTTTAAACACCGAAAATCCTATACTAAAAGAATTCAGCAATGGCAGCTTAGAACATCGAGCCACCACAGTGCCGCATGCAGGTGGAAAAATACTCATAAGTAATTTGGACATAACGCCAAATTCGCCGATCTGTGAACTAAGAGGAAAATATATGCTTACCACACAATATAAAACGCAGAACACGTCAATGAATATGAATAGTCCACCACCGAATAACTACCATCTGGGCAGTTATAAGGCTCACAAAACTCCTGGACCCTTTATATTCTTCTATCAGTTGCCAGGCACTGAAGTTACGGCTTCCAGCCACCTAATGCCACAAACGACGACAACAACGACGTTAAATCCTGACGGAACTTATACCACCACTACAACAACATTGCCTGCACAGCAAAGCCCGCCGACTTTCCTTAAAGGTCCTGAAATCTGTGTTGACACTCGAACGTATGGCAACGAAGCAAGATTTGTACGAAGGTCCTGCCGTCCAAATGCAGAGATTCAACATCTATTTGAAAAGGGTACCATCCATTTATTTATTGTGGCTTTAACAGACATCCGAGCCAGTACAGAAATTACTATACGTCATGAACCTCACGATGTACTGGCTGTAGAGAATAAGAAATCATCCACAATGATCATACAGCCAACTAGTACACCCTGTGCTTGTGGCTTAACAAAAGATTGCGTCTTTGGACCCCCGTTACCGCAATTGCCGCCGGCGGCAAAATCAAATGCGGGTCGTAAATCACTTACGCATGGCAGCGGAGGCTCTATAAATTCTGGAAACCTAACAGCAAAACAACGTAAAGCCAATCAACAAAATTTGAATCGTAATCGATCGATCTCATCTAGTGCCAGTGGTGATAGCAATATGGGTACAACAACGACTAATACTGTTGCCATGGGACTAAATAGCCCAAATAATATGGGCAAGATGGCGACGGCAAATAAGATTGCTAATACCAATACACTTATGCCAATGACTGCATCTTGTAATAGCAACTTGAGCAATGCATCGTCAACATCGTCAACTTTGACTAGTATTATGCATGATTCTGGAATATGTACGTCGTCATCTTCACCATCTGTATCAATACCGTCACCTACTCAACACATGCATTCGCCTATACAGCAACAACAACAACAACAGCAGTCTCAGCAGTTGCAACTCAATAACCAGATGAGATCATCAGTTCAAATGTTGCCACAACAACAGCAACAACAATTGATACAAACTTTGCCCACTCCACAAATGTTATCTTCGCCAGCAGATATGCCTCAGCATCAACAGCAGTCAGTATTACAACAACCTGCAATTATTATACAACAGCAGCAACCTTTAAGTGTGATAGCTCAAGCAACAACACCTAACAACAACATTGGTCAGGATGTACATAATTCCAGTGAACAACAACAAACGCAAGGGTCAGTATGTCTTACATTACCTCAGA
This sequence comes from Stomorhina lunata, assembly GCA_933228675.1. NCBI lineage: Eukaryota > Metazoa > Arthropoda > Insecta > Diptera > Rhiniidae > Stomorhina > Stomorhina lunata. The sequence continues at coordinate 96,781,687 of OW121742.1, read as the reverse complement.
CAACAGCGCAATTATCGCCACCGACAAATGCACAAACCCAACAGAATCAACTACCGCCACATCAACATTTGATTCTGCAAGAACCGCAACAGCTGCAAGTATTACAGCATTCAGATGCAGTGGTATCAACATCTACTGGACTATTGGAAACAGTTTCTCCAGAAGCTACAATAGCGGCTGTTGCATTGCAGTCTCTAAATGCATCACATTCGCCAAATGTCAAAGCCACACCCCAATCTCCAGCTCCCTGTGGAAACGGCGAGCCACAGAAAATTCAGCAGCAACAATTCGTACTGATTCCAGCGTCATCTGATGTATCTGCGGAACAGCAACTTCAACAAACAAATCACCAAAATCAGACTTTCGATAATTCGTTGGCAAGTACTTCGGCACATACTTCTGTATCTTCATCGCCACAACAACAGAAATCGCCTCAGAAAAACAGTCAATGCCATCAAAGTGCCACACACCCAGGCCGTAAAACTCCAGGGAAGCATGGTCGTTCCACTAGTTTTTCGGAAGATAATGAACATCAGCATCATAACGAAGATAATTCTGTAACATCAACGCCAACCTCTTCGTCCACGCCGAAGGAAAAACCGAAATTATCGCGGGAAGACCGTAAAATGGAGGCTATTTTAAGGGCTATAGAAAAAATGGAACGTAATCAGCAAAGAAAGCAAGAACAAAAACAAGCGAAACGTCAAAATGCTGGTAGTCACAATACTACACCAACGTCACCTAATAAATCATTTGAATCAGGTGAAAACTCTGGGGGAACAAAGCGTTCAAATAGTCATTCTGGAACCGCCGGAAGGTCAAAAAAGAAACGTAAAAGTGGTGCAAAGGGTGGACAAGGTGGTGCTTTCAATAACCAGCGTAAACGAAGGCAAAGTCGAATGAATAGCCAAGAATCTGTAGATGAGTGTAGTCCGCATGATCCCGATGCAGTTACTTCGGAGTCAGATGGTTGTGCTGCAATGCACTCGCCTCCAATACAGACTATGGCTTCTCTAAGGCAAACACACTTTTCAACTCCTACATCTTCGTGCACGGCTAGTGGTATTGCCACTGCATCTACTAGACTGCCCACTGAAACCATAACAAATAATGTTGATCAGGCTGCTGGTCTTTTGATGGCTTTTGCAAATCCCAACATTTCTAATACGATACCATCAGGCGTTGAACAAAATATACAACAATCACCACAACGACCTTCGTCACAATTCATGATGTCATCAAATGAATCTGCTGCTTCCCCACCTCCTACACCGCCATCTCAAGTAAGCAGTGCTTGTTTACTAATTGAAGCTGCTGTTGGTCCATTGGAAAGCAATTTAGATGGCAATAATGTCGAAATGCACAACTCGGAATTCAAGTATCCACTGCAGGCTAAAACTAAAAAACATTTGATGAATAATTGGTTGCATCAAGTTGAAGAAAATACACCCGAAAACAATGTTTCATCTCTAATGGAAGCGCAACCATTGCAAACACCCATAACTCCTATGGGCTGCAGTACTTCACCAAATGTTACAGGAGGTTTGGACACGTTACTACAAGCTGCAATGAGTGATCTTAAACAGTCTCAGAACGATGTTGAACAACCACAAAATCTGAGTATAGCTGCCCAGAAGGTTGAAGAATTTATACAACAGACAGAGGCAACATCCGCGGCACCGCCATCACTTCCAGAAACAAAACATTCCTATGATTTTGAGCATCATCAACAACAGAGTTCATTTAGTGATATGCCTACACCAGCTGTAGATTTAACTTTAAAAACTCCTTTGACAATTGGACCTAATCCGACTTCAGAAGCCACCAGTAATACTCGAAATTTCCATTTGCCATTACAAATCAGTACATGTAGCAACAATTCGTCCGTTAAGAAACGTTGGTTACGCCAAGCCATTAGTGAAGAAACTCACGAAGAGCTACAGAATGCGTTTATGATGACACCATCACCTACCACGTCTGTCATTAATAATACTTTTGTAAATTCTCAAATCCAGCCATCTTCGACATGCCCGTCTGCCACAACAGTAACGAATCATGTTCCAAATGGTTTTACAACTCCTTTAAAAAAGAGACGTTTGCTGTTAACTGGCAAAGATGAAATGGATGAAACCAGTTCTCAGAATTGTGGGGATTTGAGTGCAAATGCTACTCCTTCTCCTACTCCTGTTTCAGTGCCGCCGGCGGAGCAACACCTTCAACAGCAATCTAATAATGAAGTTTCAGCTAAAAAAGAAAGTCAATCAGCCTTAAATCAATTTGAAAGCCACGAAGTGCCACAAGATCTTCCGTCCCAAGACTACCACGAAGATATTGATGTAGATGTTGAGAAATGTGAAATGAATGAGGTTCAGTGTGAGGATCAAAACAAATACCAACTGAAACAACAAATCCAATATTCAAAAATTGAAATGGATCAAGAACAAGATGTTGATGTAACCACTTCTCCTCAGGATGATGCTGAACTTTTGCGAACTCCAATTAAAATGGAAAATGTTGTAAAACATGAAGCTAACGCTGTACAAGTTGAAATTAAGGAAGAATCTCCAGCGATGACAGCTATCCAACAAACAGTTTCCACAGAATTTAACGATCAAGAGGATGATGTCGATATTTTAAGATCACCCAGCCCAGGCCGAGAAATGATTAAAGCCGAGGATAATCTAGTTAAAATTGAACCAGAAGATACTAGCGGTACGGATGATGTTAAAATTGATGTTGAACGCGAAGAAAGTATGGCTGCCGATGATGTGGAAGTTGCAAACCAACAAAAGGAGAGAAAAGATGAACTGATACCACCTCATCTAGTTAAAGGAGAGGAACAAACGATTTCAACGAATTTAACTGAAAATGTTGAAGTCAAACAAGAAGAAAAATTAGAAATTTCCAAAGAGGGTCAATCTCCTGACCAAAAACAGGAGGTGTGTCATAAAGCCGTCAAAGTTGTTGAAGTTAAAAAGGAAACTCGAACTGATATCGAAATTAATACCAAGCCAGAACCAGATATACTTGTTGATGAGCCAAACCCTCCTAAGAAAATAAAACTAGAAAAGTCTGAATCAGATGAACAAAAATTAGTTTGTATCAAGAAGGAAGAATCAAAGCAAGAATCACTTACTGGAATTGAAGTGAATGTAAAACCAGAGTTAAAGGCGAAAATTGAGTCAGAAACTAAGGTGTGTCAGAGACAAGAAAGTCTGCCTCGTCCCAATTCTAAGGAAGGTGAAAAAACTGTTAAACCTGAATCTTCTAAACTGCAGAAATCTCTTGTGGCTGGTGAGATAGCTGAAGTAATACATTCAACACCATCTTTGCTATCAGTGGTTAAATCTGTTGCAGCAGATACCACTTTTGCTGATGTGGATTCTGCTACTCCTCCACCACGAACCAATACTTCTGCTACCGTAGGTAATGCTGCAGCTCCAGTTCAGCGTCAAAAATCTCTTAGTGACGATGATATACAAGCTCGATTACATAGTTTTCATAAAGAAAATATACTATTTCTGCAGTCTCGTAACAAGAAGTCAAAATCATCTTCATCTGTATCTTCAAACTCGAATAGCGGTTCTTCATCTGCTAACTGCTTAACAGTTAATAATGAGCATCACAAAAATCGAACTTCATCATCGTCATCATCTTCGTCCAATCAACACCACCACAATCATCATCATCATCATGAAAGCAAAGAGAGATCAGAAAAGTCCAGCTCGAAGCACCACAAAAATTCTTCGTCTACAACGGGAACATCGTCTAAGAAACAAAAATTGCATAAACGTGAGAGAACTACTAGTTCTAGCAGTTCAAACAGTCATAAAAATACGACAACGGTGCAAATTTCATCATCGTCGACTTTGTCTAACAAAAACACTGCTCTAAACTCTACAATAAATTCTTCTGGATCCTCGAAGAAGCTAAAGTCTTTGAAAAAGTCGTCATCAGGATCTTCCACATCATCTAATACATCATCATCATCCTCTTACTCTTCTTCTACAACTTTAGCTCTTCAAAACTGTTATCCTTCAAGTTCTACAACTATAAATACGAGCTCAAATTCTGAAAAGGACAAACATCAAAGACAAAGAACTACCTCAACATCGAGTAGCAACAATAATGTTGCTAATAATAACTCACATGGGGTTCCTACAAGCAAAAAACGTCAGCTTAATTTTGAATTGGAATTAACGAAAGATATGCATTTGCTTAATAGTGCTTCATCGGGAGGTGGTAAACACAAGAGGGATGCTTCAAGATTGGCGTCTGACGAGCAAAGTCATGTTGTTGCAAAAAAGCCAAGAAAAGAATCCACGTCTTCTCACAAAGAAGAACTTAAAAATGGCACTAGCAAACAACTAGCAAAACTTGAAAAACAGCAGGATAAAAAGTTAACAATTTACACATCTGCAAGTACAACTACTAAACCGTCTGTAATGGCTACTTCGATAACCTCTCAACCTGTAACAATAACTACAAATACACCGAGCATAACAACAGTACCAGCAGTCCCAGTACCTACAATTACGCCCATAGCCACAGAAGAACCTAAGCCAATACCAACAATTGTAACACAACCACCACCAACTCTTCCTCCTACATCTCACATATTGAGGGAACATCCAACTTTACCACATTTCAATAATGTCGTTATTGAAACAAACAGCTCTATAACGGGTTATGAACAACCTCAACTAAGTGCACAATCTCAACCTCCACCGCTAGTACCTCCACAAAACATTCCAAATCATGTGAATAATTCAAGTTTATTATCCTCCTCCTCCTCTGTTCATAGTAATCATAATCAACAGCCACCACCTTTACCACCTACTCCACCACCTGGTGGTGATATTTCCACACCATTGGCTACCCCAAATGCAAATGCCACAAATCATTTGCCGTTCTATAATACAATTTATGGTAAACTTTTAGACAATCCTACGCCGCCACCTAATTTGCCAACACCTATAACACCCTCGAATACAGCAACAGCTTCTCCAATAACAACAAGTGCTGTTGTACCACCTAGCGGAGGTAGTGTATTGTCTGAGTATTTGGACACTAAATTGAAGAGCTACAATACTTTGGGTGGCTATGTGTCACACACAGCTTTATTTGGATTAAATAATCCAGCTAATATTAAAGATTCGCCTTCTAACGTTCCTTTGGTCAGCTCAGCAACATTAACTGCTGCTTCGGCTGCATCGCCGATAAACCCCCCACCGCTTAAGGACCTGTCTGCAGAAATGCCTGCACCACTTCCACCCCCTCCAACTGCAGTCGGGAGTTTAACAACATCTTCACCCACCAGCCTAAATTGTTGCAATGTAGCGACTGGAACTACGCCACTTAAACTACTTACAAAAACTGCAAGTCACGATCCGCGATTGAATCCACAATTAACGGCTCCTGAACCTCCGCCACAACCAAAGCGAAAACTGTCTATTAATGAGTATCGAAAACGTATGCAACAATCTTCATCTAACGACTCAAACAGCGGTAGTGGAAGTTTGACAACCACACCCACTACTCCACCCACCCCCTTAGATGCAATGTTGTCAACATCGTCGCTTGTGACTCATGGAAACACGACGATAGCAGCAAGTAAATGCACTTTGAATTCGCCCGATCGCTTAACTCAATCGGTGGACTCACAAATTCAAAAGGAAATAATGTGCTCTACATCAGTTGTGACATCGTCATCATCCTTAGATTCTCTCAATAGCAGTAACAGTTCAACAAGCAGTAACAGTTTAAATGATACTCTTTTGAAATCTTCCTCCTTCGTTGAAGAGGATTCTACAAAAGGTAAGCGATGATATGATTTAAAATGTCTTTAATAAAATGAAATGGAATGGCAGTGGATTTTATAGTTGATTTAATTTATATATTTTTTCTTGTTGTTTTTTATTTCCTAGGACAATTTAATGCCGCCCCAACTCTACTTGAAAAACAACAAGAGAGTCTTTGTGCCCGTTTGAAGTCTTTAAAGGAGAAACAAAGTTTGGGCACTCCATTTGCAGTTGGCACTGGCAATCGTTCACGTTTTTCATCGTTTAGTGAAAGTGTTGCCAGCAGTGATTTTGGTTTGAGAAAAGGTAAGTGTTAAAGTATTTTGTTATAGCCTTCACCATCATAGGTGCAAAGGGTATTAAAAATTTGCGCTGATGTATGTAAAGCATAAAAATATTAGTTTAAGACCCAACTAAGAAAGTGCTATAGTCGGTTAATACCTACCGTATGTTCCTTTGCCAAAAAAAAAACCATACGGCAAATCAATGTATGGAAGTGCAACATCTATATATTATAGTCTTTGATAGTAGGGTTAAAGTTTAAAATACAATGTTTTATCTCTGATGGAAGCGCAATCATTACAAACATCCATTACTCCTATGGGCTGCTGTACTTCACCGAATGTTACAGGAGGTTTGGACACGTTACTGTGAGGTGCAATGTGTGATCTTAAACAGTCTCAGAACGATGTTAAACAGCCACAAAATCTAGCTGCCCAGATGGTTGAAGAATTTATACAACAGACGGAGGCAACATCGCTTCCAGTAATAAAACATTAATATGATTTTGAACATCTTCAGCAACAGAGTTCATTTAGTAATATGCCTACACCCTCTGTAGATTTAACTTTAAGAACTTCTTTGACAATTGGACCTAATCCGACTTCATTACAAATCAGTACATGCTGCAAGAAACGTTGGTTACGCCAAGCCATTAGCGATGAAACTCAGAAAGCTACAGAATACGTGTATGATGACACTATCACCTACCACGTCCGTCATTTACAATAGGTTAGGTTATAAAGGTAGTTTCAAGCGACACCTTCACTCGGAGACCACAGGGTGCATTGTGATCCTTCTCTTAAGAAAAGAAAAGAGGAGATTGAAGATAGAGGAAGAGAAAAGAAGAGTTTAGAGGGAGAAGGAGAGTACCCTATCTAAGCCAACTGAGACCAATGGTGAACCCTACAATATCTTGCAATTTGCACTGTTGCAGATCTTGAAGTTTAGCAAAGAATCTGCTGCCAAGTGTCTGAGCCTTTTATTTTGTAGCTTTGGACAGTGACAGAGAATGTGTTCTACCGACTCGGACGAATCCTCATCTAGACATAGTCTGCAGAGGTCTGGAATGCTACCATCCCACCTATTTAACCTCGAGTTTAAGACACAGTGTCCCGTTAAGAACCCTATACATCTTCTAAAGCTTAACCTATTCAGACCTAGTAGAATTTTGGTTCCATTAATTTCTGGCTTAGACCTCTTGATGTCCTACACGTAACCATGTTTCCCCTTGTCTTTGTGGTTTCCTTGCTGATCCAAGACTTAATGCCCAGATAAAAGTGACAGATAAGTGGAGCAATATCTGTCACTCTTTGACTCAAATCTTGGCTCGAGCCTTGTCTAGCGACTTCGTCCGCAACTTCGTTGCCAGTGATGTCGCAATGACCTGGAACCCAGCACAATATAATCCTATAACTGAATGATAGGTTAGCTATCCTATATTTTTTAACTTGTTTGGAGGTGATACTATGTGCCCGCAGCGCCTTGAGTGCAGCCTGGCTATCGACGTATATATTCACCTCACTATTTTCAGCAATAAAACCTTGGATGAGCTCTGTAGCCTTCCAAATGGCAAAAATCTCTGTCTGGAAGACACTGCACTCATCCGCGAGTCTAAAAGACTCAGGAAAATACCAGATACAGTACCGGAATCCATTTTAGAACCACCCGTGAAGATCGAAATGCCTTGGTGCTGTGCTAAACAGTAACTCTTTGACTAAATAGTCAGATAGTGATAGACCTGACTCTCAAGCCCAAGGAGCCTGTAAAGCTCAGAATACTGGAATGTCCCGCATGCCTATATCTAAGTATACCCGACTCATACAGCCTTACTAGACTTTTGGTTACTATTCCCTTTATGAAAATATCAAGAATATACAGTGACAACATGGTGTCTAGGACTGCTTGAGGTGTGCTTTTAAGGGCACCGGTTATACCAATACTACTACAACGTTGTATCTTGTTGAGAGGAGCCAGGAATGAACTTTTGCTAACAGCCTCCCACCATACTGCACACCCATATCGAGCCCTTAGATTGAAATAATCGTAAGCGACATTCCGTTAAAAATCTCTTAAACTATTAGAGATAGCGTGGTACAGTAAGCATATTTTTCATTCTTTCTTAAGTAGTTTTCGAATGTGTAAAAGTCTTTTCGATTGGTTTATATTTACGAAAGTTATACATCAATGGTGCTCAACTTTGACTCAGTGTAGGTGGAGGCCACTGTGCTAAAAATAGACATGTTTTTAAAAATTGGTCTAAAACTCCAACTACCCATTGGCCGATATTTGCATATTGCGCCACAATTCGCCCAGTAGCTTAAAAGTTATTGTAGTAGAACTAAAAAACTTCACATACAGTACTTTGCACCATAACTTCTAAACCATTTGAAAAAAATTTAATTAGTTTGTCGAAAGTAGTAAACTAACAAAGAAAAAAAATGTTATGCACCAAAAGCCGTTATTGTTTAATTAAGATTTTTTGTCGCTTACGATCAATATTTTTCCTGTCACTTGCGATCATTTTAATCTAAGGGCTCGATATGTTAAAACAGGCCTTACAATGGTTGTGTAAATCCAATACACAACTATTGGTCTAAAGCCCCATTTTTTACCTGCGGAGTTCCTTATGCGTAAAAACAAAATATTCCGGTATGTGCTGGAAATCGATCGTTTTCAAATCGTTCGATTTCTGATATATTTTGAGATAATTTCCCCTATTTCCACAAAAAAAATTCAAACCAAATGAATGATAAGATATCAGTCAAAAGGATTAAAGCCAAAATGTTCATTTGTTTTAGAGAAATAACCGATAATTATCTCAACAAGTAAGAGTGTTATATTCGGCTTTGCCGAATCTTGGATACCCTTCACCAATGGTGTTCCAAAAGTACTTAATGTAATTCGTAGCAATATTTGGTTATACTAGTATTATATGCAAAGAGTCTTTAAAATTAAGAGTCGGAAAACGAAAACCTTTTCGGTGGCGTCATCATCTAGAATAGTTATGCACCCAAAGGTTAGGTTGGGCATATTAGTACAATTCAATGCTCTTGGTGTAGGAGTCGTGGCTTATGCTGACGACTTAGTATTAATCGTTAGAGGTAAATTCCCCAGCACTCTAACCGAAATAATGGAAAGATCATTAAAGATGTTACTCAGTTGGTCCAAACAGTGTGGTTTAGGAATTAATCCATCTAAAACAGAAATGGTAATATTTACAAGGAAAAGAATACCTTTGTTCGAGCCCCCAAAGCTTGACGGAAAAGTATTATCTCTTTCAAAACAAGCGAAGTTTCTAGGTGTAGTATTTGATTATAAACTTAAATGGCTACCAAATCTTAAAGAAAGGATTAAAAAGTCCTATGCGGCAATTTATTCATGCCAAAAACTTATAGGAAAAACTTGGGGATTAAGACCGAGAATGATTTATTGGATATACCAAGCTATCGTTAGACCGACTTTAACACATGGCTCTCTAGTTTGGTGGCCAATTATGAACGTTAAATGTCATGCCTCCCTAGTTGAAAGAGTTAACAGAATAGTTGCACTAAGCATCTCAGGGGCAATGAGATCTACTGCAACAGAAGCTCTATGTAGAATTTTAAATATGGACCCACTGCACCTACATATTAAAGAATATGCTCTAAGAACACAGGTCAGACTTAGTCAGAGTGGCCAATTGGTGATCAAAGAAAAGGGACACTCATCATTAATTATTAACTATGGATACAGAGACGTAGTTACAGACTACATGACTCCTCAAATAGTATGGGATAAGAAGATTAGGGCTGTTATACCTTCAAGAGAAAGTTGGAATGTTAGAAACCATAATTCACTGGGTATAGAGATTTACACTGATGGTTCAAAGAAGGAACAAGGTACTGGTAGTGGAATTTTTTGTGAAAAACTAGGAATAAGTAGTAGTTTTAGTTTAAATACTGATTGCAGCATCTTCCAAGCAGAGATATTTGCTGTATTGGAAGCAGCTCGTATGATATCTATGATGCCGATATTCAAAAGCGATATCACAATTTACATAGATAGTCAAGCAGCAATCAAAGCAATATGCAATAGAACTATTAGGTCAAAGGTAGTTAGCCGTTGTCGCAGAGAGCTACAGGCTCTCAACGAACAACACTTCTTAAAACTGTGCTGGGTACCTGGCCATAATAATATACTGGGCAATGAGAAAGCAGATGAATTGGCACGCAATGGAGCAGACTTGAATGGAAATGCAGCATATGTGGAGGTTTACCCTGGGCTCTGCTCAATTTATCAGAATATAAGAAGCAAATTTAAATCTGAATCAAATGTATTGTGGAATAACTCAACGCAATGTACTCAAACGAAAGCTCTATGGCAGACAAGAGATATTAACACACAAAAAACTATATTAAATATGGATAAAAATGATTTAAGGATATATGTAGGTATCATAACTGGACATAATAACTTAAGGTACTTCTTGAAAAAAATACGCTTAAGAAATGACGATATGTGTAGATGGTGCAACGAAGAAGAAGAAGATACATACCACTTCCTCTGTCAATGTGTTGCACTATCTAACAATCGATTTAAATGTTTTGATTCTTACTTTTTTCAGAATCTAGAAGATCTAAGGAACGTGCATCCTCTAAAGATGATAAAATATATCAAATTGTCGAAGCTTTATGTGAACTGATAAAGGAGGAAAACAAAATGTGCTAAATGTTGGTAATGCTTCTCGAAATGAAGCTTCTTAATCGAGGACGCACTATGGATCAACACCTATGGTCTTGTGCATAATCTTACAGTTTTCTGTGAGGTCCTCCTATCTAATCTAATCTAATCTAGGTTGGGCAGGTGGCTGATGTCTAGGGAAGCTTCACTTGGGTTCTAAAGTGGTCCCTTTGTGAAAGATAATGATTACTAGACTACAAGTAGATAATGCATATTTAAGCCAGCCAGTAGCTTCGAAATAAAATAGACACATATTTTACGAAGATTTAATAAAGTTCGATAGACCAGATAAACCATGCAGAAAAGATGCTTCAAAATGTAGATGCCCTTAGATTTGCAATAGCACATCGATTTGATGAAGTTTAAGTATTCTGACATGCAACCCAAAAACGCTGTGCCCAGTGAGGGTTGTGCACTTTAATTCGTACGAATTATCCAACTAGTAAAAGTTCTTGATTAGTTATGTAAAACTCTGAAGTTAGCGGACTGATTTAGGTCAAAGCTTTAACAATGATTGTCAATGTATACAAGCCTTAAAATTATAGGGTATACACTCTTAGTTTTAGATACATACGTGAAATATATAGCTTTTGAATGGATGGTTATCAGCTTTGTCGGAAAAGTTTACTTATTAATTTGAAATTAGTTAATTAATTAAAATGAACACTTCATCAATAATATTTGGGATGTATAGTTCTTTCGATCTGTCCGATGGATGTTTGGAAAGTTTTGCTCTAGTTCTTTGTGCAATTTTAATGTGATTTAATTTATCAGCATTAAATCGATTCCCGGTCGGGTTTATATGGGAGATTTCACTAAATGTGAATAGAGCTCGCCCATTTTCAATATCGAACTTTTCAAGATATCAGAAATACTTTTGTCAAATGTTGTCCCTCTTGAAAGTTTATTTTAGGCGCTATTGTCCTGAATATCAATATTGTACAAAGTCTTTATACTAAATGTCATCATCGTATCTATTATAATTTGTCATTTATTAGCTACTAAGAGATTGCCTTAGGCGAAGTTATACTGGATCAATTGTCAAACGTGAACGGATTTCTCCCAATTGCAATTAAAAAATTTAAATTTTTGTTGATATGTGAGATACTTACATACATATGTAGGTTTTGAACGGATATCGTGTAATCAGCTGCATTTTTGTACTTCCTAGGAAGATTACCTATAATTTGATATATAATACATTCTCAAATGTTATCATAATGTTCAAAAGTCAGACACAAAATTAAGATAAATGCAGTGTGTCTGTCTGCTAAAACCAGATTTGTGGAGCTCCTGAATTGTCCCACCCTGAATTTCAACATTGTCGATCAAAACACCATCGCTTAAACGCTTAATTATATCTACCACAAATTACAGAATGCATCAGGATTTAGATAATCCCCTGCGAAGGACGCTATTAAACTTCATCAAAATAAACATCTGAGATATCGACAAAACAGGAGCTCCAAAAACTTGACTACAACAGAAAAAAGGACAGACAGGTAGACGGACGGACATGTAGATGGACGGACAAACAAACAGACGGACGGACGGGCAAACAAACAGACGGACGGACAGACGGACGGAGGTCGCGAAATCGATTCTTGTGCCGATTCTGAGTTGATCGGTACAATTTGAATGGTATTCATAATCAGATTTGTGGAGTATATATATCAGATTTTAGAAAATCCTCCCATAAAGAACGATGTCAAATTTCATCACAATCGGTCCATAAACACCTGAGATATCGCTGAAACAATACTTACAAAATGTAAACAAAATTTCTTAGACACGTACTTTGGGCAATTTGCTGTACATCAAATGTAGTGTTATGGCGATATCTCAATTGTTTGTAGACCGCTTTTGATAAAATTTAATAACGTGCTTGGTGGGGGAATTTCCTAAAATCTGATATAAAATTTATGTAGGTCCGTACTAAAGGAGGATAGTTTTTCCTATTTCTGCATTTAATTTTTTCAACAAACATTCTCTAATGTGTACTTTGGGCAATTTGCGATACATCAAATTCAGTGTTTTGGCGATATCTCAGTTGTTTATGGACCGATTTTGATAAAATTTTACAGAGTGCTTTGGGAAAATATTTCCTACAATCTGATATATAACATATTATCACATATACACCAGGAGTATCTTTTTTCTCTTGTTATTTAAAAGTGTGTTTCAATCAAAAATTTTCAAATTTTCGTCTAATTTTTGGTATTTTTTCGATATTTTCGGTGTTTATAAACCGATTTTAATGAAATTTAATAGCGTTCATTGCGGGAGAATTTCCAAAAATCTGATATATAATTTATGTAAGTCCATCCTCCAGGGGCTTCAGAAACTTGATTTCAACAGACAGACAGACAGACGGACGGACAGACAGACAGACAGACAGACGGACATCGCTTATTCGATTCTCCTCCTGATTCTGAGTCGATCGGTATAATTTTTATGGGGTCTACGATCACTAATAAAAAAATTACAAACGGAATCACAAACTTATAATACCCTTTCACCTATTGGTGAAGGGTATAAAAATATATCAGAAATCGAACGATTTGAAAACGCTCGATTTCCAGCACATACCGGATTAAATTGGTTTAGCAATATGAACCCTGATCTTATATTAGGTCTATTCGTTTACTTTCCAGTAAAAGTCCAGTAAGCTGAGTATTTACTGAGTAAATGAACGAATTTACTCTCACCAAATCATTTGTACAAGAAAAGTAGACGAACAGAAAATTTGTAAAAATCCAGTAAGAAAATCAAAACAATAAGAAAAAACAAGTAAGAGTGGTATATTCGGCTTTGCCGAATCTTGGATACCCTTCACCAATGGTGTTCCAAAAGTAAAGTACAAAATTGTAAGAATTTATTGATAATAATATAGTTATTGATTACTGACTTAGTTGGGCCCCACACAAATACTTAATATGTACATTCATTTTCTTTTGTTCATACTAAATATAATTTCTAGCAATATTTCGTTATACTAGTATTATATGCAAAGAGTCTTTAAAATTAAGAGTCGGAAAACGAAAAGCTTTTCGGTGGCGTTATCATCTAGAATAGTTATGGACCCAAAGGTTAGGTTGGGCAGGTGGCTGATGTCGAAGGCAGTATCACTTGGGTTCTAAAGTGGTCCCTTTGTGAAAGATAATGATCACTAGACTACAAGCAGAGAATGCTTATTTAAGCCAGCCATTAGCTTCGGAACAAAATAGACACATATTTTACGAACATTTAATAAAGTTCGATAGACCAGATAAACCTTGCAGAAAAGATGCTACAAAATGTAGATGCCCTTAGATTTGCAAAGCACATCGATTTGATGAAGATTAAGTATTCTGGCATGTAACCCAAAAACACAGTGCCCAGTCAGGGTTGTGTACTTTAATTCGTACGAATTATCCAACTAGTAAAAGTTCTTGATTAGTTATGTAAAACTCTGAAGTAAGCGGAGTGATTTAGGTCAAAGCTTTAACAATGATTGTCAATGTATACAAGCCTTAGAATTATAGGGTATAAACTCTTAGTTTTAGATACATATGTGAAATATATAGCTTTTGAATGGATGGATATCAGCTTTGTCGGAAAAGTTATTGAAGATTTACTTATTAATCTGAAGTTAGTTAACTAATTAAAATGAATACTTCATCAATAATATTTGGGATGTATTGTTTTTCGATCTGTCCGATGGATGTTTGGAAAGTTTTGCTCTAGTTCTTTGTGCAATTATAATGTGATTTAATTTATCAGCATTAATGTGATTATCGGTCGGGGTTATATGGGCCCATTTTCAATACCGAACTTTTCAAGGGATCAGAAATACTTTTGTCAAATGTTGTGCCTCTAGAAAGTTTATTTTAGGCGCTATCGCCCTGAATAACGATATTGTACAACGTCTTTATACTAAATGTCATCATCGTATCTATTATAATTTGTCATTTATTAGCTACTAAGAGATTGCCTTAGGCGAAGTTATACGGGAGCAATTGTCAAACGTGAACGGATTTCTCCCTATTGCAATTAAAAAACTTTCGTTAATATGTGAGATTATGTAGGTTTTGAACGGGTATCATGTACTTAGCTGCATTTTTGTACTTCCTAGGAAGATTACCTATAATTTGATATATAGTACATTCTCAAATGTTATCATAATGTTCAAAAGTCAGACACAAAATTAAGATAAATGCAATGAGTCTGTCTGCTAAAATCAGATTTGTGGAGCTCCTGGAAGGTATACCCATATGCATTTTACACAAAATTTTAGGATATCGTTCCACCCTGAATTTCATCACTGTCGATCAAACACCTGTAATATCGCTTAAACACTAAATTATATCTACCACAAATTACCGAATGCATCAGAATTTAGGTAATCCCCTGCGAAGTACGCTATTACATTTCATCAAAATAAACATCTGATATATCGACAAAACAGGAGCTCCAAAAACTTGACTACAACTGAAAAAAGGACAGCCAGGTAGACGGACGGACAGACAAACAGACGGACGGACAGACAAACAGACGGACGGACGGACGTCGTGAATTCGATTATCCTGCCGATTCTGAGTCGATCGGTACAATTTGAATGGTATTCATAATCAGATTTGTGGAGTTTATATATGAGATTTTAGGAAATCCTCCCACGAAGAACGCTGTCAAATTTCATCACAATCGGTCCATAAACACCTGAGATATCGCTGAAACAATACTTACAAAATGTTAACAAAATTTCTTAGACACGTACTTTGGGCAATTTGCTGTACATCACAAGTAGTGTTTTGGCGATATCTCAGTTGTTTATGGACCGCTTTTGATAAAATTGAATAACGTGCTTGGCGGGGGAATTTCCTAAACTCTGATATAAAATTTATGTATGTCGGTGCTAAAGGAGGATGGTTTTTCCTATTTCTGCATTTCATTTTTTCAACAAACATTCTCTAATGCGTACTTTGGGCAATTTGCGATACATCAAATTTAGTGTTTTGGCGATATCTCAGTGGTTTATGGACCGATTTTGATAAAATTTTACAGAGTGCTTTGGGGAACCATTTCCTACAATCTGATATATAATATGTTATCACATGTACACCAGGAGTATCTTTTTTCTCTTGTTATTTAAAAGTGTGTTTCAATCAAAAATTTTAAAATTTTCGTCTAATTTTTGGTATTTTTTCGATATTTTCGGTGTTTATAAACCGATTTTAATGAAATTTAATAGCGTTCATTGCGGGAGAATTTCCTAAAATCTGATATATAATTTATGTAGGTCCATCCTCCAGGGGCTTCGGAAACTTGATTTCAACAGACAGACAGACAGACGGACGGACAGACAGACAGACAGACAGACAGACGGACATCGCTTAATCGATTCTCCTCCCGATTCTGAGTCGATCGGTATAATTTTTATGGGGTCTACGATCACTAATAAAAAAATTACAAACGGAATCACAAACTTATAATACCCTTTCACCTATTGGTGAAGGGTATAAAAATACAAAAGGCAATAAATAAATAAAAAATGACCTAAGCTTTTAGTTTGTAATTAGTTATATACTTTTTAACTTTAATTTAGTTAATTTTATTTCTTTTACTTCAAATTTTTAACTTAATAAAAATTGCGGCAAATTTTCAACTGCCTGTTTTTCTTTTGTTTACGTTTTTTATTCATGTTGTTGTTGTTACTGAACTTTTACAAGCAAAAATTTTCCCCGTAACATTTTGCAAATACTCAGCAAATAAACTGTCACTTTTTCTCAAAAATTCTCTCTGTTTACATTTCCCCTCTTACTGAGTTTTGGGTAAACGAACGACTTTCCGTAATATTTTGTAATAATTTGTACAAATTTTAACGTAAACGAATGAATCTATTATTATTAACATAAAATGTAAATTGTTTTATTTCTTTTTTTTTAGATGACGATGATTTAGATATTATACGCAATCGTAATCATAGTATATCAAGTAGTATTGGTGGTGGTGATTTACTAGATAATTGCCTCGAGGAAATATCTTCGACATCAACTTCAATGTCCTCCTCTCGTGAGCCAAGTCCCGAGCGTTGTTATAGTAGTCATCATAAAATTTTAACAGCATCAGCGACAACAATGGCGGCTAATACTTCGGCAACAAGTCACAGCAACAATGGACAAACTACTCGACATCATCATCATCAACATCATCAACAACAACAGCATCATCATACACATCTTCAGCAACAACATATAAATTGTGATAAAAGTGAAATATCTGGCCTGGAACGTAAGAAAAGTGTTGACATAGCTTAAGCCTATAGATAGATGACGAATATTTCAAAAGGAAATTTGTGATTTTTCTTCTTCTATTTTGAATACGTCATACACAGATTCCTTAGGATCAATCAAGGATACAGGGATTGTTTTTCTTTCTATTTTTTTTTTCTAATGTTTGTAAATTAGTTGAGGAATAAAGGAAAGTCACTATTACGAGTACTTTCAGTTCCTTCCAAAAATAAATCTAATAGAATCGAATATGAATCTTATTGAGAAAGTCGCAAGGGACTTTAAAAAGAAATCTTGTATAATTAAATATACGTACTACGTACACAATTTAAGATTAAAAATGTACATTATGAATAATGTAAATTAAAACGTATTTCTATTATTTGTTTTCCTGTAAAAAGAAATATATATACATTACAATATAAAGGATAAATATTTTTATGGATAAATTAAAAACGAAAAAAAGAACCTTGTAATTACATATTTTTTATAGAATAGTTGTTAAACTAGTTTTATAAAAACTACTTAAGTTTCTTCATAACATTTTTGTTTAATCACACTCTTAATTTTTTTTTTCACCCATTTAATTTTAAGAAAACATGACTGGTCAGAGAAACTAAGGAAATATTAGTTTTTTCCATAAAATTGAAATTTAATTTCTTGGTTGTAGGTTGTTTGCAGTTACATAGTCATGTTTGCTTAGTCTCCTTCCTTTTACTTTTATTTTAATTTTATTTTAAATTTTATACACTTCTACTTAATTTTTTTAATTTAATTTTATTTCACTTCATTTGTGTTTCTTTATTGGAAAAATGTGTAAATTCCTTACTTTTTATAAACAAAAAAAAAAAAAAATCGTATCAATATAAGAATTTTTAAACTTTCTTTTGAGTTTTTTGTTTTAATTTTCCTCTAGGTTATTTTAAGTTTTTTTTTTACCTTCACCTTCTTTTATATCTAAAGCCTAAAGCTTTCATTTTCTAATATTTTATTTATAATTTTAATGTTACATAATCTTTATACTACTACCCTTTTTTATGAATTAAAAATACGTTAAAATAACCCTTAATATTAATAATAATAATAAATAAAACCAAAATGAATTTATAATTTAAATGTGTATTATAAAAGAAAAGAAAACAAAAAATCAAACCAACTCTGTACATTATATACAAAATACATTAACTTTAGTTTTATATTTATATAAATAACAACAAAAAAGAAAACCAACAAAAAAGAACTTATATATTTTAAATATTTGTAAAAAAGTAAAAAATACATTTTAAAAAACAAGAAAAAACCATAAAATTTTAAACTTAACTAAAGCAATAAAATTAATAAAAAAAAATACATTAAAAATGAAAAAAAAAATACAATATTTTGTTTTACTCAAAAACCAAAACTTTCCCCTTTTCGCCTCCCTCAACTAAACTTAAAGACAAAAACACAGCTTCTTTGAACCATAATTTATATTAAATTCATAATCAAATTCATGTGTAAATATTACAAAAAAACCTATTCATCTTTAATTTTTTAATTTATACCCTCACTATTTATGTACTTCTACATTTTTGTAAATAATCATTAAAAAAAAACATTAAAAACAACTTTTAATTACATAAAAATAGTACAAAAACTATTAAAAAATAACTATAAAATTATATTGTAAATTTAGCCTTTAAATATATTAAAGAAAACCAACCCCTCCCCCCAACCCCAATATACATAACAACAATTTTTAATACTTGCTCTTTATATATATGAATTTTTATTTTTAAAATAAATTACAATAATTATAAAATATTCATAAGTTATACATATATATATATAAAATAATATTATATACATTTAAATATAGTATATATTTAGCTAATAAGTGTGTTTTTATTATATTAATAAGCAATTATCAAAAACTATATATATTTTTTAAGTATTTTTAAACTTCGCCCCCATCTCCCTCTTCTGAAAACCAAATCAGAGTGAAATTGAAATCAAAACCACTGAAGTTGTTTTTTTTTTTTTAATATTAAACCACTTGACTGACTGACTGAGTTTTTGGAAAGTGAAATCAAAATTCACTTCCTAATATCATTTCCAATTAATAGGTTAAATATCGGTTAAATTACTTTCTGAGTAAATTCAATGATGTAAACTTGTAATCAGAGTATATATACAGGCATGTCACATTTTCTTTTCGCGTCAGCGCAGAGCAAGTACTCATTGGAAACCACTTGTTCCATATCTAGGCAAACTTGGCCCACTTACAACACTAAACGTTCAAATTGCTCGCCACAGACTCAGCAACCTTATCTCAACCCTTACAGGTCATTGCGCTTTTGGGCTGCATGCCAGAAGACTTAATCTTCAATTCCATGACTACTGTCGTAGTTATCATAACACAGAAGAGAAGGAGACAGTAACTCATCTTCTCTGCCACTGCCCCGCCCTTTCAATTTCAAGGGCTCTCTATCGGGGGGGCACCTTTTCTGCATGATTTATCAGATCTAGCGAGTATTGACATTCGTAAAATAGACTCATTTATCAAGACTTCAGGGTGGCTGGATAAGACTCTCACTGATAGCCTGGAATAACTATTTTTGTTATTTTCTTCCAGTCTATTCCTTGCAGGTACCACAAAGGGACCGATTTTAGGACCCAAGTGACGCTGACCTAACATCGACTGCCTGCCTAACCTAACCTTAATATAGTTAAACGACTTGACACAAACATTTATTTTGTTACCACTACATTCGCTATTTAAATTTTGCCAAAATCGGGTCTATTTTTTCGGTTACTTCCATGAAACTGACTATCCGAAATTTAGATATTGGAAGCTCATACATACAGCCTGAAAATTAAGTGTATGGCCATGTCACAGAACTCAATTCCGTTCGAAAGTAGAATGATTTTTTTTTTCGGAATGAAATCACATTATTTTTTTTTTTAAGTGGGCAGTAAAGAAACAATACTATTGACAATGTTTCCACTACTATTTTGCCCCATCTAATGTTATCTGCTATTGACATTTATAATGAGTTCCTACGAAATCTACCAGTTGACTACCACTATTTACTTAGTATTGACTTAGTAGTTCTTTTGGTTCAAATAGAGACATTGAGATCATATATGTTGACACATTCGTTGACAATGTCACGAGATATATACTAGAATAGTAGTCTATATATTCACTATTTCAGTACTGAATTAAAATTGGGGACATTTGAACTGATGTTACACAAAGTGTTGACATAGAGACACATGGTTGTAGTTTTACTACAGAGAAGTTACTAATTTTAATCTTGTTTTGTTAGGTTTTTGGAGATTTAAAATTTTTCGGAATCTATAGAACCTAAAACCATTTCGATCGAAATTCAACTACGAAATAGTTTCAATTCGGAACGGAACCAGTGACTTATTAAAATTTAAATTTTGCGAATAAAATATCAAATTTTCAAAAACGCTGACACATTCAGCCCAATTATGAATTACAACCCCCAATCGTTTATTAATGTTTATTATTGGGCTGATTATGTTTCTATCATAGAGTACCGCATAGAGTGCGATCATATGTTTTACTAAGCACAAAAAAATAGCAAAAAAAAAATGTATAATGACATTTCTTATATGAAGATGACGTCTTTTAAATGTACTTTTGACGTCTCTTAAATGTACTTGACAGTTTCGTCCTCAAAAAAAAAAATCGGTTATCATGGTGCGATAGGTGTCCCCACTGGCCAAAATATGGGCTAATGATTCCCCTCGGAATAGATACATTGGCTTCTGTAAGATCTAAGATTAAAATGAGCTTTATTCGAAAAGTTATATTTTTTGGCAAATTGAAATTTACAATTTCCGATCAATTACAAAGAATACACGGTTTTGGATCTAAGCAACCAAAACCTAGGAACAGCTTTTGGTTGCTTAGAACCAAAACCGTGTTTACTGTGTAATTGGTTCTAGTTTTCGAGATATTAAATACATTTTTCACAATTTTTGACAATTAAGCTCCATTTTATAAACTAAAAAGTTTTAAGTTAGAAATAAAGGGCAGTCGAACTGAGTCGCTTGCTGTTTCACTCATTAAAGTCCAACAGTAGTCGCTTATCATGCTCTCGTCCCAAAATCCTTGGTATCGTATTTCAATTTGCGACAAATTTTGGTGTATTCGCTCTTCTTGCTTGTCACTTATATTACATAAGTTTTCAGGAAAAAATTCAAGACGGGAAGGCAGAATTTTTGACAATTAAGCTCCATTTTATAAACTAAAAAGTTTTAAGTTAGAAATAAAGGGCAGTCGAACTGAGTCGCTTGCTGTTTCACTCATTAAAGTCCAACAGTAGTCGCTTATCATGCTCTCGTCCCAAAATCCTTGGTATCGTATTTCGATTTGCGCCAAATTTTGGTGTATTCGCTCTTCTTGCTTGTCACTTATATTACATAAGTTTTCAGGAAAAAATTCAAGACGGGAAGGCAGAAAATGTATTTTGAGAGACATTTAAGTTGCAATTTTGCAATTATTTTTAAACAAACTGTCGATTATCCCCTTGAAATTTAGGGTTTGCGGTTACCGAGAATATTGTGAACAACATCTTGAAATGATACCCACGCTAATGCTTTATTGGGTGTTAAACATTTTGTAAAGTTTCTGTCGGCTTTTGTCGGTTTAAATAGTGTTTTTAGCGACGCCAACAGCAACTGTCGTTATAACGCCAACATGCGCAAACTCATAAACTAGAACTATTTTCAAAAACAGAAATCCAGATTTGAATTTAGCCTTTCAAATAACGTAAAGATTTGTTATCATCTGCTCTGATCCAAAAGTTGAAAGCTTGTGTGTTCTCATTTTCGATATTTCCAATAAATACCTGAATCGATAAATCGATTCATTTTGCTTGGAGCCATTGGCCCCTATTCTGCATTTCGATTCGAATCGAAATTTTCTCTATTTGAGAATTTTGGTATTCTTTGCTTTGATTGATTTTACAAGAATCCAGAGTGGTTCTCAGAAGCATTTACACTTTTTACAGTGCGAGAAGCCTTTTTTCATTTACTAATTGTATACATCCTCTTTATAAGGTTTCAAAAGTCTTTATCTTCTTCCTATTCTTTTAGGTTCTAAGTATTACCTCTGTTTATGTCCTCTCTAGCACGTATCAGTTCGTAATTGGTACAGAGCACAGTTTTAGATAGGGCAGACTACATTAGTACTAACATTTCAGTTACAAAGTGCCCTGATTATCTTTTTGGATAGTTATATCGATTGTTAATATAAGGCTCATAGCTATCACTCATGTTGCTTCAGCAACCGCAGAGAGTTCAGCTTGAAATTTGCAAAACGGGCCTATTATTTTGCGTATTTAATATTTCGATTCATGACCTCTCGGTTAACTCTTGTCAATATAACGGACGCATTCTTATCCCAATGCACATACGTTATGTTGTCGGTAATATGGCAGAAGCGTCAGTCCTTTCCGTTCCGTTCTGATACAAATAACCGATTGGCATGGGAAGGTATGATGTTATGTAGTTCGTTCTGATATCGACATAGGAAAAAGTAATTATTAGAGAGGAGCATTTGTTGACTATAGGAACACATTTGACTTTAGTAGTGTAGGGTCGAGGTTATAAGGTCAAGCTTGACTGACTTTAAGATATTCTTATCTGATTTATTAAGAGTTCGTTATATTGCTTCAGATTTCGAATGTTTAACTCTTAAGTGGAAATGATGATTGACGTCCGCAAACATTGTTATTCGATTTGAAAACAAAAATCTTTTGTATTTATATACCTAATGCAATTACAAATCGAATTACGTAATAACCTCCTTGTTTTCACCAGACGTTTTTTGATTTAAATTTCATTCTCATAGGGTTTTTCAGAATAGGAAGAATTATTTGTAAATTCCAAAATCATCTCTTTTTTAATTTCATAATTTTGTCTTCTTTCTTCCCAACTCTCCTCTTCCTTTTTTGACCTTTTTACACACATCCTGTTTAAAACATCAAAATTTAAAACCAAGTTTTAAAATAATTTTTAATAAAAAAAAAATAAAATATGAAAAAAATAAAAAAAAGAAATACATCCTCATTATATTTAAAAAAAAAATATATACTTTTAAAAGTAACAAAATCATTAAACATCAAATTGTAAAAATTAATTTAATCTACTAAAATTAATCATTAAAAATGT
Organism: Stomorhina lunata; assembly: GCA_933228675.1. NCBI lineage: Eukaryota > Metazoa > Arthropoda > Insecta > Diptera > Rhiniidae > Stomorhina > Stomorhina lunata. The sequence continues at coordinate 96,758,427 of OW121742.1, read as the reverse complement.
GAATGAAAAAAAAAACAGAAAAAAATATATATATAAATCAATCAATAATATAAATTAATTGATAATAAAACAAGTGTAACAAAATATGTATTAGAATTATGTTTTTATTTTTTAAATTAAGCGCGAAAAAATAAGAAAAGAAAAAAACATCAATTTGTTTGAAAATAAAGAAGAAAAAAATAAGCAAAAAAAATATTATAATGAATAATGAAAATAATTAAAATTTTTTTGTTTTATTTATTGTATTAAGGGCTTTAGGTAGCAAAAGTTTAATTTTTCTCCATTGGTATGTAGCTCGAATAGCTCCTGGCGCCAAATCACTGCTTTCAATATCGATTGGAACACACAGACTTTTTAACTAATATTTTGTAGCATACTTTAGGGAGCTCAAAATTATTTCTGTTGCAAAAAATGTATAATTTAATTAAATGATCAAATTCGAAAAGGTCACATCTATACAAAGTTTTCATGGAATAAAAAAAAACAAAATATTTTTTAATGACAAACAAAAAATAGCTAAAAAAAAAGTTTTAGAAGCTTGTAATATTTACAGTAAAAGGAATGCTAGGAATATCCCATTCTTAACACAGTAGATGCAGGGAAGCATTTGGAACTCATTAGTGTCAATAAACGTATATGTCAAAAAATAATAATTATAACGATTAAGCCAGAGTAAACATTTCTTTGCTGTAAAATTTACTAATTGTTCCGAAAAAACATCTCCGTTTTTTTTCGATCCTAACACAGAATTAGGATTGCCAGATACAAATCCTGAAAAAGCTGGACTTAAGGAAAATAAAAACTTGACAACCCAAAAATTAGCTGGACGTTAATAATTTTAATGATTTGCTTTGATGATAAACCGAATTGCTAATACCGTAAATAACCGCAGCGATATCGAGAAAAAATGAAATCGTTCGAGATATTGCAGCTGATACATCTAAAACAATTTTCAACACATTGATATTATGGGACGATTTGACTGTCGCATTTTTAAATATCGAAAAGGAATCTAATAAAATTGATCTAGTTGTCAAAACAAAACTGCTGGTTTCTGCAAGCAGGCAATTCTCAAGAATTGCAGCACATGTGATCGTTAAGAACTATAGCTACGAGGTTGTAAAATATTTTGTTTACCTGTTACCGCCGTCAACATAAATAACGACATAAGTTTCGAAATCAAACGTACAATCCTACTTGAAAACAGATGCTATTTTAGCTACAGCTTTCTCTGTAAGAACTTAAACTACGCTCCACAAGACGCTTATACTACCCGTATAATATATGGTATTGAATTATGGGCACTTGCACAGGCAGAGGAAGCTATTGGAGTTTTTGAGAGGAAAATTCTATGGAAAATCTTTTTAATAAACTCGTAAAAGAATACGTCCGAAAATTTGATAGAAAGCCAAGTAGAGGAAAAATTTTTAAGGCTTGACCTACGAATTTGAGCGCATGGAATTCTAAAATATGCTCGGCCTTTGACCTTAACAGGTTTTCGATATAGACCATTTATGCAAAATAAGTACAATGTTTTTATTGCGTTCTTTTTCATAAAAATAGTTTTTGTTTAAAAATATTCAAAAAATTTAATTCTTCACCTTTCAGCTGGACAAATTTAGTTTTAGCTTGACACTGGACAATCACCAAAAAAGCTGGACAATCCAGTCGAATCCAGCCTGACTGGCAACCCTACACAGAATACATTAAATCGAAAGAAATTGAAATCATAGAGTACCGCATAGAGTGCGATCATATGTTTTACTAAGCACAAAAAAAATAGAAAAAATAGAAAAAACATGTATAATGACATTTTTTATATGAAGATGACGTCTTTTAAATGTACTTTTGACGTCTCTTAAATGTACTTGACAGTTTCGTCCTCAGTCTAGTTCTGGTTTATGATTGAAATTAATCGAAACACAGAATACCAAAATAGTCTAATGGAAAAACAAAATTTCAATTCAAATCAAAACGCAGGGCAATTATCTCTTTGAAAATATCAAAAGATGGCTCATCAATTAAAAATTCAGCTCACGCTAGGAAATCATTCGCGCCATGGAGGAGTAATTTGCAGACCTTACGGAAAATTACTTTTCGGAAAGGATCAAGAATTTCGAAAATCGCTATAAGTGTATCGAGATAAAAGGAGACTATTCAGGGGCCAAATCACCGCATTCGATATTGGTCGTAACATACCTTAGGGATTTTCAAAATAAACAGATTTTTTTAGCGGTTTTGACACACTCTTTTGACGGGAAAGAAGCGCTTGTCGAGCAATGTTGGTATTTGGCCTTATGTGGCCTATCCACCGCCATTTCCGTTGACATACCTCTATAGAAGCAGGGATCTGGTTTGTCGCATTAAGTATATCTTCATTTCTTATGCGATTTGGCCACAATATAATAAGGATTTGCCTTAAGCATTTGTTTGTAAAGGTTTACAGTCGTTTATAGATGGCATTTGTGTGTTTCCAAGTTTCGTAACCGTAATACAAGATAGACTTGGCATTCGAGTTATATATTCGTAGCTTAGTTGTTGTTGATATTTGCCGAGATTTTCAAATAGCTCGGAGAATGCCGAATGCAGATTTTGCCTTATTAATACGCCTCGTCGGCCCAACCTTTTGTAGAAACCAAGCTCCCAAGATAATTAAAGGTACCTACACTTCCACATTGATGTGTGTCGACGGGTTTCCGCCATAGCCTCCAGGCATAATCTTTGTCTTGGAAATATTGATTTCCAGCCCAGCTGCCCGAGATTCAACAGTAATAGCGCTTGTGTTTTCTTGAAGGTGACCTGAGCTTTGGTTTAGAAGTCCTACGTTATCAGCGTATTCCAAGTCCTCGAGTTGTTTAAAGAGTGTCCATTGGATAGCACGTCTACCATTCAGTGCCGTACGCATCATATTGTCGATGACAAGGATAAAAAGTATAGGTGACAAGATACATCCTTGTTTTACTCCAGTAGTAACTTCCAACGGATTAGACAATTTACCTTTATGTAAAACCCGGCATTTAAAGTCCACGTACATTGCTCGAATTAAGTTCAGAATTTTCGTTGCCATGTTACGGGTTTCTAAAATTTTTCATAGGTAGCTCCTTTTGACACTATCGAAGGCCTTCATAATGTCGATAAACGCTAGGTAAATGTGGTGCGGAGTCCATTACATTGCTCCAGTACTATTCTTACGGTGTTGATTATATCAACACAAGATCGATTTTCTCGGAACCCAAACTGCGACAGACGTTCTATTCAAAATTACTCGACTTAGTATTTTGCTCAGTATTGGAAGAAATTTTAAACCCCTGTAGTTATTGCAGTCTTTGGGATCACCCTTTTTTGGTATTTTGACTAGTATACCTTTATTCCAGGAGGTTGGTAGAACTTCTTCTTCCCATATTTTACGCACAACATCATATAAAAGCATCTCCGCTGAGATATTGTCATTGTCCGGGGCCTTGTTGCGTTAAAGGCTTTTAATAGCGTTCTTCACTTCTTGTATTGTTGGCGGACTGTCAGAAGTTCCATTGAATATACTATAATGGTTGGTTTCATTATGCACTTCAGCCAGTGGTGTTAATCCGTTGTTAAGTGTTGACTTGAAGTGTTCCATCCAGCGTATTAGTTGTTCATACGGATTTAAAAGGAGTGTGCCACTTCTACTCAAGATGGGACTATTAGTGTAAGTAGGTTTGCCACACAACGCTCTTAATATATTATATAAGGCATTTGGTTGCAGCTGATTCAGCTTGGCTCGCTTGCTCGTCTATCCACATTCTCTTGTCCCTTCTTGCAGACTTCTTTATTTTATTGGATAGATCACTATATATTGCACTAAGGGCTTCATTATCTCCGTTTTCATTTAGCATTGTATTTTTTTAAGTTCTGCGTTGTTCTACCAAGTCCCATGTTACCCGTGTTATTAGAGCTGCAAAACAATCGATAGTACTATCGATAATATCGATAGTTTTTTTTTTACTGACTACCGATAGTTTTTTTTTCACTATCGATACTATCGGCATATATACGAAGTCGATTAAATGTAGCCAAAATCAAATTTTCAACAAATTTAATGTAGGTTTTTAGCCGACTGCAAATTTAAAATTTTATGTTTTGCATTTCAGCAAGACAAGTTAAGTACTTTAGTATTTGTTTAATGTGTCGTAGAAGTAAATTATTATAATGTTTGTTCCCGTACTCTAACGAAACTACCCAAAACAGTCCGAAGTTGTCAGAAATTACTCAAAAAACAACAATTTGAATTGAAAATTTTGTACGGGAACACGTTTGAGTAAGTTTGGGTTGTTTCGTTAGAGTACGGGAACAAACATATAAAAAGTGTAATTTAATTAATTTGTTCATGCAAAAATAAATAAATAGAATACTGACACATTAAGCCGGCGGCGGCGGCCAACCGTCGACTTAAAACAAATAGACTTCGTTGTCTTTGGAAGTGACGCTGCAATTTGAAGTAATGTTTTATTTAATTCAAATCTAGATTTAGAGGTTTTACACAATTGAAGTCAGTGAGCGAAATATTTTGTAATCTTTGTATTTCCCTAAAGTTCTTATTTTACTGCCAGAATTAGCACTTAAAAAGATCCGATAGTATTGATAGTTTTTACTCAAACTATCGAAACTATCGATAGTTTTGCAGATCTAAGTGTTATCCAAATTTCCCTTTTGTGATCTTTAAATCCTAGGGTTTGTTGATCAACTTCATTGTACGTTAGTGTGACGCACCTAGAAATTCCATTAATACAGGCACCGTTGTTGTTTATTACATCTGGGAGCCGATTTCTTATGGAAGTTATAAAGGCATTCCGATGACTTTCTGATTCCAGTTTCCCTACATCTATTTCCGATCTGCTTTCGCCGTACCAGACCTCAAAGCGGCAACATTTAGTCGAATTTTACACATTACTAAATGATGGTTGCTATTTTTATCTGCTCCGCGCCTCGAGCGTAAGGATGATCGCTAGAGTGGGTCGATTTGTATGGGAGCCAAAAAACGCAACAATCGTATAGCAAAATCGAAATCTGCACCTGATTCTAAGAAAGTTTCCCTAAGAAACCAGGTGTCTAAAATGAAATTCTAGCTAGCGCCGCGAGGCCTGAAAATATTCACTTCCTACACATTGAATAGAATTTTGGAAAAAAAAAATAATTTTGGATATAATTTTAGACACCTGGTTTCTTAGGGAAACTTTCTTAGAATCAGGTGCAGATTTCGTTTTTTGATCGCCACTTAGAGTTTATTAAAATATCGTCGATTTGATTCTTAGTGACGCCACTCGGCGAAATCCAGGTAATTTTATGCTGTAATATATGAGGGAAAATAGTGCCACCCACAACAAGTTTCTTTTTGCAACATAGCTCGATCAGCCTTTCTCCATTATCGTTCCTCACTCCGACACCGTGTTTACTAATATAACGTTTCAAACCGGTATTGTTTGAACCTACCTTGGAGTTTATGTGGATTTACTGTTCTTTTTTTGAGAAACTTAACAAATGTTAGCTGCCTGATGGCCGCACCTATAGATGCCAATCTCAAAACATAAAAAGCAACCGAATAAAAGCGTGACGCTTACATTAAGCATAAGTATTGTATTTATATTGTAGTTGTATTCGTCCGATTTTACGAATTTCTGAAACATTTTTTTTTGTGTATACTTTAAAGTGTTATTTGACTTAAGGTGCTCCTTCAGAATAAAATTTTTAGTTGTGTTAAGTTAAATACAATTTGAAAAATTAAATTAAAAAACTTTTAATAATATCGACGTTCAAACAATTTTATTTAAAAAATCATATTTTTTTCGACATTTTAATGATAATACATTTTATATTTAATTAAATTATTCAATTAACACGAATGGTGACCACCACAATTAGCCCTTGTTTTCGTAATTAAATGATATTTAGGGGGAGGAAGAGTTTCCTTGTATAGAATCTTAAGCGATTCACAAAGTTTAACAATTAAAATCAAAAATATTAGGATTATTAATATTTTGTTAAACATTTTCTTATAATTATTTTAATAAAACTATTCGTTAAGAAACTGAAGATGAATGTATATGCAATATAACATTTTATATGTAATATAATAAATAAATACTACAATATATTGTATTGCAATTCAACTTAAATAGCAATTTTGTGGTAAATTAAAAATAAATGTAGATTACCCAGATTAGTAAGGGGTGTTTTATACCATGACATTTCTTATGATCTTAAGCTTTATGATGATTTGACGTCACCAAGCTACAATCGTGAACCGCCGTGGTATATCAGGTTAGTCATTCGCCTAGCATACCAGAGATCCCAAGTTTGATCCCCGGCCTGACCCTGATGAAAAAATAGATTTTAAAAAAACCGGTTCACCTTATAACTATGTAAAACTTCTCTTACTAATGCATTTGCCGTTCGGAGCCGAAGTTAAAACATAGGCCCCTTTCAACGTCTAAAAATAAATTTGGATGCAGCTCATTGTCTGAGAGAAGTACCCCTTGTTCCAATTGGAATACCGTGGAAATTATGTATGTATGTAGCTACAATCTCAACAAATTGCCACCGATTACTTGCAACGAACAGCTCAATTACTCAGAGAAAATATTTCCGGTCAAGCGATATCTACACGCTATGGCAATATATTGCCATACTGCTGCAAAATCTGTACTAGGGTTCCAAAACCCTCTTCCTAAAAAGTCTTGGTATGACAAGGAGTTTTAAAATGCCACTGCTGAGAATAATGCAACCTACAGGACAACTCTACAAACATTAACGTGCCGAGCTTTAGAAATATATCGAGAGAAAAGGAGGGAAGAGAAACGCCTATTTCGAAAAAAAAACACATGAAGAGACTTGTATTTGAGGTAGTTATGATGTATAAGAGTCGAAATGAAGTGCATTAATTCTACCAAAAAGTTAAACATCAATCGGATGGTTTTGGCAATTGTATCTTCTCCCATTAGGAAACAGAAAGCGTACTGAAACTATGAAAGGAGTACTTTTGCTGGTATCAAATGTAAGCGATCAAGATGACACGCCTCACAGTGGTATTTACTTATACATCAAAGTGCAAAAAATAGAAGGAGTGAATCCACTACGATAAAGTGTTGCATACTTGATCTGTATTATATATGTAGATAAGGGTACCTGCATTGAACCCCAATTTTTTTTTACCAATTTTTCTTCTCAATATACAAGTCACAATTCTCAACAGAATTCGCCACACGTCTGTTAATTGATCCAAGAAAGAGTTTTACTAATTTTGGTTGAGATCCCTTGACTCTTTGAGAGACCTGCCTTGGATCAATTTTTTGTCACTTAATTTTGTTCTCAATGTATAAGCCAGAATTCTTAATAAAATTTGATGAAATTCGGCTCACGTCTATTAGTTTATCCATCAAAGAGCTCTTTTTTTTATTGAAATCCGTCCCCTTTTGGGTACCTGCTTTATAACCCCATTTTTTATTTAGTTTTATTCTCCATATACATATAAGCCGAGATTCTCAATAGAATTTTATGATATTCGACACACGTCTATTAGTTGACCCAAAAAAGAGCTCTAGTAGTTTTGGTTGATATCCGTCTGCTCCTAGGAGTACCTTTCTTGCAATTACACTTAAATTCAATTTGATTAAAAAGTTACGCCTAAACGACTGTAACACTTTTTGCTTAAATTGTGCGTAACAATTTACATGACTTTTTTCAGAATTTTTTGCTCCTTCCACATGGTTATGGTAGGAGCACCTAGCAATACCGAGACAACTTAGTTTTTGTCCCAAGAAGAGCTTTTTTGATTTTCTGATATCTCCTAAACTAAATAAGAGATGAAGTTATTTTTTTCTGCAGACTAAAGACAAGGTTATCAGCCTGTTTTTGAAACTACAATTTTTACAAATTGTGCGTCAACTTACGAAAAAATTGAACTTTTGGTTTTTGAAAACTTTTTTGAGTGAAATGAGAAAAAGCTTTTGAAATTTTGGTTCGTAAATGAAATGTATAGACGAAAGTAAATGTCAAATCAGGCAATTAAAAAATTCTAGTCGCCTGGGAAACAAAAAAAAGGTTATTTAATTTTTTTGTTTAGGACCTAAACACAATACAATGCATTGTGTTGAAACTAGGAAAAGGTTGTGGGAGGGGGAATAGTTAGTCTTTGTCGACATTTGATTTAAACTTAACTATATTGCAACTGGTTGGAAAAACTTCTGCGTAAGGCAAATTCTACATACGAACTGTACGGCTAACGTATCGTCTGTCTACTGGTCAATCGACTACGAAAGAATGAGCTCTAACAGATAGACGTGTATTTTGTAAGGAAGTTCGTGTATCGAGTTTCCTAATTTCGTTAGAGCACATTCCAAAGTAATAACAATAGAACATTAGAGTTGGATAACCTACTGCTGCGCTCTCCTATACTCGGTCAAGAAGTCCCAAAATAAACTTTAAAGCACCGGCCCATACATGAAAGTTGTATTTCACCGGTACGCAATACATGTCTCGGAATAGGGTCTATGTAAGTGTGCAAGAGAGGGCGAAAGTGCTCATTGATGACAGCATGGTACCTAACTCTATTGAACCACTGGAGTGTCACACTTTTCTATCGTTTTTACTTTGGAATGTGCCCTAACGAAATTAGGGAACCCGTTCCCAAACTCAAATCTTCTTACGCAATACATGTCTCAGCATAGGGTCTTTGTAAGAGCTACTCAACCGAGTGTAGGAAAGGGTGAACGTGCTCGTCGCTATGCAACTCTATTGAGCCACTGGAGTGTCACAATGCTCTATCGTTTTCTAGTTACTTTAGAATCCGGTCTATCGAAATCAGGGAACTTGTTCCTAAGATCCGAACTTTTTTACTTAATACTTGTCTTTCTCATACCCAGAACATCATTGAAAAAATGTTTAATTTAATTTTGGAAAAAAAAGGTAAATTTTTTTATTTTTTGTTTTTATTTATTTTTGATTTTATTTAATTTTAGGGTTAACATCATTTTACAAAAGTCTTACAGTACGTTTACACACGTAGGTGACTTGTTACAAGTTGTGTATACGTATTCTTCTGACATGCAAGTAAAAAAATCACTGGCAATCAAAATCGCTTGCAAGTGAGCCTACAACTTGCAGAAGTGTGATTGTGTTAGTAAAAAAATATAAATGTATTGAGCTTTTTTTCACTTGCACTTGCATGTGTAAATGCCGTGTTAAGTTTTACAAGAAAAGATTTCAGAAAAGTAATAAAATATTCCATGGCAATACTACGAAAAAAGAAAATGAACTCAATTTAAAACTTAATCGTTAGGCTAGTATTCGATTGCCTTCTAACGTATGACAGTTTTGTGAACAGGCTGTATGTATCTTAATTAAATCGATATCAAGATTAAAGCTGTGAAACTATATTTGATACATGAGCTACTGAGTTTAATTAAAAATTTCACTTTTCGTTTTAGAACATTTAGCATATTTCAATACCTTTTTTGTAACAAATAATATAACTTTTTCTTGAAAACGATTTTTCTTCTTAACGATTAATATCTAGACTCTTATCTATAGAACTGCATCATTAGATTTTTCAAAAGCGGTGGTCAAAAAATGGCTTTTTTGCAGCAGAAATACATGTGTTTACCACCAACCAAAATGAGGTTAGAATTGCAATTACTTGACTAAAAAGCAAGTAAGAGTGTTATATTGGATAGGCCATGTATTACGAATGGATAAGGATAGATCTCAAAAGCTTATTATTGACTACATCCTACAATGCATAAGAAACTAAGGTCGACCATGTTTGCGGCTTATTGACAACATTGAAGACGATATGCGAGTGATAGAAATAAGGAACTGGCGTACCCTTGGCCAAAACAGAAAGGAATGGAAAAGAGTTGTGCAGAAAGCCAAAACCCACCCCGGGTTGTAGAGCTAAAAGATGATGATGAATCAGAGCTTCGAAAGGCTTAATTAAATATTAGCTTAATTCCTAGGAATTCAAAAATGATTTAACAATACCTTAAGTTTAATTCCCATAAAACAATTAAAAAAAATGTGTTGATTTTTAATTCTTAGTGAATTGATTCACATGGGAATTTAAAATCAACTTGAATGAATAAAATGTTTCTTCATTCCTCTACTCCAATTTGAATTAACATTTTTTATTCTTAATTAAAACCAGTCCAAATTGAATTAAAATATTTTAATTTTAATTCATTTTGTGCAAATCATTAGGGTGGATATAAACTAAAAATACTTGATTTTAAATCAAAAACTTAAATTCTGACTTTTTCGAGGGAAAAGTTTTTTAAACTTACCACTCATTGAATAAAAGTATATCAAACCAAAAAACGAAAATTGAAGTTTTAATTTATAGGGTATTATTGGATCAAGTGCGATATACATTATTGGTAAAAACCCTAGATATAAAATAGAACAATATTTATCATAACCTATTAAAATATTCTTATGTTTTATCAGAAAGCATACACATTTAATAAAAGTATGCATGTATTCTTTAATGTTCGTTCAAAAAAACGGAACTACCCTAATGTGGCTATTTCACCGCAAACTTGTGTATATTTTGCATTTATTTGTTAAACTATAACTTTTAAAAGATATTTAGATATGCAGGAATATAGTAATATTAATGGTCTTTCGTTTATAATGACCTAATCTTTACCAGAAACTCAATCAGTGAAGGAATCTGCTTAATTAAAAATTTTTTCTAAAAAAATTTATAAAGATAATTTGTTTTTTGTGACATTATTTTTGTAAATACATACATATACATGTAAAATGTGCTAATATGTAAGAGTATATTATCTCTGGTTTTGTTGTGTTGCTGCGAAATAATGGATTTTATATGTTTTCAAATCTGGATGAGATTATAGATTATGTGTACAAAAAATCTTTAGTTTTATGTGTATCTATATTTTATTTTAAATAGTTTTTCTGATCTTATGACCAATAACAAAGAATTTTTTTAAAAAGTTTTACTGTAGTGTATTGCACTAAGAACCCCAATTTATTACAATTATTTATTATTGTAATAAATAGTTTTTTGATAAAACCAAAAAATGTTGGTGGGGAAACCTTTCCTCGACGCGTTTCGATGGTTGGTTAGACCATCTCATCAGGAGGATTATCCCTAATTCTAGACAGAGCGAAAAACTCACATTATGTATAATTTGAGGGAATGAATAAATACGAATTATTATTATTGTGTCCAACAAATATCAACATAAAGCGAAGATTATCATCCGAACAGAAACACACAAACATTTTTCAGTTTTATCGTTTCTTTATTTTTTTAAATTTCGCCTAAGTCAACTTAATAAATTTTTGAATTTTTCTACAAAAATGTTATTTGTATATGCCCTGCAGTCTCTAAAAAACATCAGTCCCTTAGCAGGAAGATATATTACATAGCTGAGATACATACACAATTATGATGGAATTAGAATAAAATTACAAAATTCAGTACAATTAGAAAATGTATATATACATATGTATATGTGTCGATAATGAATAAATCACCAATAATGAATAAATCACCAAGTCCACGGTTTTGTTAAAATCGAGATGGAAATCATCTCAGCTTAAAAACCCTTTTTAACCCAATAACTTAAGAAAGAGTCATTTCTTTATCCTCTAAAATGGGGACTTTTTTTCATGGGTATTAAATGATATTTAATCCCTAATGCAATCCTGAAACTTATTTTATGGTTAAGGACTTGTTTCGTTGAGATATATTTTATTCCGCTCTTTTATAGGTATTATATATTTTGGAACTGTAAGGTTCGTTTGAATACATTTATTTTTGTATGCCTTTACAAAATGATTTGTTTATAAAATTTTTAATTATTTTTGTATAAGATTAAGAATTGAAATAATTTAAATTAAATCTAACTGATTTTAAATTCCCTAAGAATTAATTCTTAAAAGTTAAGGCTTATGACTTGATTCAGGTGAATGTATTATGGGAATGATATAAACACTAAAATAAATTTGATTTTAAAATATGGAATTAGGAATTGAGCCTTTCGAACCTCTGTGATGAATGCATCTGGATTTATCTGGACTTAACACTGATTAGTAGGTGTAATTTTAAAATACTGAATATACCACCAAATCTTTTTGGTTGTAGATATAAGAAGTGGATGTTTTATATTTGTGGCTTGGTGCTAAAAGGGCCAATGTCAATTGTTTTTGCTGTATTGAGTTAATTATTGCATGAGATCAATGTTGGGCAATGTCTCTTTGAATTTCTATTTTTCTAACCCACAATATAAAATAAGAACATTACTCGTACATTAGATTCCCTTTTTTACCCTCTTTTATGTGGCTCCAATAGCTAATCTCTGACTTAACTCAGAACAGATATACAAAGGGTTACTATGAATTTATATGCGAAATGAAAACTTTAAATCAAATTTTCTCAAAACAATTTTTTTGACATTGGCCCTTTTAGCACCAAGCCACAGACATATAAGAACTATAATTAAATGGTGACCGATTGTGACAAAATTGACCGATTGTGACAAAATTGTAATTGTACTTTATATAAAGTTTATTTGTGCAAAATTTAGTTTCCATAGCTATCACAGTTTATAATTAAATAGCTTTTAACTGTCGTTTGTGGCATTTAAGTGGTTTCTGGGAGTGGTTTTTATATGAAAGATATAGTCAAATATGGGCCGATTCTTATAACATTTGAAATATTGACCAATAGTTGCATAAAACTTCTCTGTTTTAAATTAAGTTGTCATATCTATTACAATTGTATTTAATTTATCAGCATTAATGTGATTCTCGGGGCGGGGTTATATGGGAGCTCTAACTAAACTAGCTTTCATTTGATGGACAGAAACCCCCTTTCTTTTTGGTATTTTGTACACTCAGGGAAAAAACGTGCTGATAATAAGATTTTCTGCTTGAAATCGAAACTTTTTCTGCTTGAAAGTAGAGTAAATACGAAAAATCTTATTTTGAGAATAAAATCTTAATTTTTTAAGATTCTTTGTAAGATCGCAATCTTAAAAAAAATCTAAGCACAGGATCGATAACTAAGAATGTGTTCTTATTAATTAAGATTAAATTCTTAATTTTTAAGAATGCACTCTTAATTAATAAGAACATAATCTTAAATAATAAGAACGCATTCTTAATTATCGATCTTGTTCTTAGAACTTTTTCAAGATTGCGATCTTACAAACAATCTTGAAAAATAAGATTTTATTCTTAAAATAAGATTGTTCGCATTTACTCTACTTTCAAGCAGAAAAAGTTTCGATTTCAAGCCGAAAATCTTATTATCAGCACGTTTTTTATTATTATAATATTCGTATTTGGTGATAAAATAAAACACATTTTTTATTATTTTTTTCCCCCTTTCGAGGAATGTAATAGTATTCCTATATTTTAAAATTTTGATTTATTTATTTTAGATTATAGGTAGTTAGTAAAAAATTTTATCCTAAAAATACCTTGACTTCATCTTCCGTTGGAAAAAGTGTGCATATTTCTGTCAATATATCTTGGAAATCGTGAGGATGAAGTGCGAGTGCGAGATCCTTTTTTAGAATTTGATGTACTATAATCTGGATCAGCTCATCACGGTAGTTATTGTTTAAATCTTTGTGTGAAGCATCAAATTCTAGGATGCTTTTGTCACTTACTGATTCATTCAATAATGAAGCTAAATCCTATATAAATAAACGAAAATATGTTATGTTTTGTACATATTTTAATGTATTAAGTAATTATCTAATACTTTTACCTTGTCAAACACTTTTTTGTTAACTTCCACATTTACAGAAGACTATGGAGTGTAAGTTGCATCCGGACATTGTTGTAGCCACTGACCTACCTTCGACGGCATCGAAAGTGTATCTTCATCAATTCCAAACTAAAGGACAAAACTATTAGTGGTTTAATTTACTTTCTAAATAAAATATTAAAACCTGTTTCTTTTTCCAGACAAATAATTTTTCACGAAACTCGATTCGAAGTCCTAAGGGTGGAATGGCTTGCTTTACATCTTCTGCTTTCATATACTGCAGACTTCTAAAAGTTATATTTGAGCCTGAAACAAATTAAATCAATATAATTTTTTATAAAGAAATTTACTTATATATTTATAAATATGATTAAAAACTTACGCTGCAGGTACGGAAAAACGTATTCCTGATCGAATTCTTTCAAAAGATTTTTCTTGTGAAGGGCAGTTCAATTCATACTCCCCATCACATACCGGAACTAAATTGCCTTCTATTGGTATATTTAAAAGGATCACTTCATCCGGATTAAGGTTTTCCATTTATATTTCTTATTAAATTTATATTTTTTCTCAAAAAAGTTAGTTTTTCACTTTTTCGCAACTACTTTGGTCGGCGGATTACAATTTATGACAAAATACTGAGAAATTTCCAAGCAAGCACACAAATCTACAAAATCAAGAATACGATCTTAAGATTAGAACTTACAATCTTCAAAATAAGAATAAAATCTTGAAATCAAGATCACAATCTTAAAATAAAGAATACGATCTAAAATTAAGATTTAAAATCTTATAATAAGATTAAAATCTTAAAAGAAAACAAATTACATGTTTATTTTTAGATTGTATTCTCATAACTAAGATTTTATTCTTAAATTTAAGAATATAAATCTTACTGGCTATATTTTCAAGATTGAAAATTCAAGATTTCGCAATTTTATATTGTAGATTTTTTTTCTTGAAATCAGATCGTCATTTTTCTCTTAGTGTATTTCCGTAAGTTTTTTATATGGGAGCTATGATCACAGGACTTTCTTGTGCTAAATTTAGTTATTATAGCTATTAAATATAGATTTATTGGCATTAAAGTCTATTTTAGGTGGAATTTGTTTGGGAGCTATGGCTAAATGTAAACCGATTTGTATGCTGTCTAGTGCTTATGTAAAACTTCTATATATCAAATTTTATCGTCATTAGCCAATAAGCGATTAGCCTAGGCGAGGTTATACGAGAGCTATGGTCAAATGTGAACTGATTTCAATACCAAAATTTTCCTAGAAATGAGTAATATCTTCACCAAGTTTCAGTGTTCAATCTCCTATTGTTTAGGTGTTATCGTGCTTTCAACAGACAAATAGACGGACATCGCACAATCGTCTTAGAATTTCATAAGGATTCAGAATATATATCTCTTTTGGTTTTTGAGCCAATATTAAGAAAATTACAAACGGAATTACAATCTCAATATACCCCCCATTGTTTTAAATGGTGGGTATAAAAATGTACTTTTAAGGGTTAATGATTTCGTCTAAAAGTTGCAAATTATACATAGTCTACGTTTACATTAGTCAGGTTTGGCTTATCAAGTCTTGAATTTGTATGAGAAAAACTGACAGAATTAAAATTGAGCAAACCTGACCGTATTATCAAGTTTACGAAAATTTTGAAAATTTGTATGAAATTTAAGGAAAATAAAATGAAAACTCATGAAGAAAATATTCGTGTGTGAACGTGAATGCAGGTTCAAGTAAACCTGATTCGTGTGAAACGGGACTTAAATTTAAAAAATAAATTATTTGGTAACTCAAAAAGCATTTCTAATATTTTCTGAAATGTGGGTATTTTTAATGGCGAAATCACGGAACGTTAAAAATGATCTGAAGAACTTGTTTTATACCAAGATTAATTTACATATTTTGTAAAAAATAGTCTGGGGTTTAAAATGACCCAAAGAGTTATGTCGAAATTTAGTCCCCATGGTCTAAATTGGAAAACTTAATCTTGGTATGCAAAAATTACGTTTATTCATTTTTTTAGAAATTCAATTTATGAATTTGAATTTAGATAATTTTTCGTAATTTTGTATTGATATTTAAAAATAGAAGTTTTGACCTTTGACCCCGAAGAAGCAAGGTTAATCTTTACCAATTTCGAAAAAAAAATCAGTATACATTTCCATTTGTTTGCTTTAACACACCGATGAAAGAATTCTTAATTTGTAGTATATGTTAAGGAACATTTTAAATGGTAAATCGTATCTTACTTTGCTATTTTATTTTCTATAGTAAAATTGTTTGCTCCATATCCTTAGGCATATCGCCAGTAACACAAAATTTCGGGTTAAAATGGAATAAAACCAAAACTAGACGTTAGGTAGGTTAGGTTAGGCAGGCAGCCGATGTTAGGTCAGCGTCACTTGGGTCCTAAAATCGGTCCCTTTGTGGTACCTGCAAGGGATAGACTGGAAGAAAAGAACAAAAATAGTTATTCCAGGCTATCAATGAGAGGCTTATCAAGCCATCCTGAAGCCCTGATAAAGGAGTCTATTTTACAAATGTCAATACTCGCTAGATCCGATAAATCATGCAGAAAAGGTGCCCCCGATAGAGAGACCTTGAAATTGAAAGGGCGGGGCAGTGGAAAAGAAGATGAGTTACTGTCTCCTCCTCTTCTGTGTTATGACAACTACGACAGTCGCCATAGAATTGAAGATTAAGTCTTCTGGCATGCAGCCCAAAAGCGCAATGACCTGTTAGGGTTGAGATAAGGTTGCGGAGTATGTGGCAAGGTAAAGTTAAACGTTTAGTGTTGTAAGTGGGCCATGTTTGCCTAGATATGAAACAAGTGGTTTCCGATGACCACTTACTTTGCGCTGACGCGAAAAGAAGAAAAGTAAGCCCGTAAATTGACTGACTGCCGATACAGAAACGAATATCCCTGTCGTATATTCTGTGGTATCTCAACCATTTGACTGCTTTTTGAATAGCCGATATCTCGGATTGTAGAACACTACATTCATCAGGGAGGATGAAGCAAATTTCCTTCCCTAGAAGTGGGATGAAGAAGCCTCCCTCCCCCCTAAGCCTATCTTTGACTTCGATCCATCAGTGTATACCTCCAGACAGCCGTCATCTAAAGATGGAGGTTCTCTAGAGATAGTCACAGTAAAGGATTTATCAAGGATAGGGATGGAGTAATTTTGTCCAGAATAGTGAAATGTCCGGTTTGTGAGATGGACAGCCGAGTTAAGGGCATTGCCATTAGTTCGACCAGTTGAGCATGACGAAGAGCGCCCTAGATGGAGTAGTTCTTAAGGCACATGTAATCATTAGAGCGGGTGATCTTAAGATTTTGTTAAAATAGTCCCTCTGGTTTGTCTTGGTGAGTGCAGGCCACTAAACCAGCGTAACATACTTTAATATAGGCTTGACCACCATGTCGAAGAGCCAGGCAGTGTTGATGGGATTTAGACTCCAGGTTTTGCCAATGGCCCCTCTACACGAGTAGAGTGCAATAGACGCTTTTGGCACCCTAAATTGCGTGTTCAGGCTCCAGGACAGTTTTGAGTTCAGAATGATCCCCATATATTTGGCATGGTCAGTGAGCATAAGTTCTACCTTATTTAATTTTGGAAGAGTAAAGTTGGGTATTTTGTATTTACGCGAGAAAAGTACAAGTTCCGTTTAAGTTGGATTGTCCCCAAGGCCGTTGGAGACACTCCAATGGTAGAGTATGTCAAGACAATGGATTTGTTGACTCTTAAGTCCTCTATTGCCGACAAAATCGACTCCGGTGTTATATTGTTAAAGGCACCGTCTATGTCCAGAAAGGCGGCAAGTGTAAATTCGCCGAACTCAAGAGATTTTTCAATATGACTTACTAGTGAGTGGAGTGCAGTCTCAACAGATTTGCCTTTGTTATAGGCATGCTGTGAATTGGACAGGAGCTTTGGATCTATTGAAGCACTGAAAACTAGACGTTTTAATTAAAACAATTTTGTTGTTAAAATTATACTTCTATATTTTATTTATAACAGATTTCATAACACAAGTTAATAAATTATCCGATTTTTTGTATGTCCATTTTATCTACACAAATAATGATTTTAATTTAAACCTAATATAATATTAAATCTAAACCATTTTTTAAATAGTTAATTTACATTCTAAATTAAATGACTTGAAAAAACCTTTACTATGAACTAAATTTTCATTGGTTTTCCACATGAAAAGTGTCCACAATTAGGATTTGCCTTTGTTATAATAATAGGTTTGAACTTCACTTTCGATTCACAAAATTTCAAAATTAAAAGCAAAATCAGTAAATACTTGTATATTTTGAGCAACATTTTTTTGCACTTGGCTTGTCAGTAAAATTGCTCTATAGTACTGAAGCGCTGAAGTTACTTCACAAACAACTATTGGATTTATAAAAATTATTAATAATTTATTATTACCACAATAATATTAAGAATCTGTGGTAAATTTTTTAAATAAATTCTGCTTGCACATAAAATATCGTAGACAGATATTGCAAATATGGTACATTTGTACTGTTTTGTTACATTTCAAACCTAATTGGTACCTTGGTTAGAGTGTCCCAAAAATATTAAAAGTATCTTTTTTGAAACGCATACCATCTTATTTTCTTAGGCTGACGTCAAACCCTCTTTAAAAAATTTGATGCACCTGGAACCACAGAGACCCGTGCCGACTTCATTGCAAAGAGCCTTACCCCGTTTGTATGGGAAACAACGTCATTATTTTCAGTTTTTGTAATTTAATCAAATTAATTGAATACATAATTTTTAAACAAAATCGATCCACTATAAATAAATATTTATAATATGTAAAAATTTAATTTTTTTTTTTTTGAAAAATGTAGAAAATATTCGAAATTTTTATAATTTTGAGTATTAAATAAAAAATATTTTTTAAATAAAGTTTTGCGATTTTTGCACTTTAGACACTATGTATGGAATAGACAACATGTTTTGTATCGTGTAGGTCCCTACTGCAATCTAAATTAAACTTGTGTAAACCTATACATAGTGTGGGAGTTTGCGCAGTGGCCCTTATATGTAAATTTTGAAGGGGTAAAAGGGACAACACGAGATACTTTGGTTCATTAATAGCCAATTCACACCAATTTAAAATCTCGTACTTACGAGATTTCATCGCAAATCTACTAGATTTTGACGAGATTTCCCATACAAACCAAAATCTTCTTCGGCACTAGATTTTGGCAAAATCTAGTAGATTTCGGCTACTACCTCGCAACACAACCCTGATTTTCTTCAAAAATGACAAAAAATTACAACACTGTGTAAACAAAATTGACAGGGGGTTGGCAAATCTAACTTTGGAATCACAAAATAATAAAATATTTGCTGTATTTTCCATTGTATCAATTTTTTGCCGGTTAATTTTTTCTTTTATTTACATTTGAGTCAGCTGTTTTTGTTATGAAGTTGAAATCTAGATAAATGTCAAAAAATGTTGGTGTGAACGATGAAGATTTCAATCGAGATTTCAACTCAAATCTACTAGATTTTAATGCTGTCTGAATGCACTATAAATCTTGAGCAACCAAAGGAAAAACAGGAGTCAAAGAATTGAACGAGTTTTTAAAAGTTAAATTTAATAAGTGAAAAGAAATTGAATAAATAAATATAGAAATAAAAAGAAATTATAGTTTAAACAAAAGGAAGAAAGAAAATTATAAGACTAACTAAAAAACAATCATCACGGTAACCTCATAATTAAACAACCTGGAACGATTCACCTTTAAGTGGAACCAGCACCCAGACCCTAAAAAGCTAGTTAAACCAAATTACAGGGTTTCGTTCAAATTTGTATTTCTAAATTTATTAAAGAAGAATGCCATCCACACACCTTGAAGCTTTTACCCGTACTTCGGATTCTTTAATCCAATTCTATGACTTCGTCAATGGCTTAAAGAAGGAAGAGCAAAACGTTTTTAAGCTTCAGGCTCATTCCAAAGATTTGAACCATTTATGGGAAAAGGTTTTAAGCTCTTATTACGAATGCATGGAATTGTTAAATAGTTCGGAAACGCCAAGTAAAAGGGATATTGGGAAGATATTTAAAAAAATTAATTTAGCGTATAGTTGTCAAACTCAGTGTTCGCAAATTTGCAAAGTCAAATGGAAACGCTCAAATAGGCAAAAAGGAATCCTCCGGCATCAATGGTCGAAATTCATAGTTTTTCGGATGCCTCGGAAAAGGCATACGCGGGGTTCGTATATATGCGTTAACAGATTTCCTACGGCAAAATTTTTATCAATTTGCCTACTAACAAAACAAATGTGGCTCCAATCAAGTCGGTTTTTTTTAAGGCGCCTTGAATTGTGTGCTGCAGTTTTAGTGTGTTAAGAGAAATCGATATACCTCTTAGCCAAGTTTATTGTTGGACCGATTCTACAATCGTTTTTGCTAGGTTAAGAAAGGATCCTTGCTCTAGGACCACATTTGTGACCAATAGGGTCTGTAGGGTGCAAGAAGTTGTCGGTAAGCACAATTGGCATCACGTCAAATCCGAGGATAATCCGGCTGACTTGGAAGGTGTTCTCCCTTCCGATTTGACTCAAAGTCAATTTTGGTGGCATGACCCACGGTGGCTTGAACAAGATCAATCATCTTAGCATTTACAAAATCTGTCTTCGCTTGACACCGAAATGGAACTTCGTCCCGTAAAAGCACATGCTTCATTCTTTGCCGATTATGAAGATGTTTTGGATCATTTTTTACAGGGTTCCTCGACTAAAATCTATGGTAAAATCGGTTATACATCGTTGTAAACGTTATATTTTGGATCGAAAACGCTCATGTAGTCAAATCATGGCTGCTTTACCCCCAGAGCGGACTACCTTACACTGCCAATTTACCACTACGAGTTTCGACTTCGCCGGCCCAATTGATATGAAAAACTGTAGTGGTAGATCAAATCAAGTACTGAAAGCATATGTGTGCATCTTCGTATGTTTTAAGACAAAGGCCATTCATGATTTATCAACAGATACATTCTTGGCTGCCTTTAATCGTTTCATTTCGAGACGTGGATGCCCTAACACAATGTTTTCAGATAATGTAGGTGCCTCAAGGAAATTGAGAGAGAATTCCGATAGATTCTGTTCTACTTATGGAATACAAGGCTTATCGTGACGTTTTATACCTGCTGGTGCTCCTCATATGGGAGGCCTTTGGGAAGCTGATGGTTCGAAGTTTTAAACTTCATTGTAGGAAAGAAGTCCAAGCAGTTAAATACACTTTCGAAGAACTGTCTACCATTCTTGTGCAAATTGAAGCCCGTCAAAATTCGAGACCAATTTGCACCATGAGCGATAATCCCAGTTGTCCAGTTGCTTTAACTCTGGCACACTTTTTAATTGGATCGCCAATACTGGCTCCACCTGAACCGACAATATATGACTCACCTATCAGTATTGTGAATCGATATCAAAAAGTTCAAGCGTTCACACACCATTTCTGTCGCCGATGGAAAGAGGAATATTTATCCGAACTCCATAAGCGGTACAAATGGAAATATCCACAACGCGATGTAGCTGTTGATGACTTAGTAGTCATTCGCAATGAATAACTTTCTCGCACTTCGCGGAAACTAAGTAGGGTAAAAAAACATATCCGGGAAGCGATACTCACGTGCGCGTCGAGGACATTAAGACTGAAAACGGGATATTTTCTGGACTCTTTTCACCTTCAATTTCAAGACGATGGTTTGGAGGACTACGATGATAATATGGTAGTGGATGAGTCCGAAATCGTGGCTACATCGGTTCCCGCAACTGAAACCGTGGCTATTGCAGAAGAAAAGGTAGGTGAAACCTCTCCTATGGTCGTAGAACCCCCTCCAGGTGCTATAACATCTTCTACTTCTACCTCTTCCGGCGTACATGCTCCAGCAGGATGCACCGCTGAAACATCGTCGCTCCAGGCGTCATTAGTTCCTGTCGTGGGAAATACTCCCCCGTCTGGGAGTACTCCTATAGTCACACTTCGTCACTAGCCAAGAAAGCCTCGGTTTCGAATCCAAAACCGTTCCGGGCAATTGTCGGATTTGTAACCGATTGCATCCATTGTACAGGTGTCTTTCCTTTAGAAAATTATAGTTAAAAAAACGCACACGTCAGGTCGTATTGCATCATCAAGTTCATGCTTGTCCAAATGAAAAAGTTTGTAAGCATTGTAAAGCCACACACCACAGCCTTGTACACACTCACAAACAAGCTGCTCCGGCCAACTTTCAAAATACGAAACCGACTCCAATTCGTCCGACAACCGAAGCTCCGGGCTTTTAATTGCCTATAAGACCCTTTCCCCTACTGCGAGAATTCTTCACAATACTCCTCACCAAACCATACCAATTCGGTCAGTAATTGAGCTTTGTTGCGCCCGCAGTTATGTTTGCGAAGAGCTGGTCCGAACTATAAAGTTACCAACAATTTCTTTCGGAACGTACCTAATGTCACGTATCCACATTCGATCGATACACGCCCCAAGGAATCGTTGGACTGTACGGTAAAGGTTACCAAAATGTGCAAAATAAAAACCCCATTGGTATCTGTCGCCGAGTCTATTAAACAATCCTTTTTAGGACTACAGCTCGCGGATCCGAATTTCAACGTGTACGCGAATATTGCACTTGTTCTCGCTCCGGAACTAGCACCTCAAATTTTAAAGGGGAATATTATATCAAACCCGGGACTCCCAGTGGCTCAATATACCATGTTTGTTTGGGTCATTTCTGGTTCTTCTCATATTTAAATAAATTATTTATTTAAATTTTTTTATTTTTATTTATTATTTGTTTAATTATTTGTATCTTTATTATTTTAGCTTATAGCTTTCTTCTATAGAAAACTTAGACTTAGATTGGTCCGGTCGTATGACCATTCGTCGATTTAGCTATAAATTGAATGATATATTGGTCCGGTCGTATGACCAGTCATCTTTAAATTGACCGCCATATTGGCCGGATGGTATGACCACCCAACTTTTAATTGACCGCCATATTAGTCGGGTCATATGACCACTAAACTTATCCTTGACCGCCATATTGGTCCGGGTTTTCCCACAATCATTTGACTGCCACGATTGTTGCATATAACACTGTACACATTCCCAATATCAAAAAAAGTAATTTATTTAAATTCAATAAATGAATATTTTTATTAATAAAATTATAAATTGTATTTTCATTTATTTTCGCTGCTAACATTTGGTACCGGATTTTGGAGATCAAAGGAATTTGGAGCTTCTTGGAAAAGGTTATTAATAATCTTTTTATTTCATCGACAGATTTCCATCTTTTCACCAGCCGACGAACTACAGTCCATCACAACTAAATTCAGAGTCTTAAAATTCAATCCATTGTATAGTTTTGAGGTTATTTAATTTTTTCATCAAAATTTTGTGTCCTTGACGACATGACGGAAATGGAGCAACAAATAATACTTTAGAAAAAAGACATTACCTAGTTTTTTTCATATTGGCAAATGGTACATTTTTCTCAGGTCGGTTTCAAAAGTCCATTTTTATTTTTTTTTTTAATTTTGTTTAACAAATATTACACATTAAAAATTCTGTTATCGCTGTGTTAAATTACTAATATGGCCTGTATTTAGAACCTGACCATTTAAGGTCAAAGGCCGAGCATATTTTAGGAATCCACGAACTTCAATTTTGGGCTTTGAAAGATTTTCCTCTACTTGGTCTGCCTTCGAAGTTTCTTACGTCCTCTTCTAATATTAAGAGGTGACCTTTTTTACTAGTCAGACGCCTCAACCCGAATTTCACGAAAATCTAATTTTTTCTCATATTTTGAGACGATGATTGGTAAATTGGTACTTGTTTTCAATTTCATTGAAAAGGACAAAATTTTTATTTTTTTCAAATTTTAGTACAATTTTTTTTTAATTTCAACAAAAAGATTAAATTTTTTAATTAAGCAAATATAATTTAACCCTTAAAAGACTAGTGGTCTAAATTTTGATAAAAAAAAATTTAGACCCTATGTCTATATAGAATAAAAATCTATTTTTTTTTTACAAAATAACTTAGTCTAATTTTACACTAGCCAGGTCTTGAATTTGTATAAGAAAAAGCTGACAGAATTGAAATTGATATAAACTTGACCGTTAATATCAAGTTCACGAAGCATTCATATTCCTCGATGTTGGTTTATTCTTAATATAATATTTTATGTTACTGATAAACCAGTTGCTTTAGTTGTTTCCACTAGTGTAAACAACCAGTTGCAAAACTGCATAAAAAATAAAACTCAAAAGATTTCATTTCTGAATGAAAATAAAAAAGGCTTGTATCTTTTTTTCGTTAGCGAACAGGGAACACCAAAAGCTGGCCGTCCTGTAACTAATTTCAGCGAATCAGGCATGAGTTAAGAAAATAAAGTGCGAGATATAGTCGCCAATACTACAGTAGACCATCTTACAAGCCTAGTAAGCCAACTTATTTAATGTATAGAAAAGCTGCAAAAATTAGAACGTAAAGATCTACCCTTCTTAGTATATAATACTTTTTTTTTTTTTTTGATTTTTTTTCAGCAAAAATTCGGAATGCACGTCACCGCGAATTAATGAGTGGAGAAATGAGATACCAAGCATTACCCGACGGCTCTTTAACGTTGGTAGCTTTATGAGTTTGAGTCTACTTTCATAAGGTGGTAGTACGAACGAGTTCCATCCAAGGCCACTTAAACAAAATAAAAGGAATTGCTTTTGGACCGATTCGATACTGTTAATGTGGATGCTGTAGCGAGGATCCCAAATAATGCAACCATATTCTAGAATAGGCCGAACCAGGGAAGTGTATAAAAGTTTCGTGATGTAAGGATCAGAGAACTCTTTGGCCCAACGTTTCAAAAAACCAAGGACACCACTGGCTTTATTAACAATAAGTGCGATATGTTCTCGAAAATCAAGCCTGTGATCTAGCAGTATTCCAAGATCGGTGATATTTTGAACTTTTTCCAGGGTTGTGTCGTTTACGTGATAGTTCGTATCCATTTTCTTATTTCTATAAAATGTCATATGTTTACATTTTTTGATATTCAGTTCCAATAAATTTATTTTGCACCACTGAGAAAATGCGTTTAAGTCCGACTGTAGTAAATACTGATCATCGGAGTTGGCTAAGCTCTTAAAAATCTTTACGTCGTCAGCATACATTGGGGCTTTCGAGTGAGATACGACATTAGGAAGATCGTTAACGAATAGAGAAAAAAGTAGAGGACCTAGATGACTTCCCTGAGGGACACCGGAAGGAACATCAATAATTTTAGAAGTGGCTTCTCTGAACTTCACTTGCTGTGATCTATTAGATAGATAGGATCTTAACCATTTTAAGGTGCCAGGACTAAAACCCATTAGCGATAATTTATGCAGAAGCATTTCGTGATTTACTTTATCGAAAGCCTTACTGAAATCTGTGTATATGACATCAGTTTGCAAATTGTTAATAAAACCTCCATTTATCAAAGTGGTTAGTTTAAGGATGTTGGTTGTTGTAGAACGTAATTTACAAAATCCGTGCTGACGAGTAGATAAGAGTGAAGAGACTTGGTGTGAAAGGGCATCAGTAAGCAACTTCTCTAATAACTTAGGGATAGCATTAAGTATCGCGATTCCTCGATAATTTGATACATCGAGCTTACTTCCACTTTTAAATAAAGGAACAACATATGATTTCTTCCATTCGTGAGGCAGATAAGAAAGTTCAATTGACTTATTAAAAATTGCGGTTAGAGGATCACACAAGATATCGGCACAGTTTTTGAGAAGGCAACTAGTTATCCCATCTAGACCAGGTCGAAATGAAGATTTTAATGATCTTAAGTTTAATAAAACTGTTTCATTGTCAACAAGTGAAAAGTTAATATTTGGTGAATGGGGTACGTTAAATGGATACGGGGTTTTGTTGTCGTAAGAAGTTTTTGAATATGTTGTGGCAAAAAAGTCTGCAAATTGGTTACTAATTGATGTGTCATCATCAGCTTTACCGGAACCGAACTTCAAAAGCTTTGGATAGCCGGTAGTACAACGTTTAGAGTTAATAAATGCATAGAATGATTTTGGATTAGATTTTAGCTTTGATTTTATACGGAGCATATAATTATTGTAGGCAATCTTATTGGTAGTATTATATTCAGAACGTGCTATGGAATAATTTTTAAAATCGATTATTGAGCCAGATCTCTTATATTTTTTGTATAATTTGTTTTTTCTGTTTTTTGCACTTGTCAAAAATTTATTGTTCCATGGAGAACCTTTGTTAGTGTTACAGATTATTTTAGGAACTGTTGCAGAAACGCATTGGTGTAAAACATAGTAAAAATTAGAAACAATATTGTCAAGATTATCTCCACAAATTATAGAGCTCCAATCAACATTGGATAATAAGTAATTCAGTTTAGTATAATTTGTACGTTTAAAGCAGTAGACTTTGTTGTGTTTGTGCTGAATTTTACGCGGTGACAGTCCCAAATTATTAGATGGTATATGCAATTCAATATCAATTGTAGGATGATGTTTATCTACTGGATTAGTTACAGGGGGTGAGTCACGTACATATATATCACTAGGCAGATTAACAAAAACAAGGTCCAGAAGTCTTCCATTAGCGTTAAGAATATTATTAATCTGAAAACAACCAGAGGCAAGCATGTTTTGAATAAATTCGTTTGATACTGTCGGAATTAAGTGATTCTGTTCCAATAGGTTGTTCCACAATATTGAAGGAAGGTTGAAGTCACCAAGTGCTACAAATAAATCAGATGGCTTGCATTGTTGTAGAATAAAAGATATACGAGATAAGGAGGGATGTAGGAACACGTAACGAACAAAGAAATATTTTTCAGCAATATTTTAACAGCCACGATTTCTATGTTAGCATTAAGCTCAAATAAAAGTTGTTCACATGGTAACAAATTAGAAACCGCAATAAGTTTCGGCTAAAAAAGAGTTGCTACCTTTAAAAAGCAGCATTATAGTGACTGACATAAGTGTGGAGGTAAAATTGCAAGATTTACTTAATTTGACAATAACTCGAATTTGGCAACTAGCAAAACATTTACCTTGGTTTGCAAATGGGGTATTGATGGTAGTTCTGGACAAAATAACTATAGGCAACACAGTGACAAAAAAAACTCTAGAAAAACGTGACAGCCAAGATGAGACCAATATTATATGGCAAGCCGAGTTCCTTCTTATATACGTTTTTGCAGAGCCATTAAATTTATTTTTGCTAAAGAAACACCAGATCTAAATTAATTTTTGATAATATAAATCAACAAATAGGAAACCTGCTGATTTTTAAATACCAAGATAAAAGTATAGATTTTAAAATTGTGATAGAAAAGTTTGTAACACATTGACCGAAATAAAAGAAGAAGAAAAAAAAAAACAGTTTTAAAAATGATCGCGGATGGAAAAGACTTCGTGCAGACGATTAAGGATAAAGAGGACCAAGAAATGGCGAGAACAAAATTGGCAACCATATAAATAAAATGAAACTGACCAATAAAGACAAGTTCATAATTAATAAAGTTGTTGAAAATTAAAGTTGGTCAACAAACCCTAGGATTTAAAGATCACACAAGGAAAATTTGAATAACACAAGCAACATGGGACTTGGTAGAACAACGCAGAACCTTAAAAAATACAATGTTAAATGAAAACATAGATAATGGAGTCATCAGTTCAACATATCGTGATCTATCCAATAAAATAAAGAAGTCTGCAAGGAAGGACAAGGGAATGTGGATAGACGAGCAAGCGAGCTATACTATATATCGAGGGCGATGTGTGGTAAACCTCTTTACACTAACAGTCCCATCTTGAGTAGTAGTGGTACACTTCTTTCAACTCCGAATGAAGAATTAATACGATGGATGGAACACTTCAAGTCAACACTAAACAACCCTATCGGATTTATACCACTGGCTGAAGTGCATGATGAAACTAATCTGACAGTATATTCAATGAAATTTAAGACAGTCTGCCAACAATACAAGATGTGAAGAATGCCATTAAAAGCCTTAAATGCAACAAGGCCCCGGGCAATGACAATATCTCAGCAGAGATGCTTTTATATGATGTGGAAGGATCGTCGAGATTGTGTCACCCATTTGTGCATAAAATATGGAAAGAAGGAGCTCTTAAATCGCGTATTAGTAAGAAAATAAATGCATTCGACATTCTTCGAGCTATTTGGAAATCTCGGCAAATATCAACAACAACTAAGTTACGTCAATGATAGCAAAAAAAGAAGGAGTTCCATAAAAACAACATAAATAGAATTAAAAATATACTAATGTGCAATAATTTTCTAAAATACATGCAACAAAATCTAAACCAAGAACCAAAGCTATTTAAGTCACTGAAATATCAGAAAGATTGGCGTGGTAGTATTGGCCGCGGCGTAATGCCTTTTAGGGGCTTTGCATTCAGAATTAATTTTTGCCCGGATCCCGATTAATTTTATTTATTTATTAGTAGTAAGTAAAGTAAGCAAAATCTTAGCGACAATACACGTCAAAACTAAATACTTTCATCTGAGCTTGATTTGTGTCAAGCATCCACAAAGAAAAAAGAATATGACGTTAAAGTAAACTTTAATGATCAACTTGAGGAAGGTTATGAAAGGTGCCCCAATTGAGCCAATCTGCGTTAACAATGATTATCGAATGAACAATGACGCTGACATCGACATAGTAAAACGCATCGGCTGCGTTGGCTAGGACATGTTGTGAGAATGGACTCAAATAGGAAAATATACTACAAAATTATGCAGAGACTCTGACTTTAAAAAAATAAAAAACTCTACAGATGTTCTCGCAAGGGTTTTCAATACTAAAATGGTATTAGAAAAATTTTCTAATAAAATAATTATGGATTAAGATTTTGTTAACGGTTTCACTGAATGTAATAAAACAAAAAACTTAAATGAAAATCAAGAATAAAAAAATCTATAACAAAAAATATATTAGTGTTGTTCAAACTTACTCAAACGTGTTCCCGTACAAAATTTTCAATGCAAATTTTAGTTTTTTGAGTAATTTTCGACAACTTCGGACTGTCTTGGGTAGTTTCGTTAGAGTACGGGAATAAACATATTGTGTTAATTGTGATGCGAAAAAATCAACTTTTGATTTTAGTAAAGAAATTGATACAAATGTGGAAAATAGCCATAAAATTTACAAAATTTTGTCACAAAGTATTAAAAAAGATTCAAATGTGGACAAAACTCTCGATCGTTTTGAAACTACTAGTAGTACCATAGTCGTATCACAATTTCAAATTTATTGGAAAAAACCTAATTCCAAAGAAAAAGCGAGCAAAAACGTCGGTATTTAAAACCAAAATTAATGTGTGTTGTTTTAAAATAAATCCAGATTTAATTTTTAATGCTAAGAATGATCAAAAATTTAAATTAAATAATAATACATTTATTTTTGATGTAATCCGTCAAGAATTTTTAAAAATAAATAATACATTGAAATTGCATTATATTATTTTGAATTTGAATTTGAAATGCGCTGTTTGAAAAGGAGTTGGAGCCATAAGAAAGTATTTGATCTAAGGGTCTAAGATAATTGTACTTGGTAAAGTACAAAACTGTAGCGCCTATTTAACATGTTAGTTACGGCTGCAAGCGGGCGTCTGTCTCGAATCACTTTACAAACGTGGCTCCTATCTTTGGACTCATCATCTATCGACTTAGCACTTACTATATTTAAAGCATGGAAAGAAACAACATTACAGAATGTCCTACTTTAAGGGGTAATCATGAGAAAGCCCCCTGCTACGCAGTTGACACAAGAATTTTGGAGATGTTTAATCTATGCAAGAACATCCTGATTAGTGAAACCAATTCTATCCGTAGAAATCGGACTATAAAACCTAATATAGGCATGAAACAAAGTTTAAAATTTGCGACATGGAACGTACGAACGCTATACGAAACTGGGAAATTTGAACAATGAAGACGAGAAATGTTGCGTTATAAAATTGATTTGTTGGTGGTGCAAGAAGCAAGGTGGACAGCGCAAGGCGAGATACCGAATAAAATAACTGTGTTTCTTTACTCCGGCCGCCCGGAAGGCGATGAGCATAGTAGGGGTGTGGGATTCCTAATATCAAAAAAACAAGCTAAGCCTATCATAAGACTCATGATAATAAAACTCAAAACTAAAGCTGGCAATTTGATAATTATCAATGTCTATGCTCCGACTGAAACCCAACCTGAAAACAATAAAGATGAATTTTATGATGCACTAAGCAGTTGGAAGAACAGCAATGGCGACTTTAACGCCAAGATAGGTTCAAACAATACCGGTTTGGAACGTTATATTGGTAAACACGGTGTCGGTGTAAGAAACGATAATGGAGAAAGGCTGATCGAGCTATGTTGCGGAAAGAAGCTTGTTGTGGGTGGCACTGTTTTTCCTCATAAATTACAGCATAACATAACCTGGATTTCGCTGAATGGCATCACTAAGAATCAAATCGACCATATTTTAATAAACTCTAAGTCGCGATCATATTTACTTGATGTACACTCGAGGCACGCGGCAGATATAAATAGCGACCATCATTTAGTAATAAGTAAAATACGATCAAAGGTTGCGGCTCTAATACGGCGAAAGCAGATAGAAAAATAGATGAAGGGAAACTGGAATCAGAAAGTCATCGGAATGCCTTCATTACTTCCATAAGGAATCGGCTTCCAGTTGTAATAAACAACAATGGTGCCAGTATTAATGGAATTTCCAGGTGAGTCACACTAACATACAATGAAGTTGGTCAACAAACCTTAGAGTTTAAAGATCACAAAAGGAAAATCTGGATAACACAGGCAACATGGGACTAGGTAGAACAACGCAGAACTTTAAAAAATACAATGTTAAATGAAAACGGAGATGATGAAGTCCTCCGTGCAACATATTCTGATCTATTCAATAAAGTAAACAAGTCTGCAAGGAGGGACGACAGAACGTGGATAGACGAGCAAGCGCGCTAAGATGAATTAGCTGCAAGTAAAGGCGACATGAAGACCTTATACAGTATATAGAGGGCGTTGTGTGGCAAACCTACTTACACTAACAGTTCTATCTTGACTAGTAGTGATGCACTTCTTTCAACTCCTGATGAACATTAAATACGCTGAATGGAACACTTCAAGTCAACACTAAACTAGCCTATCGGATTAACACCACTTTCTGAAGTGCATAATGAAACCAACCATGACAGTATTTTCAATGGAATTTCAGATAGTCCACCAACAATACAAGAAAAGAAGAACGCCATTAAAAGTCTTAAACGAAACAAGGCCCCGTGCATTGACAATATCTCAGCGAAGATACTTTTTTTGCGATGTTAAATGATCGTCGAAATTGTAGCACCCATTTATGAGTAAAATATGGGAAGAAGAAGAGGCTCTGCCAACTTCCTGTAATGAAGGTATTTTAGTCAAAATACCAAAAAAGGGTGACCCCCAAGACTGCAATAGCTACAGGTTTATAACACTTCTCCCAATACCTAAGTCGTGTGATTTTGAACAGAATGTCCGACGCAGTTTCCTCTACACTCCGCAAAAATCAGTTTGGGTTCAGAGAAAACCGTTCTTGTGTTGATCTAATGAACAAAGTAAGAATGAATTTCGCACTCTCATTTACCTATATCGACTTTATGAAGGCCTTCGACAGTGTCAATAGAAGCTATCTATGGAAAATTTTAGAAAATCGTAACATACCAACGAAAATTCTTAACTTAATCCGGACAATGTACATTGAATTTAAATGTCGAGTTGTATACAAGGGTAAATTATAAGATCTGTTCGATGTTACTACTGGAGTAAGGCAAGGATGTATCTTGTCACCTATACTTTTTTCCTCGTCATCGACAACATAATGCACACGGCTCTAAATGGTAGACACGGTATTTAATGGACAACACCCTTTAAACAACTTGAGGACTTGGAATATGCCGATGACGTATGTCTTCTAAGCCAAAGCTCAAGCCACCTTCAAGAGAATACTAACGCTATTACTGCTGAATCTCGTGTAGCTGGCATGGAAATTAATATTTCCAAGACAAAGATTATGCCCGGAGGCTATGGCGCAAACTCGTTGACACACATCAATGTAGATAACGAGGTTATTGAACGTGTAGATACCTTTAATTACTTGGAAAGTTTAGTAACTACAAAAGGTGTCGCAGACGAGGATATTAAAGCGCGTACTAATAGGGCAAAATCTGCATTCGGTATTCTTCGAGCTATTTGGAAATCTCGGCAAATATCAACAACAACTAAGTTACGAATATACAACTCGAATGTCAAGTCCATCCAGTATTACGGCTGCCAAGCATGAAAACGCACAAATGCCATCGATAAACGACTGCAAGCCTTTACAAACAAATGCTTAAGGCAAATTCTTAATATATGGTGGCCAAATCGCATAAGAAATTAAGATCACTTAATGCGGCAAACCAAATCCCTGCTTCCATAGAGGTATGGCCACACACATCGAAGGCAAAATACCAACATTGCACGACATGCGCTTCATTGGCATCCACAAGGAAGCGGCCGTCGTGTTGGTGCACCTGCTGGAACGTGGAGAAGGTCAATTGATGCGGAGTTACAAGCAGCAAACTATTCATGAAATGATGTATGCCTAACATCTCGCATTAGAGTCCGATATAAAAGAATGGTTGAGGCCCTTTGATCTACTTTGAGCCAAGGATAACAGAAATATCGAAAGTTATAGGCATATACGAACTTTGGACCGCCATTAAATCTTAACCAAAGCAAAATTTTGAAGAACTCTTGTATATTGTTTGAGATAGATATAAGATTAGAAAATGTGTATACAAAATTTGAACAAAACAGGTTCAAAATACGTATTTTTCGTTCGAAAATCTTTTTTTTCACCCATTACTAATTTTATTTAACCAAAAAGAAAATTTGAAATTTTCAAAACTTCATCACGGATTGTTAATAAGTTATATCCCTAATAGACATATGTAAACAATTTTAGCCTTCTTCTTGTTGAGAACAGACGTGTTTTGTTCATGCTCCCGTAAAAATAACAAAATAAAATTTTCTAGTGAACCAACTTAAATCAAAGCTAATGGCAAAATAATTAAGTAGATGACTACTAGGCGGCAATTGTACCCAACGACTTTTGTAGTCGGTGTTCGTGTAGCCTGCTGTTGTCTATGTGTTTAATGCATTATGCATAATTTTTCGGGTATTACACATTTCTTTTTTTTTGTTTTCATTTTTTTTCACAACCTTTTCCTAATACTGCTTTTTAATTGCCTCCAATAATTGTTAAATTTCATTTTGCCTCAACGATGTTTCAAATTCACGTTTGTACTCCTTTGTACTTAGGATAACCTGTAGTCAAATAAATCACGGTTAACAAAAACCAACCATTTTGGTCTGTTGTATACTAACGTATATTTACCAGTCACATTTGAAACCTTGGTTCATTGAAATAAGTACTTATTATTTAAATCCAGAAGATAATTTTATTCTACAAAATGAATTTAAAAATAAATTTTCTGAAGGCTTAAATGACCTCATGCGAGATTATATCTGGGGATTGATAAGAGCAATTGTCCTTTGACCTGTATCTACAATCCTTTAAACCACTAACTCAATGGCCTATTGTAAATTTCGAACCTTACAGCGAACAGAACCAATGTAAGATATTAGATAATTATTCACTGAAGCTCAACTGTAATATTTTTTTAATTAAAAAAAAGAGTTTTGTCAATATATGATATTAAATAAAATTTTAATAATATTCTCAGATTAATTCTGTGATATGGGCCAATGTCAAATTTTTGGTGTTTTGAGTTAATGATTGCATCAGATTCTCTTCTTTACCCTCTTTTATTTGGCTCCAACAGCTAATCTCTAACTTAACTCAGAACCGATTTTAAAGGGGTTATCTGGGCAATGTTACTATGAATTTATATGGAAAATAAAAACTTTAAATCAAGTTTTCTCAAAACTACTTTTTTTGACATTGGCCCTTTTAGCACCAATCCACAGAATTTATGTAGATAATTTTTAAAAACTTATTTTTTTTTCAATTAAAAAGTTTTACTGTAGTGTATTGCACTAAGAATCCCAATTTATTACAATTACACGGTGCAACATGAAAAAAAAATAACCACATACGGACACCACCACGAGATAGAGGATCAAAAAAAAGAAGACACGTGTCTTTCAGTTTTGTCAAATGTCCTCCCCTTTTTTGTGGGCGGGGCCTTAAAAATTTGGGCCTCTTTGTCATTTTTGCAATAAAGTGGTCATCTTCTCAGGCTCATATCTTCCAAACCGTTAGGAATTTTGATTTACTTTTTAAAACAAAGTTGTAGCTATTGTCATGAGGAATAAAAATAGTGAAGACAAAAAATCAAAAAACGCCATCTTGAATATCAAAATCGCAAAAAAACTAAAAAAATCGATTTTTTTTAGGCTTTTTTCACATGTTCAGGTTCCTACGTAGCAAACCGTTCAAAATTTAAGAAAACAATATACAACAAAAATAAAGCTAAGACCTCACTTAAAAACTTTGTAGAACATACAAACATCCTAGGAATGATCCTTAACACAGTAAAGGTAGCGCTAAGGTAACCATAAAAATTAAAAATTTCCCGAAAAAATGTTATTTTTAATGTTTTTTTTTACTTCAACAAGAAAAAATATAACCATATATAGTACAAATACCGCTACGTGATGAAAGACAAGAAAGCCCATATCTTCCAGTTTTGGCCCAATTCGCCACCATTTAACAGCATTTAGGTAGCGCTTAAGTAACGACAAAAGTGAAAAATTCAAAAATTAGCTCTTGTCATAAAAAAGAAAAATTCTCAACATATAAAAAATTAATCTTCAAGATCACAAAATTTTTAAAAATTGATTTTTTACCTGGTTATGGACAGGTTAAAAATTCAAGAAACAGTCACCTAGAAAAGTTACATTTTTATTGGACAACTTTTTTGAATCATTCATACGAACATTATATGAATGATCCTCAATATCGTTTAGGTAGCGCCTTGGTAACCGCAAAAGTGAACTACTTTTTAGGCTAGGTAGCGCTTAGGAAAAATTAAAAAAGTAAAAAAATCAGCTCTTGCCATAAAAAACCAAAAATCGATTTTTTACCTAACCAGGTCCATAGGTAGCAAACCGTTCATTCAAGAAACAATCATGAAACCCTGGACGCAATATATAAGTGATATGATGTTCGCACCGAGGCATTACAAAACACGACGTAAACGAGAGCTCAGCGGTGAAAGTTATACGATTTCAATATGCAGTGTGAAAAAATTAATTTATTTTGCTACGTTTGCGGTCATCAAATTAGAAAAAACAAATATGGAAAAGAAAAGAATCTTCTAACTAGCGAATTCAGAAGAGCATATACGTTGTTTTTCGACGAAGTAGACTTGACCAGTGAAAATTACACACCTAATATAGTGTGTCGCCAATGCTATAACAATCTCATGGCATGGTTGAGTGGAGCAAAATTTAGTATGAAGTATTGTAAACCGGTAAACTGGATTTATCTCCCAGGTGCTCATGATGTAAACATTTGCTATGCATGCGTAAATTACACACGTGGAATGAATCGACATGGTGAGAAGAATAAAATTTATAAAGCAACTGCAACAGCTACACTACCAGTGCTTGCACCTGAAAATTTTGTACCGCCAAGGCCACCAAGTACAGATCTCAGGACAGAATTTACAGGAATGAATACTGAAGGTGGTGTTACTTATGAAGATCCGTTTGACGCCGATTATGAGCCTCAACAAGGAAGAGATGGACCACAACTAATAACACAAATGGAAATGGATTTCATTGTGGCCATATTGGGATTATCGCAGCGGCTTGCCATATTTTTGACAGCGTTTTTAAAGCAAAGAAAATTAACACTTGCTAACGTTAACTCTTCGGCATACCGGAAACGGCAAGCTGAATTTCAGAACTTCTACACTCTACATAATGACAATTCGTTCGCTTACTGCAACGATATGGGAATAAACTACATCGCTAGTGAGTGGAGATTATTTATTGATAGTTCTGTTTCAAGCTTGAAGGCAGTGTTATTGCATATGTCGAACCGAAAACCTTGCATTCCGCTAGCAATCGGTGTCAACATGGAAGAAAACTACGAAACATTGAAAAATATTATGGAAAAAATCAAATACTACGAAAATAAATGGAAGATTTGCTGTGATTTGAAGGTCATCAACATTATGCAAGGGATCATTGATAAAGGCGGCTTTCCCAAATTCTTTTGTTTTCGTTGTAATTGGGATTCGCGATCTCTGAATCAATTCGAATGTAATTCGTGGACACCAAGAGGAAATGTGGAGGAACAAATGAAAGAACATAGACTGAAAAATGCACCTTTGATTGACAATACTCATGATATCTTGCTGCCACCGCTCCACATTAAATTGGGAATTGTTAAAAAATTCATCGAAGTGGCTGTTATAAATTGTCCAAATGCATTTGACTATTTGAAAAGTGTTTTCCCAAAGCGTAGCGATGACAAAATTAAGAAAGGTATGTATTGTAGTAAACTAAATCCTATATTTTCCACCTTATTGTATATTTACTTTTCTTTTCTGTTTCTTTTTTTATCGTTTGATAGGAGTACTTAATGGCCCAGACATTAGAAAGCTTTTCAAGACAAATTTTGAGTCAGCGCTTGATGAAAATCATTCAATGGCATGGATTTATCTTCAACGTGTATGCACCAGAGTCTTGGGAGGGGATCGAGACGCTGAGCCGGAAGCAAGAGAATGGGTGAAAGAAATGCTGTATTATTTTGAGAAAATCGGCGCATCGATGACATTAAAGCTGCACTTTCTTCATTTTCATTTTGACGATTTTATGAAGCAACTGTCTACTGAATCCGATGAGCAAGGAGAACGGTTTCATCAAACCACAATGCCCATGGAAAAACGGTACAAAGGCAAAAAACTAGACGCATTGCTTGGAAAGGTAATATCAAATATATTGATGCATTGCTTTGTATTCCTTTTTTGATTTTTGTTTTTATTTCAGGTATGTTGGTGGAGCCACAAGATTACCCTGTATGATGTCAATGAAGTATTTCAAGAAGAAAAAGCTTATGATGGAGGGCAGTCTGGAAGCAACGTACCCGTGCGCACCCTAAGTTCTGAATCAGAGTCAGATTCGGATGATTCGGACGACGAATTGGATCCACAACTTAAGAGAGTGCTATTTACAAGTCCAGGGCCATCAACTTTATAAACATGACACAAATATTTATTTATTTTATTTATTTCCATATTTATTTATCTTATTTTTGTGATATATGCCATTGTATATTGATGTTGAAATAACAACAAAAAAAAATTAAAATAAAAAAATTTTACACATACGAAATGAAATTAAATCAAATGAAATTAAATTATTTTTGTATTAGAAATTGAATGTTCTAAAAAGTTGTTT
Source organism: Stomorhina lunata (assembly GCA_933228675.1). Lineage (NCBI taxonomy): Eukaryota > Metazoa > Arthropoda > Insecta > Diptera > Rhiniidae > Stomorhina > Stomorhina lunata. The sequence continues at coordinate 96,721,089 of OW121742.1, read as the reverse complement.
AATTAGATCTTATGTACATTTTTGTAGCTTATTGTTTTCTTGAATTTCGAACGGTTTGCTACGTATGGACTTAAACATGGGAAAAAAGGTAAAAAAATTGATTTTTTTAAATGACGTTTTTTTCATTTTATGTGTTCACAATTTTTGTTCTTTACAAGGGTTATACAATATCTTTGCCTTAAAGAGAAAATGAAAATTCCACTCGGTTTGCAAAATATGCGCCTGAGAAAATGATTACTTTTTTAATGACACCAAGACCTCAAATCTTTGGGGGCCTCTGAAAAAACTCCATGACTTGGGGCAAAACTAGAATATATGGTCTTTTTTGTCTTTTATCACGTAGTTGTATTTGTATATGGTTATATTTTTAATTGTTGAAGTAAAAAAAAATAAGCATTGAAAATATCATTTTTTTGGGAAATTTTTAATTTTTATGGTTTCCTTAGCGCTACCCTTACTGTGTTAAGGATCATTCCTAGGATGTTTGTATGTTCTACAAAGTTGTTAAGTGAGGTCTTAGCTACATTTTTGTAGTATATTATTTTCTTAAATTTTGAACGGTTTGCTACGTATGAACCTGAACATGTAAAAAAAGCCTAAAAAAAATCGTTTTTTTTAAGTTTTTTGCGATTTTGATTTCTAAGATGGCGTTTTTTGATTTAATGCGTTCACAATTTTTATTCCTCATGACTACAATGGCTACAACTTTGCCTCAAACAGTAAATCGAAATTCCTAACGGTTTGGAAGATATGAGCCTGAGAAGATGACCACTTTTTTGCAAAAAAGGCAAAGAGGCCCAAAATCTTTAGGGCCCCGCCCACAAAAAAGGGGAGGACATTTGACAAAACTGAAAGACACGTGTCTTCTTTTTTTTGATCCTCTATCTCGTGGTGGTGTCCGTATGTGGTCATTTTTCCATGACCTAAAAAATTACACACAGTGTTATTGAAAAATACGATATCAAGGCTAATATCTACTACATTCTCTGAAAAGGAGTCTATGAAATTTCACAACAAGGAATTAACTTTAATATGTAAACGGGGATGTGACGGTTTATCTGGTTTATCGGAATACAAACAATCAACATCTCATCAAGTCATAAATGCCTACATAAGCGTTTTTATGCCATCCTACTAATTGTACTGAACCATCCATATCAAAAAAGAATACTGAATACTTGTGACTTAATACTTCTCCAGGTTCAAAGGCACTTTGTGAACCGATCAGATTTGAATATTTAAAAGAAAATTAATCAAACATTAAAAATTGGGTTGATAATATCAAACATTCAATGGACAATTTTGATCCTGTCTGCGTAGATATTCATGGATATTTGATTAATGTAAATTTTGAGCTTCAGTTGTCAATGATAGATGAAAAAGTAAGCAACGCTATAACGAAAACCCATTCAACTTGGAAATGTTCGTTATGCGGGAAGAAGAAATCGGAACTTCAACTAACATCTGAAGATGCATCAGCTAGTACTGCAATTAATCAAAAGGTTCTGGAATTTGGTATATCGCTCCTACATGCTAGTGTACGATTCTTAGAATTTATGCTACATTTAGCATATGATCTGAAATATAGGAATGTGCCTGGTAATCAGCTAAAATCCGTGAGAAATATTAAAAAACTAAATAAAATGAGATCCACAGAAAAAAGGAGAATTCAGGATGAATTCAAAACAATGACGGGTCTTAATATGAACAAACCACCTATAGGATATGGCAGAAAAAATGATGGTAATACGGCCAGACGATTCTTCGAAAATTATGAAACAACTCTAACGATTACTGGAGTTGATGCTATGAACTGAACATTTTTACTCGTATACGATATTTGTACTCAAATTATTAAATCAACTCGTCAAATCTTGGAAAAGACCCAAGAAAAACGAATTGATACATACCACCTCTTTGTTGACAAAACTGCTTTTGACAGCCCGATACGAACGAAATTGTTTGAAGCAATGTCAGAGTTTGGCATTTCTGCGAAGTTAATTAGGCTATTCAGGATGACATTAACTCATACAACCTCGCCAGTTAAAATAGGTAAAAACCTTCCAGAGCCCTTTTAACTGAACGAATTTTCAGCAATGCGACAGTTTATCAGACACATCACATGTTACAAAAAAATGTTGAAAAAAGCTAAAAATAGGTAAAAAATCAAACTAAACATTAATTTTTACATAAATACCTCGAAAGCCAAAGGAGATAACCTAGATATGTAGGCGTATCTTTTGTAGACAACTTAACTTTCATTTTTTTAATAGATAAATAGAATTCTTCCGACCAATCATGGACCTGAGTTTTTGCAAATCAACTCGAAGAGCCGTATCAAATTTCATTCAAATAACTGCAAACTTTTCAATATTGACCACTGAATAGCATTGTTGGAAACAATTGATTAATTGATTAATCTTTTAGATTTTCATCACAAAAAGGCGATTGAATTTAATTGTAATATATTGTAATGGCAGATCGGTTTAACATAAACTTCTGTAACATACGTGAGCTAAGGGTAAATTTCTTCTCTGTTATCGCTAACATTTGTCTCCATCGGCCGGATGTTTTCGCCTTGTATGAAATCCAGGTATATGGGAATGCTGGTCCACATGATTTTTATATATCTGGGTATCACTTTTTATAGGGGCCTTGCGATGTACATTTGCGATGAAGTTGCGTACCAGTGCCAGCAATTATTAGGCACGCATGGCAACGAAATTAACTGTCTAGGGGTTAAGTATAGAATCAGGGCTCATCTTTTGCATTTCGGGTTTCTTTACAGAAGGCCAAACGCGGTTAGGGACCCAACATTATCGCATTATCGGATTTCGTGATTTAATGGGCTATGTAAATATTGAGGAATCGGATTCTAAAAATTTCATAAGTTAAAATAAATAAAAATCCTAAAAAATTCATAAGTTTTGGCCAATGAAAGACGATTTTAAACCACTGTGCGTCAGTTTAATGGAGTTATCACATGCAATACGTGAATAAGCATGAAATGAATAATTCGAAAAATGAAAAACTAAAAACCAAAAAGGACCAATTTATCTCACTAGTACTTCTTTCTTAAATCACAAAGTTATTTAAAAGTTTATATTATATAATTATATTTATTTATTTAAATTAATTAGTAATAAGTGAAGGTTATTTCATAATCCCAAAGAATTTTTAAAATAAAATCAGTATTTCTATAAAATAAACACATTTATAACACAATAGGCAACTTGTGTTAAACCAGCTCATCATACACGATAGTCAATAAAATTGAACTCCATTTATAATGGGGTTCGTTAAAATTAGTTCAGCAAACTCGGGTTGAATGTTTTCACCTTATATAAAACTACTTTATCTAAAAGTACTGATCCACATATTCTGGACATAAACTCCTACCGCCTTTTCCCTTTTACTGAAGGCATGTATTTAGAGGCATCACAATACTACTTTTGTCTCACATCACACCCCGAAAAGTATGAAATTAAGGTTCCTTCACTTCTTGGCAAATCGAAATACACCTTGAAATTTAAAATGTTGCACAATAACTAAAAAGAAAGTAGGGATCTTCATTGCTCTCGAATATTAAGACATAACAATTTCTGCATAGTCTTTGGTCTAGAAGTCTTTATTAATATATATAAGGCTATTTTGTGCTTTATTATATAAGTAAAGAACAAATAAAATAAGCTTTCAGTCAATCGTTTAAAAACGAAGAACGGGGCCGCAGCTAATGTACACATTGCAATCAATAAATTAGCTGTCATCTTTTTAAGTAACGAAAATACACACGAATATACATACATCTTAGATGACAGTTTCAGGGTCAGATAGGACACAGTAGGGTGGAACTACCTAGACGTACTGGCCTAGCGTCTTAAATGAAAACATATCCCAACTTAAGAGAGACTCATACTGACGGACTAAGTGGAGATAAAGACGCTTTTGGATGATCTAGACTCATCTTATACCACTGGAGCCACTTAGATTCTGGCGGACGTCTAGATCGAGTCGGATTTGGAACATGAGGCCACTGTTATCTCTAGTTCAGATATCAGAGAGATCAGTCTAAATCCATCTAAATCGGTGGTTCCGCTGGATTCTGACTCGGAGAGTGTGATCACTGTGATCTCAACTCCATTCCAAATCAAAGCGCGATACCCTTTGAGGTTTCTGGCCTCGGTGGTGTATTAGAGTCAGACTGATGGCAGCACCCCCACATAGAAAGCGGCACGAGTAGCTCATTGGTCTACGTTTCTTACGTTTACTTAATTCTTACAGTTGTGGAGATCTTAACGTTGTCTTGAGTAAAGCCACAGGCAAAACCTTTTTGCCCATCGGGTTTTTGTTAACACATAAGGCTCTTTTGTGCTTACTTATGTAATTGAAGAGCAAATAAAAAAACTTTAAGTCAATCGTAAAAAAAAACGAAAAACGGGTCCGCAGCTAATGTACACATTGCAGCCATTCTTTAAATCTATAAAAGACTGCGCTTTGGTAAAAAATAAATCAGAAGGAGTTGGAAAATTATAGATGTTCTGTCAGAAGCTTTACCAAATAGAATTTGGCGAATGTTGACCTACCCCAAAAAAAGTTTACCTACCCACAAATGATCTAACCAGAAACAAGTCAATCGTTAAAAAATGAAAAACTGGCCGCAGCTAATGTACACATTGCAATCAATAAATTAGCTGCTATCAGCTTCACTATGGTCTCATTATACCTTAATACCTCGGGTTTTAGTACTACATAAGGCTTTTTTGTACTTATGTAATTGAAGAACAAATAAAAAAAAATACTTTCAATCAATCGTTAAAAAAACGGGGCCGCAGCTAATGTACACATTGCAGCCATTCTTTAAATCTATAAAAGACTGCGCTTTGGTAAAAAATAAATCAGGAGTTGGAAAATTATAGATGTTCTGTCAGAAGCTTTACCAAAGAGAATTTGGCGAATGTTGACCTACCCCAAAAAAAGTTTACCTACCCACAAATGATCTAACCAGAAACAAGTCAATCGTTAAAAAATGAAAAACGGGCCGCAGCTAATGTACACATTGCAATCAATAAATTAGCTGCTATCAGCTTCACTATGGTCTCATTATACCTTAATACCTCGGGTTTTAGTACTACATAAGGCTTTTTTGTACTTATGTAATTGAAGAACAAATAAAAAAAAAATACTTTCAATCAATCGTTAAAAAAAACGGGGCCGCAGCTAATGTACACATTGCAGCCATTCTTTAAATCTTATAAAAGACTCACTCAAATGCGCTTCGGTAAAAAATAAATCAGGAGTTGGAAAAATTATAGATGTTCTGTCTGAAGCTTTGCCCCTAAATCGGAAACGACTTTCACAAATGGTCTAACCAGAAACAAGTAGGAGATACTAAGAAAAGCTCGAAATTGAAAAATTATGGATATTGTTTGCACAGGTGCTGTTGTTGCTTTATCAAGCCTCCTTCACAATTTAGCATTCAGAATAATTTCGACACTTTCCAAAGAAGTCATAGAAATATGCCACAACTCCGAAGTAGAGTTGCTTTGTAAGTGGGAATGTCACGGAATATCTATTAATAGTCCATTCACTATTTATGTCGTCATTGGTACAGCTTAAAATTCATTTATTCCAGATTTCCTTGGTAATTTCATTGCACCTCCAATAACTGAGACGAAGTCTTATTGGAAATGCAATATTTGTGGAAAGTAAAGTTCAGAATTTAAAGATACATTAGAAGTATAACGAAGATGCGTTTAAATTTGGAATATCATCACATAAAGTGGAATATTCCTTATATCTTTCATATGATTCAAAATACAGAGGTATTCGAGAAATAGCAGGGAGTTTAAGATGAGTTTGAGAGGCACGGATTAATAATAGATAAGCCTAGTAATTGCTATGATAGCTCTAGTGATGGAAATACAGCTAATCGACTTTTGTGGGTCTAGGAGAACTAACTGGAAAAGCTCAGGAATCGAAATTAAAAAAAAATATAGACTTTTTAATACTCGGAAATGTTCAAAACTGATCCAAAATTCGGATTTAATGTACAATTTGCTGCATTCTTGAGATTCAGTCATACGCTCAATTCGACTGAGCCGAATGAAGGAGATATCGGTCCCACATATCATAAGGGGAGAGCGCTGTTGGCAACTTCAAGCTGATTCGAAATTTTCAGCAAGAAGTTAATATAGATTGAGCCAAATTCACCATTAGTACAGAATGCTTTCAATGCTCACATAAATATCGAATATTGTTATTTTGTAAAGGCGATAAAACATATCTGCAAGTATATAAGCAAGGGTAGCGATCGGGTAAATTTAAATTTTACAACAACAAAATGATGTGAGTAATGAAATACAAACTTATCAAGCTGGACGTTACGTAAGTAGTGATGGGTCACTCACTTGACTGTACACTTGGAAAATGTGTACTGTTATAATTTTCACCAACGGATTGCTATTTCCCCAAAAACTACATTTTGAGCTATGCGTTGTCGATGAATTTGCTGGAACACTTTTATATACTGACTGATACGGTACCTCAAAACTACATATGGTAATTAGGTCAAAGACTATTACATTAAAGGCATTAAATCAACTGATACTCTTGGTCCTATATATACAGCACATGCAACTAATGTTAAAATATATTGTTTACGAATGTTGCTACATCACATAAAAAGACCAACATGTTTTTCTGATTAAAAACTGTTAACGATCGTGCGTGTGAAATATTCCGGGAAGCATGTGAAGTTTTGAGAATCATGGAAAATGACTTACAATGGGATTTAGCAATGCAGGAAGCCAAATTATGCTCTTTTCCATACAAAATGAGTGAATTGTTTGCTATGTTAATCGGAATGTGCAACCTGTCTGAACCTTTGGAACTTTGGGAAAAATATTGAAAATACTTATCGGAATATCTTCCGATACTTGCTGGGAATTTTAAGCCAGTTGTTGAAATTGAAGCATCTCTTTTATGAAACATTATTACCGAAATGGGCTTGATAACCATCATGAGAGTCTATATTTTTAATGATGATGATGACACTGCACAATTACTTATAATTGGTAATGGTCATGTGAATAAAGTTGAGAATAGGGAAATATCATTTCAAAATGTTTTTTTCCAATCAAAATATAGTGAGCCTATATTCAATACCGCCTATGAACCGTTTTTATTTTTAAACACTCATATAATAAAAATCAGTTGGAAGAAATCTATTAAGGCAGTTATTGACTTAAATATATTAAAGAGGAAATATTGACTTCAATTAAAGTATTTTGGATATTGAACCCTTATTTGCATCCTCTTCAATTTTTTTATTTGGTTCATAGTCGGTATTGAATATATGCTCACGATATGTGAAATGGAGATTGGTTGTGTGAAAAAATTAAGGGCTTTTTTTAATTTCCTATTCAATTTTTTTTTTTGTAATTATTGCATGGAAAAAAAAAATTAGATTTTATATATTTGACATTCTAAATAGTCTTGGCCATATCCGGTTCATTAGGAGTGATACTGGCCCTATACAGCAGATAAAGTACAGGGTGGCCCAGAAAGACCGAAGTGGTGTGAATTCCTTATAACTTTTTTATTATATTTTTTTTTCTTTTCTTTTCAGTATTTTGTAAAGAAGACTTGGATAATTTATAATGGAGCAATACACAATTGAACAACGTGCCTAAATTGTTGAAATTTACTTTTCAAATCAACGGTCCATTGTGTTGACTCAGCGTGCATACCGTCGTCAATTTAATGTGCGGGTTGCACCCTCTCAGTCAACAATAAACCGTCTGGTTGCAAATTTTCGAGAACAAGAAGCAGTAAGGAACCTTCCTGGTCCCGGCAGACACCTAACTGTCCACACGGCTGACAATATTCAAGTGGTACAGGAGAGTATTCGGGAGGATCCAGAAACATCAACCAGGAGACGTTCGTCACAACTGGGCCTCTCAAGAACGTCGCTGCAGCGAATTTTGCACACCATAGGATTGTTTCCATACAAAATTCAACTTGTCCAAGAATTGAAACCAACAGATTACCAGCAACGACTTGACTATGCAATTTATTTCCAGCAAAAAGCACAAGAGAATCCAAATTTTATTCATAACTTAATAATGAGTGACGAAGCCCATTTTCAATTAAATGGGTTCGTTAACAAGCAAAACTGTAGGATATGGGCTACGGAAAACCCGAGAGTACTTCATCAACGACAATTGCACCCAGTTAAGTGTACCGTTTGGTGCGGTGTTTCTTCAGAAAGGATCATTGGCCCATTTTTTTTTGAAAATGAACAAGGTGTCGCCATTTCCGTCAATGGTGATCGGTATCGGGCCATGTTGCAAAATTTTGTAAGGCCAGCCGTGGAAAACCATCCGCAAATATGGTTCCAACAGGATGGAGCCACAGCGCACACTGCGAGGGCCACAATGACTCTTTTACGCGACATCTTTGGTGAAAGAATAATTTCTCGTAACAGCAATTTTAATTGGCCTCCGCGGTCCCCGGATTTAACCGCTATTTAAAAGGCTATTTAAAAGGAAAAGTTTATGTTAATAAGCCTAGGACTATTGAGGAGTTAAAAACCAATATTCGAGAAGAAATTAACAACATACCACCGGAAGTTTTGCAAAAGGTCATGGAAAATGTGTTGGAAAGAGCACATTTGTGCGAAGCAGAATATGGCCACCACTTGCGGGATATCATTTTTAATAACTAATCCAAAAATATTCCCCATAAATTTAATGTATTTAAAAAAAAAAAAAATTAAAAAAATATCTCTTAAATAAAAAGTTATAAGCAATTCACACCACTTCGGTCTTTCTGGGCCGAAAAAAAATCTGATTTGAAATAAGAATGTAGTTCACCAATTCATTGCAATGGACTGTTGTAAATAAACAATTTACAAATAAGCCGAAAATATATTAAAATGTAATTTTACTTGATCTCCCTTTCACGTGTGTTTTGTGACTGATCTAGTTTTATTAATATAATTAATTTTTGTATTAAAATTTTAATTTCTCTATTTGTTTTCATAACCCTTTTTTGTAATAAGTGTTTCTGGTACCATAAAAATTTTAATAATTTTTATACATACATATGTATGTAAATTTTCACTCCAGCCCTCTCGGTAAATTCATTAATTTCATGAATACTCACTGTTTTGCTGGGATATTTTTACTTTACCTGCTTGTTGATGTTCTTAATGTTTTGCCGTCGGCAAATTTATACTTGAGATGTTGAAAAAAATATTTTTTGGAACATTACTTCTTTGAAAAAAGATGAAGGGACTACCACGGTATAGATACCAATTCACTGAAGGAGATTCGAAGGACCATGAATAGAATTGGGTTATTCTATTTTATTCCAAATATTTAATTTTTAATAAATGTTTAAAGACCTAGAATTTTTAAGTGCGCGAGATGCTTGTAAAAAAAGAAATTAGGTTTTTAATTTTGTTGCCTCGAAGTTTCCTTTTCACAACGTTAAAGCGGTTAATTCTTAAGAGCTAAATTTAACATTAAAATTTAACGAATGTTTAAAAAAGTGTTAACAATAACAATCAATGTTAGCGATTTTAATTCAATTATAAGAAAATTAAAAGAAAAATACTTAGAACTAATAATAACTGTTACAATTCATTAAATTTAAAATTACTTTTGCTTATTTAAATACCTATGGAATAGAAAACTTTTAACTGTTTTACTGTCTGTAATGTGAATATTAGTGGGCCTAGTTACCTTAGTTACTGAATGTTCTTGTCAATCGTCTTGCAAACATTTGAGCAATATCATAGTAACATGTATATTCCTAACTTAAAAGTATAATAGCTAATTTACTAACTGCAATGTGTACATTTGCTGCGGCCCCGTTTTTCGGATACTGACTGAAACCGGATACTACCCCGAGGGCCATTAGACTTCTAGACCAAAGACTATGCAGAGATTTTTACGCCTTAGTATTCGAGGACAATGAAGATCTTTCAACGCTGTTTATCGGGATGCCTTAATTTTAAATTTGTTTGAAAGACAGCTAAACTTTATATCATATATCGGGTGTTTTTTATTGAGGTATAGAACTTTAAGTTGGCATCACTCTTTTAACTGGCGGCCATTTTGTCAGCTGTCAAGTGATTAATATTTAGTTTGGTTTGCCATTTCATCATGAACAGGTTGACAAAAGAACAACGCTTGCAAATCGTGCAAATTTATTTCGAAAATAATGGTTCAGTTTGCGAAGTTTACCGCAAGCTCCGTCCATTTTATGGTCGACATAATCGTCCATCAGAGCAATTAATTCGGTTAACCATGGATCGTTTTCGCACTACGTTTACTCTATGTGATAATACGCATCCGCAGCGACGTCGAACAGTGCGCACCGAAGAAACAATTGCCGCTGTAGAGCAAAGTGTTGAAGAGGACCCGAATGAATCGATTCGCCACCGTGCACAGCAATTGGAGCTTTGTCCATCAACTTTATGGAAGATTTTGCGCAAAGATCATGGCTTGCGACCTTACAAGATCCAGCTTTTGCAAGAATTAAAGCCGCGAGACCATGCAATGCGTCGTGATTTTGGTGTATGGGCCGAAAATGAGATTGATCTCGATGCTGATTTTCATCGCAAAATTTTGTTCAGTGATGAGGCTCATTTTTGGTTGAATGTCTACGTCAACAAGCAAAATTGCCGCATTTGGAGTGAAGAGAATCCACATGAGACCCTTGAGACGCCATTACATCCACAAAAACTGACTGTTTGGTGTGCTCTATGGGCTGGTGGAGTCATTGGGCCATACTTCTTACGAAATAATGCTGGAGAGTCAGTTACCATAAATGGAGACCGGTATAGAGCCATGATAACCGACTATTTTGTTCCCCAATTGGATGGCATGAATGTGGATGAGTTGTGGTTCCAACAAAACGGTGCTACATGCCACACAGCGCACGTCACAATTGATTTATTGAAGGAAACATTCGATGAGCGCATAATTTCGCGGAATGGACCTGTCAATTGGCCACCAAGATCGTGCGATTTGACACCACTGGATTATTTTCTTTGAGGATATGTGAAGTCGCTCGTCTACGCCAACAAACCAGAAACGTTAGGGGACTTGGAAGCCAACATTCGTGGCGTTATTGCCAACATACGGCCCCATATGCTCGAAAAAGTAGTTGAAAATTGGACCTGTAGAATTGGCTTTATTCGAGCCAGCCGCGGCGGCCACATGCCCGAAATCATATTTAAACATTAATGGCATAAAATTATCCTTCCAATAAAGCCAAATTGATGGACATTAAAACGATTTTCTTGTGTTTTATTTCAATTCGAAGTTCTATACCTCTAAAAAAAACACCCATTACAAGCACTGGTATTGGGGTTGCCAGACACAAATCCTGAAAAAGCTGAACATATGGAAAAAAAGCTTGACGACACAAAAATTAGCTGGACATCTTCTTCTATATCTATAAAAAAAAAAGTCCGCGTCTGTTTGTATGTTGTTTGTTGGGAAGTTTCTCCGATTTTTCTGAAATTTAGACAGTGGAGTATGGTGTGACCGGTAGTTAAAATAGCCTAGAGTTTTTTATGAAATCTCAAGTGGGCGTGACCCCTCCCATATATAAATATGAATGACCGAGAGGCCCGATTTTTCTGAAATTTAGACAGTATGGTATGGTGTGATCGGCAGTTAAAATAGGCTAGGTTTTTTTTAAATCTCAAGTGGGCGTGACCCCTCCCATATAACTGATATATTAAAAATTACAAATATAGATGACCGAGAGGGCCGATTTTTCTGAAATTTTGACAGTATGTCAAGATGTCACCGCTGGTTAAAATAGGCAAGGGTTTTTTCAGAAATCTCAAGTGGGCGTGACCCCTCCCATATAACTCACATATTAAAATTGACAAATATATCAGATAATGAAGCAAGATTTTTCTGAAATTTAGACAGTATATTATGGTGTGACTGGTGGGTAAAATAGGTCAGATTGTTTTTGAAATCTCAGGTGTGACCCCTCCCATATAAGTCAGATTTTAAAAATTACAAATATGGATGATCAAACCGACAGATTTTTCTGAAATTTAGACAGTGTAGTAAGGTGTGACCGGTGGTTAAAATAGACAAGGGTTTTTTCAGAAATGTCAAGTGGGCGTGACCCCTCGAATATAACTCATATATTAAAAATGACAAATATAGATGACCGATCGGACCGATTTTTCTGAAATTTTGACAATATGGTAAGATGTGAAGTGGCTAAAATAAGCAAGTTTTTTTTAAATCTCAAGCCTGACTGGCAACCCTAACTGGTATACAACTGCACATAAGGTAAAAACATTCAACCTGTGTCTTGTAAAAGTATTTATTTTATAGAAGTTTATTTTAAAAACTCTTTGGGATTAGGAAATAAACTTAACTTATTACTAATTAATTTAAATATAATTCGCAGTGATGAAAAGTCGAAAATTATATAAATAAAGTATATGAAAAAAACACAGAAATAAATTAATACACAAATTATTTTTGGAAATACACACACAGAATTACATTAAAACACACTAATTATTTGGAAATACATATGTATATAATAACATAAATAAATTAACACACAAAAACGTTAAAATATTGACATATTTACTATAATTCAACACATAACCGTCAACAAAATATAGAAAATTTAACGAAATATAACATTCCTAATATACTCGATAGAAGAGGTGAGTTTTTTGACGGACTACGGACCGAAAAACTCACAAAAAAAATTTGGAAAGCTTCGGGATTTTTGGGCCTTACCACTTAAGGTGAGGGTTATACACCTCAATAGCTTTAGGAAAGGTCAACAAATCTTTGACAATGAACTTCAAGGACTGAAATACAGGACAAATTGGACTGGGACGGAATAAATGAACTTTCCCTGGATGGCGAACACGGTGTAAAGGAACATCAGAGCGTCACCATGATGAAGTGAGTTAAAAAAAACGGGTAAGTGAGCTATATCATTTAGTAATGATGGATTTAGGGGCAGTTCGTAACAATTAGGCCAAGGAACTGCCATGGGGGAGGGTGGGCAGGCCTAGCTGCATAACACCAGCTGCAAAGCCAAGAGAATAGAACGTTGTGATGTCCAGGGACTAGCACATTCCCCAGATTCCGAAAGATAGAAATTGAGGATTGACATTTGGCTTCAAAACTTTTTGATCAGCGATTTGTGGATGACTGATTTGGTGAACCGCACTTTCTCTCTACAGGCTTGGCCAGGCAAGTGCCACGATCGACCTAATAATTGCTTTGATTTCTGCTTGACTATCTATGTAAATTGTGATATCGCTTTAGAATATAGGCATCACATATATCATACGAGCTGCTTCCAATATAACAGATATCTCTGCTTGAAAAATGCTGCATTCAGTATTTAGTCTTAAACTACTACTTATTCCAAGTTTTTTACAAAAAATTCCACTAACAATACCCTGTTCCTTCTTTGAATCATTTAGTAAGAATAGATTTAGGGGCAGTTCCTAACAATTAGGCCAAGGAACTGCAGATTCCGAAAGATAGAAATTGAGGATTGACATTTGGATTCAAAACTTTTTGATCAGCGATTTGTGGATGACTGATTTGGTGAACCGCACTCCCTATACCGGCATAGCCAGACAAGTGCCACGATCGACCTAATATTGCTTTGATTTCTGCTTGACTATCTATGTATAACACCAGTTGCAAAGCCTAGAGAATAGCATATTGCGATGTCCAGGGACTAGCACATTCCCCAGATTCCGAAAGATAGAAATTGAAGATTGACATTTGGCTTCAAAACTTTTTGATCAGCGATTTGTGGATGACTGATTTAGTGAACCGCACTCCCTATACCGGCATAGCCAGACAAGTGCCACGATCGACCTAATAATTGCTTTGATTTCTGCTTGACTATCTATGTAAATTGTGATATCGCTTTAGAATAAAGGTATCATATATATCATACGAGCTGCTTCCAATACAACAGATATCTCTGCTTGGAAAATGCTGCATTCAGTATTTAGTATTAACCTATTCCAAGTTTTTCACAAAAAATCCCACTACCAATACCTTGTTCCTTCTTTGAATCTTTTAGTAAGAATCATAGCTGTATAGTGTGATTAAAATAAAAAATAAAACTACTTTTTGAATTATTTTAATTATTTGTTACTTAATATGAATAATTGTTATTCTATTTCATGAATTTTAAATTAAATTATTTGCATGATTTATTCCTTCTAAAGAAATTAAATTAAAGTATAAATTATTATTCTTGATATAAATAAATTTTTCAGAAAATTATTTGAAAATTTTTGAATCCAATATTCTTCATTCTAAACAAAAATATCATAATTTAATATATTTGAATAATACTAGCAAGAATAATATTCGATATTTTTTTATTCAAATATTGAAAAGTTTCATATTTTTCCAACAATTTTATTTCAAACAAAATTTCTAAAATATTAAAATTTTTTATTTATTTCAAACTTTTTGTCTTGATTAATTTTATTCAAACCAAAAAATGAAGAATAAAATTTATTTCATACAATATTATGGAATTTTTTTAAATCTTCAAACATTTAAAGAAAATAAATTTATTTGTTTTGAGATTTGAAAAATAAAACAAAAAATAATAATAACAAAAACTAAACTACTCTCAATACACATGAGCGTAAAGTAAAAATTCATACAAGCGAAAATTGATTTTCCGTATTAAAAAACGACGTTCTATGTACATCCTAAGATACTTTTTTCTTATGTATACATTAGTATAAAACTTGATTTCGTTAAACCATGGCGTTGTGTTCAATTGGAAGATATATCTTATATCCGATAGATAATCCTAGTTCCAAAACAAAGATCCATGCTAACTTTAGTCAATATATCGTGATTACAATGTACATATATTTCTATGCATTACAAACTTATGTATAAGATAGTAAGATAATCCTATTAGTAATATAATTCTATAGTCACTTCTATGGTTATATGATACGGACCAATAACGTTACAAATTTTAATAAATTCGAAGATACATATCTGTGCTAGTTTTTATATTTTTCATCATCTCGAGTCGATTTAACACTCCATCTAGGTGGGTGATATGTATGTATTTAAGCTTTAAGAAAAATCTGTAAAGCTTTTGATACATATTCAACCTTAGTAGTAAAAGGTATCAAAATGAAGTAGTTTTTTTTTTAATTTCACATTAAGGAATACATTACGATTTTGTCAAAAAGTATTGGGATCTTCCGTAATTTTCGCAATCAAAATATAGGTCGCAAAAAAACTTTATGAAATTGGCTGAAATCGATCTATTATTTCGGAGAACTCACATTGGCCTGTATTCCCGGAATAGAAATTTTGACCACAAATTTGTGTATTTTGTTTTTAATTTCAAAGAAATATTTATTATACAAATAAAAATCATTGCACCAAATTTCATTGCAATCGGTGATCGACCCGTTGACCAATTGCGCAATAAAAAATATATAAAAGGTTCATACAATTGTGGTTACTTGGAACTTATTTCACCTTAGTGTAAGGTATCATATGGTCGGCACTTGTTGTTTTTGCTTGTTTTATCAAAAAACTGTGATCAGCGACGAACCTCAATTTAAATTGAATCAAAATTAAGGCTCATACCTAAGACCACAAAATTATATAATGTATATCTTAACTTAATATCGAAAAAAATGTATAAATGTAATGTAATGTTGGAAAATATGGTCACCATAACCATAATAAATTTACTTGGATATTCAGTCAGCAGGCTGGACGAACATCGTTAAATTCACCTAGAATGTGATTCTGAGTTGATTGGTGTACTTAAAGATGGATGTAAGACTAATATCTTATTGCGTTAGAAATGCAGCACAAACCCAATATACCCTTTCCACCCATGGTGACGAAGGATAAAATTATTTCTATACTTAAATCGCTAACATTAAAATATTTGTAAATTAAAATTGATGTCCGATCTTCTTTACCGACACTAGATCGTTTACATTATTATGATTATAATCATCACACTAAAAACCATCGTCTTCACTAATTTTTTATTATTTTGTTTATTTTAAAAAATCTGTAAACAATTTTCAATAGTCAAAAAATCTTGTTTGAAATAAATTCTCCAAATATTTTATTTTTACTGTTCACAGAAAATTTTGAAATAATCCAAAAAATTTGTTTGAATTAAAATTATTCAAAAAATTTTGTTGTGAATAAAATTATTCAAGCTAAATTTTCTTAAATAAAAAAATTTTGGGAGTTTTGAAGAAATTTTAATTTTATTTACAAGCAATAAAATGAAATAAAGAAATATTTTATTTCTTTGAAAGGAATACAAATTAAAATTATTTCAATTTTTACAAAAAAATATTAATTTAATTTCAAAACTTGTATTTGAAACGTAATGATTTTAAATAATAACTTAACATAATAAATCCTGAAAACCACATGCAAATTGTTATTTTATTTTTAACAATCTTAAATAATTCTAACTTAATTATATTCCTTGTAAGTAAACTAAATAACAAATTAATTTAATTTTGTTCAAAATTTTATATAAAAATAATCGAAATGTACAGCTATGGTAAGAATAGATTTAGGGGCAGTTCCTAACAATTAGGCCAAGGTACTGCCATGGACGAGGGTGGGCAGGCCTAGCAGAATAACACCAGCTGCAAAGCCAAGAGAATAGCATGTTGCCATGTCCAGGGACTAGCACATTCCCCAGATTCCGAAAGATAGAAATTGGCTTCAAAACTTTTTGATCAGCGATTTGTGGATGACTGATTTACCGCTCTCTCTCTCTCTACCGGCTTAGCCAGGCAAGTGGCACCATGCCAAGTTTTGCCAGTCAATCTTCCACCGAGTCCGCCTCAAGAGTCGTTGAAAAAACTTATCGGAATATCTTAACATATTTTGGAATTCCATGCGCTTAGATCTTGTGTGCTTTTTCTCCAATTTCGTAGGCCAAACTTTGAAAGATTTTCCTCTACTTGGTCTTTCCATCGAATTTTCGGAAGTCCTCTTTTACGAGTTCCCTCGGGATCGTTTTCGAATACTTTTCTTGCTGAAGTATTTTTTGGTAAAATCAGCAAATTCGCTTGCGTGTTATTGTAACAAATATAAATATTGGTGTTGACCTGTGTTAAACAAGTGTTGTCAATCTTTATGCCTCTATTACAAACCCTTTTAGCATCTGAAAATCTGTGAAAATATTATTTAGCTGAGGATGAAAAATTCCAATATTTTTTACAATAGTTGTTTTCAGTCCAATATTTTCTTACGTGATATGTTTCGGAATTAAGTTTAATGTCTTCTATCTTAAAGACAAATAACAATTCTTCACAACATTTATGGTAATACAAATTATTTGCAATGTTATAATTTGTTTTATACTTTGTAGGAATTATACAAGTTTTATTTTTATTTTTTAACAACAAAATTATTATCTATATTTATTTATTCATTCATACAATTCAGACTGCACTTTCATTCCAATCATCAATAACAAGTTGAGATAACCTTAATTTTAATTGCTGCAATGATTTGGAGCTTTCTTCGTATTCAACGAGACCTTTTTCTTCTCTTTGTCCGCAGCAGTTTTTATTCATTTGCCACCGCATCCATATCGGCCACAATTATATCTTGTAGATGGAACTTTCTGCCTTGCTTGACAGTTAGCACCCATTGCTATCATCAATACGAGTACCAAAACAAAAACATATTTTATTAAGTTCGCAAACATCTTGCTGATTTGAATTTTGAAATATAACTAAATTGATTAATGTTTAATCTTTCAATAAGTAATCTCGCCCATGTACTTCAAAAGTGGTACAACTGATAAAAGTGACTTAATAAAATTGTACTTTTATATACTTAAGGAACTACATTTTTAGTCATATGACGAGAACTTGTCAGCTGATTTTTAAATAATGAAACAAACAGTGGAAACATTTCCATAATGAAATTTTCGCATTTTAAGATAAAAATAGAAAAAAGCTTATTTCGTCTGCTATTAAACATTAGTTTATGCGAAAAAAAGCCATCACCCAAACTAAGGCTAAGCTTGATTATTATTATGGGGACTCCAAACCATTCATTTCCATGGCAAGGAAGTGAGTTACTGAATTACAATGTGGCGTTGAGGTTTCTAGATCCGAAATAAATGTATGTCTCGATATGGTTTTAGCCGATTGGAGATTGAAAGTAAGCAAGATTGTGGAAGCTGTAGACATATCTCATGATTCGGCGGTTTTCATTTTTAATGAACACGTGAGTTTGAGAAAGGTTTCCGCAAGAATGCTGCCGCATTTGGTCCTAATTAAAAACGTTGCTTAACCTGACGAGTTTTTGACCCGTTTATAAACTTTAAAAGAAACGTGAATCCACCACAACGGAGGTCAAACAGGGGTCAAAGCAGTGGGTTTCTTGAAGCTAAAGAAGACAATGGTAGGTTTGCCGGATAATAAAGTTATGTCGAATATGCTGCAGTCCAACGTTTCTGCAATTTTTAAATCAATTGAAAAAAATAATAATTTTGCCATTATAGTCAAATTCCTTTTCTAGGAGCCATATCTTCAAGTTGGCAAACAAAACTGTCACTTAGGGGCTAAGTTTGAAAAATAGGGCGGATGAGGGAGCAATCGTGGCCCAATTCATGAATTTTCACCATGGAAACAAAGCATGTGTGCAGCCTCGCATTGTACTGATTTCCCCTTGTTTTCTCTTTTTGGATTATACCGCTTAGATTCTGGATTATACCGCTTACAGTTATGGTAGATTCAAGTTCCGTTCACTGTTTCGAAATGGTGCAAAAACTCGTCCATATTGCAACGCCAAACATTCCTATGAATTCTAACACAGTCTTTCGAAAAGCTTTGCATATATTACTAGAACCACTGAGCCATGTGAGATGACTATGGCCTCCACTAAAACCATATATGTAGTTAATTTTTTCAATTATTTCCGATATAGAGTTCTCAACTGGGTGTCTATATATGGAATGTACAGATTTCACATTATATCGGGTGTTTTTTATTGAGGCATAGAACTTTAAGTTGGCATCACTTTTTTAACTGGCGGCCATTTTGTCAGCTGTCAAATGATTAATATTTAGTTTGGTTTGCCATTTCATCATGAACAGGTTGACAAAAGAACAACGCTTGCAAATCGTGCAAATTTATTTCGAAAATAATGGTTCAGTTCGCGAAGTTTACCGCAAGCTCCGTCCATTTTATGGTCGACATAATCGTCCATCAGAGCAATTAATTCGGTTAACCATGGATCGTTTTTGCACTACGTTTACTCTATATGATAATACGCATCCGCAGCGACGTCGAACAGTGCGCACCGAAGAAACAATTGCCGCTGTAGAGCAAAGTGTTGAAGAGGACCCGAATGAATCGATTCGCCACCGTGCACAGCAATTGGAGCTTTGTCCATCAACTTTATGGAAGATTTTGCGCAAAGATCTTGGCTTGCGACCTTACAAGATCCAGCTTGTGCAAGAATCAAAGCCGCGAGACCGTGCAATGCGTCGTGATTTTGGTGTATGGGCCGAAAATGAGATTGATCTCGATGCTGATTTTCATCGCAAAATTTTGTTCAGTAATGAGGCTCATTTTTGGTTGAATGGCTACGTCAACAAGCAAAATTGCCGCATTTGGAGTGAAGAGAATCCGCATGAGACCCTTGAGACGCCATTACATCCACAAAAACTGACTGTTTGGTGTGCTCTATGGGCTGGTAGAGTCATTGGGCCATACTTCTTCCGAAATAATGCTGAAGAGTCAGTTACCATAAATGGAGACCGGTATAGAGCCATGATAACCGACTATTTTGTTCCCCAATTGGATGGCATGAATGTGGATGAGTTGTGGTTCCAACAAGACAGCGCTACATGCCACACAGCGCACGTCACAATTGATTTATTGAAGGAAACATTCGATGAGCGCATAATTTCGCGGAATGGACCTGTCAATCGTGCGATTTGACACCACTGGATTATTTTCTTTGGGAATATGTGAAGTCGCTCGTCTACGCCAACAAACCAGAATCGTTAGGGGACTTGGAAGCCAACATTCGTGGCGTTATTGCCAACATACGGCCCCATATGCTCGAAAAAGTATTTGAAAATTGGACCTGTAGAATTGGCTTTATTCGAGCCAGCCGCGGCGGCCACATGCCCGAAATCATATTTAAACATTAATGGCATAAAATTATCCTTTCAATAAAGCCAAATTGATGGACATTAAAACGATTTTCTTGTGTTTTATTTCAATTCGAAGTTATATACCTCTAAAAAAAACACCCATTATTTATCTGACTTAGAAGTGGTTAAAGTAACGCTTTTTTCATAATCACACAAAGTTAACTGACAATCGCGTATGGATTGGAGCAATTTAAATTAAGAGACAAAATGAAACTCGAGCTAACTTTTCAAAACCCTTTAGCAATTCTATTAACTTAATAGTTAACTTTCATTTGCCATTGGAATTGTTGAGGCTGATTTTTCTTGTTGTACTGTGTAATAAGTCAGATTTTTAATAAAACATTATTTTTACTGCTTCTTTTTCTTCTTTAACACTTTTTTATTGTTATTAAATTTAAGTTTACATTTTTTCACAAGAAATAACTATTGACAAATAATCTACTCGAGTGTTTGGCACCTTAGCCTCCACACCCATGATTTCCACAATTGTATTTTGTAGAAAATACGCCACCTCCGCCTCCACCGCCGCCGCCCCCTCCTCCTCCACCACCTCCTCCTCCGCCACCTCCACCAGCTCCAAGACAAAAGCTCATTGATGTTATCATCAAAAGTAATAACAAAATAGATTGAATGAAATTAATGTAATGCCACTGCATCTGATTGATTGGAAATTCAGAAGAAAACTGAAACAAACGAATAAGTAAAAATTGAGCTCATGAGCAAAAATAATTGTTTAAAAGTAATTAACTATAAATAAATTATAGCATTTAAATGTTATCTTAAAATGTGGTCTCGGAAGCGTGACCACAATTGTTCTCGTTGGCTGAGACCGTTCATAGAATACCCTAAAGTATAGAAGTTATCTGTAATAATATAAGAATTTCAGTAATTTGGGAATAGACCTTATTGAGAGCAGTTGCAAATACTCGGAAAACGAATAACTTTGATTTTGCACCTGGTTTTAGCAGATGTTAGGTCTTCCACAACTAAATCGTCGAATGACAAAAGATTTCGCGGGCAATAAAATCATCATTTTAACTCGTTTCGTTGGAACCTAACGCAGTACTAAAATAAAATCTGAAATAGTTTTAATTCAAATGACTAAAAATTCTTTGGGTCTTTTTTTATCATTGAGAAAATTTTATTAATACAACAGACTTCTGTGGTATACCGCACAGTGGTATATATATATATATATATATATAAATATATATATATGTATATATATATAAATATATATATATGTATATATATATATATTTTTCCATTGAAATATATATATACGAGGGCGGTTCGGAAACTTCTTAGCCTACCAATGAAAGAGAATAGTTAGTTTTTCAAAAAAAATGTATTTTTCAATATAGTCTCCTGAAACTTCAGTACACTTAGTCCAACGCTTTTCTAGCAATTCTATCCCTTGATTAAAATAGTTTTCCTTAAGGTCTTCAAAATAGTGGTTTACAGCTGCAATTGGATCTTCATTTGAGGTAAAACGCTCGCCAGCAAGGAATCTGTTTAGATTTGGGAACAGGTAAAAGCCACTGGGAGCTAAATCAGGAGAATAAGGTGGGTGGTCAAGTAACTTGTACTTTAATTCGTTGATATTAACCATCGTTAAAACCCTCTTGTGCGCTGGTGCGTTATCTTGATCAAAAAATTATTTTTTTGTGTTGTAAGCCAGGACGTTTTTCTCGAATTTGTACATTTAATTGATCCAAAAGGTTGCAATAGTACTCTGAATTTATTGTTTTACCCTTTTGCAGATAGACAATCAATAAAATACCTTTGAAGTCCCAAAAAACCGTTGCCATAACCTTACCAGCCGATTGAATTGCTTTTGCTTTCTTTGGGGCACTTCCTCCAGCTTCAGTCCACTGTTTGTATTGTTCCTTTGTCTCTGGAGTATAGTGGTGGATCCATGTCTCATTAACAGTTATGAAACGGCGCTTAAAATCCATTTTATTTCGCTTAAAACGATCCAAACAAGCTTGAGAAATGTTCATTCTTATGCGTTTTTGGTCGACTGTTAGCAAATGCAGCACCCATCTTGCAGAAAGCTTTTTCATCTGTAGTTCTTCATGCAATATGAAATGGACTCCATCATTTGAGATGCCCGTGATAGCTTTTTTACGCACTTTTATTTGTCGATCATTTAATACCATATCATGCACTTTGGGTACAATTTCTGTTGTTGTTGCTGTTTTTGGACGTCCGCTACGTAATTCATCTTCAATGCTTGTACGACCACGTATAAATTCAGCAACCCAATTTTTTACTGTTGCATATGAAGGAGCACTTTCACCCAACACATTCACCATATCATATCATGAATTTCTTGTCCCGATAAACCTTTTTTATGTAAATATTTAATGACACCACGTATTTCTCATTTTTCCATTGAAAAAAAATAGCGGATGCGTCTTTTGTGAACACTTGTTTCTATATGAAGGAGTTACCAGATCGAAACAAAATTTAACATGTGTTTATAGCAGAGATGGAAGTTTCCAAAACACTTAACTTTTTTCTGTTTGTACCACACATTTTGTGCTAGGCTAAGGAGTTTCTGAACCGCCCTCGTATATAGTCATTTAATTCCAGGTGGAACATAGGGCCTCCATTGGTTTCAGTATCTTTTAATTTTCGAAGGGAATAGATGATTGGTCTATTGTTCCTCTAGACTAGTACTCGGGCTGCCAGCTAAGCCACCAACCTGGCTAGATGAATAGTCAGTAGCAAACTTAGCGAGATCGCCTATATTCCCCAGACGCCAAAATGATGACGATTCGAACATGCTACACCGTCGCTACACCTCGAATGAGGTGGACCTAGGGAGCACCACGTGGAGGCCACTGCGATGACAGTGGGGTTAAAACGCTAACCTACGAGCTATTTAAGTGATTTACTTAGGATAGTGGGAACACGTTACCTTATGCTATTCTTGACATAGTCTTGTTTCAACACCATATAATAACACGGGTAGTATAAGCGTTTTGTATAGAGTAGTTCATGTTATAACAGAGAGATCTGTTTTTTCTGAGGGCCTCATGAATTGGAACACATGTGATTGTTGAAAACTATAGCTTCGAGGTTGTAAAAGAATTTGTTTACCTTGGTACCGCTGTCAACATAAATAACAGGCAGAGCTGACGGATCTCTCTGTAATAACTTACACTACGCTCTACAAAACGCTTATACTACCCGTGTTATTATATGGTGTTGAATCATGGGAACTTGCAGAAGAAGCTATTCTTGGAGTTTTTGAGAGGATTCTACGAAAAATCTTTGGACCAGCTTGCATCAACAATGAATATCGACATTGAATGAACAATGGGTTATACATTGACATCGGCATAGTATAGCGCATCGAACAACACCGGCTCCGTTGGCTGGGACATGTTGTTCTAATGTATGCAAATTTTCCAGCAACAAAAGTATTAGAAAACCATCCCGAATAAACTCGTAAGAGACGACGTCCGAAAATTCGATGGAAGTGGAGGAAAATCGTTCAAAGCTTGACGCACATGATTGAAGCGCATGGAATTCTTAAATATGCCTTTGAATTTAACAGGTTTTTAATATAGGCCATTTAAGTAAAGTAAGTACCATGGGGGAATTTGATAGAGGGACTTTTTATTACAAAATGAACTTGATCAAACAATCTATTAATCAACGCATAAATCACTTAAGTAAAAAATAAAAAAAAAACTTTTGAAAAAGTTTTTATTTCGATCTTTTTCATAAAAATAGTTTTTCTTTAAAAATATTCAAAAAATTTCAATTCTTCACCTTTCAGCTGGACAAATTTAATTTCATCTTGACACTGGACAAGCAATAAAAAAGCTGGACAATCCAGTCGAATCCAGCCTGACTGGCAACCCTACTCGAGCCATGTCTTGCGACTTTGTCAGCAATTTCATTGTCTTTGATGTCGCAATGACCAGGAACCCAGCAAAGGTTACCCTATATTTAGCAGACAAACTGATGATAGCTTATCTACACGACTTGGCTGGTTTTGAGGTGATGCTACATCTTTCCAGGGCCTTTAGAGCAGCCTGGCTGTCGACGTAGATTGTCACCTCGCTATCCTTAGGAATGTTGTAAGAAATAAGCTCAGTGGCTTTCAGAATATCAAAGATTTCTGCCTGAAAAACACAGCACTCATCTCTAAGCCTGCAAGATTTCCTAATATTCTGGTCCTTTAAGAATATACCAGCACCAGTGCCGATATCCATTTTAGAGTCTGTCAAGATCGAGTTCCCCTCAAAGAGCGATTGACGATTATCGCAGCTGGTTTTATCAGGAATAACGACCTCTGGTACGGAAGTGAACAAAGGTTCCTTGACTAAGTAGTCAGATACAGGTGAACCTAAATCAAAGCAAGGGACATTTGTTCAGTTTGTTGGTGTGTCCTGCCTGCCTGTGCCTAAATATGCCTGACTCATGCAGCCTTAATAGACATCTAGTTGCTGCGCCCTTTATGAATAGATCCAAAGGGAATAGAGACAGCATCATGTCTAAGGCCGTCTGAGGAGTGCTCCTTAGGGCACCAGTGATACTTATGCTAGCCCATCTTTGAACTTTGCTCAAGAGACTAAGAATGGAGACTTTATTAACCGCTTCCCACCATACTGCGCACCAGTACGTTAAAACTAGTCTTACAATGGTTGTGTATATCCTGTATACTACCATTGGATTTAGGCTCCAGCTCTTACCTACCGAGTTCCTGCAAAAGTAGTAGGCGCTAAGTCCCTTTTTCATTCTCTCAAGCGTATTCTTTTTCCAAGATAGCTTCCTATCTAAGATGATGCCTAGGAATTTAGCTTCTGATGATAGTCCTAACTCTACCCCATTAAGTACTGGAAGTTTGAAATTATCAACCTTGTAGTTCCTGGTGAATAAAACTAGCTCGGTCTTATCAGGGTTGGCTCCTAGTCCTCTGTCTCTGGCCCAGGAGGAGAGGTCTCCTAGTGCCGATTCCATGATTTTTGTATTCAGGTATTTAACTGATACCAATATAACTACGTCATCAGCGTAGGCGGTGTAAATATTACGGAGATCAGATGAAGTGAAGTATTCTTACACCGTTTTAGAAAACTGAGAAAAATGTGATTTGTCCGATGGATATTATAATCTCATGCCCAGAACATCAGAGCATCTGATTCCTCAGTAGCTTCACCGCCCATTAATATAGATGAAGTAACATGATATGCCGTGCGACAGAAACAAATTGAATTTTGTGATTAAAAGTCAATGAATCTGTGTTCGTCAATAAGCAAACGAGTGAAAATTTATAATTCTTCCAAAAGATGTAGGTTTCTGACACCAGTCAATCCAAATCTTATTGTGATTTCTTATACTAATGTATCCAGGTACGGTAGTTTTCCATATATTTCTTCCTCCATAGTAAATTTGATGTCGTTTTGAAAGCGTCATTTCTATTGCACTGGGTTTTGCAATTCCAAAAACAGATTGTCAACATTGATAATATACGTCTTTCGTCAAGTGTTTCCATACATATCGTGAGTAGCTCTTCCTTGACAATATTGGCCCTTAGAGGTGAAGTCGATGATCCCATTGGTAATCCCTTATACTGTTTGTACTTCTCTTTATATTTAAAATAGCGGTTGTTCTTTATACAGAATTTTAAGATTTTTAAGAAGAGTTCCTTAGAAATACTTGTCAATTGTTCTATTACGCTCCACATGCTCATTATGACGCTAATGTCAAAGTCAACCGGAATATTCGGAATAAAAGATACGACATAAAACGAAACAAATTTGTGGCCCTTCGTTATTATTAATGGCATGGCGTGCCAAAAGTTAAACAGAAGACGAGCTCGGACGCGAAGCAGAATTTCGATTTTTATATTATGACATTTAAATAGAAAGAATTGGACAGTCTTTCGTTATATGGGAAGTTGGAGCACAATGACGAAAGCTCAGGACGTGTAGCAAGCGAGCGGCATGAGACAATTCAAAAAATTTAAAAGAAAAGAGTAACGTGTGAGTTTTTTATGCAAAGGCTGCACTCTTTTGGCTTGTGAGGGCTTACACCGGGGAGGTAATTCGAACCCGAGTTTCCGATGGGCACGGTAGAGGTCGCTGGCAGTTAAGATTGAACCTGATTGGGAATAGGTTCCTTAGAAATGACGGAATATTCAGTAATTTCTGGAAGTTGTACAGGAGCTACAGTAGGAGTTGATGCTGGATCCACAGATGAAGTGGAAGCTGGACCCGACACACCCATCGCTTCATCATAGTCCTCCAAGACGCGGTCGATAGACTCCTGAAATAGCTTGGACACATGCATCAAACTATCGTCTTCTTACAAGAGGGAGCCAACAAACATCTTTTGGTTAGCGGCCATGGTGCTAGGAAGGAATGAGTTAAATATGACATTACTTAACAAAATGTTTTATGATTGGTTAGGATAATCAATTTAATGATTAGTCGCTTTACCATAGCATTTTTCTTTTTAACTTCGGCGACACGAACGTGACCGCCAGTACCAGGATACATTTTTTCTGCCACCCTTAATTTCCATGCTGTTGGCATTTTTTGTTCGTTACGTATCACGGAAATATCTTAAACTGATACATCACGTTCGGAAAATTTCCATTTATAGCGTTTATGCAAATTACCTAAATACTATTTCATCCATCGTCGACAGAATTCATGAGTAAAAGCTTTCGTTTTCCGATATCTATTAATCATTCCAATAGACGACTCATAAATTGACGGTTCAGGGGGTAAGAATGGCCGACCCTTTCAAAAAATGACCTGGTATCAGAGCTAGATCTTCGCCAGAGTTGTCGGGTATTAGACATAGCGGCCTTGAATTTAAATATATATAAGAATTATAGCCAAATGTTGACCGATTGTTACTTTAAAAGTTATAATGTTACCAATATTCCCCCTTTTATCCCCTAATTTCAAAAAAGCTCCATGTGCATATTTGGTACTTCATTGGTAACAATTGAATTCCGTATATTTTATTAAAACTCAGTTAACATTTTGTTTCTCTTATATTACTTTATGAGATGTTAAGTTTTAATGTTATCCCTTTTCTATCCATTTTGTCCCTCGAAATCCCAAAAGTACCAAATACGTGTTCAATATTTTTTTTTCACATCTATTGATTGCAGTACAAAGTTCCTTTCTTTATTCATTGCTTCAAAAGACAAGAGTGGGTTAAAAAAAGTACCAAAAGCCTATTTTCACCCTTTTTACCCCCTAACTGGCATAGTTTCAAAAAGTACCAAACACTTATCCGCTTATTTTAGCAGCTGTTCAAAACCTAATTTAAATTTTATTTCTTTGCTTAATACTTTGGGAGATAAAACGTTTCGATTTGTTCCACTTTTTACCCCTTTTAGTGGCAAAATTTCCAAAAGTCCCTTTTTACTTGACCTGTTCATCAATAAGGTACCCAACGTCCAAATTTCGTCAAAATCGTTAGAGCCATTTTCGAGATAGTCATTCTATATATATATATATATATATATATACACAATTATTCACGAAAAAATATATTTTCGGGCCAAAAATTAGAATCCACATTTAATTTATTTTATTAACACTTAAATCTAATTTACAACTTGAAGGTTCTAATTAATTTTACGTTTTATGCCTAGGCAGCTCCACAACTTAATTTTCCACAATTCTTAATCACTTGGGTAACTTGGACAATGTGAGGTCTACTTTCACAGACTCTTTCAATTAAGAGCAAGAAGAAAACAAATTTTAATGCAAATTTCCCGTAATTCATCTTTGAGTGTGTCATAGACAGTAGAAGACTAGAGAACTGAACTTTAAATGCGAAAAGTATGAGCATAAATTACTGTCACTATATATATACCTAATGGGTTGTGCGAAAAGTAATTTCGTTTATATTAAGTTATGCCAACATGAAAGTCATCTTGGACGATTGTTATTTTCACTATTTATTAACGACCTTCCAAGTGTCATCAACTTCAGTAATAAAGGGTTATCCATTTCGTGATTTCAAAAGTAAAGGACTGAAATTCGACATCTGTCAAACTAAGTTGTTAAACCAATTTCTTCCTTTCAGTTGAAAGTCTGGCATTGACGAAAATGGATCGCTTAAGTATCAGACAACTCATAAAAATTATCAAAACATACTACAAAAATAGTGATTCTGCAACAGCCACATATCGTGCTTTAAGAGGAGATTATGGTTTACATAATCGTCCAACTACGCAAGCAATTGGCAAAATTGTAAAGAAATTTGAAGAGACTGCAGCGGTTACAAATATTGTAAGGCCTGTTCATGATCGTTTCACTCGTTCCGCTGAAAATATCGCTGCTGTAAGTGAAAGTGTTGTCGAAGACCAGAATGTGTTGATTCCTTGCCGTTCTCAGGAACTAAACCTGTCTTATGACACATTATTGAAGAATACGACTTGAAATGTGGTTTCAACAAGACGGTGCCACATGACACACAACTCTAGCGAATATGACTTAAATGCAAGAGACATTTCCTGGCCGCGTAATTTCCTGTCGTGGCGATATCAACTTTCCACCAAGATCATGTGATTTGACACCATTAGACTTTTTTGTGGGGCTACGCGAAAGACCGTGTTTATGCCGATAAAGCTTTAACTCTTGAGTACTTAAAAACGAACATTCGTTAAGTTATGAGCGTTTAACGAGGAGAAATAACCACAGGTAAGAATAGGTTTCATGTGCAAAGCGCTTCTTTGGTATTTTTGCACAGCAACTGTCCCTTGGCCAAATCGTTGTGATTCATCATAAAATCAGCTAACATCTCAAATTGTCGTTGCTGCGTCTGTAAATTTTTCTGTTTTTGCTTTCAAAATTTTACAATTTAAATATTTGTTTTCGCTTACTTTTCCTTTGCGTTTGATATTGTGATAGCGCAAGATTGACGAAAATAGATCGCTTAAGTATCACACAACGCATAAAAATTATCAAAACATACTACAAAAATAGTGATTCTGCAACAGCCACATATCGTGCTTTAAGAGGAGATTATGGTTTACATAATCGTCCAACTACGCAAGCAATTCGCAAAATTGTAAAGAAATTTGAAGAGACTGGAGCGGTTACAAACATTGTAAGGCCTGTTCATGATCGTTTCACTCGTTCCGCTGAAAATTTCGCTGCTGTAAGTGAAAGTGTTGTCGAAGACCAGAATGTGTTGATTCCGTGAATTCGGAACGTTATGGTCATATGATAACCGATTTTTTTTGCCTGCTATTGAAGAATACGACTAAGAGAATATGTGGTTTCAACAAGACGGTGCCACATGACACACAACTCTAGCGAATATGGCTTAATTGCAAGAGACATTTCCTGGCCGCGTAATTTCCTGTCGTGGCGATATCAACTTTCCACCAAGATCATGTGATTTGACACCATTAGACCTTTTTGTGGGGCTACGCGAAAGACCGTGTTTATGCCGATAAAGCTTTAACTCTTGAGCACTTAAAAACGAACATTCGTTAAGTTATGAGCGTTTAACGAGAGAAATAACTACAGGTAAGAATAGGTTTCATGTGTAAAGCGCTTCTTTGGTATTTTTGCACAGCAACTGTCCCTTGGCCAAATCGTTATGATTCATCATAAAATCAGCTAACATCTCAAATTGCTGTTGCTGCGTCTGTAAATTTTTCTGTTTTTGCTTTCAAAATTTTACAATTTAAATATTTGTTTTCGCTTACTTTTCCTTTGCGTTTGATATTGTGATAGCGCAAGATTGACGAAAATAGATCGCTTAAGTATCACACAACGCATAAAAATTATCAAAACATACTACAAAAATAGTGATTCTGCAACAGCCACATATCGTGCTTTAAGAGGGGATTTTGGTTTACATAATCGTCCAACTACGCAAGCAATTGGCAAAATTGTTTCACTCGTTGCGCTGAAAATAATGCTTCTGTAAGTGAAAGTGTTGCCGAAGACCCGAATGTGTCGATTCCGTGAATTCGGAGCGTTATGGTCATATAATAACCGACTTCTTTTGCCTGTTTTTGAAGAATAAGACTTGGAGAATATGTGGTTTCAATAAGACGGTGCCACATGCTGCACAACTCGAGCGAATATAGCCTTATTGCAAGAGACATTTCCTGGCCGCGTAATTTCTCGTCGTGGCGATATCAACTGGCAACCAAGATCATGCGATTTGACACCATTGGGGCTACGCGAAAAACCGTGTTAATAATGGGTGTTTTTTTTTAGAGGTATAGAACTTCGAATTGAAATAAAACACAAGAAAATCGTTTTAATGTCCATCAATTTGGCTTTATTGGAAGGATAATTTTATGCCATTAATGTTTAAATATGATTTCGGGCATGTGGCCGCCGCGGCTGGCTCGAATAAAGCCAATTCTACAGGTCCAATTTTCAACTACTTTTTCGAGCATATGGGGCCGTATGTTGGCAATAACGCCACGAATGTTGGCTTCCAAGTCCCCTAACGTTTCTGGTTTGTTGGCGTAGACGAGCGACTTCACATATCCCCAAAGAAAATAATCCAGTGGTGTCAAATCGCACGATCTTGGTGGCCAATTGACAGGTCCATTCCGCGAAATTATGCGCTCATCGAATGTTTCCTTCAATAAATCAATTATGACGTGCGCTGTGTGGCATGTAGCGCCGTCTTGTTGGAACCACAACTCATCCACATTCATGCCATCCAATTGAGGAACAAAATAGTCGGTTATCATGGCTCTATACCGGTCTCCATTTATGGTAACTGACTCTCCAGCATTATTTCGGAAGAAGTATGGCCCAATGACTCCACCAGCCCATAGAGCACACCAAACAGTCAGTTTTTGTGAATGTAATGGCGTCTCAAGGGTCTCATGTGGATTCTCTTCACTCCAAATGCGGCAATTTTGCTTGTTGACGTAGCCATTCAACCAAAAATGAGCCTCATCACTGAACAAAATTTTGCGATGAAAATCAGCATCGAGATCAATCTCATTTTCGGCCCATACACCAAAATCACGACGCATTGCATGGTCTCGCGGCTTTAATTCTTGCACCAGCTGGATCCTGTAAGGTCGCAAGCCAAGATCTTTGCGCAAAATCTTCCATAAAGTTGATGGACAAAGCTCCAATTGCTGTGCGCGGTGGCGAATCGATTCATTCGGGTCCTCTTCAACACTTTGCTCTACAGCGGCAATTGTTTCTTCGGTGCGCACTGTTCGACGTCGCTGCGGATGCGTATTATCACATAGAGTAAACGTAGTGCGAAAACGATCCATGGTTAACCGAATTAATTACTCTGATGGACGATTATGTCGACCATAAAATGGACGGAGCTTGCGGTAAACTTCGCGAACTGAACCATTATTTTCGAAATAAATTTGCCCGATTTGCAAGCGTTGTTCTTTTGTCAACCTGTTCATGATGAAATGGCAAACCAAACTAAATATTAATCACTTGACAGCTGACAAAATGGCCGCCAGTTAAAAAAGTGATGCCAACTTAAAGTTCTATACCTCAATAAAAAACACCCGATACAGATAAACCTTTAACTCTTGAGCACTTACAAACTAACATTCGTCAAGTTATGGCTGAAATTCTACCCAATATGTGTCAAAAAGTGTTCGAAAATTACCTCAAAAGTCAATCAATGCTTGCAACATTTCGCGTGGTGGTCATTTAAATGATGTAGTGTTTCACACATAATTTTGACGTTCAAATATTTCATATGTATTTTATTTACCTTCACTTTTGAAACCGCAAAATGGATAACCCTGTATTTTGACGTATACTTTCGAATTACAGACAACGGTGATGCCAGATAGACAAAAAAATAGATGCGAGGGGAAAATACGAAAACGCAATAAGGTACCATTTTTCTTTCGGAAAGATTGTAAAAGGTGTTGGAAAAGAATGGAAAGTATATACATAATTTGTTCGACAATTATCTAAACAAAGCGAAATAACTTTCCAAACAACCCAACAATTTTGTATTTAGTTAAAAATATGATTTTTCATTTACTTGGAGAAACAGATTGAAACTTTATTGAATTTTAAAAAATAACGTCATTTGATTTCTATTTCGCGGTTTGAATTTATGACAAGATTTTATATTTATAAGACTGACTCAATATATAAACTAATAAAAAATAAATTTAAGTTTATTGTTGGTTTTATTGTCACTCATCAATAAAATCCTGGGCCCTAATTACCGCATTCGATATCGATCGAAATTTTAGATATTTCCAAAACATTTGTATAGCATACTTTATGGATAATCAAAATTATTTAAAAGATGCATAGTTTAGTATATTTTTTTGAAGTTATTTGCCAAAAGATGAACAGTAGTAAAAGAGTTTTAATTGAACAATATATATTTTTAAAAACCAATCAAAATGGATACCAAATTTCTATAAACTTTTTGCATCGAAATAACTTTGAACATCCCTAAAGTATACTTTACAATATTCGCTTAAAAGTCTGACTTTTCGATCGATATCGAATGCGGTAATTTGGCCCCTGATGATGCTATCCAAAGGATAGCGTATTTTCGAAATTAATTTTAAATAAATCTAATAAAATAAAAACAAAAAGACCTCAGACAAGCTTTATTTAGATAAGATTTTTATTTGCGAAAAAAAGGTCGAAGACCAATATCTTATGCTTTCGGATCTTTTAGGTAAAATTGTTGTTATCATATTAAATCTCAAATGTTTTTGCAAGGAAAATTCTGGGGCCAAATTACCGCATTCGATATCGATCGAAATCTTAGATATTTTCAAAACATTTGTAAAGCATACTTTAAGGATAAACAAAATTATTTAAAGAATGCACAGTTTGCTATATTTTTTTTAAAGTTATTTGCCAAAAGATGAACAATGGAAAAAGAGTTTTAATAAAAACTATATGTTTTTAAAAACGAATCAAAATGGATACCAAATTTCAATAAACTTTTTGTGTCGAAGTAACTTTGAACATCCCTAAAGTATGCTTCACAATATTTGCTTACAAGTCTGAGTTTTCGATCGATATCGAATGCGGTATTTTGGCCCCTGATATGAAATATTGACCATCAATTTATATTAAGTTCCATTATCTCGGTGATAACTGAACCGACATTAATACCGAATAACTTGGGTATGTTTACAGAATTTTAACAAATACAAAATAAACAAGTAAAAAAGTGCTATAGTCGGTCAAGCCCGACCATACGATACACTTCACCACTAAGGTCAAAGGTGTTATTTTTCCTGTATAAAGGCAAATATTTGCTAAATTTTGCCATCATACAAACATCTTCTCAAAAGGTTATATTTAAGCTGTTTCCGCCATTTGGACTTATATGAGAGCTAGGGTCAATTGTGAACCGGTTATCTCGAAATTTTGGCAAATTGATTACAGTTGTTACAAATATTATGTGTGCAAAAAATAAACTTGAAATTCTAATAATCTTTAGATTTACGAGCGTTTTTGTGATTTCGTCTCATTTAGAGCGTTTTTAAAGAAGAGTTTGTATGGGAGCTATGGTCAAATGTGGACCGATTTCAACTTGGTACATTGATTTTAGTTTACATAAGCAGTATTTGTTATTAACGTATTGATAACTGAACCGACGTCAATATTGCCAAATTTCGAGATAATCGGTCCACATTTGACCCCTAGCTCTCATATAAGTCCAAATGACGGATACAGCTTAAATATATAAGTTTTGAGAAAATGTTTATATGATATGGCAAAATTTAGCAAATATTTTTCTTTATACAGGAAAAATAACACCTTTGAACTTAGTAGTGAAGAGTATCGTATGGCCGGGCTTGACCGACTATAGCACATTCTTATTTGTTTTAATTATGATACATTTTTAGTAAAACACAATTAAGTATTTAAAATTTTTTGAGTAATTTTATTAACATATTCAAAAAAAGTGAATAGATTTTTGCCACTATTTCCAGTTTGCAATCAATTCAGTTCATCAAAAATAATTTCCAATCATAATATTTGCATTAGCTGCAGTCGAATATTAATATTTTACATAATAAATACATATGTACTAATTAGTCTCCTGACTAATATTTTTATTTCCCACAGCCGTACTTTCCACAATTGAATTTTGTTGAAGTAACCCTCTTTCTGTATCCATGTCCAGGCTCACAATTTGACAGGGCTACCATTAGAAGAAGTACCGCAAACAATTTAAGTAGTTTGACGTACAACATTTCGCGTTGGAATTAAAAATGAAACTAAATCTTAAATGATATGAATGAACATAAATTAAAAAAATTTTCGAAGAAGATTTTTAAAGGAATTAATTCGTTAACAGAACATAGAAGAATTTTTATAAATACAAGGTGGCGCAAAAATAACCTTCCGATGTTTTTTGGCTGTAATTAAAAAAAAATGAAAGACTTTGATTCTTCTTGTTTATTTTTATTTTTATTTGGTCTTTTAATTTTTTTTTACATCAAGTCGAGAATATGATGTCATGTAAATGGTCGCCGCCACAGTTGATTGTCATTTGAGCCCTTTTTATGGCATTTTCCATCACTTTGGCCAAAACTTCTTGACGGATATTGTCTTTAAGAGCTGCAAGAGTCTGAGGCTTATTGTCATAAGCCCGCGACTTCAAAAAGCCCCACAAAAAGAAGTCTGCAGCGGTCAAATCAGGCGATCTTGCTGGCCAGTACAAATCGCCAAAACGGGAGATTAGGCGCCCGGGAAATGTATCCTTCAGCATATCGGTTGTGGCACGCGCAGTGTGTGCCGTTGCACCGTCCACATGTTTTCCAATCCCAATTCATCAAGTTGCGACAAAAAGAACTCGTTAATCATTGCTCTGTAGCGCTCACCATTCACAGTAACCGTTTGGCCCGCTACGTCTTCGAAGAAAAAAGGTCCGATGACTCCTCCAGCGAAAACAGCACAGCATACAGTGACTTTGAGCGGGTGTAATGGCTCTTCGTGGGTTACACGCGGATTTTCAGTGCCCCAGAAGCGTAAATTTTGCTTATTTACGTACCCGCTAAGATGGAAATGGGCCTCAACACTCATGATTATTTTTGATGAAAAATCATCTTCCTCTTGGTGCTGATTAAGGATGGCTTGAGCGTATGTTAGACGCGATTGGCGGTCAGCAGCTAACAGCTGATGCACCGTCTGGACTTTGTACGGAAACATCTTCAAATCTTTTACCAAAATTCGCTGTAAAGATCGTCGACTGATACCCATTTGCGTGTCACGTCGTCTGGTCGATATCGACGGCGCTTCCATGACATCCTCGGCTACAGCAGCAATATTCTCTGCAGAACGGCTACTCCGGGGTCTGCCACACCTGGCAGCAACTCGTGTTGTGCCAGTCTAAAACGTCGCAGTGTTCCACCAGTAGGCGTTGGACGGCCAGGAAATCTGCGATGAAATTCACGTTGTGCCAAAGTCGCCGACCGATTATTGGTCAAATAAATAGTCACCAATATTCCGCGTTCTGGAGCAGTGTATCGTAACATTGTTTATTAACGTGTATTTCGCAAGTGTTTACTACACAAATGTCAAAACAGAATTGACATTAGGGGCCAATCGCAAAATTTATAGCATTTTCTGATAGTAGGATTACTTTTCCGCCACCTCTTATATAAAGCTATCAAACTTTGGCAGATTATATTCTAACAGACCAACCCAAATAAAAGCGTTGTTTTAATGTCTTATAAACGCTTAGCGGTTTGATAATTCGATTTTGACAAGGCGTTTATCTTAATATAGTGAAGTTGGCTGCAAATGAAAATGAGATTGACATTTTTATTATTATTCTTTTTAAAATTTAATTTAACTATATTTAAATACTTATCTTCAGAACTAGGATAGATTTAAAATGTTATATAACCTCTACTTTTTGATCATTAATGAAATAAATTAAAAAAATTTAATTTAATTAATTTAGTTAAAAATAATTAAAGATCAGATTCATTTTCTGCTCTTTTTTTACCACAATTAAGAGATAAGCAATTTCTACTAGAATACCTTAGACATTCTAGATTCTGAAATGAGTCGGAAATAAAAAAAACTATTAGAAAGTTTAACGCATCAACTGAGAATTTGAAATGTGTAAATATTTCTGTAATCATAATTTGCTAATTAGAGACTCTAATATACATATATATTAGGGTGCCACTTATTTTTCAAAGTTGAAATTTAAATTAGGCCAACACCCAGATTTGTTCGAAAGGCTAAAAAAATAGTTTCTTGAAAATTTGAGCATTACCTAAAACATTCTCCAAAGACTGGGTCATGGGTACGATTTCTCCTCATCTGATTGAGGTTAAATTTAATATATCAAGGGCATTGTGTGGCAAACCTACCTACACCAACAGTCCCATTCTGAGTAGTAGCGGTACACTTCTCTTAACCCCGGACGAACAATTAATACGATGGATGGAACACTTCCAGTCAACATTGTACAATCCCATTGGATTAGAAGCACTGACGGAAGTGCAAAATGAAACCAACCATGACTGTTTATTCAATGGAATTTCAGACAGCCCACCAACAATACAAGAAGTGAAGAATGCAATTAAAAGTCTTAAGCGCAACAAGGCCCCGGGCAATGATAAAATCTCAGCGGAGATGCTTTTATGTGACGTTTTGAGGATCGGCGAGACTGTGGCACCCATTTTTGCGTAAAATATGGGAAGAAGAAGCTCTACCAACCTCCTGGAATGAAGGTATACTAGTCAAAATACCAAAAAAGGGTGACTCCAAAGACTGCAATAACTACAGGGGAATAACACTTCCTCCAATACTGAGCAAAATACTAAGTCGAGTAATTTTGAATAGAACTTCTGATGCAGTTTCTGAAACACTTCGCGAAAATCAGTTTGAGTTCCGAGAGAATAGATCTTGTGTTGATCTAATCAACACAGTAAGAATAGTACTGGAGCATTGTAATGAATTCCGCAGCCCCATTTACCTAGCGTTTATCGACTTTATGAAGGCCTTCGACAGTGTCAACAGGAGCTATCTATGGAACGTTTTAGAAAACTGTAACATGCCAACGAAAATTCTGAGCTTAATTCGTGCAATGTACGTGGACTTTAAATGCCGGGCTTCTACATAAAGGTTTTTTATTGTCTAATCCGTTCGAAGTTACTACTGAAGTAAGACAAGGATGTATCTTATCATCCATACTTTTTATCCTTGTCATCGACAATATAATGCGCGCGGCACTGAATGGAAGACGTGGTATAATGGACACCCTTTAAAAAACTCGAGGACTTGGAATACGCCGATAAAGTATGTCTTCTAAGTCAAAGTCCAGGTCAACTTCAAGAAAACACTAGTGCTATTACTGTTGAGTCTCGGGCAGCTGGGCTGGAAATCAATATTTCCAAGATAAAGATTATGCCTGGAGGCTATGGCGCAAACCCGTCGCCACACATCAATGTGGATAACGTGGCTATTGGATGTGTAGGTAGCTTTAATTATCTTGGTAGTTTGGCAGCTACAAAATGTAGCGCCGACGAGTATATTGAATCGCGTATAAATAAGGCAAAATCTGCATTCGGCATTCTCCGAGCTATTTAGAAATCTCGGCAAATATCAAAAACAACTAAGTTACGAATATATAACTCGAATGTCAAGTCCATCTTGTATTACGGCTGCGAAACTTGGAAACGCACAAATGCCATCGATAAGCGCCTACAAACCTTTGCAAACAAATGCTTGCGGCAAATCCTTAACATATGGTGGCCAAATCGCATAAGAAATGAAGATCTACTAAACGTTACAAACCAAATCCCTTCTTCTATAGAAGTATGTCAACGAAAATGGCAGTGGTTAGGCTACACACTTCGAAGACCAAATACCAATATTGCTCGACAAGCGCTTTGTTGGAATCCACAAGGAAGCGGCCGTCGTTTTGGTGCACCTGCTAGAACGTGGAGAAGGTCAATTGATGTGGACTTACAAGTAGCAAACTATTCATTGAATTCGAAAGTAGTTGACACTTATAAATCAAAAGAAGATAAATCAAATTATGAAACTTTTTTGTAAAACACTTATTAAGGAGATTTGAATTATAATTTCTTTTTATTTATTCTTAAAACTAATAATTCAGAAAATCATATTCAGAAAAGTAATTGTTATAGCTGCAGTTGAGTTTTATTAGCTAATAAAATGAATACGAATTTGTCTCCTGACTAATAAGTCATTACTTTCCACAGGCGTACTTTCTGCAATTGAATCTTGTTCTAGACATCCTCCTATATACAAATCCATCCTGACCACTCGATAGGGCAGCCATAAGGACAAATAATAATTTAATTAATTTTACATACAACATTTTGTGTTGAAATTAAAAATGTAACTAAGGCTGGAGTGATATCAAAATAAATTTAAATATTTTTAAAGAAAATTATTTAAAGGAATTGATTCGCCAAGAGTTTGAATGGCAAAAATCGAAGCATACGTATATCTAGTAACTAGCGTCAAATATGGACCAATTGCTGACTGATTTATCACTGCACTTCATAAACGGTAAAAGCAGAGACTATATATGTATATTTTATCCTATATGGGGAACAATCATTAAAAATCATTGAACAGTCGTCAGTCAATCATCAAACGACCATCAATCAATCTTTAAAAAATCTTCAAACTACTGTCATAAAATCGCTAGTTAATCGTGAAACAATTATCAAACAATCGTTAAAAATCTTCAAACAGTCATCCGTCAATCAATCATCAAACAACTGTCAAACAATCATCAAACAACTGTCAAACAATCGTCAATCAACCATCAAATAATCATGAAAAATCTTCAAACAATCGTCAGTCAAACTACTATTAAACACCGATCATATAACCAATATTCGTGCATCCATATCCTATTTTAGATACATCAAAAAAATAGGTCGTAAAAGTGGGTATGGTAAATTTTTCGAAATGTAGAATCCTAACTTGGACTAAAAAAAAAAACATTTAGAAAGAAAAAAATGTCTTCATTGGTCCTGCCGTTCTCAAGATGTACAATTTTAAAGAAAAGGGGAATTTCATCCCCATTTTTCAATTCCCAGGTCTTCGTTGGTCCATTTTCAAAAAATTCAAGAGGCGAAAAACTATCCTATAGTATGAAAATATCCACATTTAAAACTTTAATTAATTGGGTTAAAACGTTTTCATCTTATCATCCATATTTGTCATTTTTAATATTTGACTTATATGCGAGGGGTCACGCACACATGAGATGAAAAAAAACCAAGCCTATTTTACACACAAACAATTAAAATTTCTGAAAAATCGGCCATCCATACTTGACTTATGTGGGAGGGGTCACGAACATTTGAGATTTCCAAAAAAAAAACATAGCCTATTTTACTCACCGGTAACTCCTTATATACTGTCAAAATTAAAGAAAAATCGGTCAGCTCTGTCATCTATATTTGTAATTTTTAATATATGAGTTATATGGGAGGGGTCACGCCCACTTGAGATTTCTTAAAAAAACCCTTGCTTATTTTAACCACCGGTCACACCTTACAATACTGTCAAAAAAAAAAATTAACGAAAAATCGGTCCGCAGCGTCATACATATTTGTCATTTTTAATATTTCACTTATATGGGAGGGGCCACGCCCACTTGAGGTTTGAAAAAAAAACTTGGCCTATTTGAAAATTTCAAATTCGGTCATTCATATTTGACATTTTCAATATTTGACTTATATGGGAGGGGTCACGCCAACTTCAGATTTCAGAAAAAGACCTAGCCTATTTTTGACCACCGGTCGAATCTTACCAAACTGTCTAAATTTCAGAAAAATCGGTCGGTTTGATAATTTTTGTAATTTTTAATATCTGATTTATATGAGATTTCAAAAAAATCTGCCATCGTCCACACCATAACATACTGTCGAAATTTCAGAAAAATCGGGCCTCTCGGTCACCTATATTTGTCATTTTTAATATATGAGTTATATGGGAGGGGTCACGCCCACTTGAGATTTCAAAAAACAAAAACCTAGCCTATATTAAGCACCGGTGACACCATACCACACTGTCACGATTTCAGAAAAATCGGTACGCTAGTTTCGGACGCGAACATTTTTTTATAAATATAGATTGGCAAAAAGTATTTAAAAGTATAATATATGGGCAAAAGAGAATATTGTCGTATATCTGCATAATTAAAAGTTTAAGAGCAAATTCATTTTCTGCCCTGTTTTTTTTTTGACACAATAAAGTGATAAGCGTTATATACAAGTATTATACTCCAAAAATAGATGTCTATCAGCGTCAGAATCCATTTAAAAACACTTAAAAATAAGAACATACTTTGCAGAATATATTGAAGCTCTACTTTATTTGGGTGTATATAAATACACAAATATTACTGATATTGAAAAATAAATGTATTCCTAAAGGTACAAGGCCAATACATGCGGCATCCGGCTGTGGGCGGTCATAGTATTGCCAGCACAAAAAATATTTGAGTAGGATATAATTAAATCTGGAAGCACTGAAAAAATCTGCCGCGCGGAAAAGTAGAACAAAGTTTTACTTTTTCCCATTGCTGCTTCAAATTTAACAAATCAGCTGATTGCCGCGCAGCCGCTTGCCGCGTGCATTGGCCTTCTACCTTAACATCTTCTAGATTTTGAAAGAAGAAGGAAATAAAGTAACTGTTAGATAGTTTAACGCATAGACAGATAAATTCGAATGTGTAAATATTTCCGTACTCATAATTTGCTAAAAACAGGCTCTAATAACCCTTTGGAAATCCTGTATGAGTATTAAACGCGTTTTCAGGGCATATAAATTTATATGTAGGGAATTCATATTAAAATTCTACACTTAAATTCTTATAAATAGTTTTTTTTTCTGATATGATATACATACATATGTGCCAAAAAATTATATTTTATCACCAATATCTTGGTAAAAACTGAATCGAAAGGCTGTGCTGTGGCTTAGTTTGTTAGATCGTCGACTATTACGTTTAATTTTCAGTATGGATTAGAGCCCCGGTCATAGC
The DNA here is from genome assembly GCA_933228675.1 of Stomorhina lunata. Taxonomy (NCBI): domain Eukaryota; kingdom Metazoa; phylum Arthropoda; class Insecta; order Diptera; family Rhiniidae; genus Stomorhina; species Stomorhina lunata. Next base: position 96,679,857 of record OW121742.1, on the reverse strand, counting down.
ACCATCAATTTCTGTAATTATGAACTTATTAATTACCACAGTAACCTCTAACGGCGCACTATGGTATTTCTGCTGCAAAAAAGCCTTTGTTTGACCACCGCTTATTAAAAATCTAATGATGTAGTTTTATAGAGAAGTGTCTAGATATTAAGGATCAATAATTGTTTTCAAGAAAAAGTTACATATATTATGTGTTATAAAAAAAGTTATTGAAATGAGCTTAATATTCTAAAACGAAAAGCGATGAAATTTTTCATCAAACTTAGTAGCTCATGCATCGAATATAGTTTCACAGCATTAATCTTGATGCCGATTTAATTAAGATTCCGAACCTTGGTTTAAGTCTGCAGAAGAAAATAACTTAATCACGTTTATAGTTTAGGAGATATCAGGAAATGAAATAAGCTCTACATTATTCAGTGTTTTCGTTTTTTATTAGACAAAAACAAAGTTGACTCGGTTTTGGTCTATGCTCTCACCATAACCGTGGGAAAGGTGAAAGTCTCTTCTTTAGATTATGCGAAAAAAAACTGATTGAAATTTACCGTCATAGAACAAAGTTCAAAATTTTCTGAAAAAAGTCATATAAATTGTTACGCATAATTTAAGCAAAAAGTGTTGTAGTCGTTTAGGCGTAAGTCCTGTATGAGTCGACGGATTTCAACCAAAATTAGTAGAGCTCTTTTTTGGGTCAACCAATAGATGTGTGGCTTATATTGAGAATAAAAATAAGTGAATAAGTACAGGTACCCCAAGGAGTGGACGGATTTTAACCAAAATAAGTTGAGCTCTTTGTTGGATAAACTAATAGACGTGTGCCAATTTTTTTCAAATTCTGTTAAGAATTTTGGCTTATACATTGGGAAAAATAGTAAGTGAAAAATGGGGGTAAAGGGCAGGTACCTCAAAGAGTCAAGGGATCTCTACCAAAATTATTATAACTCTTGGATCAATTAATAGACCTGTGCTGAATTTTTTTAAAATTCTAATGAGAATTGCGGCTTATACATTGAAAAGAAAGGTGAAACATGGGGGTCCAAGGCAGGCACCCAAGGAGTCAACTGATTTCAACCAAAATTAGTTGATCTCTTTTTTTCAATTTATCAATTTATAGACATGTGACGAATTTAATCAAATTCTGCTAAGAATTGTTTTTGAGTTAATTAATAGACGTGCGTTGAATCTCATCAAATTTTGTAGAGAAGTGCCACTTCTACATTTAAAACAAAAATTGGTGAAAAAATGGGGCTCCAAGGCAGGTACACCAAGGAGTTGACGAATTTCAACTAAAATTAGTATACCTCTTTTTTGAATGAAATTGGGTTATAAATAGATCAAATATTAGTAAAAAATCGGTGCAGTATAGGATATGCATTAGGGTGAAGCGAAAAACAACTTTTATTAAAATTCGATACGCCTGGATTAAAATCAATGCTCTGCATCCTAAGGTGCATTTTGTCTATCTAGATCAATGTCCTGAAGTGGCGCACAGGACATTTATTGTTAAGACCCATTTGTATGGGGAATAATGGTTTTTTCGGTTTTTGGTAAATTTCCAATAAAAATATGTTTTTGGTAAAACTAATAATTGAATGTCGAAGACAACTAAATCAGCTTTCATTAGAGTTATTAAAACTAAAAATCCATGCAGTAGTTTTTAAGTTATTGCAATTTGCCCCAGAAAATTCGTGTCCTTTTCAACACGCCTATGGATATGCAGCAAAAAAATTAACTTAAGAGTACAGAAATTACAAAGCAAGACATTTCTTATTATTGAAGGACTTATAAGTATTAAATAGTTGAAATTTATTAAAATATTATTAAATTTACATACTTTTTTATACTGGAAAATGTTTTTTATGGACCGTTTCAAAACTCACTTTTTAAGTCTTAGAAAATTTTGCTGAAAAAATATTCAAAATTTTAAAATTTTTGATCGGCGTGTTAAAGTAGATAGATGTGGTAATAAAATTCAAAAGAGTTCATTTAGATATCCTATATGGTTTCGCCGTACCTGCGACTTGAAACCGTAAAATTTCGCGAAAAAGTAAATTTTTTAGATGGAAATTTTATTTTTATAAAAAATGTATTTTTATAAAGCTAATACTGAAATTTATTTCTTTAATATTAGAAGAGCTAAATCCTTTTTTCCATCGGGGTCAAGGTCAAAATTTGGATTTTGTGGCAAAAATTCGAAATGTTATGAATTTAGTTTCGATTTTCGATCAAAATTAATAAAAATATTTATTTTTGAGTGTGGTTATATTGTTTTATTGGAAATATTTTTTTTAACCCTTAACAGACATGGGTAGTAAAATGACCCTAATCTTTATTGGTTGAAATTTACCAAAAACCGAAAAGAATCCCATTTTCCCCATACAAATGGGTCCTAGAAATAAATGTCCTGTGCGCAACCTCAGGACATTGGCCTAGGAAGACAAAATTTTTTAGCTGAGCATTTCAGAATGTAGAGCATAAATTTTTTACCCAGGCGTATCGAATTTCAATAAAAGTTGTTTTTAGCTCCACCCTACTATGTTTTTGTTATATAGTATTTTTCAAATCGGTTGGAAAATGACAATTATATATCGTTTTAAGTGATTTATGAGTCTGTGATAGAAAGTCTATATAAATATATGCTAAAAGAAAACACTTTTGCCTTTCTTTGGATGGATTCGATTTTTGTTCATTTTTTGTACTTTAAAAGTTATACACAATTAAACGTCAAATTTTATGAATATAGGGTGGTTTCAAATATATTATATAACACTGAAACTACAAATTATACAGGGTGCGCAAATATCACTTATTAAAAACAACAGTGCATCCAACATAACAAAAAAAATCGCAGCCCATTATCAATAAAAGTTTTAAAGAAATAGTAATTCATATAAGATTAAATAATGTCTTTTTTTTATTTCTAAATTTACTTAAATTCTATGCCTTTAAAAGCATGCCACGCCTACTACTGCGAATATTTTGACAACTTTTTGCTGCTACCTTAGTTTTGATCTATTTACTTTCTGATGGCGTAAAAATTTTAAGAATCTATGTAATGAAAAAATATAGGTTTTGGCCAATGAATATTTTTTTCCAGGAGTGGGTTACTAGCCCGACGTACTAAATCCATGTTATTATCGTTCTTATGGGAAAACGCGCGGCACTTGTTAGTTCACTACATTAACTGGTGTTAAGGTAGCTAACCAGGTGACATCATGAGGAGGTAAGTGACCACAGTTGAGATGAAGGATAGACCAAAAATTAGCCTGGGTTTACCAGTCAGAACCGTCAGAACATCCCCTACATCACATCGAAAGTAGTTAACTTTAATCAATCAAAAGAAGTAAACTCAAATTATGATTTTTTTTCTGGCGGCTCGCTTTACAAACGTGACTCGTCTTTGGACTCATCATCCACCGACTTAGCACTTACGATGTTTTAAGCATGAAAATAAACAACTTTATAGAATATACTACTCCAAGGGGTAATCAAGCGAGAAATTCCCCTGCCACGGCAGCTGGCACAAGGATTTTGGAGGTGCCTAATCTAAGAAAGAGCATCCTGATGAATGAAACCAATTCTATCCAAAGAAATCGAACTTCAAAAACTAAAATAGGCATGAAAGAAAGTTTAAAGTTTGCGACATGGAACGTACGCGCGCTATACGAAACTGGGAAACTAGAACAACTATGGGTTATAACATTGCAAGAAACAAGATGGACAGGACAAGGGGAAGTTCGGAACGAAAATACTGTGCTTCTTTACTCCGATCGCCCGGAGGGTGATGAGCATAGTAGGGGTGTGGGTTTTCTGATGACTAAAAGAATAGCTAAAGCCATGATAGCATGGTATCCAATCAACGAGAGGCTAATGGCAATAAAACTTAAGACTAAAGCTCGTAATATGATAATCATAAATGTCTACACTCCTACTGAAGTCCAATCTGAAAACGACAAAGACGAATTTTACGATGCATTAAGCAGTTGGATGAACAGTAATGTACAAAATTGTGATATTACTATGATACTGGGCGACTTTAACGCCAAAGTTGGCTCAAACAACACCGGTTTGGAACAATACATTGGTAAGCACGGTGTCGGAGTAAGAAACGACAACGGAAAAAGATTAATCGAACTATGCTGTGAAAGGAAACTGGTTGTAGGTGGCACAATTTTCCTCATAAGCTCCACCATAAAAAAACTTGGATATCGGCGAACGGTGTCACCAAGAACCAAATTGATCACAATTTGATCAACTCTAAGTGGCGATCATATAAACAGCGACGGAGCAGATATATAAGCACCACTTAGTTATATCCAAAGTTCGACTGAAAGTAGCGGCTCTGAGGTCTGAAACGGCAAAAGCCGATAGGAAAATTGATGTTGGAAAACTGGAATCAGAGCGACATCGAAATGCCTTTATTACATCCATAAGAAATCGGCTTCCAGATATTGTAAACAACAACAACGTTAAGGTAAACGAAATTGCAAGGTGTGACACTCAGACGTACAATGAGGTTGGTCAACAAACGTTAGGTTTTAATGACCATAAAAGGAAAGTATGGCTCACCCAAGCAACATGGGACCTGGTTCAACAACGTAAAACCATAAAAAATGCAAGTCTAAATGCAAACGCTGATGTTGAAGAGATTAACACAATATACCGGGACCTATCCAACAGGGGACAAGAGAATGTGGGTAGATGAACAAGCAAGCCAAGCTGAGTCAGCTGCAAATACAGGCGACATGAGGACCTTATACAATATATCAAGGGCGTTGTGTGGCAAACCTACCTACACCAACAGTCCCATTCTGAGTAGTAGCGGTACACTTCTCTCAACCCCGGATGAACAATTAATACGATGGATGGAACACTTCCAGTCAACATTAAACAATCCCCTTGGACTAGAAGCGCTGACGGAAGTGCAAAATGAAACCAACCATGACTGTTTATTCAGAGGAATTTCAGACAGCCCACCAACAATACAAGAAGTAAAGAATGCCATTAAAAGCCTCAAGCGCAACAAGGCCCCGGGCAATGACAATATATCAGCGGAAATGCTTTTATGTGACGTTGAAGGTTAGGCGAGACTATGGCACCCATTTGTACGTAAAATATGGGAGGAGGAAGCTCTGCCAGCCTCCTGGAATGAAGGTATACTAGTCAAAATACCAAAAAAAGGTGACTCCAAAGACTGCAATAACTACATGGGAATAACACTTCTTTCAATACCGAGCAAAATACTAAGTCGAGTAATTTTGAATAGAACGTCTGATGCAGTTTCTGAAACACTCCGCGAAAATCAGTTTGAGTTCCGAGAGAATAGATCTTGTGTTGATCTAATCAACACAGTAATGTAATGAATTCCGCACCCCCATTTACCTAGCGTTTATCGACTTTATGAAGGCCTTCGACAGTGTTAATAGGAGCTATCTATAGAGAATTTTAGAAAACCGTAACATGCCAACAAAAATTCTGAACTTAATTCGGGCAATGTACGTAGACTTTAAATGTCGGGTTCTACATAAAGGTAAATTGTCTAATCCATTCGAAGTTACTACTGGAGTAAAACAAGGATGTATCTTATCACTTATACTTTTTATCCTTGACATCGACAATATGATGCGCACGGCACTGAATGGTAGACGTGGTTACCAATGGACACCCTTTAAACAACTCGAGGACTTGGAATACGCCGATGACGTATGTCTTCTAAGCCAAAGCTCAGGTCACCTTCAAGAAAACACTAGCGGAATTACTGTTGAATCTCGGGCAGCTGGGCTGGAAATCAATATTTCCAAGACAAAGATTATGCCTGGAGTCTATGGCGCAAACCCGTCGCCGCACATCAATGTGGACAACGAAGTTATTGGATGTGTAGGTACCTTTAATTATCTTGGTAGTTTGGTATCTACAAAAGGTGGCGCCGACGAGGATATTGAGTCGCGTATTAATAAGGCAAAATCTGCATTCGGCATTCTCCGAGCTATTTGGAAATCTCGGCAAATATCAACAACAACTAAGTTACAAATATATAACTCGAATGTCAAGTCCATCTTGTATTACGGCTGCGAAACCTGGAAACGCACAAATGTCATCGATTAGCGCCTACAAACCTTTGCAAACATATGGTGGCCAAATCGCATAAGTAATGAAGATCTACTAAAGGCTACAAACCAAATCCCTTCTTCTATAGAGGTATGTCAAAGGAAATGGCGGTGGATAGGCCACACACTACGAATGCCAAATACCAAGGGCTTCATTGGACAAGCGCTTCGACAAGCGCTTCGTTGGAATCCACAAGGAAGCGGCCGTCGTGTTGGTGCACCTGCTAGAACGTGGAGAGGTCAATTGTTGCGGGGTTGCAAGCAGAAAACTATTCATGGAATGATGTATGCCTAACATCTCGCAATAGCGTTCGATATAAAAGGATGTTTGAGGCCCTATGCTCCACTGATAGTCAAGGATAACAGAAGAAGAAGAAGAATGATTTTTTTTTTGTAAAACACTTAAGGAGATTTCAATTATAATTTCTTTTTATTTATTCTTAAAACTAAATCATCTTCAATAAGTGTGAATACATTTTTTACACTATCTCCAGATTGGAATATTTTTATTATATGCAAGAATATAAGAATTTCTTCACCATATCATACAGATCACATGACAATCAATTCAGTTCGCCCAAAAAAGACATTTCCAGTAATAATATTTATTATAGCTGCAGTTGAGTATTTTAAGTTAAGATATTTAATACTAATTTGTCTCCTGACTAAGTATTAGTCATTATTTTCCACAGCCGTGCTTTCCGCAATTGAATCTTGTTCTGGAGACCCTCTTAAATATAACTTTAGGGTGACCACTTGTTAGGGTAACCATAAGGAGTAGTACCACAAATACTTTGAGTAGTTTCACGTACAACATTTTGTGTTGATATTGGAAATGGAACTAAATCTAAAAGTGATATCAAAATAAATTTAAATATTTTCAAAGAAAACTATTTAAAGGAATTGATTCGTTAACAGAGCATAGAAGAATTATAATAAATGTAGTATAAAGAAAAAATCCAAACAGATATCTAGGGGCTAGCGTCAAATATGGATCAATTGTAGGCAGATTTATCACCGCCTTAAAAACTAAATGTTAAAATATGTGTCTTTTTCGACATATATATTAAGATATCTAGGGAGTAACAAGTAAGTATTCGGCTGTACCGAATCTTATATACCCACTATCAGTTGTATTTAATTCAAAAATTTATCTCATATTTCTACGAGGGTACAGCTAATTCAAAATGAGGACCGAACTCGAAAAAAATTGTTACGCTAGTTGGTATTGTTAATAAAATATTTGGACTAAATTCGGTTGCAGTAGCTTTATAATTCAAGACTTAGTTCCTAGTGGCTTTCTTGGTATTTACTTTGCACATAATTTGGTCTCATAACCGGGTATAGTCGAATTACATTAATACGCTGCTAAATACTTTTCGTTGTGCTTAATAGTTAGGCCAAACACGTTGATAGTAATATGGCAGGTCCATATATTTTGTTAGGAGTTCCAAATGCATGGACCATTATAAAGTCGGGACTTAACACTGATTGATAGCTATCTAATTTATATACTGAATGGATATCCGAATCTTTTTGATTGTAGATATAAAAAGGGAATGTTATATATATATATAAGAATTATAGCCAAATGACCGATTGTACGCTATCTGGTATATGCAGGCTTATTCCTGCAAAATTTAGTGGCCATAGCTGTCATAGTTTCTAATTTAATAGCTTTTAACTGGCCTTTGCTACATATTTTTTTTTGGTTTTCGCGAGTGTTTTTTATGAGAAAACTATGGTCAAATATGGGCCGATTCCTATAAAATTTGATATACTGACCTATAGTTGCATAAAACTTCTCTATTCTAAATTTAGTTATTATAGCTATTACAAATGTATTCTATTTATCAGCATTAAGGTGTTTCCCGGATCGGTGTTACATGGGAGCTCTAACTAAATGTGGACCATTTTCAAAATACAACTTTTTTAAGATATCGAAAATAGTTCTGTAAAATGTTGTTCCTCTAGCTCTTTTCGTTAGGGCGCTATCGGGCTTTTATATGACGGACAGACCGACATAAACCCCCCTTTATTTTTGTATTTTTTGTGTTTCCGTAAGTTTTTTATATGGGAGTTTTTTATATGGGGAAAGGTGATCGATTGTGAAAAAAAAAAAAAAATTTTGCACACTGGCTGGCATTGACATAAGACTTTCTTATGCTAAATTTAATGTCCGAAGCTATTACAGTTTATCATTTATTGGCATTTAAGTGTACTTTAGGTGGAATTTAGGCTTTTTTCGTAATTTTTTTGTATTGGAGCCATATTTAAATGTGAACCGATTTCGATGAAATTTTATAGTGCTTATATAAAACTTATATATACCAAATTTTATCATCATAGCTGTTATAATTTGTTTTATGGTCAAATGTGAACCGATTTTGCCTGATTTTCATAACAAAATTTTGCAAGAAATGAAGAATATTTATGCTAAATTTCAGTGACCTATATCCTTTCGCTAAGGTTTTATCGTGCCGACAACAGACATACATACAGACAGACAGACGGATAGACAGACAGACAAACAGATAGGCAGACAGACAGACAGACAGACAGACAGACAGACAGACAGACAGACAGACAGACAGACAGACAGACAGACAGACAGACAGACAGACAGACAGACAGACAGACAGACAGACAGACAGACAGACAGACAGACAGACAGACAGACAGACAGACATACAGACAGACAGACAGACAGACAGACAGACAGACAGACAGACAGACAGACAGACACACAGACAGACACACAGACAGACAGACAGACAGACAGACAGACAGACAGACAGACAGACAGACAGACTGACAGACTGACAGACTGACAGACTGACAGACTGACAGACAGACAGACAGACAGACAGACAGACAGACAGACAGACAGACAGACAGACAGACAGACAGACAGACAGACAGACAGACAGACAGACAGACAGACAGACAGACAGACAGACAGACAGACAGACAGACAGACAGACAGACAGACAGACAGACAGACAGACAGACAGACAGACAGACAGACAGACAGACAGACAGACAGACAGACAGACAGACAGACAGACAGACAGACAGACATAGCTCGTCTAAGAAAATTCTAAAACTAAAACTACTCATGTCAAAATACTCTCTAAAAATATGCATTTTATACTATGAGAAGAGATTGATTAAACTGAAGAATGAATTAATTTTCTGCTCTGCCACAAGCAAGTGATAAGAGTAATATAGAAGTACTTTACCCCAGATACACATTCCTATCAGCATCATAATATATTTTAAATTGTACAAGAATAGAAACACACTTTGCACATTAAATTCAAGCTTTTAATTTATTTGGGGATTTACAATTTATAAATTTATAAATATAAAGATCACTGACATTGAAAAATAGATCAATATAAATAAGTAAGAGATTATATACTTTAATTTTGATATTGATCATTATTTTATAGTTATTTAAATACAGTCTGAATTTCAATGAGGTAACACTCAATGAGTAACACTATGTAGTTAAAGTTACGTTTTTCACACTTTACCACAATAGGTAGGAATAGTATATTAGATTTGTGCTGTTGCTTGCAACATACTGAAATATTAGATCATTTTTTCGGGTATCATCCATAGGACTACCTTGCTGAACCTTTATAACGTAAATACTGAAAAACAAGTAAGAAAGCGCTATAGTCGGTCAAGCCACCATACGATACCCTTCACCACTAAGGTCAAAGGTGTTATTTTTCCTGTATAAAGACAAATATTTGCTAAATTTTGCCATCATACAAACATTTTCTCAAAACTTTTATATTTAAGCTGCTTTCGACATTTGGACTTATGTGAGAGCTAGGGTCAAATGTGGACCGATTATCTTAAATTTGGCAAATTGATTACAATTGTTAAAAAAATTATATATGCAAAAAATAAACTCAAAATTTTCATTATCTTTAGATTTACGAGAGTTTTAAAGAGTTTGTATGGGAGCTATGGTCAAATGTGGACCGATTTCAACGAAATTTGGTACAGTGATTAAAGTTTACATAAGCAGTATTTGTTTTAAATTTCATGAAAAAATATTGATATTTGTGGCCAATATAGCAATTCCGGGAAGTGGGACTTATGGGAGGTACCATAAATAATTGACCGATTTTGACTAATTTCAATAGCCAATTTTTTTTTACCAATTTCAGTTCCCATTATCAAAAAAATTATCTGTGTCAAATTTCATCAAATTATCTTTAGAATTGCGACCTGTAGTTTGGTTACAAGGTTTACATGGGGGTCCAGCCAGACGGACGACTTAGAAAGTGATTCTAAGTCTATTGGTATACTAAAAGGTGGGTCCATTGGTATACTAAAAGATGGTCTCAAAAATACAGCAAACTTGAGTCTTTTCAAAACATAATTGATTAAACGATTTTAAATTTTTATAATTCTTGTTGTATGAGTTAAGATATCTTGGGTAGGTACTATATAGATGAATGTATTAAAGGTCAATGATTAATATCGCCTTCGTTAGACAAAAACATCGATATATTACACTTTAAGATCCGACAGTAAATGGCGAAGATATAACGAAAAATGTATTTTGGCGATCCCTATGTGCGGCAAAATAAGAAATTCCTTGTTTGTAATAGATCGGTTTGAAAAATCGAAAAACTTCTTTAGTAAAAGTTTAACGGTTTTTTAAGAGCTTTAATTTTCTGATATTAGGGTGGTACATTAGGGTGGTAGGAACAGGGGTCTGATAGATAAATACTAGAACCGGATACCTGAGAATAATGACTATTCAAGAAAACTGTTGGCCTTCTCGAGACAAAAACATCGATATATCACAATTCGAGATCCGACTGTAAATGCCGAAGATATAACGAAAAATGTTTTTTGGCAACCCCAATGTGCAACGAAAAAAATTAAAAAAAATTTTTTTCGGAACTACCTCATAGCAATGCTTTATATTCGATGGTATACGGCGAACTTTATTTTTTCCCCATATAACACGAGACGCTTTAGGGTCCAGCCAGCCAGACGGACTGATATCGCTAAATCGACTCAGAAAGTGATTCCAAATCTATTGGTATACTAAAAGGTAGGTCTAAGACAAATATTCCTTTGCGTTACATACATCAGCACAAACTTATAATACAATTTCCACCTATGGTGGTGAAGGGTATAAAAATGTAATTGTTTAAGCTTTTTCGGTACTTAAATTTGGAAGAATTTTTCTATTATAAATTTTATTTTAATTTTATAATTTAAGTTTTCTTCTTCTTATTATAAAAACAATTTAAAAAATAAGTAAAAATGTATATATTTTTTGAGAATAAATGTGATACGTGAACAATAATATGAATGTATTTATATTTAAACATTGGTAACGCAGTTTGAATAAATTACTGTGTATATGTTGTTGTTTTTGAAAATCAACGCTGCATGACTTTATTTAAATCGACTAGGAGAATCTCGTTGTTGAGAATTTCATTATAATTTGTGTAGTACATATATATTTTGGTTTCAGCTTTACACCATTTACAACACTTCAGTATTTGATTATTATTTATATCTATTCAAATTTGACTCTCATTCCTTTAAAGCAGTGATGGGCACGAATTTACGATTGGAAAACTCTGTAGTGAAGTGAAAGCACTCATCAAATGTCAATCAGATAGCAAATGATTGAAGTGGTTTTGAATGAAGTATTTTTATGCTCTTTACAACTGATGTGTGTCGGCATAATTTATTTGTCTATTACTAGTTATTTGAAATAAATTTTTTACCATTGGCTGGTTTGAAGCATATCCGTCTAGTCGTGACTTATTCCTTTAATCCGGCTAATGATGTTATCGTGCGGGTTAATATATTCAAGATAAGAAAGTGACCTTTCAAAGGTTATTTTGGACAATTCTGTTTTCAAAATAATTTTAAACTTTATTTACATTTACACACGAATATTTTCTTTCATTAGTTTACATTTCATTTGCCTTTAACTTTAAACTTAAAGATCGGTTCTATATATTTTTTTCCTGATTTTCAGGATTTCGAATTTTTTATTAATGTGTATTGAAATTACATTTTATCAGCGTTATAACTCCCGAACCAAGTAAAATATAGTTAAATAGTTAGATTTGTAGTTTCCGCAATCCATAAATATTTCGAACTATTCATTAAAATTTTAAAACGAAAATTTCATTTTTTTCTATTTTAAATATTTCAATAAAATTTTCGTAAACTTAATGGTTCGGTCAAGTTTTTAGCTCATTTAATTTGCTTTGACGCTTTTTTCCTAATACTCAAGATTATGCTCTCAAAATTCTGTTACTTCAGTTTATCCACACGAAAAAAGTCCGCAATTGAACCCGGTACCAGTTATCTTAGTTTGTATTTTAATACGCAATGGCAATGCTGTTGTGTTCAAAAATAATATTGAAATGATGAGACAAATTAATAAATATATAAAAATTACACGCAACATTTTAGCCAATGTTTAAATTCTTAATGACATTTGCTACTGATTAAGCCGATATTTATATTAAAATTGAGATAAGTTATTTTTATTTGATCTTACCACAATTAAAAGGGAATTTACTTTTATTTATTTTTAATTAATCTCTTTTTGTTATTTATATTATGATAAAAGGGCAATTGTGGTCTAATAAGTGAAGGACCATAGAGATATTAAATGGGCTTTACATAAAGTTACTAAAAATTATAATTTTCTCAGTTTGTTAGATTTTTTAAAAGCTTTCGGATTAAAACAAAACATTAAAAATTAGAGAAAAGTATGGAATTTTTATTTGAGTCTATTGCTAATGTTAACAGCGCACAGTGGGATGTTTTAAAAATGGAATGGAAAAAATTCTGTAATTTCCGACCAACGGCGGAAAATTCTTAAAGAACCTTTAAAATATTTATAATTTTCTAAAACAAAACTTCACAAAGTTAGAAAAATTTTTGATATTTTCTATAAAAATAAAATTTTCAAATCTTAAATAGAACAATTTTTAATAAAAAAATTTTCTATAGAAAAATTTTTGACAAAAAAATTTACTATAGAAAATTTTGGATAAAAAAATATACAAAAATTTTTGACAAAAAAATTTACTATAGAAAAATTTTTGATATAAAAATTTTTGATAAAAAAATTTTTTATAGAAATATTTTTGATAAAAAAATTTTCTATAGAAAAATTTTTGATAAAAAAATTTTCTATAAAAAAAATTTTTGATAAAAAAATTTTCTATAGAAAAATTTTTGATAAAAAAATTTTCTATAGAAAAATTTTTGACAAAAAAATTTTCTATAGAAAAATTTTTGATAAAAAAATTTTCTATAGAAATATTATTAATGAAAAAAATTTTCTATAGAAAAGTTTTTGATAAAAAAAAATTTCTATAGAAAAATTTTTGATAAAAAAAATTTTTGATAAAAAAATTTGTTATAAAAATTTTTTTTTATAGAACAATTTTTGTTAAAAAAAAAATATACATTTTTGATAAAAAAATTTTCTATAGAAAAATTTTTGATAAAAAAAATTTTCTATAGAAAAATTTTTGATAAAAAAAATTTTCTATAGAAAAATTTTTGATAAAAAAAATTTTCTATAGAAAAATTTTTGATAAAAAAAATTTTCTTTAAAAAAATTTTTGATAAAAAAATTTCTTATAAAAAAATTTTTTTATAGAACAATTTTTGTTAAAAAAAAATATACATTTTTGATAAAAAAATTTTCCATAGAAATATTTTTGATAAAAAAATTTTCTATAGAAATATTTTTGATAAAAAAATTTTCTATAGAAAAATTTTTGATAAAAAATATTTTCTATAGAAAAATTTTTGATAAAAAAAATTTTCTTTAAAAAAATTTTTGATAAAAAAATTTGTTATAAAAAAATTTTTTTATAGAATAATTTTTGTTAAAAAAAAAATATACATTTTTGATAAAAAAATTTTCTATAGAAATATTTTTGATAAAAAAATTTTCTATAGAAAAATTTTTGATAAAAAAAATTTTCTATAGAAAAATTTTTGATAAAAAAAATTTTCTTTAAAAAAATTTTTGATAAAAAAGTTTGTTATAAAAAAATTTTTTAATAGAACAATTTTTGTTAAAAAAATATACATTTTTGATAAAAAAATTTTCTATAGAAAAAGTTTTGATAAAAAAAATTTTCTATAGAAAAATTTTTGATAAAAAAATTTTCTATAGAAACATTTTTGATAAAAAAATTTTCCATAGAAATATTTCTGATAAAAAAATTTTCTATAGAAAAATTTTTGATAAAAAATATTTTCTATAGAAAAATTTTTGATAAAAAAAATTTTCTTTAAAAAAATTTTTGATAAAAAAATTTGTTATAAAAAAATTTTTTTATAGAACAATTCTTGTTAAAAAAAATATACATTTTTGATAAAAAAATTTTCTATAGAAAAATTTTTGATAAAAAAAATTTTCTATAAAATAATTTTTGACAAAAAAATTTTCTATAGAAAAATTTTTGATAAAAAAATTTTTTTTTGATAAAAAAAATTTTCTTTAAAAAAATTTTTGATAAAAAAATTTGTTATAAAAAAATTTTTTAATAGAACAATTTTTGTTAAAAAAAAATATACATTTTTGATAAAAAAAAATTTTGATAGAAAAATTTTTGATAATAACAAATTTTTGATAAAAAAATTTCTATAGAAAAATTTTTGATAAGAAAATTTTCAATAGAAAAATTTTTGATAAAAAATTTTCTATAGAAAAATTTTTGATAAAAAAAAATATACAAACATTTTTGGTAAAAAAATTTTCTATACAAAAATTTTTGATATATGTATAAAAATTTTTTATAAAAATATTTTTTTTTGGAAAATTTATCAATACAAATATTTTTCTGTAAAAATTTTCTATAAAAATAAAATTTTCAAATCTTATATAGAACAATAAAAAGATTTTCTATAGAAAAATTTTTGATTAAGAAATTTTCTATAGAAAAATTTTTGATAAAAAATTTTTGATAAAAAATTTTCTGTCTAAATTGGGGATAATCCTCCAAAAGAGATGGCTTAACCATCCATCGAAACGTGTCGAGGAATTTGGTTTCTCCGCAAACATTTTTTGGCTTTTTATCAATAAATTGGTCTGTTACATTAATAAATAAATGTAACAGATTTGGGATCAAATGCAAATACACTTCTTTTTGAAAAAGAATTTTCTATAGAAAAATTTTTGATAAAAAATTTGATAAAAAAATTTTCTATACAAAAATTTTTGATAAAAAAAATTTCTATAGAAAAATTTTGGATAAAAAGATTTTCTATAGAAACATTTTTGCTAAAAATATTTAAAAAAATGGAGTAGAAAACTTTTTATTTTTTGTTGTGTTCTCTTTGCGCCGACCCGTGTTTATAAGGAATTAAGTAATAAAAATTGAAGCTACACCAATACCTCATTTTGCGTTGGGGTAACGTTCCAAAAAACCACGACGCAAAGTGAGTTAAGATTTTCTATAGAAAACCATATTAAATTCGAAGATAGTTTCCAGGGTTACAAAAACATTACCTTAAAAAATTTATCCAATGTTTGCTAAACATAAAATAAGTTTAAAAAAATAAAAAACTCTTCGCAAAACAGAGCAACTTCGAAAATCAAATGACGCACAGTGAAAAATGATAAAAATTTAGCAGCGACTCAACTTCGAAAACAACGCAACTTAATTTACTTTGCATCGTTTCAATTTGCGTTGTGTTTATTTGGAACGTAACCCCGACGCAAAGTGAGGTGTATTTGAATTCTTACAAAAAATTGATTTATTTTAAAATTTTTTATTTAAAACGTAATGATTTTAAATAAAACTTAACATAATAAATTCAGGAAAACACATGTAGATTTTTATTTAATATTCCTTGTTATTAAACCAAAATAACAAAATAACTCAATTTTGTTCAATATTTTATATCAAAATATTTGAAATGTAGGTATAGCAATGATTCTTATATAAGGCTTTCGAGTATAATTTGATTTTAACATAATTTACTTTATCCACAATTAAAACGTCCACAATTAAAAGTCGTTCTAGTGGTAACTCCATTGTTTTTTCCACCAAATCCATTTCCAATAGTATTAAAACCAAAATATAAAAGAAATATTAAAAGATAAAAAGTTAAATATAAAAGATATTTGCGAAACATTTTTTATTGACTTGTTAACTGTATGGACTTGTAGGAATTACTAAATACTTTTATAATTTGTATGCAACTTTTCAGAATTATTTATAAATTTATTTCGCCACCACAACTGGGAATTTCTATGTAATTCTATAGAATAACATAATATAACCCAGCAAACATTTGTTGTCATGATAGTTAAATTAAGGTAAACTTAAATATTAAATTAAGGTAACCAATATTAAACAAGTTAGAAAGAATTATAGTTCCTTTAAAACCAAATTTTGCCCTTTACCAATGTAGTCACATATAGTCCGATTTTCCTTTCAATGTCTAGAGGAGCATATCTGTGGCTTTGTGTTAAAAGGGCCAATGTCAAAAAAAAAAAAAAAACAGTTTTGAGAAAATTAGAAATGAAATTTTAATAATATTTTGTTTTCCTTAGTCTCGTTTCACACGAATCAGGTTTACTTGATCAGTTTTTCTTATTTTTACATTCACACACAAACATTTTCTTTATCAGTTTTCATTTTATTTTGCTTAAATTTCATAAAATTTTTCAAAATTTTCTTAAACTTGATAGTACGGTTAGGTTTACTCAATTTTAATTCTGTCAGTTTTTTCTAATACAAATTCAAGACTTGATAAGATAAACCTGACTAATGTAAAAGTAGACTAACAGCTCAGCTAATTTCCAAGTATTGCTCATAAAATAGACATGTATTATGATCCTACAGAGGGCATGGTAAAATCAATTCTTTGAAAAAGATCCAAATTAAGAAAAAAATATGACATTGGCCCTAAATAATTTTTACATTTTATATTTTTTTTCTGTGACAAAAATCCATACAGTAGTTTAGGAGTTATTGGAATTCACCCCCCGAAAAAAAATGTCCCTGAAAACGCGCCTAAGGATATGCACCAATATTTTTTTTGTAAATAATGAAATTGCAAAAGTTGGTCATGATTTTTAATTTAATGGCTCATTAGTATTAAATAGTTGAGCTTTGTTAAAATTTAATGGAATTTACTTAGATTTTTTCCTGTTGGAAAATGATGCATTTCTCTAAGGTCAGTTTCAAAAATAATTTTTTAATTTTTTAAAAAATTTGTGCAACAAATATTACAAATTTAAAAATTGCTCATTAGTGTGTTAAAGCAGACAATTTAGAGAATAAAACTCAAAAAAGGTTTAGGTCAATATCTTGTATCGTTTCACCGTACACGTGGTTTGAAATCGTCGAATTTCGCAGAAATGTAAATTTTTCCTTATAATTTCTTTGTAAGTTTTAGTTGTGTTTACTTTAAATTAAAATAATAATGAATATTATTGCTGACTTTGTGAAAAATCTATACGGAAATATTTTTTTAAATTGGAGAGTTTAACCCTTTCGTTCCCGGGGACAAATGTGAAAATTTTGATGTTTTAAATTTTTATGTCAAAATCACGGAATTTCATAAATTTTGTAGCAAATTTTGACAAAAATGTGAATTGCTTTTTAGCAGGACTAAGATTTTTATGTAAAATTTTTATAAAAATATTTTAAACCTAAACAAACATGGGGAATAAAATGACCGACATTTTTCTTGTTATTTTACAATAATAAATTCAAAATTCCAAATTTTGGCTTTTGAAAGGGTTAAGCTTTTCCAATATTAAAAAATAATTTCACTATAAACTTTTCATATATATTCATTAATATTTTTTATACCCTTCACCACCATAGGTGGAAAGGGTATTATAAGTTTGTGCTGATGTTTGTAACGCATAGAAATATTTATCTTAGACCCACCTTTTAGTATACCAATAGGCTTAGAATCACTTTCCGAGTCGATTTAGCGATGTCCGTCCGTCCGTCCGTCCGTCTGGCTGGCCGTCTGGCTGGATGGCTTGACCCCCATGTAAACCTTGTACTCAAACTACAGGTCGCAATTCTAAAGATAATTTGATGAAATTTGGCACAGATCATTTTTTTGACAATAGGACCATGGCTGTTGAAATTGATCAAAATCGGTCCATTATTTATGGTACCTCCCATAGGTCCCACTTCCCGGAATTGATATATTGGCCACAAATATCAATATTTTTTCATGAAATTTAAAACATATACTGCTTATGTGAACTTAAATCACTGTACCAATTTCGTTGAAATCGGTCCACATTTGACCATAGCTCCCATACAAACTCTTCTTTAAAAACGCACTAAATGAGACAAAAAATCACTAAAACACTCGTAAATCTAAAGATAATGAAAATTTTGAGTTTATTTTTCGCATACATAATTTTTGCAACAACTGTAGTCAACTTGCCAAATTTCGAAATAATCGGTCCACATTTGACTCTAGCTCTCATATAAGTGCAAATGACGGAAACAGGTTGAATATATAAGTTTTGAGAAAATGTTTGTATGATGGCAAAATTTAGCAAATATTCGTCTTTATACAGGAAAAATAACACCTTTGACCTTAGTGGTGAAGGGTATCGTATGGTCGGCTTGACCGACTATAGCGCTTTCTTACTTGTTTTTATTAAAATTAAACAAAAGTAAAATTTACCAAGGATCTACTGAATTTATGACCAAAATTTGTCATTTTCGGGAAATCCGACGATTTCAAATCACAGGTCCGGCAAAACAGGTTAAGATATCGTCCTAAGCTTTTTTGAGTTCTATTCTCTTATTTGTCTGCTTTAACAAACTGATGAGCAAATTGTAAATTTGTAATATTTGTTTAACAAATTTTTTAAAAAAATTAAAAAATGATTTTTGAAACCGACCTGAGAAAAATGTACAATTTTCCAAAATGAATAAAACTGAAAAATGTTTCTATTTAGATGATAATCTTTGCTTTATGTTGATATTTTTTGGACACAATAATAATTCGTATTTATTCTGTCCCTCAATATAAGATATAATGTGTGGTTTCGCTCTGTCTAGAATTAGGGATAATCCTTCTGATGAGATCTAACCAACCATCGAAACGCGCCGAGAAAAGGTTTCCCCACCAACATTTTTTTGTTCTATCAAAAAACTATTTATTACAATAATAAATAATTGTAATGAATTGGGATCTCAGTGCAATACATTACAGTAAAACTTTTTAATTAAAGGTTTGATGTCCCAAAAAATGTTTGATAAACCTTTTTAGCAAATTCTGTTAAATTTTAACAAAACTGAACTATTTAATACTAATAAGCCATTAAATGATAAATCATGTCCAACTTTGGAATTTCTTTATTTACAAAAAATGTTGGTGTATATCCTTAGGCGCGTTATCAGGGAATTGAATTTTCGGGGGGAAATGGCAATAACTCTAAAACCACTTTATGGATTTTTGTCTTTGACTATTTGAAATAAATCTGTGTTAGTTTTCTTTAATAATTCATTACTTTTTCATCGAAAAATAATTTATTTTTGATCGAAATTTTCTCAAAAACAAAATATAACATATTTTTTCCCATACAAATGGGCTCTTAAACTTTGGACCCAATGTCCGGTTTGGCTAAAATATTTTCCTAAAATAGGCCTCAGTTTCGGCGATTACCTTTGTAATGTTTGAGCATATTCATGAGTTCAAAATAAAAAATATTTTCAACAAAATGTTTATTGAAATTTGTCAAGCTTGGAAATTTTCACTTTCATTATAAATTTTTAAAAATGCTTCTCCCCATTATGCCACCAATACCACTGTTTTGTAAACATAAACTTTTTTATCCATTGCCTATTTTTAGGCTTTCATCAATAAACACAGCTTCCGTTTTCTAACGGCTTTTAAATTCAAAACAAAAGCTTTTTCTTATGTTTAAACGAACACCGAAGAGGATAATGCGCAGGTTTTACTATAAAAATACTAAAAGATAAATGTAAAAAGGAAGCGGAAAACAAACAAAAGTAACAATATGACAAAGAGAGAGAGAGAGATAGAGAGGGAGAGAAATAAAGAGAGAGTGAGAAAGGGAGAGAGTAGTTAAATACTAATGCATACAAAGAGCATAACTAATAGCTTCTAATGAACCTGCGACAATTGCATACAAATTGGGAAACTAATGTTACAGTATAAAATTGAAAATGAAACTTAAAACAACGTTAAGAAAAAACGAGTATTAATATTTAAACACAAAAAAACGCTTGGAAATAAATTATATATGTAGATTTAAAAAAAAAGAAAAAAATAAATAAATCAAACTTAAAAGTTAAATAAAAGTAAGAATTAAAAAAAGGAAATATAAAGAAAATTACTTAAGAAAAATATAAAAGTAAGATAAAATCTTGAGAAAGAGAAAAAGTTTAAAATGTTTGAAATATTTGAAAAAATGTGTATATAAGTGAGTTTTTCTTTTAAGATAAAAGGAAAAAGTATGATAATTTGCCAGTAAAATTTTTGAAAAAAATTATAAATTTATTTAGAAATTTTTTCTAAAAATATTGCAAAAGTTAAATATTGTGTAATAAGTTTAAACTTTGTAACTGTGTTTTCATATTTTTTTTTCATTTGTTGTTGTTTCTCTATGTTATTCAGGCAATTTTCTAATCAACTTTTAAATTAGAAAAAAGCAAGTTTGCACATACAGCTGCAAAAAAGAAAGGCAGAAAATCCTATATGTTTGCTGTAACCCACATTTATTTCGGAAAAATAAGGTAAATGTTGTTTTTTTTTCTGAGCTATTCTTTATCAGCAATACACACTCTTCTTCAGCTTAAGCTTATATATATGTATATATAGCAAAAATTTACTTTACCCTAACAGAAAAATACATATATATTTTATATATACATATGTATATAAATGTATAGTAGTATACAACAATAACAAAACGCCAAGAGAAAAACAACAAATATAACAACAATTTAAAATGCAGCACACACCCACACCACTTGGCATACAAAAAAATTATACTTAAATATAATTCAAACAGAAAATAATATATATAATAGAGTGGCCCAAAATACAGCGCTCAAAACGATGATCCTTTTAGAATAGTGCTTAAAAAATTAAATTTGTGAAAAATTCCCTATAAAAATAGGAAATTTTTGAAAAATTCCCTATAAAAATAGGAAATTTTTGAAAAATTCCCTATAAAAATAGGAAATTTTTGAAAAATTCCCTATAAAAATAGGAAATTTTTGAAAAATTCCCTATAAAAATAGGAAATTTTTGAAAAATTCCCTATAAAAATAGGAAATTTTTGAAAAATTTTCTATCAAAATAGGAAATTTTTGAAAAATTTTCTATCAAAATAGGAAATTTTTGAAAAATTTCCTATAAAAATAGGAAATTTTTGAAAAATTTCCTATAAAAATAGGAAATTTTTGAAAAATTCCCTATAAAAATAGGAAATTTTTGAAAAAAATCCCTATAAAAATAGGAAATTTTTGAAAAAATCCCTATAAAAATAGGAAATTTTTGAAAAATTCCCTATAAAAATAGGAAATTTTTGAAAAATTCCCTATAAAAATAGGAAATTTTTGAAAAATTCCCTTTAAAAATAGGAATTTTTTGAAAAATTTCCTATAAAAATAGGAAATTTTTGAAAAATTTCCTATAAAAATAGGAAATTTTTGAAAAATTTCCTATAAAAATAGGAAATTTTTGAAAAATTTCCTATAAAAATAGGAAATTTTTGAAAAATTTCCTATAAAAATAGGAAATTTTTGAAAAATTTCCTATAAAAATAGGAAATTTTTGAAAAATTTCCTTTAAAAATAGGAAATTTTTGAAAAATTTCCTATAAAAATAGGAAATTTTTGAAAAATTTCCTATAAAAATAGGAAATTTTTGAAAAATTTCCTATCAAAATAGGAAATTTTTGAAAAATTTCCTATCAAAATAGGAAATTTTTGAAAAATTTCCTATAAAAATAGGAAATTTTTGAAAAATTTCCTATAAAAATAGGAAATTTTTGAAAAATTTCCTAGAAAAAATAGGAAATTTTTGAAAAATTTCCTAAAAAAAATAGGAAATTTTTGAAAATTTTCCTATAAAAATAGGAAATTTTTGAAAAAATTCCTATAAAAATAGGAAATTTTTGAAAAAATTCCTATAAAAATAGGAAATTTTTGAAAAAATTCCTATAAAAATAGGAAATTTTTGAAAAAATTCCTATAAAAATAGGAAATTTTTGAAAAATTTCCTATAAAAATAGGAAATTTTTGAAAAATTTCCTATAAAAATAGGAAATTTTTGAAAAATTTCCTATAAAAATAGGAAATTTTTGAAAAATTTCCTATAAAAATAGGAAATTTTTGAAAAATTTCCTATAAAAATAGGAAATTTTTCAAAAATTTCCTATAAAAATAGGAAATTTTTGAAAAATTTCCTATAAAAATAGGAAATTTTTGAAAAATTTCTTTTTTTTATAGGAAATTTTTGAAAAATTTCCTATAAAAATAGGAAATTTTTGAAAAATTTCCTATAAAAATAGGAAATTTTTGAAAAATTTCCTATAAAAATAGGAAATTTTTGAAAAATTTCCTATAAAAATAGGAAATTTTTGAAAAATTTCCTATAAAAATAGGAAATTTTTGAAAAATTTCCTATAAAAATAGGAAATTTTTGAAAAATTTCCTATAAAAATAGGAAATTTTTGAAAAATTTCCTATAAAAATAGGAAATTTTTGAAAAATTTCCTATAAAAATAGGAAATTTTTGAAAAATTTCCTATAAAAATAGGAAATTTTTGAAAAATTTCCTATAAAAATAGGAAATTTTTGAAAAATTTCCTATAAAAATAAAAAATTTTTGAAAAATTTCCTATAAAAATAGCAAATTTTTGAAAAATTCCCTATAAAAATAGGAAATTTTTGAAAAATTCCCTATAAAAATAGGAAATTTTTGAAAAAATCCCTATAAAAATAGGAAATTTTTGAAAAAATCCCTATAAAAATAGGAAATTTTTGAAAAAATCCCTATAAAAATAGGAAATTTTTGAAAAATTCCCTATAAAAATAGGAAATTTTTGAAAAATTCCCTTTAAAAATAGGAATTTTTTGAAAATTTTCTTATAAAAATAGGAAATTTTTGAAAAATTTCCTATAAAAATAGGAAATTTTTGAAAAATTTCCTGTAAAAATAGGAAATTTTTGAAAAATTTCCTATCAAAATAGGAAATTTTTGAAAAATTTCCTATAAAAATAGGAAATTTTTGAAAAATTTCCTATAAAAATAGGAAATTTTTGAAAAATTTCCTATAAAAATAGGAAATTTTTGAAAAATTTCCTATAAAAATAGGAAATTTTTGAAAAATTTCCTATAAAAATAGGAAATTTTTGAAAAATTTCCTATAAAAATAGGAAATTTTTGAAAAATTTCCTAAAAAAAATAGGAAATTTTTGAAAAATTTAATAAAAAAAAAAATAGGAAATTTTTGAAAAATTTCTATAAAAATAGGAAATTTTTGAAAAATTTCCTATAAAAATAGGAAATTTTTGAAAAATTTCCTATAAAAATAGGAAATTTTTGAAAAATTTCCTATAAAAATAGGAAATTTTTGAAAAATTTCCTATAAAAATAGGAAATTTTTGAAAAATTTCCTATAAAAATAGGAAATTTTTGAAAAATTTCCTATAAAAATAGGAAATTTTTCAAAAATTTCCTATAAAAATAGGAAATTTTTGAAAAATTTCCTATAAAAATAGGAAATTTTTGAAAAATTTCTTTTTTTTATAGGAAATTTTTGAAAAATTTCCTATAAAAATAGGAAATTTTTGAAAAATTTCCTATAAAAATAGGAAATTTTTGAAAAATTTCCTATAAAAATAGGAAATTTTTGAAAAATTTCCTATAAAAATAGGAAATTTTTGAAAAATTTCCTATAAAAATAGGAAATTTTTGAAAAATTTCCTATAAAAATAGGAAATTTTTGAAAAATTTCCTATAAAAATAGGAAATTTTTGAAAAATTTTATATAAAAATAGGAAATTTTTGAAAAATTTCCTATAAAAATAGGAAATTTTTGAAAAATTTCCTATAAAAATAGGAAATTTTTGAAAAATTTCCTATAAAAATAGGAAATTTTTGAAAAATTTCCTATAAAAATAGGAAATTTTTGAAAAATTTCCTATAAAAATAGGAAATTTTTGAAAAATTTCCTATAAAAATAGGAAATTTTTGAAAAATTTCCTATAAAAATAAAAAATTTTTGAAAAATTTCCTATAAAAATAGCAAATTTTTGAAAAATTCCCTATAAAAATAGGAAATTTTTGAAAAATTCCCTATAAAAATAGGAAATTTTTGAAAAAAATCCCTATAAAAATAGGAAATTTTTGAAAAAATCCCTATAAAAATAGGAAATTTTTGAAAAAATCCCTATAAAAATAGGAAATTTTTGAAAAATTCCCTATAAAAATAGGAAATTTTTGAAAAATTCCCTTTAAAAATAGGAATTTTTTGAAAATTTTCCTATAAAAATAGGAAATTTTTGAAAAATTTCCTATAAAAATAGGAAATTTTTGAAAAATTTCCTGTAAAAATAGGAAATTTTTGAAAAATTTCCTATAAAAATAGGAAATTTTTGAAAAATTTCCTATAAAAATAGGAAATTTTTGAAAAATTTCCTATAAAAATAGGAAATTTTTGAAAAATTTCCTATAAAAATAGGAAATTTTTGAAAAATTTCCTATAAAAATAGGAAATTTTTGAAAAATTTCCTATAAAAATAGGAAATTTTTGAAAAATTTCCTAAAAAAATAGGAAATTTTTGAAAAATTTAATAAAAAAAAAATAGGAAATTTTTGAAAAATTTCTATAAAAATAGGAAATTTTTGAAAACTTTGCTAAAAAAATAGGAAATTTTTGAAAACTTTCCTATAAAAATAGGAAATTTTGAAAACTTTCCTATAAAAATAGGAAATTTTGAAAAATTTTCTATGAAAATAGGGAATTTTTGAAAAATTTCTTATAAAAATAGGAAATTTTTGAAAAATTTCCTATAAAAATAGGAAATTTTTGGAAAAATTTCCTATAAAAACAGGAAATTTTTGAAAAATTTCCTATAAAAATAGGAAATTTTTGAAAAATTTCCTATAAAAATAGGAAATTTTTGAAAAATTTCCTATAAAAATAGGAAATTTTTGAAAAATTTCCTATAAAAATAGGAAATTTTTGAAAAATTTCCTATAAAAATAGGAAATTTTTGAAAAATTTCCTATAAAAATAGGAAATTTTTGAAAAATTTCCTATAAAAATAGGAAATTTTTGAAAAATTTCCTATAAAAATTGGAAATTTTTGAAAAATTTCCTATAAAAATAGGAAATTTTTGAAAAATTTCCTATAAAAATAGGAAATTTTTGAAAAATTTTCTATAAAAATAGGAAATTTTTGAAAAATTTCCTATAAAAATAGGAAATTTTTGAAAAATTTCCTATAAAAATAGGAAATTTTTGAAAAATTTCCTATAAAAATAGGAAATTTTTGAAAAATTTCCTATAAAAATAGGAAATTTTTGAAAAAATTCCTATAAAAATAGGAAATTTTTGAAAAATTTCCTATAAAAATAGGAAATTTTTGAAAAATTTTCTATAAAAATAGGAAATTTTTGAAAAATTTCCTATAAAAATAGGAAATTTTTGAAAAATTTCCTATAAAAATAGGAAATTTTTGAAAAATTTCCTATAAAAATAGGAATTTTTTGAAAAATTTCCTATAAAAATAGGAAATTTTTGAAAAATTTCCTATAAAAATAGGAATATTTGAAAAATTTCAAAAAAATTTTGAAAAATTTCCTATAAAAATAGGAAATTTTTGAAAAATTTCCTATAAAAATAGTAAATTTTAGAAAAATTTCCTATAAAAATAGGAAATTTTAGAAAAATTTCCTATAAAAATAGGAATTTTTTGAAAAATTTCCTAAAGAAATAGGAAATTTTTCAAAAATAGGAAATTTTTGAAAAATTTCGTATAAAAATAGGAAATTTTTGAATTTTTCTTTATTCGCTTAGTTGTAGAGATATAGTGGAATTTATAACAAAAGCTACTTCTACACTACTACTTTTACTATTACTACTACTACAACTAATACTACTACTACAATTAATACTACTACTACAACTAATACTACTACTTCAACTTATACTACTACAACTAATACTACTACTACAACTATTACTACTACTACAACTAATACTACTACTTTAACTACTACTACTTTTAGTACTTCTACTTTTAGTACTACTACTTTTACTACTACTACTTTTACTACATTTACTACTACTACATTTACCACTACTACTTTTACTACTACGACTGCTACTACTACTTTTACTACTACTACTACTTATATTTATGCACCAAAAATTGTAAGAATTATTGAGATATAGTGGTCTTTCGTGGCCTTTTTTTAACACCAAAAACAGTCATATTACGATCATTTGCATGATTATATTATGACTAGGCACATTTTGCAAATTTTTTTTGTGCTATTTCTAGCTAGTCGCTTCTTTGATTCTTTTTATACACTTTTTTGATCACCAGGCTGATTAATAAATTTTTTGATCATCTAAACGAATCCCAAAAGACTCATTTTGCTGATATTATTCACTACATGTAATAAAAGATGTGAAACATAGAAGTCGCCATTCATCATACATTAAAGAAACAAAAAAAGCTTGTGAAAAAGTGTTGGACTAAACTTTTACTTATCCCTACAAGAATGGGCTACTCTAATATATATAGAATCTAAATATATAGAAACTAAATATATGTGTAAGAAGTTGCAATGAAGGAAGAACAAAAATATGAAATAAACGAAACGTACAGAAATTTTGCAAGACCAATTAGAAGTAATTACTTTAACTAACATTTGTATATACGATCAAAAAAATGATTTTCTTTCTTAGTCCTAATAAAAACTGTTAGCAAACATAGAGCATTTAACCTTTTTTTTAGAATTGTAGCAGAAAACCTAAAGAAAAACGTTTAAAATTGCTTAGAAAATTGAGCTAAAGTAATTTAAAACATAAATAAAACTTTACTCTAAAATACATATGAATTTACTCCTGCAAATATGCTATACTTTTTAAAAACATTTAAACGTCATAGTAAGCAAAAGCCAATGAGGCGTATTAGTAATATTTTCAATTCCAAAATACTTATACGCTTAAGGGGATGGTCATTCATTAAATTGTGTGAGTTTGTTCATATGCTTAACCTGGTCTCCTCATACATGTTTGTTTGTGTGTGTGTGTGTGTTTTCTGTCTCTAATTTTCAATTTTCTTTTATTTTTATTTCGATTTGGTCAAAATCTATGAATATTTGTTTAACTTAAAACCAACAACAACAACAAAATCAGTTTTTATACATTCTCTTTCTTCACATAGTCTCTTTTTTTGTCAATTCTTTACTCTTCTTCTTTGGCAACTCACTCTCTACTCACTCTCCACTTACTCACTCACTCATACACTTACTAAGTAAATAAGTCTCACGACTGTAGCCGAATATATGAAATTGTTGTAACTTTTCCTTGATAAATGTTTTTCTTTTTTTGATTTAAAAATTTGTATCCGTTTTTTATTTTAGTTTACTATCACATCAACATTTAGTAATTAAATTGTAATAAAGTTAGGTTGGAAGTTTTTCGAATAATATGAGATAAAAGTAAATTTTGTTTGTTCTTTATAAAGTTTATATTGTATGTATGTATACTTATAAGGTATCTTTTTAAACTATGTATATAGATACATTCTGATGTTTTGAGGTATTTTACTTTCAAGTTGATATAAGATCCATTATTGAAAAGGTTTTTTTTATTATAAGTAAGTTATTATGACAATTAAAACAATTCGATATGGCTTTTTTTTTGATAGTAATATCTTATATTTAAGTCTGCGGCCAAATCGCCACATTAAATATCAAGTGAAACCTCAGATTTTTGAGAAAATATTGTATAATATACCCTAGGAATTATCAAAATAATTTATTTTCACAAAAAGTTCAATAAAATTTTGTATCTAAACATATCCGTTTGTTTGTCAAAACATTTAGTTTAAATTAAATTATTTTACTTTTGACAAATAAGTTTCAATGTAGTGAATCTTATATATTATATATTATTAAGATTATCCTAAAAGTTTGCTACATAAATGTTTCTTAAATATCTTTCATTTCGATCGATATCACTGCGATAGTGTTAAAAAGTAACAGAGACGAGATATCAAAGATGATTCGACACGCTGATTTCAATTGAGGTATTTTACTATGTTAGTTCCTACTTTTACTATGTTAGTAAGGAAGATATTTGAGTTCTTTGTGTGTGTGATATAGGGGATGTTGGATACCAAGCAACGATTCTGATTGGTCTTAATTTATCTTTGTCTATCCTTCATCTCAACTGTCGACACAGACCTAATCGTGGTATTACCTGGTTAGCTACCTTAACACCCGTCAAAGTAGAGAGCCAACAAGAACTAAACAAATATTGGTTAGAAAATTACTATGAAAAAACTAAAATTTTAATAAAAACGGACACCTTAATGTAAGAAGAGGACGTCCGAAACTTCGATGGAAGGACTAAGTTGAAGAAAATCTTTCAAAGCTTGGCCTCCGAAATTGGAGAATAGCGCAGAAGATCGAAGCGCATGGAATTCTAAAACATGCTCGGCCTTTAACCTTAACAGTTTGTAAATATAGGCCATTTAAGTAAGTGTGTAAGTTTGTTAAACCCTAAAAAATATTATTATGATTAAAATAGTCGAAAATTTGAAGATAGTACAATGAAATTTTGCTCACATGTCGTTCTTGGAACAGGAATAATGTCTAGTGAATTTTGTTTGATAAGTTCGATTATTTCGTGTAACTCCCATATAAAAATTTATCTGAATTGAGTTTTATGAATATTATACCTTTAGGCTGCGAAAAACTCGATTCTTGTTTTCCATAGATAACATCCTCACCTACAATCTAATACCCAATTTGTCCAGCTGCGTGACCTGGTTCACTAGGAATTCAAATTCCTTGCATATTCCCTTTAATTTTGGTTCTTAACAGTGCTATGTTAACTACATAACTGAGCTCTGTTAAAAGCATTGGTTTGTGTCTAGGGATTTAAATTTCCAATTAACTTCATACACACATAATAAATACTATAAGGCAACGCCGGGTCCAAGTAGCTTGTAATAATAAAATATAAGGTTCACAACGTTGATAGCAAATTTATTAAACTTTTTGCAAAATAAATTATTTTAAAAATTACACAATATATGCTTAAAAGTATGTGTTTTCGATCGATATCGAATGAGGCGAATTGACCCTAGAATTTAAAATAAAGCTTATTAGAATTATGGTGTAAAGGCTGATATAAATTAAATTAAATTTCCGTTTACGTGCATATTGACATATTTGCAAAATTTTACCATCATACAAACATTTTCTCAAAACTTACATATATATTTAAGCTGTTTCCGTCATTTGGACTAATAAGAGAGCTAGGGTCAAATGTGGACCGATTATCTCGAAATTTGACAAATTGATTACAGATTTTAAAAAAATTATGTAAGCAAAAAATAAACTCAAAACTATCATTACCTTCAGATTTACGAGCGTTTTAGTGATTTTTGTCTCATTTAGTGCGTTTTGACAGAAGAGTTTGTATGGGAGCTATGGTCAAATGTGAACCGATTTCAAATTGGTACAGTGATTTTGTCTTACATAAGCAGTATTTGTTTTAAATTTCAAAAACTATTGATATTTGTGGCCAACATATTAATTCCGGGAAGTGGGACCTATGGGAGGTACCATAAATAATGGATTGATTTTGACAAATTTCAATAACCATGGTCCCACTATCAACAAAATTATCTATGTCAAATTTCACTAAGTTATCTTAAGAATTGCGACCTGGGACCAAATTACCGTATTCGAAATCGATCGAAAACTCAGACTTTTAAGCGAATATTATGAAGTATACTTTAGGGATGTTCAAAGTTACATCGATGCAAAAAGTTTATTGAAATGTGGTATCCATTTTGATTCGTTTTTAAAAATATATATTGTTCAATTAAAACTCTTTTGCTATGGTTCATCTTTTGGCAAATAACTTCAAAAAATATAGTAAACTGTCCATCTTTTAAATAATTTTGATTATCCTTAAAGTATGCTAAACAAATGTTTTGAAAATATCTAAGATTTCGATCGATATCGAATGCCGTAATTCGGCCCCTGTACTTTGATTACGTAGTTTACATGGGGGTTCATCAAAATTTGTATCCATTATATATTCTAAAGGATTAATACATTGTATATTAATTAACACGAATACGCGATTTTGACAGTTTTAAAATTTTGTCCTTGGTTTAATGTTTTTCGGATTTGCCCATATAAAGTTTACTACATTGATAGCAAATTTTATTAAACTTTTTGTAAAAAAATTGTTTTAAAAATCCCTAAGGTATGTTACACAATATTTGCTCAAAAGTATGAGTTTTCGATCGATATCGAATGAGGCAAATTGACCCCAGAATTTGAAATAAAATATAGTTTATTCAAATTTGGGCTTAAAGACTGATATAAATTAATTTAAATTTCCTTTCAAGTACCTTGTAGTCTCTAAGATATAACATTACCCATTTTCCATTATTTTTACATTTTTAATAGAGGCATATTAAGCTGGAGTCTTTGTCGAAAAGCATCAATATTCGTTTACAAAATAACAACTGTAATAAAATAAAATTACAGTTGAAATATAAAATATAATCTTCAATGTCCAATAATTCTGATTTAATTGCAAATTCCATAATATTTTGACATTGACACAAAACTGTTTGATTTGGTCATTTATTTACAATATACCCTTTATTGTCTCAATCTGTCTATCCACGTCAAAAAAAAAAGTATAAAGAAATTGAAATAATGTCCTTGCCCTTGTGAATATTAAAATTAAATTTAAAGCATTTTTTGCTCACTCTTTAGACACAAACAAAAATAGACCTAAAACTAAAAGGCTAAAGTATTTTTAGTTTGCCTTTGCAAAAATATACAACATCGAAATATTTATACATCCATCCGTCCTTCCATCTATTCATAGAACTCGTATACTTTGCGGTTTAATGTTCCAATGAAACGATTATTTTTTCTTTTATACTCGAAATTTTCACAGATGTGGCATTTTTTGCCAATGCGTACTTTTTTTTTGATAAGAAATAGACAAACATAAATAAAAAATTTTACAATTTAAAAGGCTGCTGTGGAATACAATTCATCTTTTTCCCTATTTCTGTGTAAATTTTTAAGATTTTTGTTTTACCCCCAAAAAATACACACGTAGTCACTTTATAAATAAATTTTTGAAAAGAATTCGTTGCCTTTGCTTTGCAGACTAAAATAAAAGAAACTGCTGTAGAAGAAATTTATATCATAAAGGACCTTGATTTTACACCATATTCTTTCCTTAGATGACGTCTAATAAAATTCACGTATATTTCAGTTGTTGTTCATACTCTTCTAAACATATCAAACTCGATTCCTTAAGCTGTTATAGCAAATTAAATTAAGAAAAGTATGAGAACATAAGAACAGACGTTTTCTTAAGTTGGTAATGCTTGTACGTGTAACCGGAAACTTATTCATGCTCGTTATGAAATATTTGGTTGGCTTCGCTTTTTTGTTAAGAATGCAAGCAGAAAAACTGTATGGATTTCAAAATTTTGAAAGTCAAAGTTTGCACTTATCAATAGATTACAGGCAAGTGAGGCAAGAGTTTTGCTAAATCTTCTAAAAAAAAGTTCTTTAAACCAATTTGTTCTAATAACATAACATGAATGGAAAATTCGGTTGGTATTTATAAAAAGTTTTCGGGAAAGGATTACTTTTTAAGTAGAAAATTTCCTCTATAATTAGATTTCTTTAATTGAAAAGATCGGTAGAGCCATAGACGAGTTTTCTATTGAAAGCTTTGTCATAGACGAGTTTTCTACAGAAAACTTTATTATAGACGAGTTTTGTCTAAAAAACTTTGCCATAGACGAGTTTTCTATTGAAAGCTTTGTCATAGATGAGTTTTCTACAGAAAACTTTATCATAAACGAGTTTTCTATAGATAACATTGTTATAGACGAGTTTTCTATAAAAAACTATGTCATAAATGAATTTTCTATAGAAAACTTTGTCAGTTTTCTTTAGAAAATTTTGTCATATACGAGTTTTGTATACAAAACTTTGTCATAGACTAGTTTTTTATAGAAAACTTTGTTATAGACGAGTTTTTAATAGAAAACTATGTCATAAATGAGTTTTCTATAGAAAACTTTGTCAGTTTTCTTTAGAAAATTTTGTCATATACGAGTTTTCTATAGAAAGCTTTGTCATAGACTAGTTTTTTATAGAAAACTTTGTCGTAGACTAGTTTTTTTATGGAAAACTTTGTCATAGACGAGTTTTCTATAGAAAACATTGTCATAAACGAATCATCTATAGAAAACTTTATTATAGACGAGTTTTCTCTGGAAAACTTTGTCATAGGCGAGTTTTTTAAAGAAAACTATATCAAAGACGAGTTTTCTATATAAAACTTTGTCATAGGCGAGTTTTCTATGAAAAACTTTGTCATTGACGAGTATTGTAAAGAAAACTTTGTTATCGACGAAAAGTTTAATAAATTTTGCTATCTAAACACATCCGTTTGTTTGTTAAAACATTCAAGAGACTTTTGACAGATAATCCTAAAGTTATGCTACACAAATGTCTCTGAAATATCTTACATTTAGATCGATATCGAATGCGATCAATATCTATAGAAAACTTTATCATAGACGAGTGTTGCATAGAAAACTTTGTCATAGATAAGTTTTCTATAGAAAACTTTGTCATAGACGAGTTTTCTATAGAAAACTTTGTCATAGACGAGTTTTCTATAGAAAACTTTGTCATAGACGAATTTTCTATAGAAAACTTTGTCATAGACTAGTTTTCTATAGAAAACTTTGTCATCGACTAGTTTTGTATAGAAAACTTTGTCAGCGACGAGTTTTATATAGAAAACTTTGTCATCGACAAGTTTTCTATAAAAAACTTTTTCATTGACTCGTTTTCTATAGAAAACTATGTCATCGACTCGTTTTATATAGAAAACTTTGTCATCAACTCTTTTTCTATAGAAAACTTTGTCATCGACTTTTTTTCTATAGAAAACTTTGTCATCGACTAGTTCTGTAGAAAACTCGACAAGTTTTCTATAGAAAACTTTGTCATCGACAAGTTTTCAATAGAAAACTTTGTCATCGACAAGTTTTCTATAGAAAACTTTGTCATCGACAAGTTTTCTATAGAAAACTTCGTCATAGTCGAGTTTTCTATAGAAAACTTTGTCAGCGACGAGTTTTATATAGAAAACTTTGTCATCGACAAGTTTTCTATAGAAAACTTCGTCATAAACGAGTTTTCTATAGAAAACTTTGTCAGCGAAGACTTTTATATAGAAAACTTTGTCATCGACAAGTTTTCTACAGAAAACTTTGTCATCGACTCGTTTTCTATAGAAAACTGTGTCATCGACTCGTTTTCTATAGAAAACTTTGTCATCGACTAGTTCTGTAGAAAACTCGTCGACTAGTTTTCTATAGAAAACTTTATCATAGAAGTGTTTTCTATAGAAAAGTTTGTCATGGACTCGTTTTCTATAGCAAACTTTGTCATTGACTCATTTTCTATAGAAAACTTTGTCATCGACAAGTTTTCTATAGAAAACTTTGTCATCGACAAGTTTTCTATAGAAAACTTTGTCATCGACAAGTTTTCTATAGAAAACTTTGTCATCGACAAGTTTTCTATAGAAAACTTCGTCATAGACGAGTTTTCTAAAGAAAACTTTGTCATCGACAAGTTTTATATAGAAAACTTTGTCATCGACAAGTTTTCTATACAAAACTTTGTCATCGACTCGTTTTTTATAGAAAACTATGTCATCGACTCGTTTTCTATAGAAAACTTTGTCATCAACTCTTTTTCTATAGAAAACTTTATCATCGACTCTTTTTCTATAGAAAACTTTGTCATCGACTAGTTCTGTAGAAAACTCGTCGACTAGTTTTCTATAGAAAACTTTGTCATCGACAAGTTTTCTATAGAAAACTTTGTCATCGACAAGTTTTCTATAGAAAACTTTGTCATCGACAAGTTTTCTATAGAAAACTTTGTCATCGACAAGTTTTCTATAGAAAACTTTGTCATCGACAAGTTTTCTATACAAAAATTTGTCATCGACAAGTTTTCTATAGAAAAATTTGTTATCGACAAGTTTTCTATAGAAAAATTTGTCATCGACAAGTTTTCTATAGAAAAATTTGTCATCGACAAGTTTTCTATAGAAAAATTTGTCATCGACAAGTTTTCTATAGAAAACTTTGTCATCGACAAGTTTTCTATAGAAAACTTTGTCATCGACAAGTTTTCTATAGAAAACTTTGTCATCGACAAGTTTTCTATAAAAAACTTTGTCATCGACAAGTTTTCTACAGAAAACTTTGTCATCGACAAGTTTTCTACAGAAAACTTTGTCATCGACAAGTTTTCTACAGAAAACTTTGTCATCGACAAGTTTTCTACAGAAAACTTTGTCATCGACAAGTTTTCTACAGAAAACTTTGTCATCGACAAGTTTTCTATAGAAAACTTTGTCATCGACAAGTTTTCTATAGAAAATTTTGTCATCGACTAATTTTGTATAGAAAAATTTGTCATCGACTAATTTTGTATAGAAAACTTTGCCATCGACTCGTTTTCTACAGAAAACTTTGGTATTGACACTTTTTATAGAAGACTTTGTTATCTCCTACATTTTTATGGAAATCATTTAATATATTAGTCAAATTATGAACTTAAATAGAAACCTTTTTTTTATTATGGAGACATTTTGCCATTCATTGTTGTAAAAATCCCTGCTATAATCCCTGGATAAGCCTTCTATCGAAATGATTTTATTAGTAATAATTTTGAAAATATTATTTTATTAACGATCCAAAAGTTAATCTCTCTATTAATCAGCTTAAAATATAAAATTTAATCGTTTCTTTCAAAATTCCCTTTTCTCTACTAAATTTTAATCTTAGAATACAAAAATATTTTATTTAAATCCAGAAAAGGGTGATAAATATTAATATAAAATTTAAGCCGATTAAAAATATTTTATACGCACAAGTTCATTTGGACAATTACAATTTATACAAGAGGACAATTAAATACATTTTAACTAAATAAGTTTTAAAATTCTTAAGAAAATTTTGAAATTCTAAAAGTGTAAGAATTCTAAGCGAGTGGCAAAATATATACAACAAAATAATCACTTGGGTGTTTAAGAAAAAAACTTTACAATTTATTTATTATATTTTCTTACAATGTTGGTCCTTTACTCGTTCATAACTCAAGGATAATGAAGTCATACAAAATAATCTTAGCAGAATATTAAATCCTTTTATGCCGCCGCCGCCGCCGTCGTCGTCATTGTGGTCTGAAATCAATATTAAAATACATGTCACAGGCAAATGGTGTCTCGAATCGTTACTGGTAAAATGTCTTTATTTTATATTATCGTTTATTTCCATCTCCATTGACAGGCGGGTTGAATGCATAATGCGACTCAGAGGAAAAATGCATAAATTTTTGTGACATTTAATAAATTTTAAATAACGTACTTTGATGAATTTCTTAGAATTTTACATAAAAGTGAAGTAATAATAGAAACAAATATTTAAAATGTGTCAAATGATTGTTCATTCTTCAGTGTTACTTTGTACTATTTCCTGTTATTTTTTGGTTTTTAAACGACTTTGGGCCGCAAACTAACTAAAATGGTCAAAATGACTGAGATTTTCTTGAAAAATTGTCAAAAGATTTTTAAATAAAAGAATATTTGAGTTAAGTTTTATTTTAGGCAAGTTTTCGACGATATAGATTTAAGAACAAATTTTGTAGCATATTTTTAGGATAATCTATATATCTTTGAGTTAAAAAAACTAGTCTATGATAAATTTTTCTATGGAAAACTAGTCCATGAACGTTTTCTATAGACAACTAGTCCATGACAAAGTTTTATATAGAAAACTTGTCGATGAAAAAGTTTTCTATAGAAAACTTGTCGATGAAAAAGTTTTCTATAGAAAAATTGTCGATGAAAAAGTTTTCTATAGAAAATTTGTCGATGACAAAGTTTTCTATAGAAAACTTGTCGATGACAAATTTTTCTATAGAAAACTTGTCGATGACAAATTTTTCTATAGAAAACTTGTCGATGACAAATTTTTCTATAGAAAACTTGTCGATGACAAATTTTTCTATAGAAAACTTGTCAATGACAAATTTTTCTATAGAAAATTTGTCGATGACAAAGTTTTCTATAGAAAATTTGTCGATGATAAAATTTTCTATAGAAAATTTGTCGATGACAAAATTTTCTATAGAAAATTTGTCGATGACAAAGTTTTCTATAGAAAACTTGGCGATAACAAAGTTTTCTATAGAAAACTTGTCGATGACAAAGTTTTCTATAGAAAACTTGTCGATGACAAAGTTTTCTATAGAAAACTTGTCGATGACAAATTTTTCTATAAAAAACTTGTCGATGACAAATTTTTCTTTAGAAAACTTGTCGGTGACAATTTTTTCTATAGAAAACTTGTCGATGACAAATTTTTGTATAGAAAACTTGTCGATGACAAATTTTTCTATAGAAAACTTGTCAATGACAAATTTTTCTATAGAAAATTTGTCGATGACAAAGTTTTCTATAGAAAATTTGTCGATGACAAAGTTTTCTATAGAAAATTTGTCGATGACAAAGTTTTCTATAGAAAACTTGTCGATGACAAAGTTTTCTATAGAAAAGTTGTCGATGACAAAGTTTTCTATAGGAAACTTGTCGATGACAAATTTTTATATAGAAAACTCGTCGGTGACAAAGTTTTCTATAGAAAAGTTGTCGATGACAAAGTTTTCTATAGAAAAGTTGTCGATGACAAAGTTTTCTATAGAAAACTTGTCGATGACAAAGTTTTCTATAGAAAACTTGTCGATGACAAAGTTTTCTATAGAAAACTTGTCGATGACAAAGTTTTCTATAGAAAACTTGTCGATGACAAATTTTTCTATAAAAAACTTGTCAATGACAAATTTTTATATAAAAAACTTGTCGATGTCAAAGTTTTCTATAAAAAACTTGTCGATGTCAAAGTTTTCTATAAAAAACTTGTCGATGACAAAGTTTTCTATAGAAAACTTGTCGATGACAAATTTTTATATAGAAAACTCGTCGGTGACAAAGTTTTCTATAGAAAACTTGTCGATGACAAAGTTTTCTATAGAAAAGTTGTCGATGACAAAGTTTTCTATAGGAAACTTGTCGATGACAAATTTTTATATAGAAAACTCGTCGATGACAAAGTTTTCTACAGAAAACTCGTCGATGACAAAGTTTTCTATAGAAAACTCGTCGATGACAAAGTTTCCTATAGAAAACTTGTCGATGACAAAGTTTTCTATAGAAAACTTGTCGATGACAAATTTTTGTATAGAAAACTTGTCGATGACAAATTTTTGTATAGAAAACTTGTCAATGATAAATTTTTTTATAAAAAACTTTGTCGATGTCAAAGTTTTCTATAGAAAACTTGTCGATGACAAAGTTTTCTATAGAAAAGTTGTCGATGACAAAGTTTTCTATAGAAAAGTTGTCGATGACAAAGTTTTCTATAGAAAAGTTGTCGATGACAAAGTTTTCTGTAGAAAAGTTGTCGATGACAAAGTTTTCTATAGAAAAGTTGTCGATGACAAAGTTTTCTATAGAAAAGTTGTCGATGACAAAGTTTTCTATAGAAAAGTTGTTGATGACAAAGTTTTCTATAGAAAAGTTGTCGATGACAAAGTTTTCTTTAGAAAAGTTGTCGATGACAAAGTTTTCTTTAGAAAAGTTGTCGATGACAAAGTTTTCTATAGAAAACTTGTCGATGACAAAGTTTTCTATAGAAAACTTGTCGATGACAAAGTTTTCTATAGAAAACTTTGTCATCGACAAGTTTTCTATAGAAAACTTTGTCATCGACAAGTTTTCTATAGAAAACTTTGTCATCGACAACTTTTCTAAAGAAAACTTTGTCATCGACAACTTTTCTAAAGAAAACTTTGTCATCGACAACTTTTCTATAGAAAACTTTGTCATCAACAACTTTTCTATAGAAAACTTTGTCATCGACAACTTTTCTATAGAAAACTTTGTCATCGACAACTTTTCTATAGAAAACTTTGTCATCGACAACTTTTCTACAGAAAACTTTGTCATCGACAACTTTTCTATAGAAAACTTTGTCATCGACAACTTTTCTATAGAAAACTTTGTCATCGACAACTTTTCTATAGAAAACTTTGTCATCGACAAGTTTTCTATAGAAAACTTTGACATCGACAAAGTTTTTTATAAAAAAATTTATCATTGACAAGTTTTCTATACAAAAATTTGTCATCGACAAGTTTTCTATACAAAAATTTGTCATCGACAAGTTTTCTATAGAAAACTTTGTCATCGACAAGTTTTCTATAGGAAACTTTGTCATCGACGAGTTTTCTATAGAAAACTTTGTCATCGACGAGTTTTCTGTAGAAAACTTTGTCATCGACGAGTTTTCTATATAAAAATTTGTCATCGACAAGTTTCCTATAGAAAACTTTGTCATCGACAACTTTTCTATAGAAAACTTTGTCATCGACAAGTTTTCTTGTCGATGACAAAGTTTTCTATAGAAAACTTGCCGATGACAAAGTTTTCTATAGAAAACTTGTCGATGACAAAGTTTTCTATAGAAAACTTGTCGATTACAAAGTTTTCTATAGAAAACTTGTCGATGACAAAGTTTTCTATAGAAAACTTGTCGATGACAAAGTTTTCTATAGAAAACTTGTCGATGACAAAGTTTTCTATAGAAAACTTGTCGATGACAAAGTTTTCTATAGAAAACTTGTTGATGACAATGTTTTCTCTAGAAAACTTGTCGATGACAAAGTTTTATGTAGAAAGCTAGTTGAAGACAAAATTTCCTGTAGAAAACTTCTTAAGTAAACTTTTCGATTAGAAAATTTTATCTAGCCTATCGTTAGATGGGAAAGTCTTATATAGAAACATTTTTGATAATTGAGTTTTCCATACGAAACATAAATTTTTAATTATGACAACTTTGATGTAAATATTTGAAAATTTTGTAAATTCAGAGACATCAAGCTGTGATGATTCTTATAGACTATTATAGAAAATATTCATTGCTACTTAAAAAGAAAAAATTTATTCATCTACAGACATACATTCTGTATACGTAGATAAGTACATACTTATGTATGTATATATGAGATCCAAAAGAAAATTAACTTAATTTTTTGTAAATTTCGTTCTAAATGAAAAATTATTTTAAAATGTAGAGAATTCTAATATAGCATTGAAAAATATGTAGTCTGTTCAAAATTACTTGAAATTCCCCGATATGATTTTTTAACGAGATATTAGTGCCGTTTTCTTACTATGTAATATTTAGAGCATTTTCAGATGATCCTCCTGCAATTAGTCGCAATGTTATATATTAGTATATATGTATAATACAATACAAAAGTACATATGTTTGTTAATAATGTATATACAATAATTGTAAAATATATAAAAGACAACTATAAAAATTAAAGCAACAGCGAACTCAGCATGTGTAATACTCGTATATAAAAATATATTTATATATTTTTTGTTCGAGTGAAAATTGTCATTTATTCGAATACAATAAAAGAAATTATGCCACAAACATATGTAATGATAATAATAATAATTAAAAAAATAAATTATATAATTATGACAGTCTCTCGAACTTAAAACTATCGATAGTTTGACATTCATTCGATGTCTTTGTATATTGTTCATTTAGTTATTGAAGGATAAACACTTAATATACATCGATAGTTTTATCTTAATATTGTTTAATACACCCACTGCCACATTCTAAAATTTTAAACTTAAATCCTTTGATAGAAAATGATAAAAATGCATTAAATGCGTTATTTAAGCTCAATTGGTACTTAAGGAAATGCTTAAGCAGGAAAATATGTATTCATTAATTTATCCGAGGCCTTGGGGTAATACTTTCTTCATAATGGCCTTAAATATGATTAACACGTGCAAATAATTGAACAATATTTAAACATACTTTTTTTAAATAATTTCTCTTAAGGAAATATTGGCATTTTAATTAAACTCCTTTGAATTAAGTATTAACTACATTATTTAGAATTACTAAGCCTTTATAATGAACCGCCTGGAAGTATGCAATAGATTTCTATGAATTTGAATGGTTTTCGAAATATTGAAACATAACTTTTAAATGTTTATATAGACATAAAGAAATGCTTTTTATATTACGGTAAGTGGTCAGTCCGAGGCCAAATTACTGCATTCGATATCGATCGAAATCTTAGATATTTTCAAAGCATTTGTATAGCATACTTTAAGGATAATCAAAATTATTTAAAAAATGTACAGTTTACTATATTTTTTTGAAGTCATTTGCCAAAATATGATCAATAGTAAAAGAGTTTTAATTGAACTTTATGTTTTTAAAAACTAATCAAAATGGATACCAAATTTCAATAAATGTTTTGCATCGAAATAACTTTTAATCGCTTAAAAGTCTGAGTTTTCGATCGATATCGAATGCGGTAATTTGGCCCCTGGTTATGAAATTCACTTAGACTATGAGCAATTTACCTCATAGTTTCTCATAGTTTGCTTTCACTGAAGCTATTTAGGAAGTAATTTATAAAGTAGTAGTGAAAAGGAGAGGTAAAGCTTTTTTATACCATTCACCACCATAGGTGGAAACGGTATATTGGGTTTGTACTGATGCTTAAAACGCATAGAAATATATATGGTCCAAGATACACCTTTTAGTATATTGATCGACTCAAATCACCCCTTGAGTTGATTTTACGACGCACAGTGGGATGATTTAAAAATATAATGGAAATAAGTCCGTAACTTCTAAACCGTTGGGCGGATTTAAAAAAAAAAATGAGGATATAGCAGATGTGTTGGGGAGCTTAAGTTTTGAACCCGGAAAGCTAATTTTTACTTACGTAAGCTTGTTATTAAAGATATTTTAATGAAATTTGGCACAGACTTATATATTGGTCCCTATACTTTTTGGGCAAAATCGGATTCCTATTTCGGGTACCTCCCGTAGGGATGAATATCCTAAATAGAATTTTTGACCCATTACTGCCACAAGTTTAATTGTATTTTAATAATATTCAGCATAAATATTGCTTATAGTAACCTTAATCAGAGTACTTAATTTTATAAAAATCGGTCCATATTAGACTATACCTCCCATACAGGACACATTCTCAAAAGTCTTTTAAGTACCTAGAAATGCATAAAAACGCTTTTAATGCCAAAGATAATTGCATTTAATCAGTAAAACACACAGATAAATATTTTGTAAATATTAACAGACAAGTCAAATTTTGTAACAATCGGTCCACAATTGACCCTTGCTGCCATACTAGATTCTTAGCAAATGACATAAGTCTACTAAAATCTTAAGATTTTGAAAAAGATTGCATATACGAGTATATTTTTTGTCTCAAAGACAGATTCTTGGTCCATATTTGACCTTAGTAGTTCATATTGTTCAACAGTATAATTGCACGTCATGTCTATTTTTAGAACAGTGAAGTTGCACCATTTCTTAAGACGCATTGTTTAAGCTTTTTGTTCTACAGCCAGTTTTATTTCTTTTACATCGACGGCGTGTTATTGCTGTAGGCTAACCACAGATAGAGAATGCCGTGGTAATTAATAATTTAAATAGAAGTTAAAAATTATGTTTAGTACCCTTTAATGATAATAAAACATATTTAGTTCTTTAGTGTACGAAAGAAAATATGTATGACTAATGGAGTCTCCCTAATCTTTAACATAACCGCGTGTCTTTTGATCAGACATATCCTTTTATGACGTATTTAAGTAGGGTTACATCAGGTCATAAAAACGATTAATTGTGAGACTTACGTACGCCTATTTTTACAATCTGTTAAGGTCAAAGACCGAGCATATTTTAGAATTCCATGCGCATATTCTCCAAATTTGTAGGCCAAGGTTTTAAGGATTTTCTCTACTTGGTCTTTTCATCGAAGTTTTGGACGTCCTCTTCTAGTTAACAATAGGAAGGGTAGTAATTATACTAATTTTAGCTTTTTCGTAGTTAGTGTTTTTATCCAGGAGTGGGTTACTGCCCTGCAGTAAATGCCATCAGAGAAACAATACTGTTTTGCTATTGACAATGTCTCCAGTACTACTTGCCTATTTTGCCCCATCCAATGTTATCTACTATTGACATTTAACATTTAGAGTTCCTACGAAATCTACCAGTAGACATTACAAATATTTACTTAGTATTGACTTTGTAGTTCTTTTGGTCCAAATGGAGACATTGGGATCAAATCGGGGCCTATTGATATACATATATGTTGACACATTCGTTGACAATGTCACCAGATATATACTAGAATAGTTGTCTCTATATATTCACTATTTCAGTACTGAACTAAAATTGGGGACATTTGAATTGATGTTACACAAAGTGTTGACATAGAGACACATGGTTGTAGTTTTAATGGGTGTTTTTTTTAGAGGTATAGAACTTCGAATTGAAATAAAACACAAGAAAATCGTTTTAATGTCCATCAATTTGGCTTTATTGGAAGGATAATTTTATGCCATTAATGTTTAAATATGATTTTGGGCATGTGGCCGCCGCGGCTGGCTCGAATAAAGCCAATTCTACAGGTCCAATTTTCAACTACTTTTTCGAGCATATGGGGCCGTATGTTTTCAATAACGCCACGAATGTTGGCTTCCAAGTCCCCTAACGTTTCTGGTTTGTTGGCGTAGACGAGCGACTTCACATATCCCCAAAGAAAATAATCCAGTGGTGTCAAATCGCACGATCTTGGTAGCCAATTGACAGGTCCATTCCGCGAAATTATGCGCTCATCGAATGTTTCCTTCAATAAATCAATGATGACGTGCGCTGTGTGGCATGTAGCGCCGTCTTGTTGGAACCACAACTCATCCACATTCATGCCATCCAATTGAGGAACAAAATAGTCGGTTATCATGGCTCTATACCGGTCTCCATTTATGGTATCTGACTCTCCAGCATTATTTCGGAAGAGGTATGGCCTAATGACTCCACCAGCCCATAGAGCACACCAAACAGTCAGTTTTTGTGGATGTAATGGCGTCTCAAGGGTCTCATGTGGATTCTCTTCACTCCAAATGCGGCAATTTTGCTTGTTGACGTAGCCATTCAACCAAAAATGAGCCTCATCACTGAACAAAATTTTGCGATGAAAATCAGCATCGAGATCAATCTCATTTTCGGCCCATACACCAAAATCACGACGCATTACATGGTCTCGCGGCTTTAATTCTTGCACCAGCTGGATCCTGTAAGGTCGCAAGCCAAGATCTTTGCGCAAAATCTTCCATAAAGTTGATGGACAAAGCTCCAATTGCTGTGCGCGGTGGCGAATCGATTCATTCGGGTCCTCTTCAACACTTTGCTCTACAGCGGCAATTGTTTCTTCGGTGCGCACTGTTCGACGTCGCTGCGGATGCGTATTATCACATAGAGTAAACGTAGTGCGAAAACGATCCATGGTTAACCGAATTAATTGCTCTGATGGACGATTATGTCGACCATAAAATGGACGGAGCTTGCGGTAAACTTCGCGAACTGAACCATTATTTTCAAAATAAATTTGCACGATTTGCAAGCGTTGTTCTTTTGTCAACCTGTTCATGATGAAATGGCAAACCAAACTAAATATTAATCACTTGACAGCTGACAAAATGGCCGCCAGTTAAAAAAGTGATGCCAACTTAAAGTTCTATACCTCAATAAAAAACACCCGAACTACAGGGTAGTCAGACGTCTTTACTCATATTGTTATAGTTCTTATAGGAGAACTCGCGGCTCATGTAAGCTCACTACATCAACGGGTTTTAATGTAGTTCCCCTGGTTATACCACGAGGAGGTTAGTTGAGATAAAAGATAACTAAGATAAGTCTGGGCTTACCAAGCTAAGACTGATCAAAAACGTTGCTTAGCTGTTGGCTGTTAACTTTTAATTATAGAACAGGTCGCAACTTTTAAGATAATTTGAAAAAATTTGTCACAGACAGTT
The DNA here is from genome assembly GCA_933228675.1 of Stomorhina lunata. Lineage (NCBI taxonomy): Eukaryota > Metazoa > Arthropoda > Insecta > Diptera > Rhiniidae > Stomorhina > Stomorhina lunata. Next base: position 96,635,409 of record OW121742.1, on the reverse strand, counting down.
TTTTTCGGCTCCCAGAGAACTACCACCCGGAATTAAAATTTTGTCGATAAATGTCAGTATATATTTTTTTTAAATTTTAAAGAAATATTGCTTATATAATTAATTACTATACCAAATTTCGTTGAAATCGAAACATATTTGACAAAAGCTTCCATACCCTCCTATTAAAAGAAAAAAAAAAAAAAAATCACAATGGAAATTTAATATTTATTGTTGTACACATAATTTCTGTATAAACTGTAATACAATTGACAATCGGTCTTCATTTAATCATAGCTTTCATATCATGGGTCAAATCACTGCATTCGATATCGATAGAAAACTCAGATTATTAAGCAAATATTGTGTAACATACTTTAGGGATTTTCAAAATAATTTATTTTGCAAAAAGTTTAATAAAATTTAAAATCTAAACATTTCCGTCTGTTTGTTAAAACATTTAGTTTAACTAAAATTTACAAATTGACAATTAAGTTACAATGCAGTGAATCTTATATCGTCGGCTTAATGTAAAAACTTGCTAAGTCCACTTTTTAAGTAAATTAAGATTTTGATAACATGTGGTAGAGAAATATACGTTCCGTCTACCAGCGTATAAGTTTTCCTTAATTAGAGTCTTAAAGAAAAACTGCTAAGTCCACTTATAGAAAATGCTTGTAAGTAACTGTTAAATCCAGTACAACTTTTTTGAAATATGAAAAATATAAAATATAATTTTGAATTATACAAATTTTTGTGTCTCTCCTGTAAAATTTTCTGAATGTAAGCAGGTTTTCATAATAAGCCGACTCAATATCCCAGCAAAACTTTGGTAATGGCAAGTACTCTGATAACTGGTTACCTTGTAACGACTACAACATACCATCCGAATAAATAATAAGTTATTACAGAAGTACTTATTTGTAATTAAGATGGTAATTTAAACTGAATGGCCCCGGTTCAAATCCCACCAAGGGCAACAATTTTTTTTAGTTTTTTTTTTATTAAAAGAGTCTTTTTAAATGATTTTTGAATTTTAAGAACTTAAATATTATCTTCTGTAAAAAAAATTTGTAAAACTAACTCACGTTAATGAAAAAATGCCATCATGAGTCAATTTTGATTATATAGGGGATGTTGAATACCAAACTCGATTCTAATTGGTCTTAACTTGGTAAGGCCAACTTATCTGGGTCATCCTTCATCTCAACTGTAGACACACACCTCCTCATGGTATCACCCGGGGAGCTAGTTTAACACCCATTAATATTGTGAGTTAACATGTTCCGAGAGTTGTCCCATAAGATCGTTAAAAATGGGTTAGGATTACGGGCTAGTGACCCTCTCTTGAAAACAAACACAATGAAGAGGATAAAATTAGAATTGAAATGTCCCACTGCCTAATGTTAGAGGAGGATGTCCGAAACTTCGATAGAAAGACCAAGTAGAGGAACATTTTTCAAAGCTTGGCCTATAAAATTGGAGAATATTCGCACAAGATCGAAATCCATGGAATTCTAAAATATGCTCGGACTTTGACCTTAACAGGTTGTAACATTTAAGTAAGTAAGAGTCAATCTTATGTAAAAACTTATACAAAAAAGATTTAAATTGTTTAAGTTTTAAAATAATTTTAAAAAAGTTTAAAAATAATTACAAAAAATCGTATAAAAATATTTTTCCAAAAATTACAACAAAGCAAAAAAAGCAGGGAAAAACAAAGTTATTTTCACATGATTTTGGATCTAAAAATAAAAATTGTTTATATTAATTATAAGCTGCTAAGTTTTCAACATATGAAGTAGCTCAGTGGAAGAGTCTCTGCCTAGCAGTCGGAGGGTCTGGGTTCGAGCCCCCATGGGATCATAAAAAAAATTTTGTATTTCGTTTAAAAATATATGTTTTTAATAAAACAACAACAAAAAAGTTGTTGCTGTTGTTGTTGTTGCTTTCAAATTGCTTACCCAAGTCATTACTTTTCTGCAATTGGTAAGTACTTGCCTCCAATGACATCCCCATGTTAATGTAATGACTTAAACAGAGAATGAGTAAGTAGTTCGTGTTCAATAGTTTAACTGTTTAACTCATTATTTGGTAATGAAAAGTTTTACTGGGATGTTATATATTATTTAGATTATCCTAAAAGTATGCTACACAACTGTTTCTGAAATATCTTACATTTCGATCGATATCGAATGCCGCGATTTGGAACCAGACGTAATGAAGGAAGTTGCTTAAATCTGTTAAGTCTTGAGAAAATGTTTTTTTGATGCTTATATGGAGCAAAGATTTGTATTTATGCAAGAAAAAGAAAATACATTTGATCTCAGTGGTTTAGGACAGGACTGAAAACAGGTTTCCACTATTTTGTACCAAATATTAAAATAAAATGTACTTTTTAGACCATTAAGGTACCACTTTTTAGATTTATTAGAAAATTTATTAAAAAGGATATACATAGTTAAAAAAATATGATTTAATGACTTAGAGTCTTCATTTTTATTTAAATTTTAATGTCGCAGTGCCTGTCCTTTAAGAAGCAAATGAAATAATGGTCCGATTTCAAATTTCAAATTTATCTTTTCAAATTGTAATACGTATGTTCCTAAAATAGACTTAAAAAGTAATGCAGAGTCCGTACAAAAAATTAATATTTTTTGGCCATTCTGGTAAATATGTGTTAAAAATATCAGTACAATGGCTAGAAAATAAATTATGCTAGTTACTTATTTAAAACTTCTAAAAACTCAATAGGTAATTTTAAAAAATCTAAAACTTTAAAGATGTTATGTCCTTATCTTAATACTCTGAAAATCTAAGATTTGCATATTGTTTCAAATAGGATGCTTTGGTATCGAGGAGAAACAAGGCTTAAAATGTACCAAAAAAGTAAAATTGTACCATCTTTGCCATACCTGGTTTAAGCTACCCTTGAAAATGTCTCCCTATATTTCGAAATATATAAAAGGTATGCAGATTGTAGTATATTTTCTACCCTATTTGAAATTAAAATTGAATCTGTTAGTTCCACAGAGACACTGAATTATAATGTGGCATATTCTATCACATGGTCAAACAAACAATTAACAATATACTTCCCTACTTGTAAAATGAATTGCCTTTTCTAGGAATTTTTCAATGTATATGAATTTTGTTTTATTAATTTTTTGCAAGTTAAAACAATTTTTCTACTTATTTATTGTACGAGTATTTCATTAGCAGTTCAATTTTTCAAGGTTAAAATGTTACAGGAAATCTTTCGATTGTCAAAAGCTGTTGTTGCTACATTTCCGTTTTGGAAAACAAAAACTGTTTTTCATATTTTTAAAAGGAATTAAGACGGAACTATAGGAAAATACTTTTTCAGAAGGTGTTGGCAAACTAATCATTATGGGTTTTTGTAAAAATTGGAATAGGAAAATATGAGCAAACAAAAAATCGACAAATATTTTAAATTAGTTCCTCTTGATAATGATTTATGAATGAACTTTTAAGCGAAAATAGCGTTACGTTATTAGTGAAAACTCCATTAGTTAAAAAACTCTAGTGCTTTTACAAGTGTTAGAGATGGTCTTTCATATTGAAACTGCTGGGTATTTGTAAGTATATATGTATGTAGTATGTATATGTCTGTCTTAATGTATATGCTTACAATTTCTGATGTCGATGATGTTTCTTCGAATGTTCTTTTCTTTCCATTGAGTAGAAGCACTTAAAGCTTTAAGAACAATAGAATAGAAAAGGATTCTCTCAACTATAATGATTCTATAACATTATGTGGGCTTCCTTGTCTTAACATTTTGTTGTTTTTCTAACACATTATTTATTTTTTAAATTGAAAATGCGATAATGAACAATAATGACACTTATTGTTATTATTGTCTAAACATTAAATGTATTTAAGTGTTTTTAATCAGACTATAAAAGTTTGCAAATACATTTTGAAGTTAGGTGTCGTTTTATTTGAATTTTAAATTTATTTGAATTTGTATAACTAGAATAAAATTAAGAGTTTCATTGAATTAATAAATATTTAAAGAAGAATATTAATTTTATATGTAGATATTTTTGAGGAATTCAAATTTAAAGGTCACTATCAAAAAATCAACACTTTAAATTCGAAATAGGAATTTTTTGAAAACTTTCCTATAAAAATAGGAATTTTTTGAAAACTTTCCTATAAAAATAGGAAATTTTTGAAAAATTTCCTATAAAAATAGGAAATTTTTGAAAAATTTCCTGTAAAAATAGGAAATTTTTGAAAAATTTCCTGTAAAAATAGGAAATTTTTGAAAAATTTCCTATAAAAATAGGAAATTTTTGAAAAATTTCCTATAAAAATAGGAAATTTTTGAAAAATTTCCTATAAAAATAGGAAATTTTTGAAAAATTTCCTATAAAAATAGGAAATTTTTGAAAAATTTCCTATAAAAATAGGAAATTTTTGAAAAATTTCCTATAAAAATAGGAAATTTTTGAAAAATTTCCTATAAAAATAGGAAATTTTTGAAAAATTTCCTATAAAAATAGGAAATTTTTGAAAAATTTCCTATAAAAATAGGAAATTTTTGAAAAATTTCCTATAAAAATAGGAAATTTTTGAAAAATTTCCTATAAAAATAGGAAATTTTTGAAAAATTTCCTATAAAAATAGGAAATTTTTGAAAAATTTCCTATAAAAATAGGAAATTTTTAAAAAATTTCCTATAAAAACAGGAAATTTTTGAAAAATTTCCTATAAAAATAGGAAATTTTTGAAAATTTTCCTATAAAAAAAGGAAATTTTTGAAAAATTTCCTATAAAAATAGGAAATTTTTGAAAAATTTCCTATAAAAATAGGAAATTTTTGAAAAATTTCCTATAAAAATAGGAAATTTTTGAAAAATTTCCTATAAAAATAGGAAATTTTTGAAAAATTTCCTATAAAAATAGGAAATTTTTGAAAAATTTCCTATAAAAATAGGAAATTTTTGAAAAATTTCCTATAAAAATAGGAAATTTTTGAAAAATTTCCTATAAAAATAGGAAATTTTTGAAAAATTTCCTATAAAAATAGGAAATTTTTGAAAAATTTCCTATAAAAATAGGAAATTTTTGAAAAATTTCCTATAAAAATAGGAAATTTTTGAAAAATTTCCTATAAAAATAGGAAATTTTTGAAAAATTTCCTATAAAAATAGGAAATTTTTGAAAAATTTCCTATAAAAATAGGAAATTTTTGAAAAATTTCCTATAAAAATAGGAAATTTTTGAAAAATTTCCTATAAAAATAGGAAATTTTTGAAAAATTTCCTATAAAAATAGGAAATTTTTGAAAAATTTCCTATAAAAATAGGAAATTTTTGAAAAATTTCCTATAAAAATAGGAAATTTTTGAAAAATTTCCTATAAAAATAGGAAATTTTTGAAAAATTTCCTATAAAAATAGGAAATTTTTGAAAAATTTCCTATAAAAATAGGAAATTTTTGAAAAATTTCCTATAAAAATAGGAAATTTTTGAAAAATTTCCTATAAAAATAGGAAATTTTTGAAAAATTTCCTATAAAAATAGGAAATTTTTGAAAAATTTCCTATAAAAATAGGAAATTTTTGAAAAATTTCCTATAAAAATAGGAAATTTTTGAAAAATTTCCTATAAAAATAGGAAATTTTTGAAAAATTTCCTATAAAAATAGGAAATTTTTGAAAAATTTCCTATAAAAATAGGAAATTTATGAAAAATTTCCTATAAAAATAGGAAATTTTTGAAAAATTTCCTATAAAAATAGGAAATTTTTGAAAAATTTCCTATAAAAATAGGAAATTTTTGAAAAATTTCCTATAAAAATAGGAAATTTTTGAAAAATTTCCTATAAAAATAAGAAATTTTTGAAAAATTTCCTATAAAAATAGGAAATTTTTGAAAAATTTCCTATAAAAATAGGAAATTTTTGAAAAATTTCCTATAAAAATAGGAAATTTTTGAAAAATTTCCTATAAAAATAGGAAATTTTTGAAAAATTTCCTATAAAAATAGGAAATTTTTGAAAAATTTCCTATAAAAATAGGAAATTTTTGAAAAATTTCCTATAAAAATGGGAAATTTTTGAAAAATTTCCTATAAAAATAGGAAATTTTTGAAAAATTTCCTATAAAAATAGGAAATTTTTGAAAAATTTCCTATAAAAATAGGAAATTTTTGAAAAATGTTCCTATAAAAATAGGAAATTTTTGAAAAATTTCGTATAAAAATAGGAAATTTTTGAAAAATTTCGTATAAAAATAGGAAATTTTTGAAAAATTTCCTATAAAAATAGGAAATTTTTGAAAAATTTCGTATAAAAATAGGAAATTTTTGAAAAATTTCGTATAAAAATAGGAAATTTTTGAAAAATTTCGTATAAAAATAGGAAATTTTTGAAAAATTTCGTATAAAAATAGGAAATTTTTGAAAAATTTCGTATAAAAATAGGAAATTTTTGAAAAATTTCCTATAAAAATAGGAAATTTTTGAAAAATTTCCTATAAAAATAGGAAATTTTTGAAAAATTTCCTATAAAAATAGGAAATTTTTGAAAAATTTCCTATAAAAATAGGAAATTTTTGAAAATTTTCCTATAAAAATAGGAAATTTTTGAAAAATTTCCTATAAAAATAGGAAGTTTTTGAAAAATTTCCTATAAAAATAGGAAATTTTTGAAAAATTTCCTATAAAAATAGGAAATTTTTGAAAAATGTCCTATAAAAATAGGAACTTTTAGAAACCTTTTACGTCTGCTTTCTTGAAGCCCCAACATCGTAGACAAGGCTGAAAGGTCCAGCGAATGCAAAGTTCGCTTATAACGTGGACGGTTAAGTGGCGATTATATGGTGCCTATTATATCAACTGTTTGAAAGACGTTTTCAATACCAGATAGGAATGATTGGATGGGAGGAAATGATGGCTTTCTACTTATTATAACAGGTTTTAAAATGATCCTGATCAAGGGGATTCCTTTGGACTATATAGTTCAAATAAAAGAACATAAAAAGTTATGAAGCTCCAATAGTAATGCATTGTAATTTCAGATAATTTCTTATGGATTTAACATTCAATTCAGAGATAGTTTGTCTCAAAAAGTTGTTCTTTTGAAATACTTTTTTAAAACCTATTAACAATGGCAATTCCAAAAAGTTTTCATGTCCTTTATAAATTTCAAATATTTTTAAATAAATATTTTTGTATTGAAAGATATTTATATTGCTACATATCTTCAAAGGCGTAATGTAATCCGAAAAACGTGTTAAAATCTTTTGAAAATCCGATATTAAATCATTACAATATAATAAGATTTTTACTTATTTGTAGAATTAATATCAAAAACTGTTAAATAAGATTGCCTAAAAGCAATTACCAACACCATTACATCTTCCTGGCATGTAGACGTTAATACACAAATAGTCAGTCAATCTTGATTTAAACATTTCTTGATGTAAATATGTAAGCGTATTTTACAATTTTCACTACTTAAATATAATAAATATTTAATTTCATCAAAAGGGCGACATTTCCAGCTTAAAATGTACATTTAACATAAGATAAAGTAAAAAGTAAAATAACAAAAAAAAAAAAAAATTACACAATAATGTTTATATGTATTTACGTATCTACATAAATATTCTATAAATATATTTGTATGTAGTACTATAGTATATAGTATACTACAGTATGTACTGCATACATTATATGTACCTTTATATGTTTGTATGTACTTTCTTATAATGACGTATGTTATAGAGTAAATGTCAGCTTATTTAACATAAACTTCCCACCCATTCGAGCATAAGTTCTTATCCTTATTTAAATTTTATATTTATACGTGTGGTAACATTGCATAACCTCTTAAGCTAAATTAAGTAAATTTACATGTTTTTTTTCTACAACTTAAATCAATATTTGTTCATGCCTAAAAGTATGTAATAGAATTTTAAATCTGATCAGCGTTAAGACATTTAGCACAGTGGGAATGAATACAAAAAAATTATATATATTTTGTTTTATTTACGTATAATAGATAAAATAAAATAACAACAACGACATTAAAAAATGTGGACACACAAAGCTAGACACACCTACACAATTATCGTTTTCACTTTTTCCAAAATCATGTAACACAGGTCACATTGTAAAGGAAACTTTCTAAAAATGTAATGAAATGATTTAGGTTTGCTTTGTTTTTACTAATTCCATGCTAACAGTTTTAGAGGAACGCCCATCCCAAAGGGCACAAATCCAAGTTTAACTTGAATTTAATTATTTAACTAGAAAACAAAATGTTTCATCAACTTGGTAACTCTACTGGCAGTTGGCAGATAAATTCGTAGACTAACATTAATTGATACAAATTAATTTAATGAAAGAAAAAAATTCCAGGGGCCAAATTACGGCATTCGATATCGATCGAAATCTTAGATATTTTCAAAACATTTGTATAGCATACTTTAAGGATAATCAAAGTTATTTAAAAGATGCACAGTTTACCATATTTTTTTGAAGTTATTTGCCAAAAGATGAACAATTGTAAAAGAGTTTTATTTGAACTATATATTTTTAAAAACGAATCAAAATGGATACCAAATTTCAATAAACTTTTTGCATCGAAGTACCTTTGAACATCCCTAAAGTATACTTCACAATATTCGCTTAAAAGTCTGAGTTTTCGATCGATATCGAATGTGGTAATTTGGCCCCTGGCCTTTTTGGCTTATAAATCATTTGTGGTAAGACAGATTATTTTTTCAAACGTGAGATTGCTGACAAATTTATAAATGCATTAGCATAAAAAAATAATTTATATAAAGTTTAACACAGACAAATAACATTTTTTTAAGTAACTTAATTTGCTATATTTTTGAAATTTTTTCAAAAGAATACATTTTTTAACGCTTTATAAAGGATTAGGCTTCATTGATGAGTGTAAATTATATTTTGAATAACCATATGTGATCGAAAACCAGCAATTTTTGGACAAAACTTGAGCTTTTGTGTCTGTAAAAAAATTTGACTATAGATTTCAAAATGTTTTTTAATGAAATTATTTTAAGTGTATTGTTCGTAAGGTCTGTGTAAAAATCTGATAGGACCCAGCCACAAACAGGGTCACACGGCCAGTTTTCTAAAAAAAATCAAATTTTCGAAAAGCGTATTCATCTGTATTTAAAAATGTTAATTCAAATTTCGGAACCATTTCTAAAATTTATATATTTATATATCTGAATATTGTTCTATACTGTGTCTAAAAATGGTCATAATACCTTGTTTAGTTTTAGAGATTTTTGCTAGCAAATTACAATGTAACGTTAAAAAATTACATAAATTTATTACAAAAAGTGTACTTTTATGTATTTAAAAACGTTCATAAAAATTTCAGATCTCGTTCTCAAATTAATATTTCTGAATGTCTTATATATTGGTCTTTACTTTTTTCAAAAATCAACCTAATACCTTATTTAGTTTTAGAGATTTTTGAAAAATTTTAAAAAGTTATATTCAAAAATTATGTAAATTTACTGTTGTTGCACTTTTGTTGGCAAAACTCTTAATAAAATTTCTTAATTATAAATTTCTTAACCTCACTTTAAAGTATATAAAATTACCTTTCAATTGATGTATAACATGTCTACCTTATCTTATTTTGGTAGAATGATATTGTTAAGACAAAACAAATAAACATTTAGTTTTCAATCGATATCAACTCCGGTGATTTAGCCTCTGGAGCCAAATTAGCGCATTCGATATCGATCGAAAACTCAGGAGCTAAATTACCGCATTCGATATCGATTGAAAACTCAGACTTTTAAGCAAATATTGTGAAGTATACTTTAGGGATGTTCAAAGTTACTTCGATGCAAAAAGTGTATTGAAATTTGGTATCCATTTTGATTCGTTTTTAAAAACATGTAGTTCAATTAAAACTCTTTTACTATTGGTCATCTTTTGGCAAATAACTACAAAAAAATAATGTAAACGGAGCATCTTTTAAATAATTTTGATTATCCTTAAAGTATGCTATACAAATGTTTTAAAAATATCTAAGATTTCGATCGATATCGAATGCTGTAATTAGGGCCCATACTTTTAAGCAAATATTGTGAAGTATACTTTAGGGATGTTCAAAGTTACTTCGATACAAAAAGCTTATTGAAGTTTGGTATCTATTTTGATTCGTTTTTAAAAGTATATAGTTCAATTAAAACTCTTTTACTGTTGTTCATCTTTTGGCAAATAACTTCAAAAAAATATAGTAAACTGTGCATCTCTTAAATAATTTTGATTATTCCTAAAGTATGCTTTACAAATGTTGTGAAAATATATAAGATTTCGATCGATATCGAATGCCGTAATTTGGCCCCTGAATTGAATTTAAGAATTCGACTTTAGAATTTTAAGATTTCGTAAAATATTTGTAGTATACTTTTAAGAGCTTCGTATAAAAATATGTGTCAAACAATAGTTTAAAATATAATATTTGGTAAAATGTATAAGTACTTTTCTATTTCGAATGCTCAATATGACAAGTATTTAACATTTAATAGATGACTATTAAATATATAAGTCATTTGTATAATAAATATGAAAATATTAATTACTAAATTTATTGCCATAAGAATAAATCATTTACAAAAATGTTTTAGCAAATAGAAAAATGTCATTTTAAATCTAAATAAATTAAATTTGCAAAGATAAATCTTTGCTTAGCATAAACTCATTTATGTGTTAATCAATCAATGTAGGTACAGGAAGTTTTTGGGTTAAAAGCTAAGAAATAAGGAATTTTGCTACATTGTTACCCTACACATGGAGGGGAATAGGTATTAGCCTTTTAATACTATTTTTGTTATTCTGGGGCCAAATTACGGCATTCGATATCGATCGAAATCTTATATATTTTCACAACATTTGTAAAGCATACTTTAGGGATAATCAAAATTATTTAAGAGATGCACAGTTTACTATATTTTTTGGAAGTTATTTGCCAAAAGATGAACAATAGTAAATGAGTTTTAATTGAACAATATATATTTTTAAAAACGAATCAAAATGGATACCAAATTTCAATAAACTTTTTGCATCGAAGTAACTTTGAACATCCCTAAAGTATACTTCACAATATTCGCTTCAAAGTCTGAGTTTTCGATCGATATCGAATGCGGTAATTTGGCCCCTGTTGTTCTTTCGTAAATTTGTTATAATTTTTTTTTATATACAATGAAGTAGGGCACTACGTGGTCGCGCTTGACCGACTTTAATACTCATACGTAGTTTTTTTAAAGGCTTATCTAAGGCATTCCTTAAATTCCTTTTCAAAGTGATTTTTTTTTATTAAATTTTATATTGAAAAATATTCTTTGAAATGGAAACGAGTTTCGTATTCATCTGTTTTTAGGATATTATATGGTCGTTCTTGCTTCTTTCTTAACGTCAAAATAAAATTAATGAATTAATCCTTACAAGCAGACATTGTCTTGCTTTCGTTAAGCTCGTTTATCAAGGTTAAATAGATTACAAAATATTTTGCATAGCGACGTCAGTCAATGGAGCGCTAAAACCAATTCCTTTTAGTATAAAGGGTGTTGCGAAAGGAGAATTTAAATTGAGTTTGTTCTTTTTAAGGAAGACTGTAGAAGAAAACCTAAGAATTATGAACCTAGGACTATGAAATCCATTGTAGACATGTGATTATGTAGAAGAATGTTATCGCACAATAGGTCTGATTACTAGCTATTCCAATGGATATCAAGTATAGATCTCTATCTATGACATTTGCTCTAAAACATTTAGTTTTCGTAGCAATACATTTTATATCAGAAACAAACTTTAAATGATAGTGACTTAAATTAATTTCTACTATAAATTTCAGATAGGATTTATGCCTGCAATTTAAATAAATACTAGCAAGAACCACTATTACTTATAGCTATTATAAATTTTATACTTGCGAACACGTAGCAAAATAGATATAAATACATATGGGCAAAAATCAAACAGTTTTTATTCCTTTGAAACCGACTTTCAACTCGAATAATTTTTGTACCCTTAGGAGTTCGGAAAATCTAATTAAAGATCTTGAACTCGCAAAAACTTTTGTATACTGAACACGATATCTTAGTTGCGCAAATTTGCGCTTCTTAGCGTAATTGGCATGCAAATTAAAAAAAAAAAAAAACATTAAAAAATCGATTGAAGCATTCAAGTTTTTCTTCATATTTCGTCTTCTCCTGCATTTGTTTTAATATTTGAACCTAAGTCGTTGTTCTACGAAATAGACACCACACTTAGGGGATAAATTCACTTCTCTCTAAATTTTAATTTTGTCACTTCTAATACTACTTAATGGCCGCCAAAATTTGAAGCTCGTTTTTGCCACTTTTTAATTTTTTCCTCATATTTTTTGGCCGCCTCAAAGAAATTTAAAAAAATATACAAAGATTTGTAGATCTTTCAATTTCGCATTGTTTGATATATATCTGGTTAATGTGCTCTATATAGGTATAATATACGACAGGTGTAAATGAGGAGTTTTTGAGCGTAAATATGAATGAAAATTTCCAAACTACCGCGTAAACCGAGTTTTTTGCCATTTATCGCCTAAAAACAAAAGTGCACCAAAAAATCATTGTTTGCTAAAATTTTATGAAGATTTTGAAAATCGTGCAAAAAAGTGCATATTGGTTTAAATGGTTTTAGAATGCAAACTGAGACAAAATCACATAAGGCATGAAAGCGATGTCATTTATAACCGATTTGCATCAAAAGTTTTGCAAAAATCTCTTTATTAACTGAGAATGCGAAAGTTTTATCTAAAAACATTTCAATGAAGCACATCGCGAATTTAGCTCAAAATTGATCAGGAATGGTCTTAAAACTGTTCTTTAATAAAGTTTTACCTTAGATTTGAAGCGCACCAAAATATTATAAGGATTAACGATTTTATGGACCAAATAAGAATTTTATATCTTAGAAAGATATGCACCTATTAAAACTTGTATTTAAATAAAAAATTCTTTTAAATTAAATTTGTCCATAAGTGAAGGCAGCAGAATTTCACTAAGACTCACATTTTGTCAAATTTCGCGAGAATCGCGGTTAAAAAAATCAAAAAATATTTTTAAAAAATATTTTTTTCACTTGCATAATTGCATTAATTCTTTGTGTTAAGGCATATATAAACCACCATAATACCATGAAACGACAGAACACCTGAAAATAGTTCTGACAAAATCCACATAAAACTAATAAAAATAAAATAATTTTTAATATTTTTTTAGAAATTTTTGTTTTAAGCGTCATAACTTCTGCGCGCATCGCGTAAAATCACTGACGCGAATGGATTTTACATTCCCTAATGTCCCTTAATAGAACCCCAAAAAAAATTTAGTGTGCGATCAAAAAATTTTTTGAATTTTTTTATTTCTGAAAATTAAAACTATTTGATTTTTGTCCATATGTATGTTAGGGGGCACCTTATTTTACAAAAGTGCGAAATTGAACCCTCCAGAAATTGTTAATAAGAATTGATATGTTTTTGCATTTTGAATAAAATTTAGTAATAAATTCTTAATATTCCGTGATTTTCCTATAGAAAATGAAAAAACTACATATTATGACCTTTGACCCCGGAAAAGAAAAAATAATACCATGTACATTATATATAGTCTAAGGGAAAATATTCACTATTAGTTTTATTAATGTTGAACATTGGCCCAATTTAACAATCATATGCTCAAATTATTACAAAAAATTCACATTTACGCGAAATTCTTCGATCTCAAAACGCAGGTACGGAAAAACTTTTAAAGATATCAACCTCATTTTTTTGGATTTTATTCTTCAATATGTTTGCTTTGTGATACAGGAAAGCAAATTTACTAATTAAAATATTAGTTGAACAAAATTTTCAAAAAATCAAAAATTGATTTTTGAGAAAAAGGTATAATTTTCTTATATGAAAAAAAAAACTAAGTAAATTCGGTTATATTTTAACAAAACTCAACTATTTAGTACTTACAGGTCAAAGAATTGTAAAAATGTCTTAATTTGAAATTTAATTAAAATAATTTTTTTGACTGCATATCCTTATGCCGTCAAGGAAACGAATTTTTGGGGGAAAAATTGGAATGACTCCTAAACTATGTCATGGATATTTTATTGTGATGACTTAAAAGAAAGCTACTTTAGTTCTGTTTTATATTTTTAAATAATTTAATTCTAACAATAAAATTATGGCAAAACCGAAAATACTATCATTTTTCCCATACAAAAAACTTTAACATATGGGAAAATCCTGCGTGACGGACGATACATTTGTACAGATTTTGTTGTACTTAAATGTATCGCATTGTTGTTCTACGCTAGATAGCTTTGCACAGATTTCAGGGAATATTAGCCCATCGATTGTGCTATCGAATGGCGTTTGTTAATTTACATACTTTTTTTTTGGATGAAAAAGATATTCGCTTTTAAAGTGCTGTGACGGACGCTACAAAAAATGGAAGTGACTTTTTTTTCAACAAATGTTTCTGTAAATTTTATCAAATCGGTCATAGTAATAAAAAAAATTGTACATTGAATATAGAGGAAAATCAGAGGATTACAAAACAGCTTTTATAAAATATTTTTAATTTCCAGTTTTACCCAAAATCCATAAATGTACTGTTGCGGACGCTACGTGACGGACGATACAGTTTTTACTTGAATGTTTTTTATTAGGAAAAAATGAATATTTCATATTTTTTTTAAGAATTCGTTAATCAGTAAAAATAATCGTTTTATTTGTTCCCGAATTTTATCTCCTTCCTCTTCGATGCGATTTTTGGGCAGATTTAATATTTCACAAAACAGCTACATATATATATATTTATTTGAAGTTTTACACTTTTTATATCTTATTTTTCTTCCAAAGAATGCTTCGGCTGGCTCTTAGAGTGTCCCAAAAATAATTTTTTTTTTTAAATTTGATGCTTATTTGCCCCACTGTGTGTATTTTTTATAACACCTAATACCTTAAATTTAATCTATGGATATAGACACAGACAGACATGTGTTCGTAAATTTTGTATTTAATAAATATTATTTTGTGAAAAATATATACTGTGACGGACGCTAAACACTTTCCTTTACATTTTATTTTGTAAAATGCTATATAAACATCTGTATATTTTTAGTCTAATGTTATGCATACTATAAGTTCTCTTTACGAATCAAGTTCAATTGGAGAAAAAAAAAATTGCACTAGTCAAATTAAAAAAACATTTATTTCTGTGACGGACGCTACACACTGTGAGCCCTTTTTTACTTGACGTTGATTGTATCACTCCAATTACTTTTGATGGGGTCTTTTACATTTAATTGTATAAAACTAAGCAAACTGTAAGCCTCTACTGATACTTGATACCTAAATGAAAGTTTTTTCGATTTTTATGAACTTTTAAAAAACCTATTATTTTAAAAAATGTATAAAAATTCGAGATGGGTGCAAATAAAGACCTGCCATTCACGAAGAGAGCAATCAAAAATTCTATGCATTATATATTCTAAAGGATCAATATATGGTAAATTTATCCATAAACAATAATACGCGATTTTGACAGTTTTAAAATTTTGTCCTTGGTTTAAGGTTTTTCGGATTTGTTCCTTATCATATTTTGAAAAAAAAACTGCTTGTTTTTATGTTATGTAGAACATTTCTAGTGGAAGTTACGGTTTAATTTCACACTTTCGTAAAATAAGGTGCACCCTAATATATTCATGCATTTATACATTTAACCGCATAATCCATAAACTCTTTATAGGTACTGAACTACATACCCGTACATACAAGTATAACCCTTTCCTTCCATCTGATTTTGCAATTTGATTACAAATTATTTATGAATAATTAATAATCACGCAGAGAAGCCGCTTTTGCATTAAAGGGATCTATTGTTATACTCGTATGTCCTTATACGAGTACTAGTACTCTTATCCATGATAATCGATAAATGAAAAATAATAATTACTGCTACAATTTTCACTTGACCAATTAAAAATAATTTGTAAATCATGTATCGTAGCCATTAAAAGTCTTTAATTAAGTGCCATTTCTTTTATTTTTTTTTTATCAAATTGTTTGTATCGATATTGTCCTATTTTTGCTTGTGGATGACACATTTTTTTATTGTTTAATCAAATAAAAAACTTAATAAATAAAACGTGGTATAACGTGCCCTTAGTCGTATAAAAATTATAAAGGGAAAAAATCTAAAGGGACTAAATGACAAGCTACGAGATAATGTCATTAAAAGTAATAAAAACAAGTAAGAAAGCGCTATAGTCGGTCAAGCCGACCATACTATACCCTTCACCACTAAGGTCAAAGGTATTATTTTTCCTGTATAAAGACAAATATTTGCTAAATTTTGCCATCATACAAACATTTTCTCAAAACGTATATATTCAACCTGTTTCCGTCATTTGGACTTATATGAGAGCTAGGGTCAAATGTGGACCGATTATCTCGAAATTTGGCAAATTGATTACAGTTGTTACAAAAATTACCCAGTAAAACTTTTCATTACCAAATAATGAGTTAAACAGTTAAACTATTGAACACGAACTACTTACTCATTCGCTGTTTAAGTCATTACATTAACATGGGGATGTCATTGGAGGCAAGTACTTACCAATTGCAGAAAAGTAATGACTTGGGTAAGCAATTTGAAAGCAACAACAACAACAGCAACAACTTTTTTGTTGTTGTTTTATTAAAAACATATATTTTTAAACGAAATACAAAATTTTTTTTTATGATCCCATGGGGGCTCGAACCCAGACCCTCCGACTGCTAGTCAGAGACTCTTCCACTGAGCTACTTCATATGTTGAAAACTTAGCAGCTTATAATTAATATAAACAATTTTTATTTTTAGATCCAAAATCATGTGAAAATAACTTTGTTTTTCCCTGCTTTTTTGCTTTGTTGTAATTTTTGGAAAAATATTTGTATACGATTTTTTGTAATTATTTTAAAACTTTTTTAAAATTATTTTAAAACTTAAACAATTTAAATCTTTTTTGTATAAGTTTTTACATAAGATTGACTCTTACTTACTTAAATGTTACAACCTGTTAAGGTCAAAGTCCGAGCATATTTTAGAATTCCATGGATTTCGATCTTGTGCGAATATTCTCCAATTTTATAGGCCAAGCTTTGAAAAATGTTCCTCTACTTGGTCTTTCTATCGAAGTTTCGGACATCCTCCTCTAACATTAGGCAGTGGGACATTTCAATTCTAATTTTATCCTCTTCATTGTGTTTGTTTTCAAGAGAGGGTCACTAGCCCGTAATCCTAACCCATTTTTAACGATCTTATGGGACAACTCTCGGAACATGTTAACTCACAATATTAATGGGTGTTAAACTAGCTCCCCGGGTGATACCATGAGGAGGTGTGTGTCTACAGTTGAGATGAAGGATGACCCAGATAAGTTGGCCTTACCAAGTTAAGACCAATTAGAATCGAGTTTGGTATTCAACATCCCCTATATAATCAAAATTGACTCATGATGGCATTTTTTCATTAACGTGAGTTAGTTTTACAAATTTTTTTTTACAGAAGATAATATTTAAGTTCTTAAAATTCAAAAATCATTTAAAAAGACTCTTTTAATAAAAAAAAACTAAAAAAAATTGTTGCCCTTGGTGGGATTTGAACCGGGGCCATTCAGTTTAAATTACCATCTTAATTACAAATAAGTACTTCTGTTATAACTTATTATTTATTCGGATGGTATGTTGTAGTCGTTACAAGGTAACCAGTTATCAGAGTACTTGCCAATACCAAAGTTTTGCTGGGTATGTATGCAAAAAATAAACTCAAAATTTTTATTATCTTTAGATTTACGAGCGTTTTAGTGATTTTTTGTCTCATTTAGTGCGTTTTTGAAGAAGAGTTTGTATGGGAGCTATGGTCAAATGTGGACCGATTTCAACGAAATTTGGTACAGTGATTTAAGTTTACATAAGCAGTATTTGTTTTAAATTTCATGAAAAATATTGATATTTGTGGCCAATATAGCAATTTCGGGAAGTGGGACCTATGGGAGGTACCATAAATAATGGACCGATTTTGACCAATTTCAATAGCCATGGTCCCCTTATCAAAAAAATTATCTGTGCCAAATTTCATCAAATTATCTTTAGAATTGCGACCTGTAGTTTGATTACAAGGTTTACATGGGGGTCCAGCCAGCCAGACGGACGGACGGACGGACATCGCTAAATCGACTCAGAAAATGATTCTAAGTCTATTGGTATACTAAAAGGTGGGTCTAAGACAAATATTTCTATGCGTTACAAACATCAGCACAAACTTATAATACCCTTTCCACCTATGGTGGTGAAGGGTATAAATATGAAAGCCGTTTACTTTGTAGTAAATAAGGAAACATTAGGGTTAATTTCTGTGGCTTGGTGCTAAAAGGGCCAATGTCAAATTTTTGGTATTTTGAGTTAATGATTGCATTAAATTCTCTTCTCTACCCTCTTTTATTTGGCTCCTCTTTAACTCAGAATAGAGAACAGGGGTTTTCTGGGCAATGTTACTATAAATTTATATGGAAAGTAAAAACTTTAAATCAAATTCTCTGAAAACTACTTTTCTGACATTGGTCCTTTTAGTACCAAGCCACAGATTTAATAGTTCTGATGTGATATAATTTAATTTTTTTTTGTACAGAATTTCAGAAAATTAGTCCCATTAACCGACTTAATAAGTTTTAAGTTATGGCAAAATATTTTTTTCGGCATAACTTTAACTAATAGACAAGGTTTGAAAAAACTTGAAAACTTTATAAAGCTTAAATAGTCTATTCTTTTGAAATTTGGTTGCGAAATAAGTATGTGGTACTAGCATTTTAACCCGCTACTTCATTAGCGGTACAATTTGAATTGATGTAGTTTCAATTATCAAGTAACAAAATCTACAAAAAAAAATATTTGTTCCTGATTAAACTCGTTTTATCCCTTAAATCGCAAGTGCTTGTTTGGTGTTTTAATGTTTAATGATTTCGGTATAAATTAGATGTTTATACGCATTAGTTCAAAGTACCAAAATTTCATTTTTGCCCTCTATTTTCAAAAAAGTACTTAAACCGCCTCCCTTATTTTCGTAGCTGTTCTAAAGCCAATTTCTTCTTTGTTTTTATCGCTTTGGGTTTGGTTTTGGAGATATAATCTTACTTTTTTATCCCCCTTTTATACCTAGTTTTACCCGCTGAATGGACGAATTTCCAAAATGTACTGAATATGTTTTTCTTTTACTTTTAATGCTTCAATTATTTTCATATTTGTTTCTATTCTTTTCCATTTAGAAAAAAAGTACCAAAATGTCGTTTTTTTAACCTTTTTACCCCATATTTGTTATATTTTCGAAAAAGTACTAAACTCGTTCCATTTTCGAAAAAGTGCTAAACTCGTGTCCCCGTATTTTTATAGCTGATCTTAACTCAATTTAAATGTTGTTTCTATCGATGTTAGTTTAAGAGATATGACGTTACTAATTTTTTACTTTTCTATTATATTTCACCTCTCTAGGAGAGGAATTTGCAAAAAGTACTTAACACACTTCATTTAAATTTTACTGCTAATCTAAGTTAGATCCAAATCCAACTATAATTTTATTTGTACCGCTGTTAAATTCAGAAATATAAGGCTACTAACCTTTCCCCTTTTCTACCTTGTTTTACCGTCTGAAGGGGCAGAGTTCGCAAAAAGTACCGAACTTGTGTTCCTTAATTTTTTACTCTTGAACTAACAAATTTCGTTTTTATTTCCATTGTAATCGGTTTTAAAGATATTTAGTTACGGGTTTTCCCTTATTTATCCTCTAAGTTGAAAAAAGTACCAAAAAGTCTATAAAATATATTTCTGACTTCATTGCTTTAAAAAATATGAAAAGTTTAAGAACAAAAAAAGTTAT
Organism: Stomorhina lunata; assembly: GCA_933228675.1. Classification (NCBI taxonomy): domain Eukaryota; kingdom Metazoa; phylum Arthropoda; class Insecta; order Diptera; family Rhiniidae; genus Stomorhina; species Stomorhina lunata. Next base: position 96,615,452 of record OW121742.1, on the reverse strand, counting down.
CCCTGAATATTCCCCGTTTTAACCATTTTTCCTAATTAATCGTAAAACACGTGTTTAATATTTTCTTAAAACTTATCGCTTGTGGTATAAATTTTAGAAAGTACGTAAAACACGTGTTTAATATTTTCTTAAAACTTATCGCTTGTGGTATAAATTTTAGAAAGTACGTGTAAAAAGTACGTTAAAAAAGTACCAAAAATGGTTTTTATCCATTTTTAAAATAGTTCCATTTAGAAGAAATGACCAAACACATTTCCCTTTATTTTCGTATCTTTTGTTTATTTCGCTGTTAGTTTCAGAGATATAAGGCTTCTAATTTTTTCCTTTTCTACCCTGTTTTGCTCCCTAAGGGACGAAATTCGAAAAGTACCGAACGCTTATCCTTTTATTTTAACTGCTGATCTAAGACCAATTTCCTTTTTGTTTGGAATGTATAATGTAACCGATTTTTTTAATTTTTTACCCTCTAATTTAAAAAGGTACCAAATACGTGTTTTATATTTTTTGCCCGATAATCGACTCTCCTATAAATTTTATTCCTAGCTTTATTGGTATAAGCTGTATACAAAGACAAGAAACAAAAAACCTTTTTATTAAATTTGATTTCCCGTTTTTACCCTTTTCCAACCCCTAAATCGAAAGAGTACCAAACATGTGTTTGATATATTTTTCATGTTTATCGACGCTGGTGTAACTATTGTTTCTTTATTTATTGGTGCAAAAAATACACATGGTTTAAAAAAAGTACCGAAAATTTGTTGTTACCCTTTTTATCCCTATTTGTCCTATTTTCCTAGGCATACCAATGGACGCAGAATCATCATTTCTTAGCCGTTACTTGTTACAAAAAGTGCATGTTTGATTTTTTTTGAGAAAATTAAAATAATTTTAAATAGACTAAAACATTACTATTCAAATTGCCCAAAATCGGTTCATTATTACCTCTCCTAGTACTGATTTCTTGAAATTAAAATTTTAACCGCTTTCGGCCATAATTTTCAGCATTAAATACAAGAAATCACTAAAATACGAAAATCACAAAAATTCCTATAAATGTAACGAAAAATCATTCAAAATAGACAGTAAGAAGTAACTAAATGCTAAATCGTCTTTAGCGATACCCATAATTTGTATAATAGGCCCTCCTGACTTTGGTTCATCTTTAACCTCAAAATAATCAAAACGGAATCGATTAAACCAAAATTTCACATTAGGACCAATAACACTATTTGCATTTTTAGCCACCTTAAATGAATTTTTGTCTCTATCGAAGATAAACTGAAAAATATAGCGTGTTACAAGGGTACCTTGTAACAGATAGATTAGATAAATTTTGAAACATATCTCACATATCAATGAGGGTGCAGCTAATTCAAAATGTGGACCAAATTCGAAAAAATGTGTTACGCTAGTTGGTATTGTTGGTAAAATCTTTGGACTCAATTCGGTTGCAGTAGCTTTATAGTTCCAAATTTAAAAGTATCTAAGTGGTTTTCCTAGTATTTACTTTGCACAATATTTGGTCTCATAACCGGGTGAAGTTTAACATTAATAAGTTGTTAAATACTTTTCGTTGTGCTTAATATGTAGTTAGGAAAAATAAGTTGATTTTATTATGGCAGGTCCATATATTTTATTAGGAGTTGTTAATGCGTCCACCGTATATAAAGTCTGGACTTAATATTGATTGATAGCTGTCTAATTTCGTAGGTACAATCTTAATATACTAAATGTTTGGAGGTACATTTTTTTTGATTGTAGAACTATAGTTAAAATTTTATACATTGGCTCGTATTTATATAAAGCTTATTTGTGCAAAATTTAGTGGCCATAGCTGTCATAGTTTATAATTTAACAGCTTTTAATAAGCGTTTGTGACATTTTAGTGGAGTGTTTTTTATATGAAAGCTATAGTCAAATAAATATAGACCGATTTCCATAAAATCTGATATACTGACCAATAGTTGCATAAAACATCTCTGGTCTAAATTAACCCATTACTGGACAAGAGTGCCATATAGAACTCAAATTTGTATGAAGTTTCAAGTGATTTTATAACAAATCTCAACTGATTTTGATTTTGTTTTTTATTAAAACCTATACAATTTGTTAGTTTATATATTGAATAAGCCAAAACTAAAGTGGACATGAGTGCCATATGGCACTCCCCCACGGAATGGCTATAGATAATTAGACACCAAATTTGGGTTTAAGATACATTAATTACTGTATGTTCCAAGTTTGGTGCAAATCGATTCGCTGGTTGCCCGTGTCCACTAATGGGTTAAGTCGTCATAGCTATTACAATTGGATCCAATTTGTCAGCATTAATGTGATTCCCGGGGTAGGATTCCATTTAAATATGAACCGATTTCAGCCATTTTTAATATGCACAATTAAGTGGCCATAGCTTTCATTGTTTATACTTAAATAGCTTTTAACTGGGGTTTGTGGCATTTTATTGGCTTCCGAGAATGGTTTTTATATGAAAGCTATGTTCAAATATGGATCGATTCCCATAAAATTTAATATACTGACCAATAGTTGCATAAAACTTCCCTATTCTAAATTTAGTCGTCATAGCTATTACAATTGTATTCAATCTATCAGCATTCATGTGTTTCCCGGGGCGGGCTTATATGGGAGCTCTAACTAAATGTAAACCGATTTCACCCATTTTCAGTGTACAACTTCTATATCATTTGTAAAATCTTGTCTCTCTATCTCTTGTAGTTAAGGAGCTGTCGCGCTTTTATCTGACGGACATAAACCTCCTTTTCTTTTTGTATATTTGTGTTTCTGTAAGTTTTTTATATGGGAGCTATGGTCAAATGGTGACCGATTGTAACAAAATTTTTCACACTGGCTGACATTCACATAAGACTTCCTTGTGCTAAATTTAGTGGCCAAAGCTATTACAGTTTATCATTTATTGGCATTTAAGTGAATTTTAGGTGGAATTTAGGCTGTTTTCGTAAGTTTTTTTTATGGGAGCTATGGTTAAATGTGAACCGATTTCGATGAAATTTTATATGCTGCCTAGTGCTTATATTGAACTTATATATACCAAATTTTCTCATCATAGCTGTTATAATTTGTCATTTATTAGCCAATAAGCGATAAGCCTAGACGAGGTTGAAGCAATTTTAACCGATTTCAATACCAAAATTTTCCAAGAAATGAATATTTATGCCAAATTTCAGAGACTTTAATTCTTTCGTTAAAGTTTTATCGTGCTGACAACAGACAGACAGAAGTAAAACGGTGGCCAACTGGCAAAGAAGATGACAAAGCTCAGACAAAGGAAAATGGGCATTCAAATTAATTCCAACAGTAAACAAATGGGTCAATCGAAAACATGGAGAGGTGAACTATAACCTCATACAGTTTTTATCAGGTCACGGAGGATTCAGAAGATATTTATTTAAATATGGGCACGACTTCTCGCCGGATTGTCCAATATGCTCAATCCCAGAAGATGCTGAGCTGAAGATCACGTCTTCAAATGCCCTAGATTTGAAGCTAAACGACACCTACTAGAAAGCGAAGTAGGGTACGCAATAGTACCTTTCAACATCATAGACGTAATGCTACATTCGGAAAGAAATTGGCAACTAGTATGTAACTTTATAACTGAAATTAATAATTTGCTAAAACAAGAAGAAGCCATACGGAAAGAGCGCACACGAGCTGAAGTAAACCCTAAAGTAGCGTAAGCGCAAAGTAATACCTGAGGGCAGTGCCGCGGGGAGAGTGGTAGAAGAATGGGAAGGCGGTTTAGTGAGTAGGTGACACACAAGACCTTGTCGAATCTCACATAATGAAAATGATTTTATATCTTTAGAAGATTCCGCACCCCTTACAAAAAAAAAAAAAGACAGACAGACATGCGGACAGACAGATAGACGGACATCCCTCAATCGTCTTAGAATTTCATGAGGATTTAGAATATACTTAAATTTTGGTTTTTGAGCTAATATTAAGGAAATTACAAACGGAATGACAATCTCAATATACCCACAATTCTTTTTGATGGTGGGTATAAAAATCCTAGTTAACCAGGGGAAGGTTCTAGGTACTTAGGGAAAGATAGGAAGTTGCCCTGTATCGATAATACAACCAAAGGTATATTTGCAGAAGGTTTCAAAGCTGTACATTGACACAAGGATACTCGAAAATAAGTTTTAAATTCGTATGAGGGGAGGAAATTCCCCACTCCGATTCTTTTAATTTTCTAGCGCAGATATACGTTTTCTTTTTGAACAATTTTGTTATCGTTTCTATTTGAATTTGATTAATGCAAAGGTTTAAGTCTAAAAATAGGTATCCGGCCTATAAACCTAATATACCCCACCCAAATCTAGTGTTGCAGCGTAAATTGTTTAAACTTGTTTAAAAATTGTTTTAAAAATAATCTAAGCCATTTAAATGTGACATGCGACACTTTCAAAATGGCTTGACCATAAACTGTAAATTGTATTATAAGCTAAAAAAAAGATGTTCTCCTAAAATCTGGTACTTATAAATTGTATACTCAAAGGACTGGCTGACTGAGAGCCCCTATTACATACAAACGTACACCCTTTGTTTGTGTATTTGGAAAGGACTAAAAAGAATTAAGAAAAAAAAAAAAACTAACAAAAGTGAAAGGATGAGAAAAAAAAGGAAACGCATACATAAATTACGTGTGTGTGATGCGAAGGATATTAAAGGGTGTATGTGTGTGTGTGTGTGTGTTGGTGTAGATTTAAACAAAACGTAAAAAATCGATTAATTTTTCTTTTTGCTGTTTTTTATTGTTTAAAAGCTTATGTATTGGACAAGTATGCTTATAAATTTATACGGGTATTCGTATATAAATAAGCATATTTTTGCCTTAGTTGCGAATTGACATAAGTGTTTTTAAGCACTTTTTTTTAAAGAAGTAGAATTTCTAAAGAATCATACAAAACTTTTCCTTAAATATCTTTAAACCCCACTTAAAAGAGTTTGGTTTAAATAAGATTTGCATTATTTTCTAAAATTCACTTAAGCCATTTTGCTGGTCACCTGAAGATTTGTAGTTTTTTGGTATGCACTTAAATTGTGTTACGTTTAAATGAAATGAATAACAAACTTGAGTTTGTTGTTCTAAATCTAAAAATAACTTTATACTACAAAAAAAATTCTAAGTACTTTTGGTAAGATTTTTGCTTTAATTCCTGAGCTTGGTTAAAACTTAAAAGTATTTCCTTAAATTAAATATAAATATCTTAATTCTTTTCTTTGTGAATATAATTTATTCATTTCAAAGTTTACGATTATTTTGTATCTTTTTTCTTCGAAGCTTTTAAAACAATGTCTTTGGTGTCTGTTGGTGTATGTATGTGTGTGTGTGTGTGTTTGAGAATAAAAACGACTTCATTAATTTTTAGTATTTCCGTTTCCGTTTGCCAGTAATCTACATTAATTATTTGTTGGCTACAACTTACGAATGTCGTCTATTTCTTAGTTTCTACTAGTATTTTTCCTTTTTTGCTCCCAACTGTTTTTAGCAAAAAGTGATTTTTTATTCAAATCCACTTAATGAAGTAGAAACAGAAATGTCCTGTTAATTTTATTGTTGCATTATCTATTCGTACACTTGAAATTATTACTGAATGAACATTTTTTTTACAATACCCAGCAAAACTTTGGTAATGGCAAGTACTCTGATAACTGGTTACCTTGTAACGACTACAACATACCATCCGAATAAATAATAAGTTATAACAGAAGTACTTATTTGTAATTAAGATGGTAATTTAAACTGAATGGCCCCGGTTCAAATTCCACCAAGGGCAACAATTTTTTTTTAGTTTTTTTTTTATTAAAAGAGTCTTTTTAAATTATTTTTGAATTTTAAGAACTTAAATATTATCTTCTGTAAAAAAAATTTGTAAAACTAACTCACGTTAATGAAAAAATACCATCATGAGTCAATTTTGATTATGCAGGGGATGTTGAATACCAAACACGATTCTAATTGGTCTTAACTTGGTAAGCCCCACTTATCTGGGTCATCCTTCATCTCAACTGTGGACACACACCTCCTCATGGTATCACCCGGGGAGCTAGTTTAACACCCATTAATATTGTGAGTTAACATGTTCCGAGAGTTGTCCCATAAGATCGATAAAAATTTGTTAGGATTACGGGCTAGTAACCCTCTCTTGAAAAAAAAAAAAATACAATCAAGAGGATAAAATTAGAATTGAAATGTCCCACTACCTAATATTAGAGGAGGATGTCCGAAACTTCGATAGAAAGACCAAGTAGAGGAACATTTTTCAAAGCTTGGCCTATAAAATTGGAGAATATTCGCACAAGATCGAAATCCATGGAATTCTAAAATATGATCGGACTTTGACCTTAACAGGTTGTAACATTTAAGTAAGTAAGAGCCAATCTTATGTAAAAACTTTTACAAAAAAGAAGATTTAAATTATTTAAGTTTTAAAATAATTTTAAAAAAGTTTTAAAATAATTACAAAAAATCGTATACAAATATTTTTCCAAAAATTACAACAAAGCAAAAAAAAAAAAAATCAGGGAAAAACAAAGTTATTTTCACATGATTTTGGATCTAAAAATAAAAATTGTTTATATTAATTATAAGCTGCTAAGTTTTCAACATATGAAGTAGATCAGTGGAAGAGTCTCTGCCTAGCAGTCGGAGGGTCTGGGTTCGAGCCCGCATGGGATCATAAAAAAAATTTTGTATTTCGTTTAAAAATATATGTTTTTAATAAAACAACAACAAAAAAGTTGTTGCTGTTGTTGTTGTTGCTTTCAAATTGCTTACCCAAGTCATTACTTTTCTGCAATTGGTAAGTACTTGCCTCCAATGACATCCCCAAGTTAATGTAATGACTTAAACAGCGAATTAGTAAGTAGTTCGTGTTCAATAGTTTAACTGTTTAACTCATTATTTGGTAATGAAAAGTTTTACTGGGATAGCTGATCATTTGAAAAGGTTTATTTTTTTACTTGGTTTAAAAAAGAAAAGTTTTTAATATTCAAAATTCATTTATTCGCCACAGAAGCCTTTGATTCGAGTTTTAATGGAAGTCTAGAATTGTTACAAGGAAAAAGTTTACGTTACAATTATTTTACCCTTTACCAATCATCCAAAAGGTATTATATGTTTGTCAATAAGTCTGAATTTTTTTAATATTTTTTTCAGACCAAAAATAAATGTATACCGATCAATTTAGAGTTCACTGGAGAGGGTGAATAGACAAGAAGAATTCATCAGAATTTATGAAATCTTAGGGGATACATTATAAAATTTAATCAATAACAGTTCAAAATCACCAAATTTGACGCCCAACATCAAAACAGAAGTGGCTTTAATTTTAAAATATTTATATACCGACAGCCTACATTCAATACCGTCTATGAACCACTTTTTTTTAAAATCACTTTTTATTGGGAAACTGTTTTTTATACCCACCATCTAAAAGAATTGGGAGTATATTGAGATTGTCATTCCGTTTGTAATTTCCTTAATATGAAATTCTAAGACGTTTGAGCGATGTCCGTCTGTCAGTCTGTTGAAATCACCATAACCCCTCAACGAAAGGAGTTAGCTCACTGAAACTTAGTAAAAATATTCTTCATTTCTGAAATTCTTGGTATTGAAATTGGGCAAAATCGGTTAACATTTGACCATAGCTCCCGCATAACCTCCCCTAGGCTAATCCCTTATTTGCTAATAAATAACAAACTATAATAGCTATGATGATAAAATTTGGTATAAAGAAGTTTTACAGCCATAGGTAGCATATAAAATTTCATCAAAATCGGTTCACATTTAGCCATAGCTCCCATACAAAACACTTATGAAAACAGCCTAAATTTCACCTAAAATACACTTAAATGCCAATAAATTTAAAATTATAACAGATATAACCACTAAATTTGGCACAAGGAAGTCTTATGTCAATCCCAGGCAGTGCAAAATTTCATCACAATCGGTCAGCATTTGACCATAGCTCCCATATAAAAAACTTACAGAAATCCAAAAATACAAAAAGAAAAGGGGGTTTATGTCCGTCAGATAAAAGCGCGATAGCTCCTAAACTACAAGAGCTAGAGAGACAAGATTTTACAAAAGTATTTTTGATATGAAATAGTTGTGTACTGAAAATGGGTGAAATCGGTTTACATTTAGTTAGAGCTCCCATATAACCCTGCCACGGGAATCACATTTGGGCAAATCCGAAAAACATTAAACCAAGGACAAAATTTAAGAACTGCCAAAATCACGTATTTGTGTTTACGAAAAAATGTACCATATTTTGATCCTTTTGAATAAATAATGGATACAATTTTCTATAACTCTCTTCGTGGACGGCAGGTCTTTATTTACACCCAACTCGAATTTTTATAAATTTTTTAAAATATTAGGTTTTTTAAAAGTTCATAAAAATCGCAAAAACATTTATTAAGGTATCAAGTTTCAGTAGGGGCTCAAAGTCTGCTTAATTTTATACAATTAGATGTAAAAGAACCAATCAAAAGTAATTGGATTGATATAAATAACGTCAAGTAAAAAAGGGCTCACAGTGTGTAGCGTCCGTCACAGAAATAAAGTTTTTTTCAATTTGACTAGTACAATTTTTTCATTTTTCACCAATTGAACTTGGTTCGTAAAGAGAACTTATAGTATGCTTTACATTAGGCTAAAAATATATAGATGTTAATATAGCATTTTACAGAATAATATGTATAGGTAAGTGTGTAGCGTCCGTCACAGTATATATTTTTTATACAAAAATATTTATTAAATACAAAATTTACGAACACATGTCTGTCTTATTCACAAAGCACTATCTATATCCACAGATTAAATTTAAGGTATTATGTGTTAAAAAAATGTACAGTGGGGCAAATTTGATGTATTAAAATTTTTTTGGATTATTGGGACACTCTAACATCTAGCCTGAGCATTCTTGGAACGAAAAATAAGATGTAGAAAGTGTAAAACTTTAATAAAAAATATATGTATGTAGCCGTTTTGCGAAATATTAAATTGTTCCCAAAAATCGTATTTTTACCGCGAATATAAAACCATTATTTTTACTGATTTACTAACCTTTAAAAAATATGAAATATGCATTTTTCCTAATAAAAAAACGTGCAAGTAAAAACTGTATCGTTCGTCTCGTAGCATCCGCAACAGTTCATTTATGGATTTTTGGTTTAAAATATTTTTTAAAAGCGGTTTTGTAATACTCTGATTTTCCTCTATCTTCAATGTATTTACAATTTCTTTATTACTATGACCGTTTTGATGAAAATTACAGAAACACATGTTGAAAAAAAGTCACTTCCATATTTTGTAGCGTCCGTCACAGCACTTTAAAAGCTAATATCTTTTTCCACCAAAACAAATATGTTAATTAACAAATGCCATTCGATAGCACGGACGATGGCCTAATATTCTACGAAATCTGTGCAAAGATATCTCGGGTAAAACGACAATGGATTCATTTAAGTAGGTACAACAAAATCCGTACAAAGACAATATTGAAGTGATCACACGATACCTTGTAGGGATGTAGGGGTGCCAAACTCAGACATTGCTTCAAACACCGTCTTTCATATCGGGCTGTCAAAAGCTGCTTAGTAGGCAACAAAGAGATCATAAGTTTCAATTTACTTCTTTTGGGTCTTCTCCAGGATTTGACGTAAAGTAAAAATCTGGTCAGTGGTTGATTTACCTGGTCTATGGCCACATTGGTACGTCCAAATTATTTCGATAATTTTTGGTTTAAACCTTTGCCACAGTATGGTCGATAGAATCTTATATGTAATTACGAATAGGTTTATCCCTCTATTATTTGCACATACAGTTGTATCTCCATTTTTGTGTACTGAACATATACATTCTAAAAGCCGGGACATACACCTTATCAGCTCATTACCTCTAGCCTCAAAAAGCTCTGCTGGCAAACCATCGGCACCAGCAGCTTTGCTAGCTTGCAAATGTCATTTGAGCCAGAGTTAGTAATTGATTTGCTCGTTTGGAGTAATCAGTGGCAATTTGCAGAGATTTTAGTTTTTTACGTCATACTTCCTTTGCGCTTCTGCCTGTACAATTCTTGACACACTTAGACGTGTTCTCACCTTAACTACAAAAAGGTAATGATTGGAGTTCATGTTAGCCCCTTGCATGGAACGCACATCCATCAACCACAAGATGATCTATTTGAGTATTTGTTATTTGATCAGAAGATACCCATGTAGCTTTGTAGATTTTAAGGTGGGGAAATCTGCGGCTGCTCACGTCCATATCACGAGCCTCCGCAAAGGAAATTAACCTCATACCATTATCAGTTGTTATGCTGTGCAGACTAAATCTACCAACAGTAGGCTAAAAGCTACTACTACTACTGCCCTAACTTTGCGTTAAAGTCACCCAGCTATTTTAAAATACTGCATAAAAGGCTTCCTTTTTATCTTTCTCCTCTGTTGGAGCGTAAGCACAAATTAAGCTCAGATGGTAGTACTTAGCTTTAACGCCTATTGTCGCTAGCCTTTCGTTTACTGGGATGAACAAAGATTCTACATTTTTTTGTTAACCATAAGTCCGCAACCAAATTCGTGCCTACTCTCTCGGCGACGTTGTGGCCATTCTATCTTATTTTCTGGACAGCAGTCACATCACATTTATATTCATCGAGAACATCCATCCAAGTGGATCAGAGCACCTCCTCTGTAAAGGGTTGGGATGTTTGTGCTGAGGTGCTGATCCTTAAATCAATGTTCCTTTCTCGTTTGACATAGTCGTCAACATTAGAAGGGCTGTTTTAATTCTTAAAATTTGCTTTCTCATAGTAGCTGGTTTTTTCCAGGAGGCCGATGTCCTACTCCATGCTTTTATCGTTGTCTTGTTTGCTCACTACTTTAAAATTGCTGACCAGTTGACACTACGAGGAGGTAAGTTTATACACTTGAGATGAAAGATAGACCAAGCAAGATAAGTCTGGGTTTACCAAGTTAATCAAATCATAAAAAAACTAGTAAAAAAGTGCTATAGTCGGTCAAGCCCGACTATACGATACCCTTCACCACTAAGGTCAAAGGTGTTTTTTTTCTGTATAAAGACAAATATTAGCTAAATTTTGCCATCATACAAACATTTTCTCTAAACTTATATATATAAGCTGTTTCCGTCATTTGGACTTATAGGAGAGCTAGAGTCAAATGTGGACCGATAATTTCGAAATTTGGCAAATTGATTACAGTTGCTACAAAAATTATGTATGCAAAAATATATTCTTATTATCCTCAGATTTAGTGATTTTTGTGTCATTTAGTGCGTTTTGACAGAAGAGTTCGTATGGGAACTGTGGTCAAATGTGAACCGATTTCAATTTGGTACAGTGATTTAACTTTATATAAGCAGTATTTGTTTTAAATTTCATGAAAAAATATTGATATTTGTGGCCAATATATCAATTCAGGGAAGTGGGACCTATGGGAGATACCATAAATAATGGACCGATTTTGACCTTTTTCAATAGCCATGGCTCCACTATCAAAAAAATGATCTGTGCCAAATTTCAACAAATTATCTTTAGAATTGCGACCTGTACTTTGATTACATGGTTTACATGGGGGTCCAGCCGTCCAGCCAGACGAACGGACGGACATCGCTAAATCGACTTAGAAAGTGATTCTAAGCCCATTTTTTAATCTATCAATAGTCAAAAAACGGCTGCACGAATATGTTTCGAAATGTTCGTATTAATTCAATTTAAGTTTTTAAGAATGAAAAATTGCCCACTTGTATTCGATTTATCTAAAATCGGCTGCACGAATATGGGTATTTGTTTTTATACCCTTCACCACCATAGGTGGAAAGGGTATTATAAGTTTGTGCAAAGAAATATTTGTCTTAGACCTACCTTTTAGTATACCAATAAGCTTAGAATCACTTTCTGAGTCGATTTAGAGATGTTTGTCCGCCGTCCGTTCGTCTGGCTGATTGGCTGGCTGGCTGGCTGGCTGGACCCCCATTTAAATCATGTAATCAAACTACATTTCACAATTCTAAAGATAATTTCATGAAATTTAGCACAGATAATTTTTTGGATAGTGTTATCATGAACCAAAAATCGGTCCATTATTTATGGTACCTCCTATAGGTCCCACTTCCCGGAATTGATATTTTGGCCACAATCAATATTTTTTTTCATGAAATTTAAAATATATCTGCTTATGTAAACCAAAATTACTCTACCAAATTTCGATCGGTCCACATTTGATCATAGCTCCCATGAAAACCCTTCTATCAAAACGCACTAAATGAGACAAAAATCAGTAAAACGCTCGTAAATTTGAAGATAATGAGAATTTTGAGCTTATTTTTTGCATACAAAATTAATAATAACTGTAATCAATTTGATAAATTTCGAGTTAATCGGTGTACATTTGACCCTAGATCTCATATTAGTAAAAATGATCTCAAATTAGTAAATATATAAGTTTTGAGAAAATGTTTGTATGATGGCAAGATTAAGCAAATATTTGTCCTTATACACGAAAAAGAACACCTCCGACCGTAGTGGTAAAGGGCGTCGTATGGTCGGACTTGACCGACTATAGCACATTCTCACTTGTTTTATTTGGTTTTTTGACGTTATTCTTAATAAAATCTCTAATAACTGATGGATTTTTATAAAAAAAGGTAGAAGGCCAAAGCACGCGAAAGCGGCAATGGAAAAAAGTAGAACTTTGTTCTTTTATTCCGCGCGGCAGATTTTTTCAGTGCTGCCAGATTTAATTATATCCTACTCAATTTTTTTATATGAATATTTTTGTAAACAAACGCACATTTTTTGTACTGGCAATACTACGACCGCCCGCAGCCGCATGCCGCGTGTATTGGCCTTGTACCTTAAAGCTTATATAATTTGAAATATTTGTAATTTTATTATTGTCGGAATTTATGGTAATTTGTTGCTACTATCGAATTTAAAAAAAAATATTTTTTCATATATATTTTACAAAACCTTGCATTTTAAGACGTGTTTCTTAAATGCATTTTTGTTCTTAATCCGTTGCTGTATTTTTTAAAAAATTGGAGAAGTATTTTTCAATATATGGTAGAATTACACTTCAAAAATCCCAATTTTAAGAAAAATAAAAAATCAACTTAGGGATCCACAATACATAAAAAATAGTTCAACTTGAATGTAATTTTGACTGTTGACCAATGGTATTTTAGATACATCCCATGCAACCCGAAAACTACATAAGGATATATGTAAATGTTAAGTTAATAAGGTATAACGAATAAATATGACCGTTTACATTATGTAAATTAAACAAAAAATATTTCTAAAATATTTAGAATATGACAAATCATTTTAAACAGATTTGATATTACATTTAGGTCATTATTAAACAAATATGTGTGTATATAAGATGACGATATACTATTTACAGTTTAAAAATTTTTTACGAACCATTAATTTTTCATATACACATCCACAAATACTTAAGTATTAGGGGTGGCCAGTTTTATAATTTTTACAATGACCGACTTTCTATGGTGAAATTATAACGCATGAGAAATTTTTAATATTGAATATTCGTTTAATAAAATTTTTATAGTATTAAAAACTACAATAGTTTAGAAACTTAACTCAGCAAAAAATGTTCCATTTCCAGTATGAAAAAAAACAAACAAGAAAAATACTCTAAATTTTTTAATTTGCTATGAATATAAATCAATATTTTACATGCTGGCATATCGGAACAGCATATTTATACTATAAGTCGATCAGAGCGGAAATTGAAAAAAAAAACGAAATATTTTGAAATATTTCGATGCTCAGCTTTTGTCATTAATAAAAGTCTAATATTTCTTTTTTGTCTGCCCGTTTGCTACTGACTACTACGAGGATTTAGTAGATTTATTTTGCTTACATATTTGCCACTAATGTTCTGTAGCCATCCGTTAACAATGACACAATGTCACACATTTTCACGATGAACAGGTATTTTCCAAAATACTCATAAACATCTCCGTAAATCCAACCATCCATCAATCCATTCAACCATAAATTTATTTGTACATTATTTTTGTTTCACAAAATTTTCATAAAAATCGTAACTTTTAGTTCCTTTGTACTCTTCACAGACTGACAAACCTTTATAAAGAAATTGATAGTTTTACTTTTGTAGTAAAATGCCAGGAATGTAAAATAGGAAATTGTACGTATGTATATAATAGATTCTACGAAAAAACCATATTCGATTCTTAACTATGTATATATATATATATATATATATATATATATATATATATATATATATATATATATATATATATATGTTGTAATTTTTTACTATTCTTTTGTAAAATTATACCGATTGTCTTAAAATACACTGAAGAGCAGGTCCACATATTTTATATATAGTACCTGGTTGACCGAGCCTTGCTCGGGGCTTTATGATAAGGACTTTGAGGCAAATTTTAAAGTTTTTATATATTTTATTTTATACAGTTACAGTTTAACTCATTTTAAATAATTTTGAAAATTGGTCATACCAACAGAAACCTCCGTCGACTCATGCGCAACAACTTTGCTAAAGATTATAGTCTGATCAAATGCATACTTTACGATTTAATTCATTTTGAGTAATTTTCAGTGGCGCCACCTGTTGGACTTTGGTCATTCCAATTAATAAACCTTCGTCGGATTATCCGCAATAACTTTGCTAAAAATTATAGTATGATTAAATGTACAGTTTACGATTAAATTGACTTTAAGTAAATTTCAGTGGCGCCACCTGTCGAAATTTCTTCATACCAACTAAGAAACCTTCGTCGGCTCATGTGCAACAACATTACTAAAGATTATAGCATGATTATATGTACAGCTTACGATTAAATTGACTTTGAGTAATTTTCAGTAGCGCCAGTCGGAAATTATTCATATCAATTAAAGAGCATTCGCCGGCTCATGCGCTACAACTTTGCAAAAGATCATAGTAGGATCAAATGTACAGTTTACGATTTAATTAATTTTTAGTAATTTTCAGTGGCGCCACCTGTCGGAAATTCGGTTTACCAACTTAAAAACCTCCGCCGGCTTATCCGCAACATCTTTGCTAAAGAGCATAACATGATCAAACTTACAGTTTACTATTCTATAAGGAACATATATACAGACAAACATTCATTTGTTTTAAAGTTATAACATTACTAATTTTTTCCCCTTTTTATCCCCTAATTTCAAAAAGTTCCATATGCATAATTAGTACTTCTTTGGTACCAATTGAATTCGGTACATTTTATTAGAAAGCAGTTAACATAATTTTCATATTCATATTACTTTTGTAGATGTTAAGTTATCAGTTTATCTCTTTTTTACACATTTTGGCCACAAAATCAAAAAAGTACCAAATACGTGTTCAATATTTCTTTCACATCTATTGATTGCAGTACAAAGTTTTTTTCTATATTCCTTAGTTTAAAATATAAGAGAGGGTTAAAAAGGTACCAAAAAAAACTATTTTCACCCTTTTTTACCCCTTATCGGACATAGTTTCAAAAAAGTACCAAACACCTATCCGTTTATTTTCATAGCTGTTTAAAACGTAAATTTTGTTTCTATACCTATTACTTAAGGAGATATAGCGTTTTCGATTTTTTCCCCTTTTTACCCGTTTTTACCCTCTTAGAGGCAAAGGTTCCAAAAGTCCCTTCTTCTTCGACCTATACATCAAAAAATACCCAAATTTTATCAAAATCGTTAGAGCCGTTTTCGAGATAGTCATTCTATATATATATATATATATATATATATATATATATATATATACAATTATTGCTCGTTTAAGAATATAAGATTGTAAAATCGTGCTAAAAAGCGCGTTGTTAAATTTCATTGAAGCCGGTACAGAAACCCCCGAGATATATGATTCGCGAAGTTCTCTAGCTCAACAGCACAATATGCGAGCTTTGGGCTTTCATACCGACAAACTATGTATGCGCACAACAACTTAGCGGAGTTAAGAAATTGCGGGAATTCTGAAAAATGCTTTTTAGCATTTTTTATTGATTTATTTTTGTTTGAATTAAGATCAAAGGTGTTCTGTTTTCTGTATAAAGACAAATAATTGCTAAATTTAAAATTTTCTCAAAACTGATATATTTAAGCTGTTTCCGCCATTTCGACTTATATGAGAGCTAGGGTCAAATGTGGACCGATTATCTTGAAATATGGCAAATTGATTATAGTTTTAAATTAAATTATTAAATATATATGCAAAAAATTAACTTAAAATTCTCATTATCTTTAGATTTACGAGCGTTTTAGTGATTTTTGTCTATTTAGTGCTTTTTGACAGAAGAGTTTGAATGGGAGCAATGGTCAAATGTGGACCGATTTAAAATTTGGTACAGTGATTTTAGTTTACATAAGAAGTATTTGATTTAAATTTCATGAAAAAATATTGATATTTGTGGCCAATATATCAATTCCGGGAAGGCCTATGGGATGGGGAATAATGGACCGATTTTGACGAATTTCAATAACCATGGTCCCACTATCAAAAAAATTGATCTGTGCCAAATTTCATCAAATTATCTTGAGAATTGCGACCTGTAGTTTGATTACAAGGTTTACATGGGGGTCCAGCTAGCCAGCCAGATGGACGGATATTGCTAAATCGACTTAGCCTATTGGTATACTAAACGATGGGTCTAAGGCAAATATTTCCATGCGTTACATACATCAGCACAAGCTTATAATACCCTTTCCACCTATGGTGATGAAGGGTATAACAAGTTAGAAAGTGCTATTTTTCATGTACAAAGGCAAATATTTTCTAAATTGAGGTCAAATGTGGACCGATTGTCTAGTAATTCAATTTTTACAAAATTTGTGTATGCAAAAAATAAACATAAAATTGTCATTGTCTTCGGATTTCAAATTTTAAGTGATTTTGTCTCATTTAGTAAGTTTTAACTGAAGAGTTTGTATCCTACCAAAAAACTGTCTGCACCGTTGAGAAACAAAGAAGTTATGCTTGCTTAAAGTTGAAAACCCGTTTTTCGCTACACTTACCGTTATAAAATGACTTTTCGAAGTAATCTAAAAAATCCAAAGGTATTTTCATTTTCCATGGACTTCAACAAAACAGAATTTTTACATCGGAACTCCTCAACAATTTTGGTGTTGTCATTAATCTTTGATATCTGGTTCTAACTAAGGTCTGATTAGTTTCTACCATCGTACATCCCTAATATCAGAAAATTAAAGCTCTTAAAAAATCGTTTAGTTTTTACTAAGAAAGTTTTTCGATATTTTTAACCGAATATTAAAAACTAGGATTTTTTTATAAATACCGAAGATATAACGAAAAATGTATTTTGGCGACACCAATAGTTTTAAAAAAATATTTCGAAACTATCTAATAACAATACTTTATATTCGGTGGTGTACGGCGAACTTTTTTTGTCATATATGTAATGTACATATAAGAAATTCAAGTTGATTCTTTCAATATGCAACTGTCAGTCGACTTCTGTCTAAATTTAAACAAGTTGTCTTATTCTAGGTTGAATTAGCCGACTTTAACGTGTGTTTTTCTTTGCCGTCTAACATAACGTTTGACTTGCATTTATAGAATGATTCTGAGATTCTGAGTCGATCGGTACAATTAAAGGTGAGTCTCATACCAAGATTTACATATATTTAAATTAATGAAGTGATTTTCAAATTTTTATAATATTGTATTTTACTTTTTAGTTTTTTAATGTTTGGCATGTTAATAGAGCCGCCGTGGTATAGTTCGATCCCTGGCCAGACTCACTTGAAAAAATAAATTTTCAAAAATGCTGCGGTTCACCTCATAACTCAGCTAGCTACTGGTTATTGAGTATTAGGCTATGAAAAACTTCTCTAAGTAATGCATTTGCCGTTCGGAGCCGGCATTAAAACGTAGGTCCCTTTCAATGAGTCTAAAAATAGAATCGGATGCAGCTCATTGTCTGAGAGAAGTACCCCATATTCCAATTGGAATGTTGTCGGGGAATTATATATATATATATATATATATATATATATATATATATATATATATATATATATATATTAGATATATATTATATATATATATATATATAAATATATATATATTATATTATATATATATATATATGTTTATAGAATTACTCTAACAGTTGTCAACGATAAGATATATAACAATTTACAGCGATTTTTAAATGATCTTTCTCACATTCGATCAAAGATTGGCTATATTCAAATAGTGGATCTTTCGAATTGTTTTGTATGAAGAGCCCTCAAGTGGGTATCACGAACGTTCGGCATCAATTGTCTCTTCTCAATTGACTTTTCTGAAATATTACCCATCCCTGTATCTGTAAAAGGATATATACAAATACTAGTACAAATATTTATCTACATTAGATAAACTTAACAATTGTTAAACAGTTCTCATTGTGGTTGGGGGTAGTCATTTTTGTTAGTTATATTTACATTTTTAGTTATTGTTCTTATTATTGTTGTACTTTAGTATAAATATTTGTTGTACTATTTCAGTTTTTGTTTTTTTTTTTATTTTTTGTTTAATATCAATCACTTGTTAAAACTGTCAGACACCTTGTTATAATTTTTTAGCTTTTAATGTTTATTTAACCCTGATTTTACCACTAATGAGTTTTTGGAACATCAATTTTGACTATTTCATGTCAAAATTGATGTTTCAAAAACTCAATCATTATTTGAAGTAATGTAAATGTTTTGTGTAATATTAAGTTTGAAGAATGGATTTTGCAATAAAACAAAAAACATTTCAATAATAAGAAATTTAAAAGAAGAAAGGTCAAAGGTTAGTAAAGAAAATAATTTTGCTAAATCTTTTTTTTTTCTTTAATTCAAAAGATTTTAAATTAAAAAGTTTTACTGTAGTGTATTGCACTAAGATCCCAATTTATTGCAATAATTTATGATTGCAATAAATAGTTTTTTGATAAAACCAAAAAATGTTGGTGGGGAAACTTTTCCTCGACGCGTTTCTAAGAAATTAGGTAATTTATTACAATAATTTATGATTGTAATAAATAGTTTTTTGATAAAACCAAAAAATGTTGGTGGGAAACTTTTCCTCAACGCGTTTCGATGGTTGGTTAGGTCATCTCTTCAGGGGGATTATCCCTAATTCTAGACAGAGCGAAAACCACACATTATATCTTATTTGAGAGACAGAATAAATACGAATTCTTATTGTGTCCAACAAATAGAAGATTATCATCTGAACAGAAACACACAAACATTTTTCAGTTTTAAAAGTGCAATTGTGACGAGTTTGAAGTCTAACATCCTAATTCATAGAAAATAAAGTTCTAACAAACTTAAAATTAAAATTTTTCATACAGTATTTCTACGACAAGCCTTTGATAGTTTTATAATTGGTTTATGAATTAGGGTGTTAAAATTTCAATCTTAAAAATTTTCTTTGAATTTTGTTTTACTATTTTCTACATTGGTATAAAATGGGTTAAATGGTCTTGAGTATGAGTGATGCTGAGTGTTTTACAGACTGAGTGTAGGAGTGAGTTTGAGTATTTGTATTTGTTTTCACTTGAATTCTTGTTGTTATTACAAGTACGAGTACATGCTGCAAGTGTATTTGTTGCTATTTTCGTTCTTATTGTTAGCGTTTTCATTACAAAAGGACATTTAGTAGATGTGGAAAGGAGACAAGAAATTATTCTTGTGAACTAAATAGAAAAATCAGTGGAAGGAAAATTTACATAAAATTTATAATTTTAAAAGGTATTTCATCCATTCATCCATATGTAGATTCTCGAACTGTTGTCGTCATCAACATCATAATCGTGATAACGTCACATCAGCAGCAACAGCAGTTCAGAATACGACGAAGACTTGTACCTATTTCGAAACTGATGCAATCAGACAAGTGTTTAATGTTCAAGAATCAACTAAGAATCAAGTGTATTTAAATGTCTGTCTCGCTGTTGTACTTTTTTGTTTCGTTGAAAAAAATATTATGTTTTTTTCAATATTTATTTAAGAGGATTTCGTGTCATAATAAATTATGCTGATTATGGGTAAATATGTCTTGTAATATAATTTTTTGAAAGTGAAATAAAAAAGGACAAAAAATTAATATGAAGTGAAAATAAATTAATTTAAGAATTCTTTTAATTGTAAAAATTTAATTTACATTAAAAAGTGCATGATGATAACATAGTTAGACGGTGCTACAAATAAGCAACTTTTGTAAAAACTTGGAATGCCAACTAGTGGGGGTTATAGGCCTAGGTAAGGACATAAAAAAACCATTTTCAAAGATTTCGAAACACATTTTCAAAATTTCGAGATATTCGCAAAAACCTGTTTTAGGGTATGTCGTAGCACTTTAGTACCTCCAACTCTCAAATTTGCAGAGCGATTTTAAAATTTTGTTTGGAAAGTGAAGGAATCAAACTTTTACAAGCTGTATATAGGGCTTATATTCTAAGAAATTAGGTAAATTTTTATCAAAAGTTTCACATTTTTATACCCTTCACCACCATAGGTGGATAGGGTATTATAAGTTTGTGCTGATGTATGTAACGCATAGAAATATTTGTCTTAGACCCACCTTTTAGAATACCAATAGACTTAGAATCACTTTCTAAGTCGATTTAGCGATGTCCGTCCGTCAGTCTGGCTGGTTGGACCCCCCATGTAAACCTTGTAATCAAAGTAGAGGTCGGAATTCTAAAGATAATTTGATGGAATTTGACGCAGATCATTTTTTGATAGTGGGACCATGGCTATTGAAATTTCTCAAAATCGGTCCATTATTTATGGTACCTCCCATAGGTCCCAATTCCCGGAATTGATATTTTGGCCACAAATATCAATATTTATACCCTTCACCACCATAGGTGGAAAGGGTATTATAAGTTTGTGGTGATGTATGTAACGCATGGAAATATTTGTCTTAGACCCACCCTTTAGTATACAAATAGGCTTAGAATCACTTTCGATTTAGCGATGTCAGTCCGTCCGTCTGGCTGGCTGGATGGCTGGACCCCCATGTAAACGTTGTAATCAAACTACAGGTCGCAAATCAAAAGATAATTTGATGAAGTTTGGCACAGATCCTTTCTTTAATGGGACCATCATTTATGGTACCTCCCATAGGTCCCACTTCCCGAAATTGATATATTGGCCACAAATATCAACATTTTTTCATGAAATTTGAAACAAATACTGTTTATATAAACATAAATCAATGTACCAAATTTTGTTGAAATCGGTTCACATTTGACCATTGCTCCCATACAAACTCTTCTGTCAGAACGCACTAAATGAGACAAAAATCATATACGTAATTTTTGTAACAACTGTAATCAACTTGCCAAATTTTGAAATAAACGGTCCACATTTGACCCTTGCTCTCATATAAGTCCAAATGACGAAAACAGCTTAAATATATAAGTTTTAAGAAAATGTTTGTATGATGGCAAAATTTTGGAAATATTTGTTTTATACAGGAAAAAGAACACCAATATATCAATTCCGGGAAGTGTGGCACCTTTGACCTTAGTGGTGAAGGGTATCGTATGGTCGGGCGTGACCGACTATAGCGCTTTCTTACTTGTTTTTCATTAAATTTAAAACAACTACTGCTTATGTAAACCAAAATTACTGTACCAAATTTCATTGAAATCGGTCCACATTTGACCATACCTCCCATACAAACTTATGTGTAACAAGTAAGAAAGTGCTATAGTCGGTCAAGCCCGACCATACGATACCCTTCACCACTAAGGTCAAAGGTGCCACACTTCCCGGAAGTGATATATTGGTCACAAATATCAATATTTTTTCATAGAATTTGAAACAAATACTGCTTATATAAACTTAAATCACTGTACAAAATTTTTGAAATCGGTCCACATTTGATCATAGCTCCCATACAAACTCTCCTTTAAAAACGCACTAAATGAAACAAAAATTTTAGAGATTTTCATAAATCAAAAGATAATGAGAACTTTAAGTTTATTTTTCGCGCACACAATTTTTGTAATAACCGTAATCAATTTGCCAAATTTCAAGATAATCGGTCCACATTTGCCCCTAGCTCTCATATAAGTCCAAATGACGAAAAAAGCTTAAAAATATAAGTTTTGAGAAAATGTTTGTGTGATGGCAAAATTTAGCAAATATTTTTACAAAAGTTATTTAACTTTTTCCTAAGTTAACATTTTTAACAAAAAACTCTTAAAATTCATGTCTATAAGTTGACATGAAAAGGTCTACTAATTTTCGTTAAATAAGTTGACTCCTTGGGTGCCTGCCTTGGACCCTTATTTTTTACCATTTTTTTTATGTATAAGCCCCAATTTTCATCAGAATATGAACAAATTCGGCAAATGTCTGTTAATTGATATAATAAAGAGTTATACTTGTTTTGGTTGAGATCCCTTAACTCTTTGAGATACCTGCCTTGGGTCCCCATTTTTCACTTATTATTGTCCTCAGTGTATAAACCGGAATTTACAACAGTTCATTACACATTTATAAGTTTATAAGTTTATCTACCAAAGATCTGCTTTGGACCATTTTTCACTTAATTTTCTTCTCAATATATGTCGCAGCTCTCAACAGAATTTGATGAAGTTCGGCACACATCTATTGGTTCACCTAAAAAAGAGCTCTACTTATTTTGGTTAAAATCCGTCAACTCCTACGGAACTTACGCTTAAATTAAATTTGATTAAAAATTTACGCCTAAACGACTGCAACACTTTTTGCTTGAATTATGTGTAACAATTTACGTGATTTTTTTTTCAGAAATTTTTGAACTTTGTTCTGCGATCGGTAAATTTTGATTATTTTTTTTCGCTCAATCCAAAGAAGAGACTTTCGCGTTTCACGTGGTTATGGTGGTAATGCCGAGCAAAACCGATCCAACTTAGTTTTTGTCCAAAGAAAAACGAAAACACTGAATTTTTGATTTCGAAAAAAAAATGGGTCATTTTAGTCATCAATCTGTTAAGGGTAAACAAATATTTTTAATAAAAATATATAACCATTCTTAAAAATAACTATTTTTATTAATTTTGATCGAAATTTGCCACTAAATTCATAGCATTTAATGTCTTTGGTACTAAAAATCAAAATTTTAACCTTTGACCCTGATTAAAAAAAAATGGTTAAGCCCATCCAATATCAAAGAAAGTTCTAGGAGACATTCCTCAATGACTGTATAAAAAAATTCAGTATTAGCTTGATCAAAAGAAAATTTAAATAATGTCCAAAAATTAACTTTTTTCGCGAAATTTTACGATTTCAAGTTGCAGGTACGGCGAAAGCGTATAAGATATCAAACTGAAATTTTTGGAATTTTATTACCACATCTGTCTTTTTTAACATGCCGATCAAAATTTTTAAAATTTTTAATATTTTTTTAACAAAATTTTTTAAAACTTAAAAAGCGAGTTTTGAAACGGTCCTTAAAAAATATATCTTTTTCCAGTATAACAAAAACTATGTAAATTTAATTATATTTTAATAAATTTTAACTATTTAGTACTTATAAGTCTTTAAATGATAAGGAATGTCTTACTTTGTAATTTCTGGGTTAAATTTTTTGCTGCCTAATATGCAGCAAAAAACTTTTTGAACGTTTTGAAAAGGACATGCATTTTCTGGGGCAAATTGTAATAACTTAAAAACTACTGCATAGATTTTTAGTTTTTATGACTCTAATGAAAGCTGATTTAGTTGTATTTTACATATAATTATCGATTTTGTCAAACACATACCTATATTGATTGAAAGTTACCAAAAACCGAAAAAACTCCCATTTGTCCTCATACAAATGGGTCCTAGGAAAAAATGTTCCTGTGTGCCTCAGAATATTGAGCTGGGAAGACAACATTTTTTTTTCTAATCACCTTAGGATATAGAGCATCGATTTTTAAACCAGGCGTATCGATTTTCTACCACCTGCAATGCAAGCTAGGTCGTTTCCCAAGTCTTTTTTAAGTGTAACAGAGTGTAATAGATTTTGTTTTACATGTTAATAGATGTACTGGTACTTAACATTTCTTTTTCTGTTATCCTTGACTCCCAGTGGAGCATAGGGCCTCAAACATTTTAACATAAAAAGTAGTTAATCGATTTCAACATGATGAAGCTTATTTTGTTTAAAACATATTTATCTTCACGATAATAGGAAAAAAATTAAATTTTGTTGCATCTTATATTTTTTATAATTTTTTTTTTTTAAAAACGAAAATATTTTGAAAGAAAAATTTTTACGGTATCAATTCTATGATATCTCTAAAATGACTAAGCGAATAAAGAAATATGTGAAAACGACTTAAAGACAAAACTGTTTTCTAATTTTGGTTTTTCTTATTAGCTCAATATAACCAAAAGTTTTGGAGTTATATTAACATTATTTGCAAAAAACATGTTTTTCGTAAAAAAAAAAATATATCTCGAAAACTAAAGCCAACTCGGAAAAACTTATGTCACTTGCGGCTTTAGCAGACCAAAGTCATCTAGATTTGGTCAATAAATCTTGTGCCGCAAAATTTTGTTAACCTGTGTTATTGTACCCAACCATATCCAAATATTTATTTTAAAACTCAGCTGCATAAACTAATAAATAGTCTAGTTAACCATTTAAATTGTTGAAAATATCCTACAAAAGCCTAATACATGCCAGTAGAATTGAAGCCATACGATAAGAAAATTTACAGACATTCTTCACCAAAAAATAATATATAACTTATCCATCCGGTTAAATATTTTAAAGTCAAGAATCAAGATTTATTACACTTTGAATTTTGTCCATTCTTAATACTTATATTTTTAAAGTGTTCACCTATAGATGATAGGGTATTATTAGACTGTCGTTCAGTTTGTAATTTTTTCACTATTTTTCTTACACCCCAAAAATATTATACAAATCGACTCAGAATCGATTTAGCTATGCCGGTCTGCATGTGTGTTTCTGGAGAATAGACCGACATGAACTATTTGCAATTTAGGTAATCCTCCTAGACTGCAAGTTACACAGTGGATTGGAAAAATGGGAAATAATTCCAGAACTTTTAAACGCTAAACTTGATTATCACGAATTATGGTTATTGAGGAGGGGAATTTGAGTTTAAGTTAACAATTTGGAGTCTATAGACTTATCAGAAAGGGAGTTTTATGCTCTCAAAGTTTTTCGAAAATTAAAAAGATCCAGAAGTCTCAAAATTCTAGGTCTAACAGCCTGTTTTTCGAAAATGAAAATATTGTTTCCTTCGTAAAAATAACGAAACGTAAATCAATTTGGTTTTTGTAAAATGAAATCAATTCTAGTGAGTGACAACTTAAAAGCTTTCGTGTCTTTAGCTTTTTTTGGGTTTTTCTTAAACAAATTCATTCATATAAAGCGAATGAAAATGTTAAAATTTCTCGATAACCAAAGGTATTTCGTGTATGAAATAAAAACTAAGGGCCTGATATATTTATCTGGGAACTGAGGGAGGGCCCTGCCGTTTAAAAACTTTAAAACAACTTGAGTTGCAAATATATCAAATATACCATCTATCATTGGCAACTGCTCCAAAAGTTGCCGTACATGGTTTGCCTAAACCTGTTATTATAAGTAAATTGTCACACGTGAACACAGTAAGAAGAACCCGTTCGAACGATGAAGTTATATTTGAGAAGGTTTCCTCATTTTCTTCTCATTTATTAGTGGCTGCGAATGCCTCCCATTTATTTAGGCATCAACACCACAACCTATATCAACCAAAAATGTAAGAAAAGAAAACAAAATAGCCAGGTAATGAAAGAATTGGTACTATTGAGGAAACAAGTAGCCCCACAGGAGGCAATTTTAGGTGTGATGCAGTGAAATTTTATTTTGGTAATTGTGAATTTATAAAATTAAAATTTGATTTTCTTTTTTGTTTATTTTTATAAACAAAAGGCAATTGACTTATAGGGTTACCACCGACAAGCTACATTTTACATATAAAAAAGCTTGGATATTTCAAAATACAATAATGTTTCCTCACGAAAGAAAAAAGCTCTTTTTATGTCAAAATTATATTGACGAAAGCTTTTAAACGTTTTAGAAAAACCTAAATTTGAGCTTAATCGTAAGCAAACGAAAACGAATGTGACAAGACTTTTGTTTTCGAAAAACAGGCTGTAAGTCATCCAAAGTTAAAATTTTTTCGAAGTCCAATATCTCATTATCTATAAGAGATAAACCATAAATATAGAAATTTTTTTTAGATCTCAGTTAGTAAATTTCCTACATATATCGGAACCAAAATGTGACTTCTAAATCGTTTTAAATTTTTCAATAATCCGAGGTGCCTTACTTTGAGGACATATACTTCCCCTGTTGATAAGTCTACTCATACAAAATTGGGATACTTCTCCTGAAGATGATGGCCTAATCAACCATCGAAACGCATCGCGGAATTGGTTGTCCCCATAAACATTTTGGCTTTTATCAATAAGTTGTCTTTTGCATTAATAAATATGTAAATGTAATATACTGGGATTAAGTGGAATAATTTTTCTTTTGAGGAATCACCTTAATCTATCTTCTTACTCCAGAAATATAAATACATATCGCACTTGTTCAACAAGAGGATATTAACTCAAAATTTTTTAATTTTCACTTTTTAGAAGAAATTGATCTTATCTACCCATTGTATAAATCTGACATCATTTTCACTATAATTTCGCCAAAAAACTACAGTTTTAGCCCTCTTCTTTATATGAAAGTAGTAGTAGAATAAAATAGTTTTTTTAACTCTACTGAAAATTTTAAAATTTTGATTTAATACCCTCTTGTTTATCAAGTGCGATATGTTTACTAACCATAAACTCTTTCTGTTCTACTCTTTGTATTCTCAAAAACAATAACTGAAGGGTATTAAAGATTCGACTTAGCCCTATTTAGCACTCTAGCTTCTTTGATTCAAACATATGATTTTACATTCTACAGACAATTGCGAAATTAAAACAATTTATGTATTAAATAAACATGAACGTATTTTCTGAAAGAAAGAAGTTTGCCAATTTTAGTCGCTGGAATTTGGCCAACAAATATTCGTAGTATTTTATTTGAGAAACAAAGACAATAGGAAAAAGTTTTGGTTTTTTATTTAATACCAATGTGTGGGTCTTTTATTTAAAAAAAGAAAACTCCATTTATATGAAATAAAATATGTGTATATAATCGATAGAATTCGGCAATATTGTATGTTTTGTCATATAAATGTAGTAATAAATTTTATATATTCGAGGCAGCTAAGACCCGGCAAGTTCCGCATATCTAAATCTGTAACTTCTTCATATAAAACCCTCAATGTTGTGAAGGTATAGTGCAATGTTTAAAGAAAAGTTATTAATATCGAAATATGTACCTATATTTCTTGATATAGCAGCCAATTATTGACTAGTGGATTCCTCGAAGTAAATCGATTTTCTTCTTTAAACGCGTAGTACGGTTACCAAACACAGACTAAATTATGTAGCTTGTTCAAATTGAGGCAGTGGTCAACTGAAAGTTCCATATTACCAGGAGCAATTTTCCAATTAAGCAGAATTTTTTTAATTTCAAGGACTTTTTTGCACATAACTGTAAATATTAATTTAAATATATAATGCACAAATTTCAAAATTGATTTTTTTTTTGTTTCACAAACCAAAAAGGCGTAACTTCAGTATTATTAATTTACATAAATATATATTAAATTTAATGAAATTAGTTTATTTTAATTTTAAATTTACATAATGTTTATTTATTTTGAACAAATAAATGATAGAATATGTTTATTATTCAAAAGAATAATTTTGATTTTTGAAAAGAATTTAAAAAGTTCTTACACAATTTTTTAAAACCAAAGTTAGTGCTATTTCACATACATCAGGTTTACATGATCAGCTTTCCTTCAAATTTCTATTGAACCTGCATTCACGTTCACACACGAACATTTTCTTCGTCAGTTTTCATTTTATTTTAATTAAATTTCATTACAAATTTTAAAAATTTTCGTACGGTCAGGTCTGTATCAATTCTAATTCTGTCAGTTTTTTCACATACAAATTCAAGACTTGATAAGCCAAACCTGACTAATGTAACAGTGGACTAATGTGTCAAGCGGCTGACGATTGAGTGAAATTTACATGTGTTTTGTTATTGTAACAAAAACAAAATACATGTAAATTTCACTCAATCGTCATAGTTACATAAACCGCAAAAATGACTTTTTTAGTTATATAAACCCCAAAAATTAAATTTCACTCAATCGTCAGTCGCTTTAGTTATATAAACCGCAAAAATGACTTTTTTAGTTATATAAACCCCAAAAATTAAATTTCACTCAATCGTCAGCCGCTTTAGTTATATAAACGCAAAAGTGACTTTTTTTAGTTATATAAACCCCAAAAATTCAATTTCTCTCAATCGTCAGCCGCTTTAGTTATATAAACTCCAAAAATTAAAACAAAATTTACTCAACTCAAATTTACCCAAAGGCATGAAACTGCACTATAGGGTCAATCAATATTTAATATGTTTTTCCAAATCACTCATAAATAGATCTTCTCTATGCGCTGTCACATATATTGGGCAATATAACTGCGGTAGCAAAATCGACTTGACTTTTTATACCCACCATCAAAAAGAATGGGGTATATTGAGATTGTCATTCCGTTTGTAATTTCCTTAGTACTCGTATTGGCTCAAAAACCAAAAGTGAATCCTTATGAAATTCTAAGACGATTGAGCGATATCTGTCTGTCTGTCTGTCTGTTGAAATCACGATAACGCCTAAACGAAAGAAGCTACCTCACTGAAACTTAAAAAACATTCCTCATTTCTGAGAAAATTTTGGTATTGAAATTGGGTAAAATCGGTTAACATTTGACCATATCTCCCGTATAACCTCACCTAGGCTAATCGCTTATTTGCTAATAAATAACAAACTATAATAGCTATAATAATAATATTTGGTATATAGAAGTTTTACATAAGCCTAGGCAGCATACAAAATGTCAACAATCGGTTCACATTTAAATAGCCATAGCTCCCATAAAAAACACTTATGAAAACTGCGTAAATTTTACCTAAAATACACTTAAATGCCAATAAATCTTAAATTATAACCACTAAATTTGGGACAAGGAAGTCTTATATGAATACCAGCCAGTGTGCTGGTGACAATCGGTCACCATTTGACCATAGCTCCCATATAAAAAACTTACGGAAACACAAAAATACAAAAAGGGGGGTTTATGTCCGTCCGTCCGTCAGATAAAAGCGCGATAGCTTCTTAACTACAAGAGCTAGAGAGACAAAATTTTACAAAAGTATTTTCGTATGTTACAGAAGTTTTGCAATGAAAATGGGCGAACTCCATTCACATTTAGTTAGAGCTCCCATATAATCCTGCCCCGGGAATCACATTTATGCTGATAAATTTAATACAATTGTAATGTCAATGACACCTAAATTTAGAACAAAGAAGTTTTATGCAACTGTTGGTCAGTATGTCAAATTTTATTGGAATCGGTCCATATTTGACCATTTTTACACAGGGATCTTCAACTAAACTATAGTAGTATCTACGAATACATTGGAGACTTCAACTGGACTATAGTAGGTTTTACGATTGCAATGGTACCTTTAACTAATCTATAACAGGAGCTACGATTACATTAGGACCTTTAAATAAACAATAGTAGAAATTATGAATAGATTGAATTCCACAACAGGTCTATGGTAGACTAGGCTATTTATATCTGAAATTACATTGACTATATATTTACTATGGACTATATACATACAATATACTATATACACACAATGGACTATATTACAAGTTGTAATTTACAAGTCACAATTATTGCTTAGAATCAACAATGTTAAAATCCACGATTATTTTATAAATGGAAAATTAACTATATTAAAACCCTCGATTATTGCTTTAAATTAACTATAGTAGAGCCATCAATTATAGCCTAAGATGGACCATAGAACGGTAGATAATTGATTTAAGTGGACTTTCAAGCCAAAGTTGGCCATTATTTAATACGCTGAGACAAATTTTAGTCGTTTTATTTAAAAAAAAAAAATACTTACAAAATTATTGAAATAATTTTACTCGAGTAACTCGATTACTCGTGTAAAATTGCTCAAATAAATCTTTATTTGAAATTAGCCATTTTATTTTACTTGAGCGATTAATCGATTTCATTTTTCCGATTAATCGAGCAAACATAACTCGAGTAAACACCCTAGTACACAGCTACATACGTAACAAAATGTTCAATTTATGTATGGATGCCTTAAAGTTTTTAAGTACCTGTTTAAATACACAACCTATATCATAACGAACTCTCTAAAAATAACGTACTTCGTTGAGTACTTTAACGAACTCTTATAAAACTGACAAGAATGAGGAAAACAGTTTTGCCAAAAGTGAAATTTAAATTTAGCCTCACTATTATCCACAATAGGAAAATAGTGTAAGCAATCTTACTTTTATAATTATTCTTAGGGGGTCTTTACGGGATATTTAATTTTTTTTTAAACGTTAATACTTATGCTGTCGTTTAGGATGAAAACCCCTTGCCTGCCGGTTCCGTTCTTTTGTTATTGCACCTTTGTGTACTTAACTTTGTTTACGACTTAGTCAACTTTTTACAATGACCACCTCGTGATATCACCCAAAGAACTACGTTAACACCCATTAATGTAGTGAGCTAACATGTACCGCGAGTTGTCTAATAAGAACGGTAAAAATTGGGTTTGGACTACGGGAAAAAGCAATTACTATGAAGAGGCTAAAATTAGAATATAAATGTCTCACCACCTAATGTTAAATAGGTTAACGTGGAAGAGTCTTCGCAGTTTTTGTTGTTGTTTTCCCATTGCTTACCCAAGTCATTACTTTTCTGCAATTGCTAGGCACTTACCTCCAATGGCATCTCCATGTTAATGTAATGACTTAAACAGCGAATGAGTAAATAGTTCGTATTCAATAGTTTAGCTTTTTACTCATTATTTGAATAGTTTTGCTGGGTTGTGCGTATTTGTAATATTTTATGAATTTTGGACATTTAGGCGGACGTATGATTATACGTCCGCCTTAATATTTTTGAGGAAATTTTTTAAGGAGTACAAATAAAATATAATTAAACAAGTAAGTGCTATTGATTTTGAATACCGATTATTTTATGAAACTTAGGTCAAATATTAAGCAACAACTTTTTTTTATCACAGCAACTTTTTTTTTACAGAAAACTAATCTCTGCGAAGTTTAAGCAAAAGGCCTTAGATATCTTTAGATTTATTTAAGAGCTTTTAAGAGATTGTCTTGTATGTGATCCCAAATTTTTTACCTTTTATTTCTCTTATTTAAATTATAACATTATTTATGATAATATTAATAATATTAATTAATTTATCAATGACTGTATCAAAATTTTGATAATAAATTTCGTTTTCATTTTTGCTATAAATATCAACATGCGATGACAAAGCATTGTATACGACTATGTTTGTAGCTGCAATGAAAGACAATGTGTAATAAATACTTGTAAATTAATTCATGAATGGATTAACACTAATTTAATTAAAGCCACAGCGATTTAACTAATTAAAATTATTTTTTAACATGCCACAAAAAAATGTACTACATATGTACTTATTGCGCTTAGCAGGAAAATAAAACAAAATACAATTAACATTTTAAACAATTTAATGGTAAATTATTGTACAAATTGCATATACATACAAACGTTTATGTACATTCAAAGAGTTATATTTATTCAAGAAAATGTACAAAATAAAATTTTAAGATATTTCATGATGATTTCTAAAAATATTCTCAAGAAAAAAATTGTTATATAACATCTTGTAGCAAAAAATAATTTAATGCTAAATATTTAAATTACATGCATTTGCATTTAAATTATAGGATATTCGATTACGCTTCTACTCACTTCTTTACATGCAATTGCGACACAGTTTACCCAGGAACTTTAACGACATTAAGAAACTGCAAATGTTTATTAAAAAACAAAAAAAAAAACAACAACTTGTACTTAATACTTGTTTTTTACTAAACATTTATTTTTTACTAATACTTGAAACTTAGTAAAATAATCATGACAACAATGACCTGCTGCTCTCAATTGCTTAATTCATGAGCATTAGCAGAAATGAAGTTTAAAGAATAACTGAGCGACCGGAGGTTTTTCTATAGAAAATGTGAACGATAAAAGGTTTTTCTATAAAAAAAAGCAAGCGACAGAAGGTTTTTCTATAGAAAAAGTAAGCGACAGGAGGATTTTCTATAGAAAAAGTAAGCGACAGCCAGTTTTTTATAGAAAAAGTAGGCGACAGCCAGTTTTTCTATAGAAAAAGTAAGCGACAGCCAGTTTTTCTATAGAAAAAGTAAGCGACAGCCAGTTTTTCTATAGAAAAAGTAAGCGACAGCGAGTTTTTCTATAGAAAAAGTAAGCGACAGCGAGTTTTTCTATAGAAAAAGTAAGCGACAGCCAGTTTTTCTATAGAAAAAGTAAGCGACAGCCAGTTTTTCTATAGAAAAAGTAAGCGACAGCCAGTTTTTCTATAGAAAAAGTAAGCGACAGCCAGTTTTTCTATAGAAAAAGTAAGCGACAGCCAGTTTTTCTATAGAAAAAGTAAGCGACAGCCAGTTTTTCTATAGAAAAAGTAAGCGACAGCCAGTTTTTCTATAGAAAAAGTAAGCGACAGCCAGTTTTTCTATAGAAAAAGTAAGCAACAGCCAGTTTTTCTATAGAAAAAGTAAGCGACAGCCAGTTTTTCTATAGAAAAAGTAAGCGACAGCCAGTTTTTCTATAGAAAAAGTAAGCGACAGCCAGTTTTTCTATAGAAAAAGTAAGCGACAGCCAGTTTTTCTATAGAAAAAGTAAGCGACAGCCAGTTTTTCTATAGAAAAAGTAAGCGACAGCCAGTTTTTCTATAGAAAAAGTAAGCGACAGCCAGTTTTTCTATAGAAAAAGTAAGCGACAGCCAGTTTTTCTATAGAAAAAGTAAGCGACAGCCAATTTTTCTATAGAAAAAGTAAGCGACAGCCAGTTTTTCTATAGAAAAAGTAAGCGACAGCCAGTTTTTCTATAGAAAAAGTAAGCGACAGCCAGTTTTTCTATAGAAAAAGTAAGCGACAGCCAGTTTTTCTATAGAAAAAGTAAGCGACAGCCAGTTTTTCTATAGAAAAAGTAAGCGACAGCCAGTTTTTCTATAGAAAAAGTAAGCGACAGCCAGTTTTTCTATAGAAAAAGTAAGCGACAGCCAGTTTTTCTATAGAAAAAGTAAGCGACAGCCAGTTTTTTTATAGAAAAAGTAGGCGACAGCCAGTTTTTCTATAGAAAAAGTAAGCGACAGCCAGTTTTTCTATAGAAAAAGTAAGCGACAGCCAGTTTTTCTATAGAAAAAGTAAGCGACAGCCAGTTTTTCTATAGAAAAAGTAAGCGACAGCCAGTTTTTCTATAGAAAAAGTAAGCGACAGCCAGTTTTTCTATAGAAAAAGTAAGCGACAGCCAGTTTTTCTATAGAAAAAGTAAGCGACAGCCAGTTTTTCTATAGAAAAAGTAAGCAACAGCCAGTTTTTCTATAGAAAAAGTAAGCGACAGCCAGTTTTTCTATAGAAAAAGTAAGCGACAGCCAGTTTTTCTATAGAAAAAGTAAGCGACAGCCAGTTTTTCTATAGAAAAAGTAAACGACAGCCAGTTTTTCTATAGAAAAGTAAGCGACAGCCAGTTTAAGCGACAACCAGTTTTTCTATAGAAAAAGTAAGCGACAGGAGGTTTTTCTATAGAAAAAGTAAGCGACAGTAGGTTTTTCTATAGAAAAAGTAAGCGACGGCCAGTTTTTTTTATAGAAAAAGTAAGCGACAGCCAGTTTTTCTATAGAAAAAGTAAGCGACAGCCAGTTTTTCTATAGAAAAAGTAAGCGACAGCCAGTTTTTCTATAGAAAAAGTAAGCGACAGCCAGTTTTTCTATAGAAAAAGTAAGCGACAGCCAGTTTTTCTATAGAAAAAGTAAGCGACAGCCAGTTTTTCTATAGAAAAAGTAAGCGACGGCCAGTTTTTCTATAGAAAAAGTAAGCGACAGCCAGTTTTTCTATAGAAAAAGTAAGCGACAGCCAGTTTTTCTATAGAAAAAGTAAGCGACAGCCAGTTTTTCTATAGAAAAAGTAAGCAACAGCCAGTTTTTCTATAGAAAAAGTAAGCGACAGCCAGTTTTTCTATAGAAAAAGTAAGCGACAGCCAGTTTTTCTATAGAAAAAGTAAGCGACAGCCAGTTTTTCTATAGAAAAAGTAAACGACAGCCAGTTTTTCTATAGAAAAGTAAGCGACAGCCAGTTTAAGCGACAACCAGTTTTTCTATAGAAAAAGTAAGCGACAGGAGGTTTTTCTATAGAAAAAGTAAGCGACAGTAGGTTTTTCTATAGAAAAAGTAAGCGACGGCCTGTTTTTTTTTATAGAAAAAGTAAGCGACAGCCAGTTTTTCTATAGAAAAAGTAAGCGACAGCCAGTTTTTCTATAGAAAAAGTAAGCGACAGCCAGTTTTTCTATAGAAAAAGTAAGCGACAGCCAGTTTTTCTATAGAAAAAGTAAGCGACAGCCAGTTTTTCTATAGAAAAAGTAAGCGACAGCCAGTTTTTCTATAGAAAAAGTAAGCGACAGCCAGGTTTTCTATAGAAAAAGTAAGCGACAAGAGGTTTTGCTATAGAAAAAGTGAGCGCCAGTCAGTAAAAAATGTATATATTTAAGTTGATGACTAAAAATTATTTAATGTATAACTTTAAACAGAATTAAAAACTTACAAATTCAACAAATAATGGTTGGTGGTAAACTACAACATAAAGTCATATATAAGCCACCCCTAAGCAAAATATATCGTCATCGCTATTAGGAAAACCAAAACTACAAAAACAACAAACCAAACGCTAAGAAAAACTTTAAACATTTTAGCATTTGCCATTTTCTCTCATTCTTCTTGTTTTGTTTTGAATTGTTTTTATTTAATTTCTGGGTCAATAAAGTGGATTACGATAAACATGCATTCGATGACCCGGAAAAAAGCAACTTATATATTTTTAAATGGAGTGTTTCATATTAATAAGGAGAACTACACGTTTTAATTAAATATATAGGTTTTAAATGCTTAAAACAGAGACACCATAAACAAGGTTATCACGATTTTAATTATATTGCCAATATCATATGTAAGTAAGGTTTTTCTATTTAGAAAAAGTAAGCGTCACACAGTGGTTTACGGATGCTTTTTTTTGGAAATAATTCTGTAACTTTTGAACTACTAAAGATATTTGAATGAAATTTGGCATGGTGATAGTCAAGGAGTATTCGAGTTGGTTTTCAAAAGCACTGGCCCATGAGGGGTCGGGAGAGTGATTGATGGACCTTCAAAGTTGGTCACCTCGGGTGTTCGACTTTTTTAAAAATTCGCCAAAAATCCATTTATGAATGGATTGAAAAGAAATTTTAAACTTAAGTTCTCCTTCAGAAGGTCTACAAAAAATACGCTTACATGTGTAGGTTATCTCCTTTGGGTTTCGAGATATTTGGATAAAAAGGAATTTTTGGGTTGATTTTTTACCTATTTTTTTAAGCTTTTTTTGATCTGGTGGGCGCATCTGAAGATCAAAAATTTTTTAAGAATATTTGTTAAAATTGTAACAAAATTCTAAATAATTTTTGTGCAAGTTGGTTATAGATATCTTCTTTCGTTTAAAAGTTAAAAATATTCAAAGTTGAAACTTAAACAAAATTTCGCTTTTTTTTGAGTTTTTCCCTAAAAGATAGCTATATTTTTTCACTAATAAAAAAATATTTTCTTAAGAAACATAAAAATATTTTTAAAGTTTTTCAAAGAAAACATAATGAGAATGCGTATAAAACAAATTTCTTGCTAATCGGACTTTTGGTCCTCGCACGTGCCCTCTCCAAAAAATGCTAATTTGTAAAAAAAAATTTTGGTTTAAATAAAAATTTTTCAAAAGGCAAAGCACCGATTTGAAAAAAATAATAATGTCCGTATTTTCTAATATATCTGTTATTGATTGGAAAAGTTTTTTCTGAAACGAGCTGCAAATAGAGTCAGTGTTGCCATTTTTGTAAAAAAACTCATTTTTTGAAACCCTTTTTTTCCGAGTTGGGAATTGGGGAATTTTTTAGTTAAAATTGGGAATTTTTTTAGTCTATTGCTTTTAGATCTTATTGGTCTACATGACTACAAATTTTCATTGAGATATCTTCATCCATGTCATTTCTACAAAACATCAAAAATTGAAATTATTTTCCTTCTAAAAGTAGAAAAATAATATTTTTTTGATTTACGATACAAAGTGTAAAAATATTAACTTACTAAAAAAAGATTTTTAATTGGTGTTCATCTCCTGGACTTTCCCGATCCAATGATACTAAACACATGTATCAAGCTTCAATACATAGCCTTTAAAAGCTCTGAGAACTTTGCCTCCCATATCATTTTTAAGCTAAATATTTTAGTATTGGAGAGTAATGTGTGCAAATAACGTTAATGGTGCACAGTGGTATTAACTCTGCAATTTCTAAACTACTAGACGGATTTTGACAAAATTTGGAACGTCAATAGAAGAGGTGTGAGGCTTTTAGATCAATGTTTAAGAACGTATTTGTCGGTAGCACAGTGGGCTCTACAGTGGGCTAAAGTTGCCTACCTCGGGTATATAAAACATTTGAGGGCGTATAACTTTCCTCAATTGGGTCCGATCTAAAAGATTTTTACGTTTTCGAAAACTTCTTAAAAAAATTAAGAAAAAAACATGCTTACTTTACTACCTTATCTCTTATAGTTTAAGAGATATTTGAATCCAATTTTTTTTTTGCTTTTTATGGTATATCTTCTGGCCTTTTTTGGCCTATTTATTTTTTCTTGTAAAAAAAAAAATACTGCAAGATTGCTGATAAATTTCTAAATGAACTGGAAGAAACAAGTTCTTTATTATGTAAACTTAATAACACAGAAAAATTCTTCAAAGTTTGTGTGCCGAAAAAAGCCTGAAAAATTATTTTTTTTTTCAAAAAAAGTAATATTATTTTTTCAATATTTTTGAAAAATTTTTTCAAAAGACTCAATTCGTTTTTTACATTTTCTAAAAGGCTGGACTTGAGGGATCAGTATAAACTATATTTCTAAAAATTTTGGACATGCACCCTACAACCAGCGGTAGTCGAAAATCAGCCATTTTTTAACAAAACTTGTGTTTTTTTGTGACTGTAAAAAAATTGTTTATTTTATCTCAAAACTTTTTTTTAACAAAATTGTATTAAGTATAATGTTTTTAATATCTGTGCAAAAATCTGATAGAGCCCGGCTATTAATCGGGTCACACGGGCCGCTTTTCTAAAAAAAAACTCAAATTTGCGAAAAGCATACTCTTCTGTATTCAAAAATTTTCTTTACATTTCAGAACTTGTTCCGAAATTTATATTTCTGATTTTCGCACATACAGGTCCATACTATGTACAAAAATTGTCGCAATACCTTGTTTAGTTTTAGAGATTTTTTTTACTAAAATTTTATGGAGTCGAATATCTCTTAAACTATAAGAGATGAGGTAGTAAAGTAAGCATGTTTTTTTCTTAATTTTTTTAAGAAGTTTTCGAAAACTTAAAAATCTTTTAGATCGGACCCAATTGAGGAAAGTTATACGCCACCAAATGTTTTATATACCCGAGGTAGGCAACTTTGGCCCACTGTAGAGCCCACTGTGCTACCGACAAATACGTTCTTAAACATTGATCTAAAAGCCTCACACCTCTTCTATTGACGTTTCAAATTTTGTCCAAATCCGTCTACTAGTTTAGAAATTGCAGAGTTAATACCACTGTGCACCATTAACTTTATTTGCACACATTACTCTCCAATACTCCAATATTTAGCTTAAAAATGCTATGGGAGGCAAAGTTTTCAGAGCTTTTAAAGGCTATGTATTGAAGCTTGATACATGTGTTTAGTATCATTGGATCGGGAAAGTCCAGGAGATGAACACCAATTAAAAATCTTTTTTTAGTGAGTTAATATTTTTACACTTTGTATCGTAAAACAAAAAAATATTATTTTTCTACTTTTAGAAGGAAAATAATTTCAATTTTTGATGTTTTGTAGAAATGACATGGATGAAGATATCTCAATGAAAATTTGTAGTCATGTAGACCAATAAGATCTAAAAGCAATAGACTAAAAAAATTCCCAATTTTAACAAAAAACTTCCCCAATTCCCAACTCGGGAAAAAAGGGTTTCAAAAAATGAGTTTTTTTACAAAAATGGCAACACTGACTCTATTTGCAGCTCGTTTCAGAAAAAACTTTTCCAATCAATAACAGATATATTAGAAAATACGGACATTATTATTTTTTTCAAATCGGTGCTTTGCCTTTTGAAAAATTTTTATTTAAACCAAAATTTTTTTTTTAAAATTGGCATTTTTTGGAGAGGGCACGTGCGAGGACCAAAAGTCCAATTAGCAAGAAATTTGTTTTATACGCATTCTCATTATGTTTTCTTTGAAAAACTTTAAAAATATTTTTATGTTTCTTAAGAAAATATTTTTTTATTAGTGAAAAAATATAGCTATCTTTTAGGGAAAAACTCAAAAAAAAGCGAATTTTTTTTTAAGTTTCAACTTTGAATATTTTTAACTTTTAAACGAAAGAAGATATCTATAACCAACTTGCACAAAAATTATTTAGAATTTTGTTACAATTTTAACGAATATTCTTAAAAAATTTTTGATCTTCAGATGCGTCCACCAGATCAAAAAAAGCTTAAAAAAATAGGTAAAAAATCAACCCAAAAATTCCTTTTTATCCAAATATCTCGAAACCCAAAGGAGATAACCTACACATGTAAGCGTATTTTTAGTAGACCTTCTGAAGGAGAACTTAAGTTTAAAATTTCTTTTCAATCCATTCATAAATGGATTTTTGGCGAATTTTTAAAAAAGTCGAACACCCGAGGTGACCAACTTTGAAGGTACATCAGTCACTCTCCCGAGCCCTCATGGGCCAGTGCTTTTGAAAACCAACTCGAATACTCCTTGACTATCACCATGCCAAATTTCATTCAAATATCTTTAGTAGTTCAAAAGTTACAGAATTATTTCCAAAAAAAAGCGTCCGTAAACCACTGTGCGTCAGTGAGTGTTTTTTCTATATGGGAAAAACACTCACTTTTCTATATAGAAAAGGTAAGCGTCAGTGAGTGTTTTTTCTATATAGAAAAAGTAAGCGTCAGTGAGTGTTTTTTCTGTATAGGAAAAACACTCACATTTCTATATAGAAAAGGTAAGCATCACACATTGGTTTGAAACAAAAAAAATCTGTATGTGCCAGAGAATTGTTTAACCCTGTCTTCCTAAATTTTGGATATATGGTTACCCTGTGTTTATAAAAGGTGAATCGTTGGACACCAAAGTAGACCACCTCAGAAGTAAAAAAGCTTTTGGACCGTGTAGCTCTTTTAATTATTGCCCAATATGGTTGATTTCTAACATTTTGGAATGAGCTTGAAGAAGCGAAGAAAAAGTAACTGTTATGGGTTTTAAG
This sequence comes from Stomorhina lunata, assembly GCA_933228675.1. NCBI lineage: Eukaryota > Metazoa > Arthropoda > Insecta > Diptera > Rhiniidae > Stomorhina > Stomorhina lunata. The sequence continues at coordinate 96,575,729 of OW121742.1, read as the reverse complement.
TTATTTCATTCCAAAAATGAAAACAAATTGTTTTCCACTTCGACTTTTTTTAGTTTTTGACCCATAGTGCATTCAATATAAAACCAATACTTTTTTTAAAAAAATACTGGCATGTAGCTATTGGTTAAAGAAATAAAACAGTGAAACCGTTTTAAAATAGCTTGAGCTGTTTAATGTCGAGAAATTTCCAAAGTCCAATTTTTTTTGCAGATCTAAAAGAGTGAAGTTTGAAGATGGTATAAACTTTTTACTTATTACGAAGAAGTTTTTTTTTATCAAAATTTAATATTTTATAATATATTCGTAGAGAATGGGGTTCTTGGATGATTTTTAACCAAAATTTAAGTAAGTGCAACATTTCCTTTAGGTACAGCTTAAACAAATGTCTAAGAAAATTTTTGTGTTTTCGAATATTTAACAAAAAAGTCAAGCCGATTTTGCAACTTTCTGAAATTCAGTTATATAGTCCCATATATTCTCCTTAGATTTCAAAAATAACAAGTAAGAAAATGCTATAGTCGGTCAAGCCCGACCATACGATACCCTTCACCACTAAGGTCAAAGGTGTTATTTTTTCTGTATAAAGACAAATATCGGGTGGTTAAATTTCAAGGGCCGATGTTGATTTAGAATAAAACACAAACTATTTAGGAAATTATTGTAATTTAATTCTATTATAATGTATTGGTATTACTCAATTATGAATGGAACAAAATATCGGCCAAATGGGCGCCGCGACCACGGCGGCGCACCTCCATCCGATGGTCCAAATTTTCGATGACTCAGAGGCATAATTGAGGTTCTTTGCCGTTAATGTGCCGAGTTATCTCACCCTTTAGCTCTTGAATTGTTGCTGGCTCATCGACGTACACCTTTTCTTTCAAATAACCCCAAAGAAAAAAGTCCAACAGTGTCAAATCACATGATCTTGGCGGCCAATTGATATCGCCATTACGTGAGATAACACGACCAATTTGTTGCGCAAAAGAGCCATTGTTGCGCAAAAGAGCCATTGTTTCGTTAGCTGTGTGGCAAGTGGCACCGTCCTGCTAAAAACACATATCATCCACATCCATATCTTCCAATTCGGGCCAAAAAAAGTTCGTTATCATCTCACGATAGCGAACACCATTCACAGTAACTGCCTCATTTTGGAAAAAATACGACCCGATGATGCCGTCAGCCCATAAACCGCACCAAACAGTCACTCTTTGTGGGTACATTGGTTTTTCGACAATCACTCTTGGATTCTCATTCGCCCAAATGCGGCAATTCTGTTTATTGACGAATCCGCTGAGGTGAAAATGTGCCTCATCACTGAAGATAATTTTCTTCGAAAATTGATCATCCACTGTTGCCATTTCTTGCCACCATTCTGCCCATTCACGACGTTTGGAATGGTCAAGAGGCTTTAGTTCTTGAGCTAACTGCACCTTGTAAGCGTGTAAATGCAAGTCTTTATGCATAATGTTCATCAACGACGAGCGCGAGAGGTGCAATTGTTGGCCACGACGACGAGTTGAGGTGGACGGCTCTTCAGCCACACTATCGCGAACAGCAGCAATATTTTCTGCAGTACGAGCATGCACTGGTGTTCTCACATCTTCTACAGACCCGGTTTGCTCGAATTTTTCCACGATTTTTGCGATTGTACGCACATTTGGACGATCAAATTGACCAAAAAAATCACGAAGTGCACGATATGCATTTTGATTTGAACGCCCATTTTCATAATAAGTCTGGATAACTTTAACACGTTGTTGGATTATATATCTATCCATGGTTCAAATTGAGTAAGTCTGAAATAGAGAAATGTCAAATAAAATTCGGAAAAAAACTTGGCGTTTAGGTGTGGTTCACATTCAACATCGGCCCTTACAATTTAACCACCCGATATTTGCTAAATTTTGCCATCATACAAACATTTTCTCAAAACTTATATATTTAACTTGTTTCCGTAATTTGGACTTATATGAGAGCTAGGGTCAAATATGGACCGATTATCTCCAAATTTGGCACATTAATTGTTTACAATTTTTACAAAAATTATGTGGGCAAAAAATAAACTTGAAATTCTCATTATCTTTAGATTTACGAGCGTTTGAAGAGCTTGTATGGAAGCTATGGTCAAATTTGGTACAGTGATTTTGGTTTACATAAGCAGTATTTGTTTTAAATTTCATGAAAAAATATTTATATTTGTTACCAATATATTAATTCCGAGAATTGGGACCTATGGGAGGTACCATAAATAATAGACCGATTTCGACGAATTTCAATATTCATGGTCCCATTATTATCTGTGCCAAATTTTATCAAATTATCTTTAGAATTGCTACCTGTCGCTTGATTACAAGATTTACATGGGGGTCCATCCAGCCAGCCAGCCAGACGGACTAAGTCTATTGGTATACTAAAAGGTGGGTCTAAGACAAATATTTCTATTCGTTACATACATACATCAACCTATGGTGGTGAAGGGTATAAAAATTAGTACGAATTGACAAACGAATTCAGAAAATCGAATTTGATAAAAAAAAAAATGGAAAATTTCTATAGGCCATAATTTTAATTGCAAAAAAAGTTCAGTTGGTTTTATAGGTCTATTATTTCTGTGGCTTCCTTCCTCTGTAACATGTGGATGATTTTAATTAATTAGCTACTTAAATGTACTTATTTGTTAGCAATTAAATTATGAAAAAGCCATTAACATAATGTTCAACCCAATGTTTTACTAATTTAAAACAATTATTTATTTATTAAAAAATACCTATTAATAAATTGTATATTAATTTATGATTTATCTGAAATACATGTATCTACGAATATACACACATACATATATTATGTGTAGTTGTAAATGATTTATGAAATATTTGTGTAAAATTCCATAACTCATATTTAATTTAAAACAATATTTTTCATTTATTTCAGCAGCAGAATCAGTCCCTGTGTTATAATGTAAAAAAAAAAAACTTTGAGCAGCTGAAAATATATGGAAGTTATATGATACAAAATTGTTTACGAATGAAATATGTTTAAAAATATACATACATATATTCTTATGTATTTAAAATATAACTAAAATACATATGAAGAGAAAAAAATTGAAACAATACAAAACAATACATCCTCTTGCCAGTGGAACCACGAAAGCCAAAGGAATTACAACACTTACAATGAGGCTTCCAAACCGAAATGATGACAAACAAAAAAGTAACTCAACGAACCCACGATACCATGAGAAACTAAACTAAAACATAAGAATAACCAAAAGACCGACAGACAGACCATCCAAAAAAAAAAAAAGATTTATTTTTACAAAATTTCAAGTTGAACATTGGCCAAAAATATAAATTGAACTGAAATGCTGAAACTTATTCCAAACCAAAAATAAAATCCACACTTTAAATCACATACACAAACAGTGGGGCATACACCAACTAAATGTTGTAAAAAAAAAAAACTTATAAATGTAGCAGCTCTAGATGAGGAAATAACAAACAGGAAGTGGCTTGAAAAAAAAACTGAAAAGGATAGAAGTAGTAACAGTTAGAAAATTGTTAAAGGACATAAAGAAAAGTTTTTCAATAAATGGGCTGTTGTGTACCGTAAATGAGCGATGGCCAAAGTTTTAAATTACAAAAAGTATCATAAAATAAATGTAGCAGACCATCGTCATAATCATCATCTTCGCCAACAGCAGCAGCAGCAGGAGGAAGAGCAGCAACAAATCAAGGAACTAAAACTACTAAAACAGCAACAAAAACAACGACAACCCGTAATAACAAACATACAAACAAATAAAAACAACAATGACAACAATAAAAGATACAGCAACAATATTAGCAGCCGCGTTAGCAATACCAACAACAATGAACTTATCAACTATACACAACTACAGCAACATGTTGCCAATAAACAGCAGCCACATTATCTCGTTAGCAACACAAATTTCCAACAGCTAACATCCGTTTCCTCTTACACTTGTGTGAAAAATCGAAATTCAAAAATCAATAATAATTCCCATAATGTTCAGAACTCACATTCACGCTCATTAAACCCACCTAAGACTCCATCAATATCATTATCAACATCATCATCATTGCCACCACCAATACCACCGTCAGCAGCATGTTCCTATTCCCCTAATCATAATATTTTACCATCTCCCCCATTTTATCTTAATTTATCCTCAACATACTCCAACTATTATTCAACATGTTGTCACATAACCTACAACATGTTTGCGTCCTATGCCGAGGCTGCAACGTTGCAACTAAAGCGTAAGACCCATTTCAATAGACTGCTGCATGTGAATGGTCATCCGGATATGCGTAGCATTTGCTATTTAATTCTAATGGCCTTTTTCTATTGGGGTGTCATGATACGAGCTGCTGTAGCCACTAACTTAACCACTACACAAACGCCATTACCATCAACATCACCATCATCATCTGCACCACCATCAAGTCATGCGGAAGACTTAAATACCCCCACAATGTTTTATACGAATTTAACAGCCGTGGTCACCTCTAGAGGCAACAGCGTGGGGGCAGCTGTACCTCTTTATTTGTTGGCTAATAGCAGTTTAGATCTTCCCATTTCTTTACTAACTTCTGATGATACCTTAACCAATTACCAGCGACGTTTGTTAATGCGTCGTGAAGCCGCCAATGTGCCTGATTTTGATGACGATGATTCCAGCTATCATGATGACGAGCTTGATGAATATGAGATCTTAATTAACAATAAATCTGGTAAGTGCTTCCTTTTGGAATTTTACATTTTTCAACAAATTCAGTTGACGAATAGATATAAAATCTTATCACAAGTGACCCTAAATTAATTTGTTTTAATATATAATTCGCAATTAGTTTAGTAGAGACATAAGAAGACTTCTTCTGTTAGCCTTGACTCCTAGTGGAGCATAGGGCCTCAACCATCCTTTTATATCGAACTCTATTGCGAGATATTAGGCAAACGTTATTCCATGAATAGCTTGATGCTTGCAACTACGCTTCAATTGCCCTTCTCGATGTTCTAGCAGGTGCTCCAACACGAATGCCGCTCCTCTGTGGATTTCAACGAAGCACTTGTCGAGCAATGTTGGTATTTGGCCTTCGAAGTATGTGACCTATCCACTGCTATTATAGTTGACATACTTCTAAAAAAGCATTCATTTGGTTTATCGCGTTTAGTAGATCTACATTTCTTATGCGATTCGGCCACTATATATAAGGATTTGCCGTAAGCTTTTATTTACAAAGGTTTGTAGGCGCTTATCGATGGCATTTCTACGTTTCCAAGTTTTGCGACCGTAATACAGGATGGACTTGACATTCGAGTTTAATATTCGTAATTTAGTTGTTGTTGATATTTGCCGAGATTTCCAAATAGCTCCAAGAATGCCGAATGCAAATTTTGCCTTATTAATACGCTATTCAATATCCTCGTCGGCTCCACCTTTTGTAGATACGAAACTTCCCAGATAATTAAATGGGTCGACGGGTTTGTAACATATCCTCCAGGCAAATTCTTTGTTTTGGAAATATTTATTTCCAGCCTAGCTGCCCGAAATTTAACAGTGATAGCGTTAGTATTTCCTTGGAGGTGGTCTAAGCTTTGGCTTCGAAGATTTTAAGTCCTCGAGTTGTTTAATTGGTGTCTATTGGTTAAATTCAAACAATTTACCCTTACGTAGGACTTGACATTTAAAATCCACGTACATTGCCCAAATTAAGTTCAGAATTTTTGTTGGCATTTTACCATTTTCTTAAATTCTCAATAGATAGCTCCCATTGACACTGTCGAAGGCCTTCATTAGGCCGATAAACTCTAGATTAATGGGGGTGCGGAATTCACTACATTGCAAGATCGATTCTCTCTGAACCCAAACTAATTTTCGCGAAGTGTACAGGAAACTGCATAGGATATTCTATTCAAAATTACTTGACTTAGTGTTTTGCTTGTTATTGGAAGAAGTAGTTATTGCAGTTTTTATACTCATCTTTTTTTTGTATTTTGATTAGTATACCTTCACTCTAGGAGGTTGGCAGAGCTTCATCTTCCCTTATTTTACGCACAAGTGGTTTCCACAGTCTCATAGATCCTTTAACACCACTTAAAAACATCTCCACTGAGATATTGCCTATGCCATTGTTGCATTTAAGGCTTTTAATGTCGTTTCTCACTTCTTGCATAGTTGGTGGATTGTCTTAAATTCCATTGAATTTTCATTATGCACTTCCGTCAGTGGTGGTAATCCAATAGTATTGTTTAATGTTTACTTGAAGTATTCCATCCAGCGTATTAATTGTTCATCCGGAGTTGAGAGAAGTGTACCACTACTAATCAAGGTAGGACTGTTGGTATAAGTGGGTTTGCCGCATAACGCCTTTATTTGCAACTGATTCCACTTGTTTATCAATCCACATTCTCTTGTTCCTCCTTGAAAAGTTTTTTATTTGTTTGCACAGATCGCGATATGTCGTACGGAGGACTTCATCATCTCCGTTTTCATTTAAAATTGCGCCGAGATATAAAAAATTAGGAGACGCAAAACTCATACAAGTTTTAAGTTTTTGGTTCTACAGTTTTATGGGTTCTACAGTTCTGTGATCAGCCAAATAGGCTTAGAGATTTTATGTTACGATGTTTGACATTAAACTTGTATCAGTTCCCTAGAGTTTTCTTGAATATTTGATTTTGTATTTAAACATTTAAATACAAATCTTGCCTTCTTCACCCGATATTTCATGTCTTCTTCCACACTACCATTAATTGGCATTATATATCTAAGATATCAGAATGAGCTAGCATATGGTATATATTAATTTTCAATTTGAATGTGGTTGCCACTTATGTTTATCCGATTCTTTATTGTTATTGCAGTATTAAGTACTGTTTTGCCTTACTAAATATAGCTCTAGACTACATACTTGGAAGAAGTATAGGAAAATAATTTCATCTGATAGGTAGGCAGCCGATGATAAGTCAGCGCCACTTGGTCCTAGAAATGCTGCCTTTGTGGTACCTGCTAGGGTTAGACTGGAAAAAGGAAAACATACATTAATTAATGCCAGACCATTGATGAGAGACTTATTCAAGCCAGCCTATAGCATTGATAAATAAAGATTGTATATAGCATGCAGAAAAAGAGCACCCAGATTAAGAGCCCTCAAATTTGAAAAAATCGGGGCAGTGAAGTGAGAAGATGAGTTACTGTCTCCTCCACTTCGATGTTGTGAAAACTGTAGTCATAGTGTTAAATGTTAGGTCTTCTGGCATGCAACCCAAAAACGCAGTGTCTTGTTAAGGTTGAGATTAGGTTGCGGAGTTGGTGGTTATAAGTGGGCCATGTTTACTTGGAGATTGAATAAGTGGTTTCAGTGAACCAAGTGTTCTGGGCGGACCCATAAAGAGATTGCCTAATTACTGAGTTGCAGGCGAATAGTGGTAAGGCCATAAATTGTTCGATGATTTCCTGACTCAGAAGAGCACCGAATTTAGCAAGTTTGTTCGCAGTAGGGTTACCATGTTGTTATGCCCGGGTACCCAAGAAAATTCAATACTGCAAATTCTCGCCATCTTCTTAAGAGATGCCCGGCATTCGCGAGTAAGAATAGATGTCGTATGAGTATTATTGTTGATGCAGAAACGAATACACCTGTCGTATATTCATTCTGTGGTATCATATCTGTGGCAATATGGAAGAATAGCTTAAGTCGAAAATTGAAGTTTTGAGATATTATCAATTTTGTGTAATTTTTCTTTTGCTTCATTTCTGCAAATAATTTATGTATTAATATATTAGTAACATGTTTTTTTAGAGAAGAAGAATGAATATTTAAAAAAATATTGTTAAATTCAGAAGATTTTACGTTTTTTCTACTTAAGCTCTTCTTCGAAACTGAAAGTTGCGTGAAACTGGACCTAAAGTAACTTTAAGCGGTTCTGTTTGAATAAAGAGTATATATTGTGTTTTTTTATGTAAACATAAGTTGTTTGAAAATAATGACTTTATTTTTTCACGGTCAACATTTTACAGCTTAAGTGAAGTTAAGCGAAATTGTTATATGAAAAAAGATAAATATGAATATATACACAAAATTATATGTACATAAGTTGTTTTGGTCAATGCATTATTGATTCAAAAAACTTAAGCTAAAAAGTAAACGCTCATAACGTTGATAAAAAACCGAGTTTTTTAAGACGGACTAAACACATTTAAGCGCCTTTGCTTCTGTAATGCAATAAACACCTTAACTCAATTATATCTTATGTCGACTTAAGCTACTCTTCCATATTGCCACAGATATTCACAGCTTTGTATATGGCCGATAATAGCGGGATTTTTTGACTTAGATTCGCCCGTGTATAATTCTAAACATCCATCATCAAGGAATGAGGGATCTCTAAAGATAGTTACAGTAAATTTATCTCGAGTAGGGGAGTGTCCTACTGGTAAGTGAGAACAGGCTCCGATAGTACTTAGTCGGATATTAGTTCGACTGGGAGCCAGTTAAGCATTATTATTGTTGTTAATATTGCCTAAGATTTCTGAGTAGTTTTGCTACGATGAGTCGACCTTAGAGTATTGTATTGTGATTTTCAGCTAATCATATCTTGTTGTGTAAAAGCTGAAAGTGTTTCATTAACTTGAGCTTTAGTTGTAGGCTTTTCAAAAGGGAGACCTAGTGGGTGGATTTTGATCATTTAGTGCTTGTTTTTTTCGGCACTTTGTTTCCTATAAGCTATATTAATAAAACCTACATTACTGGATTGTGTAATTTTAAATGAATTTTTGAAAATGGAAAATTTTGTGATTTAAAAAAAACATTTTTTTGTGCAAACAAAAAAATTTATTCCCAAAACCGCTCAATTTAAAAAAACATAATTCGTGATTCTAAAAGATAATTTTGTTGCCGAATTTCGATTTTTTACTTAGTTCGAGTTACGCGAATATTTATTGCGCAACCTCATCCATTTATTTATAACGCTATATCTCAAAAACTAGATCTAACCTAAAAAACGGTTAGCACCATTGATTTTAGAGTACTTGAGTTATTTTTACCCACTAGGTCTCTCTTTTGTCGGTAAAAAAGTTGTCAAAATCGAGTACAGTGTAATTGACACAAAGTTTTACTAGGAGCATTTTAAAGAGAATGTCATCTAGATGTCTCCCGTCAAATTGAACGCATTGTTCAAAACGGACACTTATGCTCTGCGACACACGCTGCTATAAACTTGGTTCAATTGAGCTGATTTCACGACGAATATTTTCCTTTAAAACCATAAGAGATTGGGGTTTGTCATTATAAGCCCTCTCTTTGAGGTAGCCCCCAAAAAAAAGACAAATCCATGGGAGTTAGACCTCGGTGTCCATAAGGTGTCCCCAAAGAGACTGATTAGTTTTTGGGGGAAATTTACCCTAAGCAAATTGATCAAAGCTCTGGCTGTGTATGCGGGGAGACTGTTGAAAGCAAGTGTGTGAAGAGTACGATGGATGAGCTTCGTCGATAATTTTTACCATTGTCACTCTCATGTTATTAATAATATACGCCTCAAGAATTTTCGAAAAAAAATACTCTAATTAGCTCATGAGTGGATAAGGCACGCCATGTTTTAATCGTGGCTTTCAGGTTCTTGGATACATGTGAAAATGAGCCTTGTCGCTCCAAAAACAGGGATTTACAGTGTGACCAAAGTCACTTTTTTCAGTTCTTGAACGATTTAAGTTTTAAAAGGATGGAACATTAGGTCCCTTTTAAAAATACCAATCTGTGTTCATCAAATTTTAGTATTTTGGTGATATCTTAGGTGTCTATTGACCGATTTTGATGGAATTTATTAGGGTACTCGTACTGTGTTTTCCTAAAATCTGATATATAAATTAACTGGGTAGACCCTAAAGGAGCTTCACAAACTTCAACAGACAGATGGACTCATGATCGACTCTCCTGGTGATTCTGAGTCGATCGGTATAATTTTTGGGGTCTAGGGCGAATAACAAACTGAATGACAAACTTATAATAGCCTTTCACCTTTTGATGAAGGGTATACAAATATATTCTTAATTTCGACACAACAATAAAGAAGAAGTGTTATTTAAACTCTACACATTTTAAATCACTGTTTGTGGTTTTAAAAAATAAATTACATATTAGTTTTACAACTTGTATTTAATTATTTTGGCCAACAATTTCATCTGCAATATATTGGTATTGGTAAACACAACATTTTAGACAAACTGAAATACATTGTAGATATATGAATCACAGTTCCTAATAGGGTGGGTCGTGTTTTAGCTTTTGGTTTTCGATATGTCAATCGGAAGCTATTAAAGTAATAGTAATAAGTTAAGAATTTGTGCAGCTAAGTTTTGGAACCCATTTGCTTTTGTAAGGAAAGGTAATAAAATAGCTAAATAAAAATTCAAAAATTTGTGAAAACATTTCTCAAAGTCAAAATTTTAAACTTCGACCTTTTTTCAGTAAGAAAACTCTCGGTCATTTTTATGAATTTTAGTAAATATCTGATGGTTAGTACCCTTCACAGCTTTAAGGTGATCAAACATCATTTTCAGGGGGTGATTTGTATTTATTTTCATTATAGTCGAGCCGCTCTAATGTATTTAACATATCTAAACTCGACCCGTTTAAGTGTTAAAAGCTGATTTAAAATTGTTTGGCTATTGGTTTAGCTTCATGTACTTTTATTCTAGTGAAGTGTACATTTTGGCTGATAAACACGATGAATGGCGGACGGACCACACAAATAAATGGATGGCTAAACAAATAAATTATTTGTTAGTTTTGCATATCAATTATAGGAAATACAAAAGTTTAGAAAAAAAATATATATTTTTCATGGAAACTGATAAATTTTGCGTATTTTAATTTTACTTGCATGAATTTGTTATTGATTACATAAAATAGTTATAACGTATTGAGATAATTATTTCGGGTTTATTTTTAAGCTTAAAGGCTGATTTTTCAAGTTTAAAAGCTATTATAATACTAAACATTTCTGACTATTAGAGTGATAGGTATTTCTCAGAAAGAGATACATCCCATTTTTATTTACATTTGACCCCAATAATTCAAAAACAAAGTTTAATTCATATAGGATATCGGGAATGCGTACCGACTTGAAGGCAGAGTTTGGACATGCCAGTTATGTGGAAAAAATAAAGGGGTTTCTTATATTTTTGACAAAAAATTCCACTTAGAATACATTTTCAATAAAGAGTTTAACATCACGGTACTGAAAACTAAATGGGCTTTCCAAATAGATATATTACTTTAAAATCGGTTGAAAACTTTCCTACTTATTAAGGGTTTTTCAAAATTTTAATTAGTTTGACTTTTTTGAAAATATCCATTTTTGTTACAATGAGGTGGTGTTAAGTCACTTTTCCAGAGGACATAAAAAAAGTACTTTTTTCATACCATTTTTAAAACTCATTTTTTTTGTCTTTTCATGTAAACGAATTCGAAAAAAATAAGTAAAGTTTCAGGGTGTTGGGGGCTGTTCATATATTATGTAACGCTATTTGTGTGTAAAATCTTAAAACTGAAAATCAAAGGATTTCGCCAGTTATAAAAAAGCACGTGAATTGTTATATTAGCAATTTTTATAAGAACTGAAATAATTATGCTTTAATGGGTAGAAATATATGCAATATACGAATTCTTGTTGAAATCGCATGTCATTAACCCTTTTGTTACCAGGGTCAAAATTTTTTTTTTTAAATTATTAAATATTTTCAAAAAAGTACATGTTTTATTGTTATATTTCAATGAAAATTCAAAAAATCGTTCAAAGGTGCCTTTAGATACGTTTTCATGCGTGATGCCAATGGTCCCTAAATAAGCCCCATGCTTATCCCATGGGTACGCAAGGATTAATTTGCATTAAATGTAATATACATGTTAAATAATCAAATAAACCCAAAAGAAAAGAAAAATACTTAAAATAATAGTGACGATCCTTGTAAAAAGCCCATGCCACACTGTCCTTGGACACGTGTCTATGAAATTTATAAATACCCCAAAAGAGTTTTCCAGCTCGAACGGACTTTACCAAAGGGAAAATATGAGCAGTATCGGTAGTTTTAGGTAAATTATTTCAGTGGTCGATTGAGTTTAATGCAATCATGAACATGTATATCGTATAAAGCAGGCGATCCAAAACAAGCTCATTTTTTCTCTGACCTACTTTAAACTTTTCGATTCATATCGACTTGAACGACTTCTTCTGCGTTATGGAATGACCTTTGAAAAAATGAAGTGAATAAAAATTCCACGTAAGCTGTAGGGGTATATGTTAGAGTTCGTTCATAGATCGAAAACCAGCCATGGTAGAGGGAGAGCAGGCATTAGCAGCAGACGATCAGGTGCAGGATAAATGAGTAGGATGTCGCCATACTCGTAGCTAGAAAATAGGAAAAATACAAAGTTGAGAATATGAAATTTTTGTTACTTACTTTATTTTTTGATCAGGAACTTTTAGGTAGCTGGGCTATTATACCTTACGCCCTCCACCGGCTTTGTCGGGCAACTGTAATCGAAATCCCCCGCATAATAGGTGTAAAGACCTCATATATATATATATATATATATATATATATATATATATATATATATATATATAATTCGCCGACAACATTCCAATCCAGACAATGAGCTGCATCCGATTCTATTTTTGAGTCATTGAAAGGGACCTACGTTTTAATTCCGGCTCTGAACAGCAAATGCATTAGTCAGAGAAGTTTTACATAGTATGAGGTGAACCGCCAAGTAGGTCTGAGCGGGGATCGAACTTGGGACCTCTGGTATGCTAGGCGGATGACTAACCTGTTGAACCACGGCGGTTCACCTAGTATAACGTTTCTAAAATTGTATTATGTACTAGGTACCCGCTACGTATCAAGTGAAATAATATAAACATTTTATTTTAACGTCAAATATATTTATTAAAAAAAGTATATATTATAGAACTTAATCTAAAACATTTGGATAAACAATATTGGGGGTACCGACTCTAGAACAGGCAACATAAAGTTAAGCCATGTGGAAAACTTGATTCTTCCAAATTCGCACCACAAATGTTAAGTGTTTGTCCTTAAGTCTTGTACTGAATAAAGCTTTTGAATTTATTCCCATAGAGCTTTTACCCAGCATATCTTAATTTTAGTGGCGCTATCTATCGGAAATTGGTTATCCCAATTTTGGAACATTCGTCAGCTCATGCGCAACAACTTTGTCAAAGATCATAATTTGATCAAATGCACAGTTTACGATTTAATCTGAAATTTACTCGAAATGTAAATTTAAGTGACGCCACCTGTCGGTAATTATTCATACCAGCTTTGAAACCTTTGTCGGCTCATGAGCAACAACATTTTTAAAGATCATAACATGATCAAATGCATAGTTTGAAGTGATTTCAGTAATAAGTTTAGATACCTTCATCGTTTCCTGCGCAACAACTTTGCTAAAGATCATTACATGATCAATAAAGGACATTTCAATAAAGGACATACAGACAAACATTAATTCTTACAAAAAAATATGATAAATGAATAACCGCTCCTCCGATTTATGCAAATATCACCTAAACCATCTAGTAAATAGTGCAAACAAAGCCCGGATAGGTGAGCCCGTCCTTGAGTTACAAAATTACAACGAAAAGTGGCATTAATTTTTATATATCGCCATCTAAAGACCTAATAACTTATCTGCAAAAATTTCAACATCTTTATGGATTTTTACTCCAAATATCATAATGTATGTATCATAATGTACATAGAATTTTGAATATCTAATATCACAAATGACCAAATTATTACAATTTTTGCACCTAGAGGACATTTACGCACTTACAAAAGATAAAACTAAATCATCAAAAAACGCGATAAAAGTTTAATTTTGTGTAATTTAAACCAGTAAAAGAAATTATAACTGCTACTATTTGATTTATATATATATACTATTTATATACATATAAATAAACTATTTGCAGTACTAATAAGTATTTTAATACATATGTATATGTATTAAAATACTTATTAGTACTGCAAATAGTTAATTTGGTTTCAGATGTTTGCAATTTCAAATAACCTACGTGATATAACATAAGTTGTGTTTAGATATACATATATACCGATATACATATCTTATCTTATATTCTTAAACGAGCAATAATTGTATGTATTTATATATATATATATATATATATATATATATATATATATATATATATATATCTGTGGCAATATGGAAGAGTAGCTTAAGTCGACATAAGATATAATTGAGTTAAGGTGTTTATTGCATTACAGAAGCAAAGGCGCTTAAATGTGTTTAGTCCGTCTTAAAAAACTCGGTTTTTTATCAACGTTATGAGCGTTTACTTTTTAGCTTAAGTTTTTTGAATCAATAATGCATTGACCAAAACAACTTATGTACATATAATTTTGTGTATATATTCATATTTATCTTTTTTCATATAACAATTTCGCTTAACTTCACTTAAGCTGTAAAATGTTGACCGTGAAAAAATAAAGTCATTATTTTCAAACAACTTATGTTTACATAAAAAAACACAATATATACTCTTTATTCAAACAGAACCGCTTAAAGTTACTTTAGGTCCAGTTTCACGCAACTTTCAGTTTCGAAGAAGAGCTTAAGTAGAAAAAACGTAAAATCTTCTGAATTTAACAATATTTTTTTAAATATTCATTCTTCTTCTCTAAAAAAACATGTTACTAATATATTAATACATAAATTATTCGCAGAAATGAAGCAAAAGAAAAATTACACAAAATTGATAATATCTCAAAACTTCAATTTTCGACTTAAGCTATTCTTCCATATTGCCACAGATATATATATATATATATATATATATATATATATAATAGGGTAAAAACGGGTAAAAAGGGGAAAAATCGAAAACGCTATATCTCCTTAAGTAATAGGTATAGAAACAAAATTTAAATTACGTTTTAAACAGCTATGAAAATAAACGGACAGGTGTTTGGTACTTTTTTGAAACTATGTCCGATAAGGGATAAAAAAGGTGAAAATAGTTTTTTTGGTACCTTTTTAACCCACTCTTATATTATAAACTAAGGAATATAGAATGAAACTTTGTACTGCAACCAATAGATGTGAAAGAAATATTGAACATGTATTTGGTACTTTTTTGATTTTGTCGCCAAAATGTGTAAAAAAGGGATAAACTGATAACTTAACATCTACAAAAGTAATATGAATAGGAAAATTATGTTAACTGCTTTCTAATAAAATGTACCGAATTCAATTGGTACCAAAGAAGTACCAATTATGCATATGGAACTTTTTGAAATTAGGGGATAAAAAGGGGAAAAAATTAGTAATGTTATAACTTTAAAACAAATGAATGTTTGTCTGTATATATGTTCTTTATAGAATAGTAAACTGTGAATTTGATCATGTTATGCTCTTTAGCAAAGATGTTGCGGATAAGCCGGCGGAGGTTTTTAAGTTGGTAAACCGAATTTCCGACAGGTGGCGCCACTGAAATTTACTAAAAATTAATTAAATCGTAAACTGTACATTTGATCATACTATGATCTTTTGCAAAGTTGTAGCGCATGAGCCGGCGAATGCTTTTTAATTGGTGTCAATAATTTCCGACAGATGGCGCTACTAAAAATTACTCAAAGTCAATTTAATCGTAAGCTGTACATATAATCATGCTATAATCTTTAGCAATGTTGTTGCACATGAGCCGACGAAGGTTTCTTAGTTGGTATGAAGAAATTTCGACAGGTGGCGCCACTGAAATTTACTTAAAGTCAATTTAATCGCAAACTGTACATTTAATCATGTTATAATTTTTAGCAAGGTTATTGCGGATAATCCGACGAAGGTTTATTAATTGGAATGACGAAAGTCCGACAGGTGGCGCCACTGAAAATTACTCAAAATGAATTAAATCGTAAACTGTGCATTTGATCAGACTATAAGTGAATTAAATCATAAACTGTTCATTTGATCATGTTATGATCATAAGCAAAGTTGTTACGCATAAGCAGATGAAGGTTTCTTAGTGGTATGAACGACTTCAGGCGGCGCCACTGAAAACTACTCAAAAATAATTAAATCGTAAACTGTGCACTTGATCAGACTATAATCTTTAGCAAAGTTGTTGCGCAGGAGTCGACGGAGGTTTCTGTTGGTATGACCAATTTTCAAAATTATTTAAAATGAGTTAAACTGTAACTGTATAAAATAAAATATATAAAAACTTTAAAATTTGCCTCAAAATGCTTATCATAAAGCCCCGAGCTAGGCTCGGTCAACCAGGTACTGTATTTTAATCTAAATACATAATTTTGGTTTCAATATTGCAAATAGTTTCAATTTTATAACATTTTTTCCCTCTCCTGTAAACTTTTGAAAACTGTGGATAGGTTATTTCGTATTTTAGGTGACGATATATAAATTAAAAAAAAAATATATGATAATAGTAATTTTCTTGTAAGATAATTTCATCGTCAAATCCCTTTCTGCCTTGCAATTTCCTCATGTTTGGGAGCAAGAAACAGTAACTCGGGGTTACATGTGGAAAATATTTTTTTTCTTGGCCAAAGGAAGGAACACAAAAAGTTTGTATAATATTAACACATTGGTTGTTTTCCCCTTCTGAAGTTAGAAAATGTAGATTATTCCCCGTCTATTTCAAAAAACCCACCATTGCCTTCTTTGGCACCCACTGTTTGGTCCAGTCGGTGGAAAAAAGTTTAGTCCACGGTTACGAAACGGTGCAAAAATTCGTCGATATTGATATTGATATTGAACAACTCCAAACATTCCTGAGAAATTTCGTTAGCCATATTTTTACTATCCCAGTAATCATTGAAAAAAGAGAGCACTGAGCCATTCGAAATCTTGATGGTGTTTACTTACGATATCTCCCACTTTCAACCATCGATCGCATAAAACCATATCGTGCATTTTTTCAATTGTTTCGGATATAAAAATTTCAACTACGCATCAGAACGTTCGGCATCTTCCATGCATCAAAATTTATAAAACATTTCTTTATAATTAAAATAGATGGAGCAGAGTCCTAAAAACATTTTTCAAGTACAGACTTCTTTTAAAAGACGTTTTTCGCAAAAAAAAAATATCACATGAAATTTCGTTTCTTTATTTTCTTCTCTAACCCAGAGGTAGTTTGCTATCAATAGCTGCCAAACACAAACTTAATTCACTTTATTAAATAGGTGAGAAATTCAAAAAGACACGGACTTATTGACCTACTCTCGTACATTTCTCTTAAATCTATGAGTATTTTTTTTTAATACAAAATCCGAAAGATTTTCTCAAAATTTACATATTTAAACTATTTTCGTCATTTTGACTTATATGGGAGCTGGGGCCAAATGTGGACCGATTGTCTAGAAATTCAGCAAAGACATTACATTTTTTACAAAAATTACTTATTCAAAAAATAAACCTAAAATTGTAATTATCTTTGGATTTACGAGCATTTAAGTGTTGGTCTCATTTAGTGAGTTTTGACTGAAAATATTGTATGGGCTATGGTCAAATATAGACCGATTTCCATGAAATTTGGTACAGTAATTTCTGTTTACATAAGCAGTGCAATATGAAAATATGTATATTGATATTTGTGGCCAAAATATCAATTCCGGGAAGTGAAACCCATGGGAGATACCCTAAATAATTAACTGATATTGACGAATTTCAATAGCAATGGCTCCACAACCAAATTTCTTCAAATTATCTTTAGAATTGCGATCTGTACTTTGATTACAAGCTTTACATGGGGGTCCAGCCAGCCAGACTCAGGAAGTGATTCTAAGTCTATTTGTATACTTAAATGTGGGTCTAAGGTGGTGAACGGTGTAATGACTCGTTATAATTTATGTCGTTCCTCCCTTCAATAGACACATGAACGGAAATTACTAAATCTATAGACTAATGGGGTCTTAGATGAATAGCTAAAATTTTACAAACTGATTTATAAATAACCCTTATAATAACCAATAGGTAGTAGGGTTACCCTACCATTAGTGTATGGTATAAATAAAATGGTATACATAAAATTTCCACCTCCGGGCTCATAGAAAATCCGTTATAAATTTTCCAATGAAAAATCTGTTTAAACACGAATGTATCTATAATAGTATATCACCAAAAATAAAATTTGCATAATTTCAAAATATTTAATATTCTTTTGTTCTAAAGGTCAAGGAATTATGGCCAATATACAAATACATATACAAAATCTGAGGGTATTTTTTTGAAAAAAAATATACAAAAACCAATGACACCAACGAAAAAAGCTAAAACAACAAACGGATTATTGCAGATTAGATATTAGGAGTATAAGTATAAAACAATAGACAATAAAAGGATTATAAAAATTTAACTTAAACAAAAGATTTAACAAAATGCTTTTGCAAACTTATATAGAATATTTGGTCTTGCACTTTTGAACCTTTTCAATAATGTTATAACTATACTTCGATAAAACTGAAATTAACAAAGACACCATGAGTTTTTATTGTAATTTACATTGAACTTCTTTTCTACTTTTAGTGTTCTAACGTTATTGTGTCCAATTTGATTTATAGCCACATGTACTCGCATCTTTGGAATTTATTAATTGTCGTAAATCATAATTTAACAAAGACAACAAATTCACACTTTTATTGTACTGTTGCTCTTGCCAGGACATTGTTAAATTAGAAGAATTTTTTTTGCAAGGTTTTTAAAATTGTTCTTGTACATATGGTACTTAATCGAAAGGACAATTTAATAGACTTCACAAGGGCAACCACCATGAAACTATGGTTTTCGAAAAGAAAGACTTGGATATTGTATTTAGGAAAACATAAAAAAATTTAAAAGCTATTATTTAATGAATAACGACATATCGATTAGTTCAAACTAATTTAAGAAAATCATTAGTAAACATTTTTTGGTATAATATTCCTTTTTACAAAATTCTTATTTGTGAAGCTTTAGATCAAGGGTGCCCAATAGGGGGAACCAAAAAAAAAATACCTATCACGACGGGGTGGCTACTGATGTGTTTATCAAGAAAACAGTGTTTTGAGATCGATTTGGATAAAAACCTCCCCCCAAACCGTTTTTTCTAAAAGCTTCCAAAAAATAATAATATTTGAATTTTTATGTTTTAGATACCATACCCAGTAAAACTTTTCATTACCAAATAATGAGTTAAACAGTTAAACTATTGAATACGAACTACTTACTCATTCGCTGATTAAGTCATTACATTAACATGGGGATGTCATTGGAGGTAAGTACTTACCAATTGCAGAAAAGTAATGACTTGGGTAAGCAATTTGAAAGCAACAACTTTTTTGTTGTTGTTTTATTAAAAACATATATTTTTAAACGAAATACAAAATTTTTTTTATGATCCCATGGGGGCTCGAACCCAGACCCTCCGACTCCTAGGCAGAGACTCTTCCACTGAGCTACTTTATATGTTGAAAACTTAGCAGCTTATAATTAATATAAACGATTTTTATTTTTAGATCCAAAATCATGTGAAAATAACTTTGTTTTTCCCTGCTTTTTTTTGCTTTGCTGTAATTTTTCGAAAAATATTCTCCAATTTTATAGGCCAAGCTTTAAAAAATGTTCCTCTACTTGGTCCTTCTATCGAAGTTTCGGACATCCTTCTCTAACATTAGGTAGTGGGACATTTCAATTCTAATTTTATCCTCTTCATTGTACTTTTTTTCAAGAGAGGGTTACTAGCCCGTAATCCTAACCCATTTTTATCGATCTTATGGGACAACTCTCGGAACATGTTAACTCACAATAATTATGGGTGTTAAACTATCTC
The DNA here is from genome assembly GCA_933228675.1 of Stomorhina lunata. Classification (NCBI taxonomy): domain Eukaryota; kingdom Metazoa; phylum Arthropoda; class Insecta; order Diptera; family Rhiniidae; genus Stomorhina; species Stomorhina lunata. Next base: position 96,555,824 of record OW121742.1, on the reverse strand, counting down.
CCCGGGTGATACCATGAGGAGGTGTGTGTCCACAGTTGAGATGAAGGATGGCCCAGATAAGTTGGGCTTACCAAGTTAAGACCAATTAGAATCGTGTTTGGTATTCAACATCCCCTACATAAACAAAATTGACTCATGATGGTATTTTTTCATTAACGTGAGTTAGTTTTAGACATTTTTTTTACAGAAGATAATATTTAAGTTCTTAAAATTCAAAAATCATTTAAAAAGACTCTTTTAATAAAAAAAAATAAAAAAAAATGTTGCCCTTGGTGGGATTTGAACCGGGGCCATTCAGTTTAAATTACCATCTTAATTACAAATAAGTACTTCTGTAATAACTTATTAGTTATTCGGATGGTATGTTGTAGTCGTTACACTAAGAGAAAAATGCCGATCTGATTTCAAGAAAAAAAATCTACAATATAAGATTGCGAAATCTTGAATTTTCAATCTTGAAAATATAGCCAGTAAGATTTATATTCTTAAATTTAAGAATAAATTCTTATTTATGAGAATACAATCTAAAAATAAACATGTAATTTGTTTGCTTTTAAGATTTTAATCTTATTATAAGATTTTAAATCTTAATTTTAGATCGTATTCTTTATTTCAAGATTGTGATCTTGATTTCAAGATTATTTTCTTATTTTGAAGATTGTAAGTTCTAATCTTAAGATCGTATTCGTGATTTTGTAGATTTGTGTGCTTGTTTAAGGGAAATTTCTCAGTATTTTGTCATAAATTGTAATACGCCGACCAAAGTAGTTGCGAAAAAGTGAAAAACTAATTTTTTGATAAAAAAAATATAAATTTAATAAGAAATATAAATGGAAAACCTTAATCCGGATGAAGTGATCCTTTTAAATATTTCAATAGAATGCAATTTAGTTCCGGTATGTGATGGGGAGTATGAATTGAACTGCCCTTCACAAGAAATTTCATCAGATTTCTCGGACGATGACTCGTTGCTGAAATTTTTTTTGAAAGAATTCGATCTGGAATGCGTTTTTCCGTACTGCAGCGTAAGTTTTTAATCATATTTATAAATAAATTTCTTTATTTATTTATTTATAAAGTAAATTTCTTTATAAAAAATTATATTGATTTAATTTGTTTCAGGCTCAAATGTAACTTTTAGAAGTCTGCAGTATATGAAAGCAGATGATGTAAAGGAAGCCATTCCACCCTTAGGACTTCGAATGGAGTTTCGTGAAAAATTATTTGTCTGGAAAAAGAAACAGGTTTTAATATTTTATTTAGAAAGTAAATTAAACCACTAATAGTTTTGTCCTTTAGTTTGAAATTGATGAAGATACACTTTCGATGCCGTCGAAGGTAGGTCAGTGGCTACAAAAATGTGCGGATGTAACTTCCACTCTATCGTCTCTGTAAATGTGGAAGTTAACAAAAAGTGTTTGACAAGGTAAAAGTATTAGATAATTACTTAATACATTAAAATGTGTACAAAACATAAAATATTTTCGTTTATTTATATAGGATTTAGCTTCATTATTGAATGAATCAGTTAGTGGCAAAAACATCCTAGAATTTTATGCTTCACACAAAGATTTAAACAATAACTATCGTGATGAGCTGATCCAGATTATAGTACATCAAATTCTAAAAAAGGATCTCCCACTTCATCCTCACGATTTCCAAGATATATTGACAGAAATATGCACACTTTTTCCAACGGAAGATGAAGTCAAGGTATTTTTAGGATAAAATTTTTTACTAACTACCTATAATATAAAATAAATTTTAAAATATATTAATACTATTACATTCCTCGAAGAGGAAAAAAATAATAAAAATGTGTTTTATTTTATCTTTAAATACGAATATTATAATAAGAAAAAACGTGCTGATAATAAGATTTTCTGCTTGAAATCGAAACTTTTTCTGCTTGAAAGTAGAGTAAATGCGAAAAATCTTATTTTAAGAATAAACTCTTATTTTTCAAGATTGTTTGTAAGATCGCAATCTTGAAAAAGTTCTAAGAACAAGATCGATAATTAAGAATGCGTTCTTATTATTTAAGATTATGTTCTTATTAATTAAGAGTGCATTCTTAAAAATTAAGAATTTAATCTTAATTAATAAGAACACATTCTTAGCTATCGATCCTGTGCTTAGATTTTTTTTAAGATTGCGATCTTACAAAGAATCTTAAAAAATTAAGATTTTATTCTCAAAATAAGATTTTTCGTATTTACTCTACTTTCAAGCAGAAAAAGTTTCGATTTCAAGCAGAAAATCTTATTATCAGCACGTTTTTTCCCTGAGTGTACAAGGTAACCAGTTATCAGAGTACTTGCCATTACCAAAGTTTTGCTGGGGTATATACCATTGTATAGGTAGTATATGCCAGATTATTACTTCTCTTTAAAAAAAAAATAATAAAATTTACCATGTTCTGAGACCTATTCCTATGATTAAGTTTCTCAACCCTAAAAAATACAGGAGATTATTTATTATTGTCTGGCTCAAATACTATCGTTTAGCGGATTGATATTCAAGCTACCTAGCGCTAGATGACAGCACAAACACAAAAACTTTTTCTTAGAAATTGCGACCTATCAAACGTCCGATGTTGATTTTTTTTTTTTAAATTCATCGATTATAGGCAATTTACACTACTCTAAAATCTAGTAGATTTGATTTTAAATTTCAATAAAAATCTACACCGTTTACACTACATTTTTTTGACGTGAGATAGATTTCATAACAGAATCAGTTGACACAAATAAATCGAAGGAATTATTTTTAATTAAAATTTAGTTTAATTTATTTTTTTTTATAATTTTTTCCGCAAGAATAAGCTCACTTTTTCCTTTGTTTCGATTCCCTTTTAATTGAAATGTTATTTTGATTTACACAGCGTAGTATTTTTTAGTACTTTTTGGAAGAAAAACATGGTTGCATCAATAAGTAATACTAGATTTCAAGTAGATTTTGCCAAAATCTACTTCTAGATTTTGAGGTAATGTAAATGCCTTATTAGTTAATTTGTTGTAGTCATTTGAAGGAAGCAACTTTTGTGTTTTGAAAAATGCCCCAGCAAAACTTTGGTAATGGCAAGTACTCTGATAACTGGTTACCTTGTAACGACTACAACATACCATCCAAATAAATAATAAGTTATTACAGAAGTACTTATTTGTAATTAAGATGGTAATTTAAACTGAATGGCCCCGGTTCAAATCCCACCAAGGGCAACAATTTTTTTTTAGTATTTTTTTTTATTAAAAGAGTCTTTTTAAATGATTTTTGAATTTTAAGAACTTAAATATTATCTTCTGTAAAAAATATTTGTAAAACTAACTCACGTTAATGAAAAAATACCATCATGAGTTAATTTTGATTATGTAGGGGATGTTGAATACCAAACACGATTCTAATTGGTCTTAACTTGGTAAGCCCAACTTATCTGGGTCATCCTTCATCTCAACTGTGGACACACACCTCCTCATGGTATCACCCGGGGAGCTAGTTTAACACTCATTAATATTGTGAGTTAACATGTTCCGAGAGTTGTCCCATAAGATCGATAAAAATGGGTTAGGATTACGGGCTAGTAACCCTCTCTTGAAAAAAAATACAATGAAGAGGATAAAATTAGAATTGAAATGTCCCACTACCTAATATCTAAGGATGTCCGAAACTTCGATAGAAAGACCAAGTAGAGGAACATTTTTTTTTTTTCGCACAAGATCGAAATCCTTGGAATTCTATAATATGCTCGGACTTTGACCTTAACAGGTTGTAACATTTAAGTAAGTAAGAGTCAATCTTATGTAAAAACTTATACAAAAAAGAAGATTTAAATTGTTTAAGTTTTAAAATAATTTTAAAAAAGTTTTAAAATAATTACAAAAAATCGTATAAAAATATTTTTCCAAAAATTACAACAAAGCAAAAAAAGCAGGGAAAAACAAAGTTATTTTCACATGACTTTTTATCTAAAAATAAAAATTGTTTATATTAATTATAAGCTGCTAAGTTTTCAACATATGAAGTAGCTCAGTGGAAGAGTCTTTGCCTAGCAGTCGGAGGGTCTGGGTTCGAGCCCCCATGGGATCATAGAAAAAATTTTGTATTTCGTTTAAAAATATATGTTTTTAATAAAACAACAACAAAAAAGTTGTTGCTGTTGTTGTTGTTGCTTTCAAATTGCTTACCCAAGTCATTACTTTTCTGCAATTGGTAAGTACTTGCCTCCAATGACATCCCCATGTTAATGTAATGACTTAAACAGCGAATGAGTAAGTAGTTCGTGTTCAATAGGTTAACTGTTTAACTCATTATTTGGTAATGAAAAGTTTTACTGGGTTACTTTTCTTTTTTTGCAATTGGTAAGTACTTGCCTCCAATGGCATCCCCATGTTAATGTAATGACCAGAGACCGGATTTTAATACTTTTAAAACAATATTTTCACGTTTAAATCCATAAAAAAACAATCATTGCAGTTTAAAAAAATATTAAAAATCCCTCATGATTTTTATTCGTTCAAAAATTTTGTTTCTTTTTTCAATCCGATGAAAATAAAATATAAAAAAATCGTTTGGAATATTTATCAGTACAGTTCAAAATAATTTTCATCTTTTTTCATCCGATGAAAATAAATTTTGATAGAAAAAATTCAAATTTTATTTCTGTATTTTTCCGGGTATAAGGCATCTTTAGGACGTTTAAATAGCAATAAATTCAATTATTGTTGCAAATTTTATATTGAAATGGGTTTGGGCAACAAATGGTCGTTGTCTAAGTGCGTTTAAAACGTTCAAAAGTTAATTTTTTAGAAATAGCGACGCGAATCAAAGAAACCACCAATAATTTCGATTAGAACTATTATCTTTAACTTCGATGTCCCAAAACATTGCAATAAATTGAAAAAAATTCATACATTCATTGTTGAAAATTTTGAAATTTCATAAATATTTTATTTTTTCAAAGTCAAAACAGAAGTTCAAAAATTAAACAATCAATTTAATATTTTTCTGTTCGGATATTTATCGTTATAGACATGATTTAATAATTCTGAAGGTTGTTCCATTCTCTCTTTTTGTCGCCATGATAACTTTCTGACGTTTGTTAGGATAGTAAAAGTTTGTGCTACCATATTTTTGCCGACAATCCCACTTTTCTAATATTTTATGATGACAAAATTTATGTAAATTTATGCATAAAAAACTTACGAATATTTGCGAAAAAGCTTCAATAAATAATCATACAATTTGTTCTAACTATATTTTCTTAATATTGAATGTCTTCATTATGTGCTTAACTTCAAAATTACACATTTTTGATAACTAATCCCATTGTATTACGTACCCCTTTTCTTAATGTGGCAACATTTTTCTTTCAATTGTTTTTAAATATCAAACTTCAAAAACCCAATATACTTCAAAATAATTTTGAAGAGAGAGAATGAAACTTCCTTGTTATTACTATTTCATGGTTATAGATATTTAAAATTTTCATCATGAGGGATATTTATATTTCAAATATAAATCCCTCTTTTTTATTTTTCGATCGAAATGAAAATAAATTTTCATCGGCAATGATATATATACTTGATGGATTTAAAAAATAAAACGATCTCCGGTCTCTGGTAATGACTTAAACAGTGAATGTGTAAGTAGTTCGTGTTCAATAGTTTAGCTGTTTAACTCATTACTTGGAAATGAAAAGTTTTGCTGGGTTCTTTTCCATGAACTCTCAGAACACTTTGTTGATAATTGGTCCAGATTTGTCCTTAGTTGTAAAGGGTATCAAAAAGTCGGGTTTAAGCAAGTACACGTGTTCCATAGTTAATACAATTAAAGTTCGCAATCTTGTTATTATCGCCATTAAAAGCTTTCATTTACTATAATAAGAATTCGGGTTAGCCAATAGCCTTTTGACCATAAAAATTAACCAAAACATATTATCTCCATTTTCAGCCACTTAAATTTAAATCGTTTATTAATTTTAATTACTTTTTTTGTTTCAGCTTTAGGTAAATATATTGGTGCTCCATGTAACAATTCGAAATGTGAGTCCACTCTAGTGCATGTTATCTGTGAAAAGGATACGAATACATGCGGCTGTGAAAGAAACTATCCCGTACAACTTGGTTTAACCAGAGGATGTGCTAAACGTAAGTGTTTTTTATCATTCAGCCAGAGATAGAAGAGAGTCAGCCAACTAACCAGCCAGTCAGACATATAACCACTTTCATAGCTACCACAGGCACATTTACCGTTTTCAATGAAATCCATTATTATCCATTATTGTTTGTATTGATCGTGGTGGCGATAGAAAGATAGGAGAAAGGTGTCATTGGCTGGGATGGTTGGTGGATTTCATCTTCTTTACTTGAATTTTTTCTATTTATTTTGTATTGTTTTTCATATCTCTTTGTGTTTTTTTTTGTTTTTGTCTTTATCTCGGTGTCGATGTCGTTGTCTTTCTGACACAAACAGCTAAAAAACTAGGTGAACAATGTTTCTACGATGAGACATGCCAGTACAATGATGAAAATTCCCTTTGTGTTCAGGTGCGTCATAATGCCATGTGTCAGTGTGCGAATGGTTTCCATTCGGTTAGTTATACAAAGCCAACACGACGAGTATTTTGTACTCAAGGTAAGTGTTCAATTGTCATAAATATCTTCTTAAATAAATAGTTTTTTTTTTCATTTGTTGTAAGACCCCAATAAGTATCAATGCTACTAAAGTTGTTCGAATGATGATGATGATACTACTACCGGTAGCATCAGAGTGCAATTCTTACAATTTATTACAAGATGAAACATGTTTCTTTTTGTCATAATTTATTGCGGGATGCAAGTGAATATTATAAATTTTATCTACAGCTACGAATACTATGTATTTAGAATCATTTGTATGCAGGATTTTTGTCATTTTGACAAAGTAACATTTTTTGTGTATTCACAAGATAAATGTAAGAAAATGCAATTTATTTAGGGAAACAACATGCAAGCAATTGTTATCGCGGAAGTCTTGCAGAAGTGACTAACTATTTTTCGTCAAGAAAAGAATATCGTCATGAGAGATATTTTTCGGTATAAGCTAAAGTTTCTGCTAGAAGTGGCGCACAGTGCACGGTGGTAAAATACGGCCAAATATCAATAACTTGTTTATTTCTTCATATTTTTGACTGAAACTTACTGAGCTGACAAATTATGGTCCTTTCTTTATATTGTTTAAATTATATGGTAAAATTAAAGGTGGTTGGCCAAACATAAGGAGACATATAAGATACATTAATAAAAAATGTTAAATAATTTTGAAAAATATTCAATAATTTTCATTTATGTACAGGCCTTTTGTCTACCTTATTATATATAATTTGTAAAATTTGGATAAGTAGTTTGAGAGATATATTTAAATTTCTGAAAAAAATTGTGCTATAGTCAAGATTCATTATTATATAAAAAACATAACAAAAGCTCAATATTTCAATAAAATGTTGAAAATTCATGAGAAAATCTTCAAGACTGTGATTTTCATGTTATTTTATGCATTTTTGATTTGTTCATTGCAATGTGGCCACCACCTGTGTAAATGTATTGCTTACAGAATCTCCTTAAAAACAATCTTATTGTAAAAATTTAACTCAAGAACGTGTTGGGTAGCAAAGAAAAATTCATCGCCACGCCAAAATTTTCATTAGACAGGTCATTTATTTAAACTTATTTGAATTCATTATATAATTTGTTATCCTAAATTGGTTTTTTGGTGGTAACTAAAGTAAATTTTAATCTAATCATTTAATAAATACTGCTTTAGATTATTTTCAAGTATTTTATGGACCTTTTTCTTGCTAAATTGCACCCCGATGGTAATTAAAATAGTTTAAAATATGTAAAAAGATGAAGTTAGTAAAATGATTCTGGTAAATAGGCCGGCAAGAAAATGCGGCTGAAATTCGAAATATATACTACTGGTACTTAACAGTAGAAGATCCAATTTATGTGTAACCCCTTTTAGCTCCTTTTTCTTAGATATGGCCTTTCAAAATTTTGATTTTTATGATTTTCACTAGTTATTTAACTATCTCAAATTCACTTCAATTTTCGAAAAAATCAAACCACAGAAATTTCCAAAAACTGCACAAAATGATTCACTAATAACAATATTTAAAAAGTGCTTAAAAATTTAGAACAAAAACTTTAATGAAAAAATTATATCCGCTTTTATTCAAAAGTATATAAAAATAATTTTTTTTAATTTTAAAATTGTAGGCAAAAAAGTATAGACTTTGAGCTGGTATAAAAAACGAATCAGTTATCCGATAGTCAAAGATAAAGTTAAATTGGATACTTTAGAGACTTGGCTATAAATTACCATCAAAACTTAATCAAAATTATAATATTAAGAAAAATCATTTTCGGCCGCTTTTTACCACCGTTTAGTGGCTTGAAACAAAAAAAAAGTGTTAATAAATCTGTATCTTCTAAACTGTAATTTTGATTGCATCAGTATGTATGAGAAAATTGTTAAAGAGGACCCAAGCTGTCTAAATTTTGAATTTATGGTTACCCTGCGTTTACACAGGGTGAATCATTGGGCGTCAAAGTAGACCACCTCAAAAATAAAAAGTTTTGGACCGTGTAGCTCTTTCAACTATTGTCTAATATAATTGATTTTTTACATTTTTGAATGAGCTTAAAGAAACGAAGAAAAAATATTTTACTTGACTATAAAAGCTATTATGGGTTTAAAGTTTTTTCATTAAAAAAATTAAAAAAAATAATTTTTCTCTTCGACTTTTTTTAATTTTTGAGCCATTGTGCATTCGATACTAAGCCCATAATTTTTAAAAAATATTGACCCACAGCCAACAGTTTAGAAAACAAAACAGTGAAAACTGTTCTTAAATATCTTGAACCGTTTAATGTTGAGAAATTTCCAAAGTCAAATATTTTACGCTGATCGAAAAAAGTGCATTTTTTTAAAAGATGGTATCAATTTTTTACTTTTTACGAAGAATTTTTTATTGAATGTTGATGTTTTACTACATATTCGTAGAGAATAGGGGTCTAGGATAATTTAAAACCAAAATTCAAGTCAGTACAACATTTCCTTTGCGTACAGCATTGACCGAAATTTGTCTTATTTTTAAGAAAATTTTTATGTTTTCGAACATATAACAAAAAAGTCAAGCCGATTTTGCAACTTTCTGAAATGCTGTTATATAGTCCCATATATTCTCTTCCAATCTTAAAAATAAAAAGTAGCAATAATTCATAAACGAATCCATAAAACCCAATTTTATAAAAAATGGCAAATTTCTATAAACCAAAATTTTAGTTGCAAAATAAGGTCAATTGGGTTTCCTTTTTTGAAAAATTTGAAATCGTTTTAAATAAACAATAAAATAGACTTTATTACTGCAAACATATATTCATGTACCCTGTACAGTTTTTCAGAATTTTTAAGTCAAATTTAATTTCAAATTTTGTAAAAAATACAGTACATTAGGGTGGTAGGAACTGAGGTCTGATAAATAAATACAATAACCGGATATCTGAGATCAATGAGTAATAAAGCAAAATATTGGACTCCTCGAGACCAAAAACATCGATATATCACACTTTATGATTCGACTGTAAGTGCTGAAGATATAACGAAAAATTTATTTTAGCGACCCCAATTTGTGGTGAAAAAAATTTCAAAAAAAAATTTAAAGCTGTCTTATAACAATACTTTATATTCGGTGATGTACGGCGAACGTTTTGTTTTTTTTTTTAAATATAAGTCGAGACGTTCTTATGTACAATGTACATTAGAGCAGTTCGCCTTCCATACAAAAACTAGTTGTGTCAGTCACCCACTAGGATTAAAGATAATGTTAAATCAATTCTAAAATTTTATTTTTTACCACGCCTACATATACCGCTCTTTCAGTATTTTGTTCACTGTATCGCCATTTAAAGTCCGATCATAACATTTTATATATCGGCGGCTCTGTAAGGGCTACATTTCTCTCTTTGATAGTTTTTTACTACCACGTCAATTTATTGTCCTAACTTTTAAAAACTAGATTTGTACTCGATTATATTAGGGTGTGTACGAATCGAGCTTAAAAAGAAATTTACGTGGTAGTAAAATACTATCAAAGAGAGAAGTGTAGCCCTTACAGAGCCGCAGATACATAAAATGTTATGATCGGAATTAAAATGGCGAAACAGTGATTAAAATACTAAAAGCCGTGAACACCGATATATAAAGTGTTTTGATCGGACTAAAGATGGCGACACAGTTAACAAAATACAAAAAGGGCGGTATTTCTAGTCGTGGTAAAAAATTGCATTATCTTTAATCCTAAGGAGTGACTGACTCGACTTATTTTTTCGAACCACTCTAATGTACATATTCATACATCAATTAGACTTATTCCATAACTCCCTTAACAAATGATAACTAATAATTCGTTAATGAACTTTCTTCTTTTATTCCTTAGATATAGACGAATTGAATTCCGATTTACCGACACTGTTGGGCGTATGTGTCGGTATTGGTGTACTGGCTGGTCTCATTTGCATGGTCCTGCATCTGTTTAGTAAAACGAAATATCCGCGTCATCGTAATTTCGGTGATGCCAATTTACCGCCACCTATAATGTATTCAAGTGAAACAGGTAATATTAATTCATGCCACCACACGATTCATAAATACTTACGTCCAACGTCCAACCAAAGACTCGACCATGTATTTTGGTGTGATGTGTTGTGTCGTTTAATTGTTGTTGTTATTATTATAATTTATCACTATGTATTTATTTAATATCTTTTTATTTATCAAGTATTTGGCTATTGTGAATCTGATATGCCTTCACATTTACCAGGTATACCATTGACAGTGCAATCCGGTCGTCCCTCCTCACGTTCAAGTATACGCTCTAGTGGCGGCTCAATCGGTTCCTATGGTAATCGTCGTTCGTCAACGGGAGGCGTAGGCGTTGGCAATAGTAGTAGTGCGACAGCAGCTGGCTCCAAGGGCATTCTGGTCTCAACATCACGCACAGGTGCGGCTAGATCAGCCGCCATATTGCTTATATCGTGTCACTTAACAACCTTATCTAAACAAACGGCCGCGTCACGTGTCTCATCGCGTCAAACTTCCGGCGCTGGCTGCAGTGCCAACTCACGAGATAATCTTGATGAGAACGGTTCCGATCCGGGTAGTCAAAGTTGCGATAGTACCCTATCGATGACGCGTCATCTGCAAAAGCAATTGAATCATCAGCGTCATCTGTTGAGCTTCGAACTATCGGCCTCAAAAACAAAAAATCATGATAGAGTTAGAGCATTGTTGGGCCTCAACGGAGTCGATAATAATTATCGAAGCGATGACGATGCGTTGAATAGTTTAGATAATGGTCTTTTAGAAATTGGTGCACTTCCCACACCGGCCAGTGAAACCCCAAGATTTGCGGTAAACATTTCTTAAGAAAAAAAAAAAAAAAAACTAAATACTAAAACAAAACAAACCTCAACAAAAACAAAATTATCAAATACTTACAAAAAAAAAAACAACTAAATCAATTTAATCCAAATTCAATTAATCTGTTTAATCAATTTGATATTAAACCACCAAAATTTCCATAACAAAAATATAATTAATTTCAAATTTTAATTCTATTTAAAATCTTTTCAAAAACACTTGAAATTGTTCCTTCCGTTTGTGTTACTCTAATTAATTTAAACTCTTTCGTATTTTTTTTACTTTACAACAACATATACAACTTAAAACAACAACAAATACAATACATACAAACATACATCTGTTACATTTGTATCTAGATACTTAATTATTTAAACAATTCAAATTTGTTTGTTGTGCTAATTATTTAAATGTAATTGATATCTTGTATCTAAATGAAAAAAAAACACTAAATTTTTCTTGTATGTGTGAGTGTGTGTTGTTTATGTTTTAATTAGAATTAATTAATTACATAATTGTTGTTTTTATACTAATTTTCAAAAAAAAAAACTTCTTCTATTCTTTATTTGTTTTATAATTGATGTTATTCTCTCTCTGTTTGTATGTGTGCGTTCGTCCATTTGTGTTTGTGTGTACGTATGTATGTGTGTGTGTGTCCTTTTAATTAAATAATCCTTTTAATCAATTGACAAAAGATACATACAGCCATACAACCATAAGTAATTGTTTAACATTTTTTTTACTAACTAAATATTATACTCGTAATATAGTTTTAATTGTTAAATGATGTTCTATTCAGATCTTCTTATTTATTCTATAATGTTCTACAACTATATCTCTCCTCTATATATTAACATTTTTTTTCTTAATTGATGTTTGTATCATTTTAAAATTTGTTTACTCAGTTCTTTCGCAAATTTAATAAATTTCATTTTAATAACTATAAATTGTTATATAATAATAATAAATAGAAAATTTTAATTTTTGTTAAATTAAATCATAACCTAGTCAAGCTGCCATTTAGTATCTGGATTCTTTATTTTTGAATATCCATTTTTGAGTATCCATTTTATGTGGATGTCTAGCCACATGGATATTAGGGTTCCAGCTATTTTTCAAAGTTGGAATTTGTATGAGGACAACCACCAGGTTTATTTAAAGTAATTAAAAATAGTCCCTTAAAAATTTGAAATTTATCGGATGAGTGGAAATCGTGCCCATGACCCAACCAAAATTTGCAATAATACTTAATACTGTTACGTTTTTCTTTTAAAAACGTGGAAGGAATTCTTTTTGCAAACAATCGTAGACAAAATTATATTAAAACACTTTATGTAATTTTCCAAAGTTATACTTTTTATTAACTTAACAGGCAATCACTTCAAACATACTTTCACAAAAACTGTAAACAAACTTCACAAAACGTCTTTACAAATATTCTTAGTCACACTGTTTCTATTATACGCGTCTCAATTAAAAACTGTTCCCACAATACTCGTCCATCGGCCTTATATAGTAGAGAAGAGAATTTTTAGCAATTTCTGCAGACGTAAACAAATAGCTTTACAGCACATAAGAGAAACATGTTGCCCTGCTTATAATGGGTGTTTTTTACAGGTATAGAACTTCGAATTGAAATGAAACACAAGAAAATCGTTTTAATGTCCATCAATTTGGCTTTATTGGAAGGATAATTTTATGCCATTAATGTTTAAATATGATTTCGGGCATGTGGCCGCCGCGGCTGGCTCGAATAAAGCCAATTCTACAGGTCCAATTTTCAACTACTTTTTCGAGCATATGGGGCCGTATGTTGGCAATAACGCCACGAATGTTGGCTTCCAAGTCCCCTAACGTTTCTGGTTTGTTGGCGTAGACGAGCGACTTCACATATCCCCAAAGAAAATAATCCAGTGGTGTCAAATCGCACGATCTTGGTGGCCAATTGACAGGTCCATTCCGCGAAATTATGCGCTCATCGAATGTTTCCTTCAATAAATCAATTGTGACGTGCGCTGTGTGGCATGTAGCGTCGTCTTGTTGGAACCACAACTCATCCACATTATTGCCATCCAATTGGGGAACAAAATAGTCGGTTATCATGGCTCTATACCGGTCTCCATTTATGGTAACTGACTCTCCAGCATTATTTCGGAAGAAGTATGGCCCAATGACTCCACCAGCCCATAGAGCACACCAAACAGTCAGTTTTTGTCAATGTAATGGCGTCTCAAGGGTCTCATGTGGATTCTCTTCACTCCAAATGCGGCAATTTTGCTTGTTGACGTAGCCATTCAACCAAAAATGAGCCTCATCACTGAACAAAATTTTGCTATGAAAATCAGCATCGAGATCAATCTCATTTTTGGCCCATACACCAAAATCACGACGCATTGCATGGTCTCGCGGCTTTAATTCTTGCACAAGCTGGATCTTGTAAGGTCGCAAGCCAAGATCTTTGCGCAAAATCTTCCATAAAGTTGATGGACAAAGCTCCAATTGCTGTGCACGGTGGCGAATCGATTCATTCGGGTCCTCTTCAACACTTTGCTCTACAGCGGCAATTGTTTCTTCGGTGCGCACTGTTCGACGTCGCTGCGGATGCGTATTATCACATAGAGTAAACGTAGTGCGAAAACGATCCATGGTTAACCGAATTAATTGCTCTGATGGACGATTATGTCGACCATAAAATGGACGGAGCTTGCGGTAAACTTCGCGAACTGAACCATTATTTTCGAAATAAATTTGCACGATTTGCAAGCGTTGTTCTTTTGTCAACCTGTTCATGATGAAATGGCAAACCAAACTAAATATTAATCACTTGACAGCTGACAAAATGGCCGCCAGTTAAAATAGTGATGCCAACTTCAAGTTCTATACCTCAATAAAAAACACCCGATAGAAACAAACAGAACAACAACAACATCAACAGAAACAATCTAGAAAACTAGGGGAAGAATTAATAGTAGTGAACTTTGCACAATGGGCCGGATAACTTTATAATTCGTGACAATACTTAAGAATAAGGAAATTCCAAAGTTAGACATGATTTACAACTCTGTGGCCTGTAAATACTAAATAGGCTAAGTTTTGTCAAAATATTATCAAATTTACTTAGTCTTTTTCATATTAGAAAATTATACTTTTTTCTCAGGTCGGTTTTAAAAATCATTTTTTGATTTTGTTCAACAAATATTGCAAACTATAAGTTCCAGTTTCATAAAACAAACAAATAAGAGAAAATAAAAAAATGATATCGATATCTTAAACCATTTCGCTGTACCTATAATTTGAAATCTAAGAATTTCCCGAAAATTACATTCTTCCGTCATAATTTCATTATGAGAAATTATACCTAACTTAAATTTTGATAAAAGTAATAATAAATATTTTTGCTCAGTCTTTTTATATTGTATGTGGAAATGTTATTTTAATATTATAAAAGTTTAAATTTTTTTCCCTGGGTCAAAGGTCAATTTTTTTTTTAATTCCTTAGCAAACTAGCGGATTATTAAAAATAGAATTTTAATTCAAATTCAAAAAAGAATTGTAAATCATGTCTTACTTTGGAATTTCTTTATTCTAAAGTATGTGTGAAGTTATTGACAATAAAAGTAAAAAATCAGGTATTTTGCAAATTTTGATTTTGTCATGGGCACGCTGTCCCCTCATCCGATTTTCAAGGGAACGTATTTAAAAAAAAAAAATCCCATCTAGGTTATTGGCACTCTAATGGATATACCAGGAATCCCAGTGCATATGAGTGTGCAAAACTTGGACCTAACTATAAAATTTCCAGATAAACTATATTCTGTAAACTACTGCCAGGGGTGTCATGCAATTTATGTCAGACAGCTATTTTCCCAGACTCCATGTTATTCGTGTCCGTCATGACAAGCCACTGTCAGATTAAAAGGTATGAAGTTAGGTTTTATGTTGTGACAAGAAACTATAAACTATAAAACATTTTCCTGTTTACCAGTCTTCTTGTCCGCAGGCACATATTGCTCTCACAGATAGGATACAAATATTAAAAATTAAGGAAAAATGGTAAAAACGGTAGCTTCCCAGCTTGCAATTTGGTGATTGTTGACGATAATATCAGAAAATTGAGTCTTTTGGGATTCGTATAGAAAATCAAAAACTGATTAATCATCTTGAAGATCTAAAAACGATTCCAAAAAGACTCTGTAAAACGCTTAAAAAGGACTAGTTTATCATATTCAGCAGCCTTGTTTCGATCCTCGGTCTCGGCAACATCAATTTCTGTAATTATTAACGCAACTTGCCTGTTCTAAAAATAGATATGACGTGTTCTAAAAATAAATATACTTACTGTGTTGAGTAATAAAAAGCATTATTCTTTTTTTCTTAACAAATCTAGCAAAATGTGTGCAGTAATATTCTAATTAGAAAAACGAGTCATTAAAGAAGAGTCGCATGAAGGGTACCATTTTCTCACACAAAAATATCATTTTTGACTCATAAGTGATATCATAGATGATCATTTCAATCGTGCAGTGAAGTTAAATAAGACTCATATTTGATTAAAATTTTCCAAAAATGCTAGCTGGGATTGTTACTGTAAAAACAATTAATAATGTTTATAGAAATAGTTGCAAAAACATACACAACTACAAAATAGTATGTTAGTATGAGTTTGGGAAACACTTTTGTAATTTTACAATTTGGATAATATTTATTTTTTTATTTGTTATTTCCCTTACTTCGCCTCTTTTAACAAGGAGAGTTGGCAAAGATCTTAGGGCAAACTTCGATCTCGGTTGTTTTCTTTTGGGATACTAATGGGTGTTTTTTTTAGAGGTATAGAACTTCGAATTGAAATAAAACACAAGAAAATCGTTTTAATGTCCATCAATTTGGCTTTATTGGAAGGATAATTTTATGCCATTAATGTTTAAATATGATTTCGGGCATGTGGCCGCCGCGGCTGGCTCGAATAAAGCCAATTCTACAGGTCCAATTTTCAACTACTTTTTCGAGCATATGGGGCCGTATGTTGGCAATAACGCCACGAATGTTGGCTTCCAAGTCCCTTAACGTTTCTGGTTTGTTGGCGTAGACGAGCGACTTCACATATCCCCAAAGAAAATAATCCAGTGGTGTCAAATCGCACGATCTTGGTGGCCAATTGACAGGTCCATTCCGCGAAATTATGCGCTCATCGAATGTTTCCTTCAATAAATCAATTGTGACGTGCGCTGTGTGGCATGTAGCGCCGTCTTGTTGGAACCACAACTCATCCACATTCATGCCATCCAATTGGGGAACAAATTAATCGGTTATCATGGCTCTATACCGGTCTCCATTTATGGCAACTGACTCTTTAGCATTATTTCGGAAGAAGTATGGCCCAATGACTCCTCCAGCCCATAGAGCACACCAAACAGTCAGTTTTTGTCAATGTAATGGCGTCTCAAGGGTCTCATGTGGATTCTCTTCACTCCAAATGCGGCAATTTTGCTTGTTGACGTAGCCATTCAACCAAAAATGAGCCTCATCACTGAACAAAATTTTGCTATGAAAATCAGCATCGAGATCAATCTCATTTTTGGCCCATACACCAAAATCACGACGCATTGCATGGTCTCGCGGCTTTAATTCTTGCACAAGCTGGATCTTGTAAGGTCGCAAGCCAAGATCTTTGCGCAAAATCTTCCATAAAGTTGATGGACAAAGCTCCAATTGCTGTGCACGCTGGGGAATCGATTCATTCGGGTCCTCTTCAACACTTTGCTCTACAGCGGCAATTGTTTCTTCGGTGCGCACTGTTCGACGTCGCTGCGGATGCGTATTATCACATAGAGTAAACGTAGTGCGAAAACGATCCATGGTTAACCGAATTAATTGCTCTGATGGACGATTATGTCGACCATAAAATGGACGGAGCTTGCGGTAAACTTCGCGAACTGAACCATTATTTTCGAAATAAATTTGCACGATTTGCAAGCGTTGTTCTTTTGTCAACCTGTTCATGATGAAATGGCAAACCAAACTATAAATTAATCACTTGACAGCTGACAAAATGGCCGCCAGTTAAAATAGTGATGCCAACTTCAAGTTCTATACCTCAATAAAAAACACCCGATAGAAACAAACAGAACAACAACAACATCAAAAGAAACAATCTAGAAAACTAGGGGAAGAATTAATAGTAGTGAACTTTGCACAATGGGCCGGATAACTTTATAATTCGTGACAATACTTAAGAATAAAGAAATTCCAAAGTTAGACATGATTTACAATTCTGTGGCCTGTAAATACTAAATAGGCTGAGTTTTGTCAAAATATTATCAAATTTACTTAGTCTTTTTCATATTAGAAAATTATACTTTTTTCTCAGGTCGGTTTTAAAAATCATTTTTTGATTATTTTCTATTTTCCCAGACTCAATGTTATTCGTGTCCGTCATGACAAGCCACTGTCAGATTAAAAGGCATGAAGTTAGGTTTTATGTTGTGACAAGAAACTATAAACTATAAAACATTTTCCTGTTTACCAGTCTTCTTGTCCGCAAGCACATATTGCTCTCACAGATAGAATACAAATATTAAAAATTAAGGAAAAATGCTAAAAACGGTAGCTTCCCAGCTTGCAATTTGTTGATTGCTGAAGCAAATTGAGTCTTTTGGGATTCGTATAGAAAATCAAAAACTGATTAATCATCTTGATGATCTAAAAACGATTCCAAAAAGATTCCTTAAAACGCTTAAAAAGGACTAGTTTATCATATTCAGCAGTCTTGTTTCGATCCTCGGTCTCGGCAACATCAATTTCTGTAATTATTAACGCAACTTGCCTGTTCTAAAAATAGATATGACGTGTTCTAAAAATAAATATACTTACTATGTTGAGTAATAAAAAGCATTATTCATTTTTTCTTAACAAATCTAGCAAAATGTGTGCAGTAATATTCTAATTAGAAAAACGAGTCATTAAAGACTCTTTTTGAAGAGTCGCATGAAGGGTACCATACAAAAAGATCATTTTTGACTCATAAGTGATATCATAGATGATCATTTCAATTGTGCAGTGAAGTTAAATAAAACTCATATTTGATTAAAATTTTCCAAAAATGCTAGCTGGGATTGTTACTGTAAAAACAATTAATAATGTTTATAGAAATAGTTGCAAAAACATACACAACTACAAAATCTTCTTCTTCTGTTATCCTTGACTCCCAGTGGAGCATAGGGCCTAAACCATCCTTTTATATCGAACTCTATTGCGAGATGTTAGGCATACATCATTCCATGAATAATTTGCTGCTTGACCACGTTCTAGCAGGTGCACCAACACGACGGCCGCTTCCTTGTGGATTCCAACGAAGCGCTTGTCGAGCAATGTTGGTATTTGGCCTTCGAAGTGTGTGGCCTATCCATCGCGATTTCCGTTGACATACCTTTATAGAAGAAGGGATTTGGTTTGTAGCGTTTAGTAGATCTTCATTTCTTATTCGATTTGGCCACCATATGTTAAGGATTTGCCGCAAGCATTTGTTTGCAAAGGTTTGCAGGCGCTTATCGATGGCATTTGTGCGTTTCCAAGTTTCGCAGCCGTAATACAAGATGGACTTGACATTCGAGTTATATACAAAATAGTATGTTAGTATGAGTTTGGGAAACACTTTTGTAATTTTACAATTTGGATAATATTTATTTTTTTATTTGTTATTTTCCTTGCTTCGCCTCTTTTAACAAGGAGAGTTGGCAAAGATCTTAGGGCAAACTTCGATCTCGGTTGTTTTCTTTTGGGATACTAGATATGTTTTCCTAACTTTGGTCTAGCAAATTCTGTGCATGTTCATTGAATATTCGAGAGTAATCTTGAAGGAATTTAGGATATAATATTATATCTATTTTGCAGTCTTGCCTTCACGTTTTTGTTTAGTGAAAATTGTGATATCTTGAAATCTGTAGAATTTGTAATGAATCACAAAAGTTGTTGGTTATACAAGTTTTTCTGAATTTGTTTCTACTGACTCCTTGCTTGAAACTATATTCTCTAACATATTACAACAACCATATACGGACACCACTACGTGATAGAGGAACAAAAAGAACTGAGTCTCTCAATTTTGCCACAGAAACCTCAGGCCTTTTTAACCCTTTGCACGTCCATAGGTAGCAAACCTATTAAAACTAAAGGAAGCAATTAACTACAAAAATTTATTTACCTCAATAAACAACTTCGTAGAACACATGAACTTCCAAGAAATGATTCTTAAAACCGTTTAAGTAGCGCTTAGATAGCCGCAAAAGAGAAAAAATTTCCGATCTTTATACCCTTCACAACCATAGGTGGAAGAGTATAATCGGTCCACATTTGACCATAGCTCCCATACAAACTTTTCTTTAAAAACGCACTAAATGAGACAAAAATCACTAAAACGCTTGTAAATCTGAAGATAATGGGAATTTTAAGTTTATTTTTTGCATACATAATTTTTGTAACAACTGTAATAAATTTGAAAAATTTTAAAAATCGGTCCACATTCGACCCTAGCTCTCATATAAGTCCAAATGTCGCAAGCAGCTTAAATATATAAGTTTTGAGAAAATTTTTGCATGATGGCAAAATTTAGCAAATATTTGTATTTATACAGGAAAAATAACACTTTTGACCTTAGTGGTGAAGGGTATCGTATGGTCGGGCTTGACCGACTATAGCACTTTCTTACTTGTTTTTCTTTAATTTTATTACTTTTTCTTAACTTTACAAAATTCTATTTAGGCATAACATAATTTATTAGCTTATATAATGATCCAAGTAATAGATAAAGTAAATTTGTCAGAGGCTGGTTTAATAAAAAAGAGTACCTGGTTGACCGAGCCATGCTCGGAGCTTTATGATAAGCATTTTTAAGCATATTTTAATATTTTATATATATTGTATTTTATAAAGTAGTAAACATAAATTTAGAGGAAATACATTGTACAAATATTTAGTTAATTTTGAATTATTTTATTTATTTTGTCCGATCAACACATAGTTTGCACAGTTTACAGTTTAACTCATTTTAAAAATTTTGGAAATTGGTCATACCAACAGAAACCTCCGTCGACTCATGCGCAACAACTTTGCTAAAGATTATAGTCTGATCAAATGCACAGTTTATGATTTATTTCATTTTAAGTAGTTTTCAGTGGCGCCACCTGAAGTTGTTTATACCAACTAAGAAACCTTCGTTTGCTTATACGTAACAACTTTGCTTATGATTATATCATGATCAAATGCACAGTTTACGATTTAATTCACTTTGAGTAATTTTCTGTGGCGCCACCTGTCGGACGTTGCTCATTCCAATTCATAAACCTTTGTCGGCTTATCCCCAACAACTGTGCTGAAGTTTATAGCATGATTAAATGTACAGCTTACGATTAAATTGACGTTGAGTAAATTTCAGTAGCGCCACCTGTAGAAATTTCTTCATACCAACTAAGAAACCTTCGTCGGCTCATGTGCAACAACTTTGCTAAAGATTGTAGCATGATCAAATGTACAGTTTACGATTTAATTAATGTTTAGTAATTTTCAGTGACGCCATCTATCGGAAATTAGTCTTATCAACTTTGAAACCTTCGCCGGCTTATCCGCAACATCTTCGCTAAAGAGCATAACATGATCAAATGCACAGTTTACTATTCTATAAAGAACATACATACAGACAAACATTCATTTGTTTAAAAGGTATAACATTACTAATTTTTTCCCCTTTTTATCCCCTAATTTCAAAAAAATTCCATATGCATATTTGGTACTTCTGTGGTACCAATTGAATTCGGTACATTTTATTAAAACGGAGTTAACATAATGTTTCTATTCATATTACTTTTTGAGATGTTAAGTTATCATTTTATCCCTTTTTTACCCATTTTGGCCCCGAAATCAAAAAAGCACCAAATACGTGTTTAAAGTTTCTTTCACATCTATTGATTGCAGTACAAAGTTTCTTTCTATATTCCTTAGTTTAAAATATAAGAGTGGGTTAAAAAGGTACCAAAAAAACTATTTTCACCCTTTTTTACCCCTTATCGGACATAGTTTCAAAAAAGTACCAAACACCTGTCCGTTTATTTTCATAGCTGTTTAAAACATAAAATAAAATTTTATTTCTATACCTATTACTTAAGGAGATATAGCGTTTTCGATGTTTTCCCCTTTTTACCCGTTTTTACTCTCTTAGAGGCAAAGGTTCCAAAAGTCCCTTCTTCTTCGACCTATACATCAAAAAAGATACCCACTGTCCAAATTTTATCAAAATTGTTAGAGCCGTCATTCTATATATATATATATATATATATATATATATATATATATATATATATATATATATAGATATAGATATAGATATACATACAATTATTGCTCGTTTAAGAATATAAGATAAGATAAGATTCGCACAATAAGATTGTAGTTAGGTGCGAGTCTATATCGGGCCACAATTGTTTCCACCGAATTTCAATAAAAAAGGATGAGAGTGGAGTATATAATGGCTATAATGCCTCCTAACTAACAACCACACCAGACGGTTACATTCTTAGTATGTAATGGATTTTTCAAGGACTGTTTGTTCATTTTTTGAGCCTTTTGTAGGTTTTGTAGCTTTACATTATTATAATTTTCCAACTTTTTACTAAATAAATTCCAAAGGACGAGAGCTAGAGTACTTCATAACCTCAAATTTACCTACCCTGTGACAGTGCTACTTCAATTTTCAACATTTCAAAAGGTATTTAAACAGAACCTGCTAACCACATGTTACGCTGTTAATTCGTGGGACAATGTGGTGAAATATCAATAGTTGATAACTTTGCTATTTTTTTTATAAGCCACTTTATGGACTATTAACGAACCTGGACATAATCCACCTTTGGACTATAAGCGAACTTGGATATTAATTTAATTCTAATGAAATCAATAACACAGGTTAAAAAGATTTTGCGGCACGAGATTTGTTGAATAAATCTAGATGGCTATGGTTTTCGAGATATACTTTTTTATCCGAAAACAGGTTTTTTGCAAATAGTGTTAATATAACTCGAAAACGACTCATATAAATGAGCTAATAAGAAAAACCGAAATTTCAGATCAATGTTATCTTTAAGTCTTTTCCACATTCTTAATCCCCTTAGTCATTTAAGAGATATCACTCGAAAACGACTCATATAAATGAGCTAATAAGAAAAACCGAAATTTCAGATCAATGTTATCTTTAAGTCTTTTCCACATTCTTAATCCCCTTAGTCATTTAAGAGATATCATAGAATTTAAACCGAAATAAAGATTCTTTTAAAACGAATTTTTTTTAAAAAGATTATAAGAAATAGAAGAGTCTGTAAAAGTTAAATTTTTAATATTAACAGAATAAAACATTTGTTGTCATTATAGTATATTTTTTATGATTTAGCGAAAAACAAAAAATTAGAAAAAAAAAAACATTTTTTTTTTTTTAATTGTAGAATATCCCTGTAACTACTAAGTGGATTAATAAATGTTATAAGTACAACTTAAAGACAATACCGTCGCTGATTTTTGTGCTTATAAAGGTAATCCGTTTTTCTGTAATATTAACATTAGTCGTGCAAAACCTCTTTTTCGAAAAAAATTATGTCTCGAAAACTAGAGATAAATAATAAAAAAAAAAAAAATTCCAGACACAAAGAAAATGTGGCCTTTTAACGAAAGTTAGCTTAAAGCGTACTTGACTTTTAGAACGAATTAAATACGATAAGAACTTGCAATTGACTACGGCAATTGTGGCTTTTATCCGTTTTTGGCCTTTGAACGGAATGAACTATAGCTGAAAATTACTGTAATAGAATTCAATGGTTTTGTATAATAATCCTCCAAAAATTTCATCTATTGATCTTTAACCCTTCTACTTTCCTTGGATTTGTGCCCTTTATATTACCCTTTGGGTCAATATGACCCAACAATGAAATATTAACAAAATTTCATATTTAACATAGGATTTTTGTTTAATTAAGGACCAGCACTCAGGGGATGACCCCTACTTATGCAATACATTATGTTGGAAGTAAGAAAATAGAATATGGGAGGGACGATACATGGAGTCGTGTTTATACCTATATTGCAACTGGTAGTGAAAACTTCTGCAGGGAGTGAATTCCACATACGAACTACATATATTGTTGAAGGGCGAATTTAATGTAGCGTGTTCGTACGGTCTACCGTCCAATCGATCGCAAAGGAATGAGCTCTAAAAGAATGACGTGTATTGCGCAAAAAAAGTCCAAGCTTCGAGAACGAGTTCTCTGATTTCGTTAGAGCATATTCCAAAGTATAAACAATAATATCGCAGTTACAACAACAACAACAACAGATGAAGAAACATTGTTTGCCGCGCGTTTATGCGTTAACATACAACATCCATTCGCATGACCCCATTCTGAAATTGTTTCCAAATATCGGTTTAATCGGATGATTAATTCATGTTTTGTCTCATAGCGCCAACCTCAAGAACGCTTGGCCTATGATTGAATGAATATGAATGGCAAATATTACTATCATCTGCAAAAGAGTATATGGGATTGGAAATTTGATGTTGAAGGTCATTTATAAAGATAAGAAATAGACTTGGAGAAAGAACAGAGCTTGCGGTATCCCTGAATAAATCTTGAACTCGTTTGAAGAGAACCCATCTATAACAACTCGTATAGAGCGATCTCTGAGGAAGCTTGATATAAACCTTGAGAAGTTATTACCAACGTCAAAGGCAATAAGTTTTGATAGAAGTTCTTCATGCCAAACTATATCAAATTCCTTGGAAATATTCTTCACAAAATATGCCCATTTGTTAGCTCATTGATCTGCAAGTTCTGCTAGATAAAGCCTGCTTCTGAAGTTTTTATTAAAACTCAAGCCAGGATTCATTTAAGTCCACAAGATCTATACGCTGATGCATCTATCATGTTTGAAAATAATGTAACTGGCCATCGTTTAGTCTCGCGCTTACATATGTAATTAGGAACAAGTTGGTCAAGTTTGGATGTAATGATGTAGTATTTTAGTTGTTTGTTTGTTCATGATCTCTTACGTCGGCTGAAAGATGAAGAGATCTTAAGAGGAAAACTTATTTATTTTTATTTGGAACATATGATGCTATAGTTGTATAATTTGAAAACAAAAAATAGCGAAAATAGCGTTACGTAATATGTAAACAGGCCATGAATGGAAAAGCATTGAATGAAAGCGATTTTATTGATTATTTCACTGAACAAATTATTGATAGATGCTTCTGAATGAAGGTGAACTCGATTCAATTACATATGTTTAATAGGAAAAAAAAAATATAAAATGGAATTAAGCTTGAAATATCGCTTGTTGGGTCATATTGACCCAAAGGGTACTAAATGTGTGTAAATCGTGTTTTGAAAAGTGGAGGGGGAAGGAAAAATTTTAATATTATTACTTTGTTTTAAAAACATAATATTCGTCCCTATAATGGATAAATTAAAGTTTCACATTCATATCTAATTATTTAATGAGATAATTTTGCGTTTGAAAAACAAAATTGGGTCAAATTGACCCAAGGAGTGTATAAGGGTTAAAGTAGATTATATCGCCCTAATCATAGTAGTTAATTCTATTTTCTTAGATACGGTATAGGACCTTGAGTCGACCCATTTTTCTGGATAATTGGATTTGTTTGCCGAAACTGTTTTTTTTTAATTATCAGCACATGTCTTCCCGTTGACTATGTCTAACATGTCGGTATAACGGTTGATGTTCGCGTTGCCCTTAATGTTTAATATGCGGCTTGTCTAATGAATTCAATTATCTATCAAATTTTTCTATAAGTTCATAGCTTATTTGCCATCCTTTCATATTCTTATTCGACGCAACAGTTTCAATTAAATCGAATTTTACACTCAAGTTTGATTCGAGATTCGAGACACATGTCGATGTGTATTGGTTTGCCCACAGACTTTCGTTTGAGATTCTGTTCGTCCTAAAAATTTTCATGATTCGACGTAGGCATTGGTTTACGAAGGATATTTAGGAGAATTGTAAATTTATTAATGTAAAAATTTACAATCAAGAATGTTTCTTTGTTCAAGACATGGTCAGTATTAATTTGTTTATAATATTTTGTAATATTTCTTATGATCTACAAAGGTCGTTTTTGGTCGACTTTTCGATATTTTAACATTGAAGCACAAAAAACAAAATGTTCAAATTTAAATTTTTAATTTTTAGTTTAGATTCTGATACTTAAATTGATTAATTAATACAAATAAACTCTCCGAACACTGATAAAAGACTTAACTAACATTTTAAACATTAACAAAAACTTCTGTCTTGAATACTAACAAAAAAAACACAAAATAATAATATTGAAATTAAAATTTCTTAATATAAACTAATAACTTTAAGTAACTTAGAATAGAATAAATGTAAATTTTGTTATTTGCTGCCTTCTTCTGATTTCAAATCAATGTTTTTTATTAATCAAATTAAGAAAAATAACAATTTATTTTCTCTTTTTAAAACGTAACTGTATAATTTAATTAATTAATTAATGTTCTAATTTTTTGGTTTAATTATTTTGTATAAAAAAAATTTAAAAACACTACAATCAAATCAAATCAGAACAACAAAAGAAATCTTGACATCCAAATGAACATTAACAGAACAGAAATTAAGTTAAAATAAATAAAATATTTAAAAATATTTTTACACAACAACAGGTCCAAACAAAAGGTAAAAAAAAGTTTAACAAAATTTTAAGAAAAAGCGTTAGTGATCATAAAAAAGCAATATGGCGGTGACTGAGTCCAAGTTTTAATAAAAAAAAAATATATGAATTTTGTTTTTTTATTATTGAGTAATTTAAAAAAAAAGAATGTAATTTTTCCATATTTAAAATGCTTGTACTAATTATTAAAATCAAGAGAAACATTTAACACAGGGTGGCGCACTAATTGTTCTACAATAAGAAGTCCAAATAAATTTTTGATCTATGCTCATACACAAATATGCGACACATAATCAGAAAATTATTGATTGGGGTCTGAAGGGTTAAAGCCGATATCGCCTTAATTTTTGTTTTAATTCAGTCAAATTCGTTGTTTTTTTCCTATACCACCCCCTTGCTTTACAAGATCCCATATAAAAGTCACGCCAAATATAAGATTAAATGACCTAGGAGGCCAGCGAAAAATGGACTGTCTCGTTATTAATATGTTTAACAAGTTTCGTTGGAACTCCGCCGGTCTGACTATGTGTGTCGTAACTCAGTATTGCTGGATCCAAATACTGTTGAAACGGATACATCTAGAGCCAAGTTCTGGTTAAAAAATCTGCTTAAATATCTTTTATAATGTTCCTCGTTGAAAGTCACTATCTTCAAAGAAGCATGGCTCCGCTATGTACCATGATGAAACTGGGCTGCACACAGTGACTCGTTCTGGGTACAGTTCCGTTTTATAGATTGATTAAGGATTCGATTTACACCATATAGGGCAATTTAACTTGTTTACAAAGCCGTTTAGATCGAAAAAAATCAGTCTTTTGCCTTCTTCTGCCATTTTTATATGTTTGGTTGGGAAGTAAAGTATCCGGTTCGAAGGACCAAATGTATGGATGAGGAGTAAAGTAACTGGATGGAAATACATATAATTCAAATCAATTCTCTTTTAAATTGAGTCCAAATTAAGATGGACGAAATCAACTCTTCGCACATTTGACAGTTCTGAGACTTGATAATGAATGATGATAATGAAAATAATCAGCTTTAATATGCAATGATTTTTTTTCATCACCAATATTAAAGCGAAAAGCTGAATTCCATGCTAATAGTCTAATCCAGAGGGTTTAACTTACTTGTAATAATGTATTCTTATTCCAACTAGCGCCGACTGGCACTCGGCTTCATCTTCGAGGGGGAGTACCGCTAAAATCCCTACTTAATTCCTTTTAGATGATAATGAAGTCTGCAAAATATGGCAACCCTTCCCTATCCAAATCCTCGTTTCGGTATCATTTTAAAAAAATTGAAAAAAATAAGCACTTAGATACTACATTCTTGAACTAGAACTCGGGCTGTGGATGGTATGGTCTTCGGGTTCATTTAATCGGAAGAGTGCAGCCACACTTTTTTTTTTACCCTTAGATGAAAATGGTGAAACGTATGATTCCGCTGCATTATCTAAGTCCTTGTTTCGGTATCTTAAACATTTATTTTAAAATATTTAAAACCCTACTTCGCGGATGCAACGGTTCTGATTGGTCTTAATTTGGTTACTGTGGACACTGACCCTCTCGTGGTATTACCCGGGGAACTACGTTAACACCCGTTAATATAGTGGCTAACATGTGTCGCGCTAGTAACCCACTTCTGAAACAAAAGCAAAAGAAGATGTCCGAAGCTTCGATGGAAAGACCAAGTAGAGGAAAATCTTTCAAAGCTTGACTTACAAAATTGGAGAATATGCGCATAAGACCAAAGCTCATAGATTTCTAAAATATGCTCGGCCTTTGACCTTGTGGGGTTTAAAAAAGAGGCCATTTAAGTATGTTAGTAACCTACTTACATGCTTGCATTTTCTTCAGGTACTGTGTTCCATCTGATTGGGCGAATTAAACTCTTGTTCAAATACCAACCCTTTGGACAAAAATGACTACCTGCAAAGCCATATTATGCTTCACTTTGCAATTTATCTTCTCGATATCCCAAGCATACACTTTAATAAATTTAAAAAGTAGCCTACATACAACAGTCTTGAGCCCAAACACGTGGATCCCGAAGACATGATCTTCGGATGATAATAACTCTCATCAAAATTCCCATTAAACAAAAATTCAAATTTCTTTTAAAATTTCATTCAAACGGAAATGATGACCTACAAAGCTGCACTGTAAAAATTTTCATGTCGGTATCTTAAGCATTAATACTTTGGTCTTGAGCCCAAACACATAAAAATTTATAGTAAGGTCTTCGAGTAATGTTATGCCCCATCATGTCAGCGAATGCATTCATATTTCTGTTAAAATTTCATTCAAACGGAAATGATATCCTACAAAGCTGCAATATACAAATCTTTTTGTCGGTATCTTAAGCATTCATAATTAGTGTTGAGCCCAAACACGTGAATATTTATAGTATGGTCTTTGGGTGATGTTATGGCCCACCCATGTGGCGAATGCATTAAATTTTTTTTCAAATTTCATTCAAACGGAAATGATGGCCAACAAAGCTGCACTATACAAATCATCTTCTCGGTATCTTAAGCATTCATACAAAGACGTGAATATTGATAGTATGGTCTTCGGGTGATGTTATGGCTCATCCATGTGGTCGAATGCATTCAAATTTCATTAAAACGGAAATTATGGCCTACAAGCTGCAGTATACAAATCCTTTTGTCGGTATCTTATGCACTCATACTTTAGTCTTGAGCCCAAACTCGTGAATATTAATAGTATGGTCTTCGAGTGATGTAATGACCCATCTATGTGTGCGAAAGCATTCAAATTTCTGTCAAAATTTCATTCAATCTACTAAGGCAAACATATTAATTTATGTCAAAATTTCATTCAAACGGAAATGATGGCCTACAAAGATGTACTATAAAAATCCTCTAACCTAAGCATTCATTTTTTAGTCTTGAGCCCAAATATGTGAAAATGTATAGTATGGTCTTCGGGTGATGTTATGGCCCATACATGTGGGCGAATGCATTCAAATTTTTTTAAAAAATTTCATTCAAACGGAAATGATGGCCTACAAAGCTGTACTATTAAAATCCTCTCAAACACCTGAATATTGTGGTCTTTGGGTGAGTTATGGCCCATATATGTGGGGGAATGCATTCAAATTTCTGTCAAAATTTCATTTAAACGGAAATTATGGCCTACAAAGCTGCACGAATTACGAATTCTCTTGTCGGTATCTTGAGCATTCATTCTTTAGTCTTGAGTCCGAACACGTGAATATTGATGGTATGGTCTTCAAGTGATGCTATGGTCCATCTGTGTGGGCGAATGCATTAAAAATTATCTTGTCGGTATTTTAAGCATTCATTGATAGTATGGTCTTCGGGTGATGTTACGGCCCATCTATTTGGGATGTGTTGTAAAACTGCAGCCTAAATTCCGGCGGTCTTCAGCACTTTTTAAGTCCTAGTTTCAGTATCTCAAAAATTCATTTTAGAAAATCTAAAAAAAGAAACCAAAGACATTAAAAAGGTAATGATCCGATCTCTCACACAAAAAAAAGTTATATTTTATTGTTGTAGCACGTTTTGTGAGCCACCCTGTATAAGTATTAAGGAAACAAAAATTGGATTTTAAAAATTCTTAAAAATCCTCTTCTTGTATCTTTAATAAATAATTTTGAAATTTGTATTTTTTTTTTTTGTAATAAATTCAAATAACTAATATTTACTAATAATTATAAAATAAATACTAATTAATATTTTTCCTTAAAATAAACACATTAACAAATACCAAACACAATTAATTAATTTTTTAAAATTTTTGAAAATTATTAAAATTTTTTTCCTAACACATTTTTCCTGTAATTTGTTTCATTTATTTCTTTTTAAATATTTCGAATTTTATTTCTTTCGATTTCTCAAAATTTTCTTCATATTATTTGTTGGCTTTTTATCTAAAAGTAAAATAATATTAAAACTAAATTAAGCTGCATCTTGTATTCGAAACAACAAAAAGAAATTTGTAAAAAAGAAGTATTTTTAATTTTTCTTTCTAAGTGTCACAAAATTTTAAATAAATCTAAAAATTCTTTCTATCTTTAACTCGAAATCTGTGAAATTTAAAAGCCTTTAGCTTGTCGCTTTCTTAAACTCTAAATCAAAAATCAATTTATAACCTCAATCTACAACCAACAAATGCATTTTTTTCCAAACGCTTAATTTCATTTTAATCTCAGCTAATCCAGCGCCATTTTTTTTATCACATAATTATTATTAAAGTTAATCTCGTATTGGAAATTCAATTTTATTTTATATTTTAATTTTATATATTTTTTGTATTTTTATTCTCTTTTTCTCTCATTTTCTCTCATACATTAACATAAATAACTGTATAGGTTCACGAAGACCAAGTCTAGCGTCGGTACACAGTACGAGTTCATCCGTACGTAGCTATAGCATGATGCGTTTCGAAAAGGAACAACAGCAAAAGGAAATACGTCAGGAGATGAAATTGCGCTTGGCTCGCCTTCAGCAACATCAAAGTCAGCAACAGCATCAACAACATTTGCGCGAGTATAAACCGCAAATTATTATTGGCGATACAGCTGTTGCCATGCAACATGGCGTTGCCCTAAGTCGCATTACCATGGCTACACCCAGTCCAATAACACCCAATTCAACGGATGAACTTTTACCGTCGGTCGATGAGAGTCAAGAGGTAATTTATTTTATAAAAAAAAGTCCGACTTTATATGTTTATAAAAATGCCCGATTTTGTCGAATTTTGACCTATTCTTAACATATTTAAAAATTTTCTTAACCCTAAGCGACATATCTGTACTATTTTTGCTAAGAACATTTTATATAGAATTGGAATTGGATTTGATGGGTTCAAATGAACACCTATTGCTAGGTCCCATATAAGACCAAATTCCGTAGAAATTGGATACAATTATGTCTTTTTATGCAAGCACTTTGGCCTAAATAATAACTTTGACAAATTTGTTCAGTACACCCTTTTTCCAAACGGTGTCATATGCCGCACTGAGATCGACAAAGACAACTTGGAAGCCAGATTCAATAAAGTTTGTAAGAGACAATGCTTGATCTAAAGCCTGGATTACCTTATCGATATCTGGACCAATTCGTATTAGGATAAGACGTTTGAGCAATTTAAAGCTAACATATGACAGAGAAATGGGGCTTTAACTCTCATTTTTCGATGCTAGCTCAGAAAAGAAAGATATTTAAATTTATTGTTTGGGAAACCCTAACCATATTATTATGATTAAAATATTAGATAATTCAATAAAATTTAGTTCATATACCTTTCTTAAAACAGAAAAAATTGTCTATGGAATTTGGTTCAATTCGGTCGATTACTTCGGATAACTTTCATATATAACATTAACCTAAACTGAGTTTTTTGAATATCATGGAGCATACCTTTAGGCTGCAAAAAAATCGATTCCTGGAAACCTTTTTATGGGAGGTACCCTAGATAATGGACCCAATGGATACTAACCAATTTTCGCATACATTGGTTTTATTGGAGAAAATATGTATGTGCCAAATTTTATTGATTTAGCTCCAAAATTCACAATCAATTCCAATCGTAATCACGGATCGGCGCAAAGCGAACAGAACAAAAAAAAAAGTAGTTTTTATACTTTTAACTAAAATAGGTATTTTTTCAATATGTAGTTCTAACGTTTTAAAACGAAAAAGTTTTCTACTTCATTATACCCTTCACCACCATAGGTGGAAAGGGTATTATAAGTTTGTGCTGATGTATGTAACGCATAGAAATATTTGTCTTAGACCCACCTTTTAGTATACCAATAGGCTTAGAATCACTTTCTGAGTCGATTTAGCGATGTCCGTCCGACCGTCCGTCTGGTTGGCTGGACCCCCATGTAAACCTTGTAATCAAACTACAGGTCGCAATTCTAAAGATTATTTGATGAAATTTGGCACAGATCATTTTTTTGATAATGGGACCATGGCTATTGAAATTGGTCAAAATCGGTCCATTATTTATGGTACCTCTCATAGGTCCCACTTCCGGAATTGACATATTGGCCACAAATATCAATATTTGAAATCGGTCCACATTTGACCATAGCTCCCATACAAACTCTTCTTTAAAAACGCACTAAATGAGACAAAAAAAAGCACTAAAACGCTTGTAAATCTAAAGATAATGAAAGGTTTGAGTTTATTTGTTGCATACATAATTTTTGTAACAACTGTAATCAGTCTGCCAAATTTCGAGATAATCGGTCCACATTTGACCCTAGCTCTCATATAAGCCCAAATGACGGAAACAGGTTAAATATATAAGTTTTGAGAAAATGTTTGTATGATGGCAAAATTTAGCAAATATTTGTCTTTATACAGGAAAAAGAACACCTTTGACCTTAGTGGTGAAGGGTATCGTATGGTCGGGCATGACCGACTATAGCATTTTCTTACTTGTTTTTTTAAATATTTTTCTTAAAAAATTTTCTATAGAAAATTTTTTTATTAAAAATTTTTCTATAGAAAATTTTTTTTATTAAAAGTTTTTCTATAGAAAATTTTTTTTATCAAAAATTCTTCTATAGAAAATTTTTTTATTAAAAATTTTTCTATAGAAAATTTTTTTATTAAAAATTTTTCTATAGAAAATTTTTTATTAAAAATTTTTCTATAAAAAAATTTTCCATCAAAAATTTTTCTATAGAAAATATTTTTCATCAATAATTTTTCTATAGAAAATTTTTTTTTTTTTTTAATTTTTCTATAAAAAAAATTTTCCATCAAAAATTTTTCTATAGAAAATTTTTTTCATTAATAATTATTCTATAGAAAAATTTTTTTATTAATAATTTTTCTATAGAAAATTTTTTTATCAAAAATTTTTCTATAGAAAATTTTTTTATTAAAAATTTTTCTATAGAAAATTTTTTTATTAAAAATTTTTCTATAAAAAAATTTTCCATCAAAAATTTTTCTATAGAAAATTTTTTTCATTAATAATTTTTCTATAGAAATTTTTTTTTATTAAAAATTTTTCTATAGAAAATTTTTTTTATCAAAAATTTTTCTATAGAAAATTTTTTTTATCAAAAATTTTTCTATAGAAAATTTTTTTTATCAAAAATTTTTCTATAGAAAATTTTTTTATTAAAAATTTTTCTATAAAAAAATTTTCCTTCAAAAATTTTTCTATAGAAAATTTTTTTCATTAATAATTCTTCTATAAAAAATTTTTTTTATTAAAAATTTTTCTATAGAAAATTTTTTTCATTAATAATTTTTCTATAGAAAAATTTTTTTTTATTAATAATTTTTCTATAGAAAATTTTTTTTATTAAAAATTTTTCTATAGAAAATTTTTTTTTATTAAAAATTTTTCTATAGAAAATTTTTTTATTAAAAATTTTTCTATAGAAAATTTTTTTATTAAAAATTTTTCTATAGAAAATTTTTTTATTAAAAATTTTTTTATAAAAAAAATTTTCCATCAAAAATTTTTCTATAGAAAATTTTTTTCATTAATAATTCTTCTATAAAAAATTTTTTTATTAAAAATTTTTCTATAAAAAAATTTTCCATCAAAAATTTTTCTATAGAAAATTTTTTTATCAAAAATTTTTCTATAGAATATTTTTTTATTTAAAATTTTTCTATAGAAATTTTTTTTTTTAATTTTTCTATAAAAAAATTTTCCATCAAAAATTTTTCTATAGAAAATTTTTTTCATTAATACTTTTTCTATAGAAATTTTTTTTTTTAATTTTTCTATAAAAAAATTTTCCATCAAAAATTTTTCTATAGAAAATTTTTTTCATTAATAATTATTCTATAGAAAAATTTTTTTATTAATAATTTTTCTATACAAAATTTTTATTATAAACAATTTTTCTATAGAAAATTTTTTTTATCAAAAATTTTTCTATAGAAAATTTTTTTATTAAAAATTTTTCTATAGAAAACTTTTTTATTAAAAATTTTTCTATAAAAAAATTTTCCATCAAAAATTTTTCTATAGAAAATGTTTTTTATTAATAATTTTTCTATAGAAAATTTTTTTTATTAAAAGTTTTTCTATAGAAATTTTTTTTTATCAAAAATTCTTCTACAGAAAATTTTTTTATTAAAAATTTTTTTATAGAAAATTTTTTATTAAAAATTTTTCTTAAAAAAAATTTTCCATCGAAAATTTTTCTATAGAAAATTTTTTTCATTAATAATTTTTCTATAGAAAATTTTTTTTATTAAAAATTTTTCTATAGAAAATTTTTTTTATCAAAAGTTTTTCTATAGAAAATTTTTTTTATCAAAAATTTTTCTATAGAAAATTTTTTTATCAAAAATTTTTCTATAGAAAATTTTTTTATTAAAAATTTTTCTATAGAAAATTTTTTTATTAAAAATTTTTCTATAAAAAAATTTTCCATCAAAAATTTTTGTATAGAAAATTTTTTTCATTAATAATTTTTCTATAGAAAATTTTTTTTATCAAAAATTTTTCTATAGAAAATTTTTTTTATCAAAATTTTTTCTATAGAAAATTTTTTTATCAAAAATTTTTCTATAGAAAATTTTTTTATTAAAAATTTTTCTATAGAAAATTTTTTTTAAGAGGTTGTGGGTTCGAATCCGGGCTCAGGTTCATATCATAAATTTTTATTTTTTAATTTTTAATAATTTTTATGATTTTTAAATTAGATTAATAATTTTTAAGAATACTGAAAAAACTATGTGACACTTAGCAGTGTGGAATGCTGCATTTTCTGTCCCGCTACGGACTTCATCAGCATACTGTGTCACCAACTGTTAAAAATTTGATTTAAAAATCATAAAAATTATTAAAAATTAAAAAATAAAAATTTATGATATGAACCTGAGCCCGGATTCGAACCCACAACCTCTTAACATAAATTCATGGTTCAACTAAAAATTAATTTCTTTCAAAATTTTTTTATTAAAAATTTTTCTATAAAAAAATTTTCCATCAAAAATTTTTGTATAGAAAATTTTTTTCATTAATAATTTTTCTATAGAAAATTTTTTTTATCAAAAATTTTTCTATAGAAAATTTTTTTTATCAAAATTTTTTCTATAGAAAATTTTTTTTATCAAAATTTTTTCTATAGAAAATTTTTTTTATCAAAATTTTTTCTATAGAAAATTTTTTTTATCAAAAATTTTTCTATAGAAAAATTTTTTTATCAAAAATTTTTCTATAGAAAATTTTTTTTATCAAAAATTTTTCTATAGAAAATTTTTTTATTAAAAATTTTTCTATAAAAAAATTTTCCATAAAAAATTTTTCTATAGAAAATCTTTTTCATTAATAATTTTTCTATAGAAAATTTTTTTTATTAAAAATTTTTCTATAGAAAATTTTTTTTATTAAAAATTTTTCTATAGAAATTTTTTTTATGGAAAATTTTTATTAAAAATTTTCTATAGAAAATTATTTTGTCAAAAATTTTTTTATCAATAATTTTTCTGTTAAAAACTTTTCTATAAAAAATTTTTTATCAAACATTTTTCTATAGATTTTTTTTAGAAATGTTTCTATAGAAAATTTTTTTAGAAATGTTTCTATAGAAATTTTTTTTTTAGAAATTTTTTTATAGAAAATTTTTTTTATCAAAAATTTGTGTATTAAAAATGTGTATTAAAAATTTTTTATTTTTATTTTATGGAAATTTTTTTTAATTTTCTATAGAAAATTATTTTATCAAAAATTTTTCTACCAAAAATTTTTTATCAAAAATTGTCTATGAAAATTTGGTTATCAAAAATTGTCTATGAAATTTTTTTTTTATCAAAAATTTTTCAATAGAAAATTTTTTATCTAAAAAATATAAAAATCTAAAATTGTTTAATACATATAAGAATTTATTTCTGTTTTGAAAAATATTCGTGGCAACAATGTTCGAGATTATATTTCTTAGTTGTCTTGAACCATGTATTTTGTTGCTATAAATTGGATTTTGATTTGTTTCTTGCCTATTTTGTTTTTGTATTTTCTTTCACAAAGCGGCACCAACCTACTCTGTTAACATCCAAATTCCAAATGAATGATTTTAATACTTATTTCCAAGAGTTTTATTAATGATCGTGGTATTTACGAAAATTACAAAAAATTCAATGCTGGTGGTATGGGCTGCCTACTCCTGATCATAATTATATAGGTAGGGTTTCCCAAACAACTAATTTAAATATGTTCTTTATCTGAGCTAACAAAGAGGAATTAATGTCACCATCAAAATCAGCGTGTCCGTATTATTTTTGATATATATGTCTCGTCTTTGTTATTAAAAAAAAAGGTTCAAAATTCAAGCACAGTGTAATTGAAATAAAAATGTGGGAAAATCGACTTTCTAAATTCGAATAAAATCGCTTAGGCTACATATAAGTCTAGTTAATGCATATTTATATAATTTTATGTATCGCTATTAATCTAAAATTTTTCATCATTTCCAGTATCTACCAAAATCAGAAATAATCATAAAACCGCCATTTGCAGAATCGGTTGCTTCTGCTACCATAAGTGCTATAAAAAATGTTGCTGCCTCTTCGGGTACGAAATCGCAAAGTGTGACCGGTCTGAAAACAGATAATAATGCCGCTGCCGCTATTGCTTCAACGTCATCGTCTACTGCTGCTACTGGTATGGATTTGGCTAATGCTGCTGCTTATATTGGACCCTGCAGTTCTTCAAATGAAGCGCTTTAAATTAAAAAGTAAATATATTCTGAAATATATTTATATAAATACATAAATATAAATATAAAATAAAATATAAATATTAAACAAAAACTTAAATAAATAAATGTTAAATTATAAAATAAAACTTAGAAAATACCCTGAAGTAAAATCTTAGAAAATGAAACGTCTTAAATATAAATAGAATATGAAAATTATAAATGAAAAATTTAAAAACAAAGAAAATGCTATTTTGCATTTTATATTTGTAAATAATTAATAAAAATTCAAAAAAATGAATAATTAGTATAAATATATTGCAACATTAATTTTATGTTAAATTACTAATTTGAAGCAAAAACAAAAAGTTGTAATATTTTTTATACAAACTTATAGAATTTATAAAAAAAAAAAACTGATCAAAAGGAAGACCCAATAAAAATATATCAGTATTTAAAGATTTAAGATAAATTTACATTAAAAACTAATTCTCATGAAGTTCATTAAAATTATTATTTTTAAATGGATAACTTTTTCCAGTATAACTTAATTTATTACATTGGATCTTTAACAGAGTTTGAACGATTTTTGGATCTTAAAGTGTAGATTTGAGATATATAACTTTTTTTACATTTACACTGACCCGAATGCCAGTATTAACCCTTTTCCTGTCCAATGTATCACATATGATTCACACATTGTATTTTTTTAATTGCATTTTGATAAAGATGAAATAAACAATGAATTTGAGAAACTAAACGTATTAAGATATTATTATTTTATCTTGTGTCAAGTTTCCACAGACCTAACTCTCATACTTCATATCGTACTTGATCAACAAGAGGGTATTAACTTAAACATTTTAAATTTTCAGTGGAGTCAAAAAACTATTTTATTTTATTTTACTACTACTTTCATTTAAGGAAGAGGGGCAAAACTATAGTTTTTTTTTTGTGAAATTATAGTGAAAATGATGTCATTTTTACATTGGGTTTATAAGACTACTACACATCAATTTTTTTTAAAAAGTGAAAATTTAAAAATTTTGAGTTAATACCCTCTTGTTGTACAAGTGCAATATGTTTTATGGAAATAAAGAGGTCGGTCTTTTAATAAGATGAAGATGGATTTTGCTTCAGTTCTTCCTGATCAGATATACAATATTCTACATAGTTGTCTTCTGCTTCGTCAGATTTTAAAAATTATGAAAAACTTACATCAGAAGGAATTATCCCGAAAGGGGTCTTCTTTAGAATTATTACTTCTAATTTGTTTTTGGCCATAAAAAGCTCTTGGATTCAAAAACTGCGAGTCATATGTGATGCACAGATCATCTGGTTACAAACTGTGGTAAAAAACTGTCTGTGCATCACATATGATTCACACATTTTTTAAAGATAACCCGGTTAAATGTTACTTAAATTATATATTATAACAAAAGAACTAAGAGGCATTGCAAAAAAAAACATTTTTAAACAAAATTTGTTTGTGTATGGGCAGGAAAAGGGTTAATGTAAATTTTTCATGTTCACTTTTTAAATTTGCTAACACGTGTTAAACATAAATTTTATTTAAAACAGTTCCAGTGCTCATAGACTCTAAACAGAAAATCAATCTAAAGGATGTCCCAACTAGAACGCAATTTTTATATTTAAAAAAAAACACAGATATTTAAAAAAAATCGTGAAAATCGTAAAGTAGACAGAATGAGGTTAAGTATGGAACAAGGCTTTGCTGGCACACACGCGAATCCAATGATTACTCCAGCCCAAAAACCACACCACACAGTGACACGTTGAGGATGCATTTGCTTCTCGTGAATCACTCGAGGATTTTCCTCACCCCAAATGCGACAATTCTGCCTACTGACGAAGCCACCAAGATGGAAATGGGTCTTGTCACTGAAGATGATTTTATCGGCAAAATCAGCATTTTCATGTTGTCTCTCCAATACCCAATTAACGAACTCCCTTCGCTGTCCATGGTCATCTGGCTTCAGTTCCTGAGTCAGTTGAACTTTGTATGCATGAAGATGCAAATCTTTCTTCAAAATTCGCTGCATAGTGGATTTGGAGAAACCAGTTTGCTGAGCTCAGTGTCGAATTGAGGTGGATGGAGTTTGAGCGACATCATCACGTACAGCTGCGACATTTTCGGTCGATCGACCTGGTCGAAGGTGCGTTGTTGTTTTTACATCACTAGCAGACCCAACTTCGGTAAATTTATCCATTAATCTCTTTACTGTTGACTCTTTTGGAGCATTATTGTGACCCCAAATTGATCGCAATTTGCGAATTGTAGCCGCAAACACGTTGTTCATTCGTGTAGCGCTCCATTTTTACTAACCTCGTACGTTCTACTAGCAAACAATAACAATTGTTCAAATGTCAAACAATGGCACTTCGAATCGCGCCAAATTAAAAAAATTGTGTTCAAGTTGGGACACACTTTATTTAAAAAATATATATATAAATACAACAATTAGATCTATTACTATATTTTCCAATCCTGACAAGACTCGTATATCAGAGCTGTAAAGCCTGACTGATGTAAAACAATCAATGCAGTCATAATTTCGTATTAATTTTTAGTAGTATTCAGACTCAGACTATCCATTGTATGATAGAAATCTAGCAAAAAGTACATTACTGGCTCCAGCGGTTGAATCTCCTAATTACGACAGAAAAGACCAAGTGTTGATAATATGTCTTATAGTTTTCTCGGCGTCACTACAGCTTTTCTAATAGTAACTACCCAAAGTTACTCAAAGATATTCCCGTATAAAATTGCAACAAAAATTATAGTTTTATGAGTAATTTCTGACAATTTGGGACTATTTTCGGTAGAACAAATATATTTGGACCAGTTGGACCATTAACTGCAACTTTTTAATAGACAGAATTTTGAAACCGAAAAAAGACACTACAATGATCAGGTTTCCATCATGAGATATTAAGCTATTGGTGTTTGGAATAGGTTTAGATTATTAAGTCAAGAGCCATTAGCGTTGTTTTTTTGCCAGGAGTTCAGTATATTCACTCATCCGTATCGAGTATCTTTCGGTACGTGTATTTCTGAAAAGTCCTCCACCAGACAATATCACCGTATAGCATATATACATTGAGTGATTGCTTCGCAAGGTCTTTTTGATATTAACGATGGTAGTACCACAGGAATTGAACGCCTTAGTCGAAGAAGTAAAAATACCGACAAAAACTCATCCTTACTACTTCTTCTCAGAACATGTCATGGCAGTAGGAATAAATTCCTCAAGTCCCTAGCCAGCGGCACGCGGGGGAATGACAAACAAACCTAACTTTTGTTTGAATTAAGGACCATCATTCATCGATGAGCCCTACTTATGCGATGCATTGTATTGGAACTAGGAAAATAGGTTACAGGAGGTGGTATATATTGAGTCGTATTTATGAACATTTGATGGCTTCTGCTAAAAGCAAATTCTACATAAGAACTATACGTCTAAAGCCCGAATTTTCTCTGTGGTGTGTTTTTCGGTCTGTCGGCCAATTGATCACAAAGGAACGTAAGAAAGAAAAATTACTTAAGAGAATCCGAGTTTCGGGAACGAGACCCCAGATTTCGTTAGATTACATTCCAAAGAAGTTGCGAAAGAATAGTGTGACATAGCCCACATTGCGACGTTCAGTAGATCAATAGAATTGAATAACCTTTTGTAACCGATAAGCACTTTTCCCCTCTCCTGCATTTGGACGAGAAGCTTTAAAATAGACATTGAAGCACCGGGCCATATGTGAGGGTTGTTTTCCATTTTCGGTTGGATATAGGTGGTGTAAATAGTGAGAAGATCAGATGAAGTTAAGATCTCCTTCAATGCTTCTTTTGGCACTTGAAAATGTAGTTAGTCCAACAGTCATCACATTTAATTCTTGTACCCAGAACATAAAGAACATCGAATTCCTCAATATTTTCATTACACAATTATACAGATAAATTTAAGGATTCATTCATATTTTTTCTCATAGCGCCAAACTCAAAAAGGTTAGGCCTAAGATTGAATGCAAGAAAGATAAGAAATAAAGTAAGAAATCCCATCTATAACAACTCGTATAGGCCGATCTCTGAGTAAGCTCGTTGTAAACCGAGAGAAGTTATTAGGGACACCAAAAGCAATAAGTTTTGATAGAAGTGCTCCGGGCCACCCTTTTGAAAATATTGACACCATTTTTCCGACACCAAGGCTAGCAGTTCTCCCGTAGAGCATTTCCTACGAAACCTATAATGATGATCGCTTAGTAGATTTTAGGATTTTAAATATTTAACAATATAGAGGTTCACCATTCCTTCCAAAAGTTTGGAGAGAGTAGAACATATTGAAATTTAGCGATAATTTTCAGGTTTGTCAGCCTCACCCTTTTTAGAGATTGACGTAACATTAGCAACTTTGTAACATCGAGGAACTGTACTGACATCTTACACGGTGCTGAAAAGATTAGTTAAAGAACGCGCAAGCATCGAAGTATACCTCTTCAAGACCTGTGCTGGAATGCTACCCGGCCCTAGAGACTTGATAAGGAATAAAATGGATAAAACTTCACAGCTGTCAAAAGGACAGTAACAGACTGTCAAAGAACATACTCAGAAAGCCAGTTACAAAAGTCTTCTCATTTAGGAACTCATTTGTAAACCAAATAATTATAAAGCAGTTCCTTCTGGGATTTTATCGGAGAGGCCATCCGAACCACAATCGGTGTTAGATCGCCCCGGGTCATGTCAGAAAAGGCCATCGTTGGTATGAATGATATTCATAAGAGCATGGTAATCTCAACGATAACAAGTCACGGTTGAATATTGTATCTTTTCCAGAGAAAGTAGTACTATGGTATTACTGGCACAATTGTAATGGAATCATTCTTACTGGTCCAGAATCTACAAGATTTCCAACACTATTTTCAATGAGCAGCAAACCCAAACCCTCTTACTCCAGATTTCCTATGGACCCACCCTATTGAATCGGCTGCCTAGAACAAAACTTAGAGAACTTCATAAAATACGAGGCATAGCCAGACTCCATTCATGTAGGTTTATTGGTCTTACTGGTGTTTTGTTTAAAGGTAGAAGGCCAATGCAAAAGGCAAGCGGCTGCGGGCGGCAATCAGCTGTTTTTTGATTTGTCAAATTTAAAGCATCAATGGAAAAAAGTAGAACAAAGTTGTACTTTTTCGCGCGGCAGATTTTTTCAGTGCTACCAGATTTAATTATTTCCTACTCAAATATTTTTTATATGAATATTTTTGTAAGCAAACGCACATTTTATGCACTGGCAATACTAACACCGCCCGCAGCCGCATGACGCATGTATTGGCCTTCTTCCTTAACAAGTAAGCTATGCTGGGCTAAGTTTTCCATTTGTCCTTTCCAAGATGGTAGGTTGCACAGGTGGGATTTTGTATCTACTAGGAAATAAAACTAATTCTGCCTTGTTTAGATTTATCGACACTTCTGCACACGGTAAAAAATGCCATCTAAATAATGTCTTTACAGCAATCTCCTCTAATTATATCAGAAGATCGTTCAACGCGAGGTAAGGTAGTTAAATAGAACTTCAATTAATTAATTTTTTTTTAATTAATTATATTTGGCCCTAAAAGGAAAGCTACCATGGCATACCCTTTTAGGGCAAATGAGCCTTTAAGGAATCCCCAAGAACGTGAAGAACTGTTTCACAGAATTTTTTTCTTGAAGTACTAAACATAGTTCGAAAAAATACTCTAAAATACTGTATTTTAAGGTACCGTACTGTACCTAGGCAAGTTCGGTACAAAGTCACATACGTAACAAAGTGTTCAATTTAAGTATAGGTACCTTAAAATTTTAGAGAACCTGTTAAAATACACAACCTTTATCATAACGAACTTTCACGAAGTACTCTAAAAATAACGTACTTTGTTGAGTACCTTAACGTACTCCGTACCTTAACTTTAACGAACTCTTATGAGGCTGTCAACAATTAGAATAACAGTATTGCCAAAAGTGAATATTAAATTTTGTCTAACTGCTTTTTTAATTATTTTTAAAGGCGGTTTACGGGATATTTAAATATTTTATGAATATATTAATTTCTAACTTTTGCTACAAAATTGGAGAAATCGGCAACAAAGTTGATTTCTAGATTTCATTGAGTTTAGTTGTGTTACGCAATTTCAAAAACATCCCATATTTGACGATACTACTTTTATGTGTTTAAAAATTGTTTTTAATAGTAGTAAAAACATAAAATATATTTATTAATTGCAACTACATTTTACTCCATATACGTTAGTGTAAACTATAAATTTATAACGCTATCGAACAAATAAAAATTATTCTATCGTTTAGGATGTAAAACCCTAACCTGGCAACACTTTCTTATATTTGTGTGTATATCATAAAAAATTGTGTCACCAA
The DNA here is from genome assembly GCA_933228675.1 of Stomorhina lunata. NCBI lineage: Eukaryota > Metazoa > Arthropoda > Insecta > Diptera > Rhiniidae > Stomorhina > Stomorhina lunata. The sequence continues at coordinate 96,512,523 of OW121742.1, read as the reverse complement.
TACAAACACAATTGACATGCTATGCGTGTATATGCATGTTTAAGAATTTCCCAACAGTTCCAAATTGATGGACTGTTTCCCAGTTGGTAAAATGTCTGAAGATTTCAAGATAAACTTCTGATTAGAGTAGGTTAATAATCGCTTTTACCTCAGCAATGAGCCAGCACTTCCATATTACGAAGTAATTTATTAACCAAAAAGTACATTTTTAAATCCTTGCTCATTTTGTCATCATGGAACTGTTGGGTATTTTTTACTAAAATATACGAGTTATTTATGAATGCACAAGAACAAAACTTCGTCAAAATATTACGAAAGCAGCTACAAGTGAGTTATCTAAAGATTCGTAACTTAGTACTTTAAAGTACTCTAAAGTTAACTAAAAAATACTCTAAAATCTTAAAGAGCGGTACCTTATTTTAACGTACCGTTCTTTTTTTATTGTGTCTTTGTGTACCTAACTTTGTTTCCGACTTAGTTAGGTACCTAAAAAATAAATAACTTTTGTGTGTGCGTAAGTTCAGTACAATCTAATAAGGTACTGTTTTTTTTCGAACTATGGTACTAAAAATAGCAGACATCCGCTTTTGGTCTATATTTTCCTATGATACCTATCAGTTAATCTTTCTTATGTATTCTCGAAAGACTTATTAAAGCTGATAGATCTAAAATGTTCATCCGTCTTGAAAATAATGACTACTTTGGAATCTCTTCACATAGAGGGGATATAAGGCCAATACTGCATATGTATTGCTTACTGAGCCATGAAATCAGAGTATGGCCCATCTAATTTTAGTTTCGGTTACAATTTCTTCCTACAATTTCGGTTACAATTCCTTCCAGAGTTTTATTCGTTTCTGCGACCACCGCTTGCGGCCGTTGCTTTTCCCTGTCATTGTATATTACACAGAAAAAATTTCAAATTCTTAAATCCCATTTTGCATTAAATCATTTCGTAATAAAAAAATTTTGGCAACATAAATCAAGTTTATTAAGGACTACAATAATTTATAACTGATTAAAATGATAAGTATAAGAAAAGATGCATAATATTTATAAGAAAAGAACAAAAAAGTAACACAAGAAAATATTAATAATAATTTTAGACTTTACACAAATTGTAAGTATTGTAAGTTAATTATACAACGTGTAGACTTGTAAAGAATTTATAAAAAACAAAAAAAAAAGAAATGAATTTACACAATAAGGTTTAAAAAACAAAATTATTAAAGTTATTTATTTATTTCAATTTACTTATGATTCGATTTAAATAAAAAAAAATTATACCAGATTTACTGAAATATTTGAGAAATCCCTAGATTAATTTTTGTAAAACAAGTTTAGAACAATTTAAAAGTTTACATATAAAAGGTCCTTTATCATTGGAGACTTGTTATATTTATAAAGAAATCCATAAAATAACCCAATTCAGAAAGTGTTTTAAGTCGGTAGAAAATATGGCAAAGTTGGTTAAAAAATATATGAGTAACATATACAACATTACTCGTATAGACATACGAAAATATGTTCACAAAGTGAAATGCCGTTAAGCTACAATCTACAACATTTTGACACGTTCTGAATTGGGTAAATATGCATTTTTTTAAATGGGGTATTTAATTATAGAGGGATAAGCCTCCTCTCAATTGCATATAAGACTTTATCGACCATACTGTGTGAAAGGTTAAAGCCCAAAGTAAACGAAATAATTGGGACATACCAATGTGGCTTTAGACCAGGTAAATCAACCACTGACCAGATCTTTACTCTACGTCAAATCCTAGAGAAGACCCAGGAGAAACAAATCGATACGTATCATCTCCTTGTTGACTACAAAGCTGCTTTTGACAGCCCGATACGGAAGAAGGTGTTTGAAGCAATGTCTGAGTTCGGCATCCCTACGAAGCTAATAAAGTTATGCAGGATGACACTAACTAATACAACATCATCTGTTAAGATAGGTAAGAACCTATCAGAGTCCTTCATAAGTAAACGGGGATTCAGGCAAGGTGACAGTTTATCTTGTGACCTCTTCAATATTGTGTTAGAGAAAATCTTGCGAGATGCAGCGGTTAATACAACAGGAACAATTTTCAATAGAAAACATATGTTACTCGCGTTTGCCGATGACATTGATATTATAGGACGCACTCTACGCGATGTAACTGCCGCCTTTTCCAATATCGAGCTGTAAATGAATCAAAAACAAAACTGATGGTTTCTACAGGCAGACAGACCACTAGAATCGGATCACATGTGTCCGTTGAGAACTATAGCTTCGAGGTTGTAAAAGAATTTGTATACCTTGGTACCGCTGTGAACATCAACAACGATATAAGCTTCGAAATCAAACGTAGAATCATACTTGCCAATCGATGCTATTTTGGACTAAGCAAACAGCTAAGAAATAAAGTCCTCTCTGTAAGAACTAAAATCACGCTCTATAAAACGCTCATACTACCCGTGTTATTGTATGGTGCTGAATCATGGGCACTTGCACAGACAGATGAAGCTATCCTTGGAGTATTTGAGAGGAAAATTCTACGAAGAATCTTTGGACCAGTCTGCGTCAACAATGAGTATAGACATCGAATGAACCATGAGCTGTATGAGTTATACGCTGACATTGACATAGTAAAACGCATTAAGCAACAGCGTCTGCGTTGGCTAGGACATGTTGTGCGAATGGATGAAAATACTCCGGCAAAAAAAGTTTTCAATAATGATCCAGAGGGAACGCGTAGAAGAGGGCGTCCAAAACTTCCATGGAAAGACCAAGTAGAAGAAAATCTTTTGAAACTTGGTATACGAAATTGGAGAATATGTGCACAAGATAGAGGTGCTTGGAATTCTAAAATATGCTCGGCCTTTGACCTAAACAGGTTGTAATTACAGGCCATTTAAGTAAGTAAGTATTTAATAACATAGCATTTGATATAATGAGGTGTTTCACAACGTTTGTTCCTTCTTACAGAGACAGTTTCATTGGTTTCCAAAACCACTGCCTTAGGCAGTGAGATCATAAACCACTCGCACTTTTGATTCAGTTGCAATACAAAACCAATCGATTCGGCCAAAGACCCCTTTTATATAATGATTTTGCAGTTCCATATATTGTTTTGCCGTATGGTCCTTTCGATAAGTTCCATATCTCCATCTAATTCGGAAATAACTAATGGAGACAATTATCAAATGAGGGAAAGCTAAGGCACTTGCTCATGAGATGTACATTTGTGTGAGCATTTAAATATGTGTTTTTCATTGTTCTTTATTCACTTTAATTTCACTTTTGACAGAAAACAAATGTATGTAGTACAATATCTTTATAGTATAGAGTCTTTGATTCTGCCGATTCTCGAGATTATATTTCTCTGTGGGGACTAAAACTTCTGTTACAAATAAATGGGGTTCATCAGCCACAAAAGATAACAAAACATAACGAATAAAATTGTTATCTATATTAGAAAGCACTACGAGCTAAACGATAGCCCTAGGCAATGTGATCATAATCCGCTCGCACTTTCGAATCAGTTGCAAGATAAACCCAATCGATTTGAGCGAGCATCCACTCGAGAATATCATCCCATTATGGGAACCTTAACTTGTTGCGTTTGAAGAGTTCAACAAAACGTTTTTTTTTTTCAAAATCGTGGCAATATATATTTGTAAGCGTTGCGGAAGTGAATATTGCACCACATCAAAAATAACCATGGTTAAATAGGTTAATATCTGACGAAGTTATCTGTCATTAATTCACTAGATTCACGGTTAGGAAAAAAGACACGTTGTCAGCTATTTAATGTCAACGTATTCGATGTCATGTAGTCTATTATAAAGACCACAAGAAAACCTGTTGCCCAGACATCAAGTGACACAGCACTTACTTACTTAAATGGCCTATTTTTACAACCTGTTAATCGCAAAGGCCGAGCATATCTTAGAATTCCAAACTTTAAAAGAGCTTTCAACAACATTAAGCCTACATCGATTATTTCGGCATTGGCGAATCTAGGAGTTGATAACTCTATTGTCTCCTTCGTAGGGAAACTTCTCTCTTATAGAATTATCTTCTTCAACCTTGGGCATAGCTACGGTATATAAAGTAGAACGCCGGGACACTCCTCAGGGAGGGGTTCTGTCTCCTCTGTTTTGGAACCTTGCTATTAACAAACGGTAAATGGATTTAGACTCTGTGCGCTTCAAAACTGTTGCTTATGCAGATGATGTCGCTATTGCAGTCTCGGGCAAATGCCCGAACACTATCTCGCAGCGACTGGAAGTCGCTCTAGCTACACTCACCTAATGGAGCGTTTCCTGGAGTTAACCCCGCCAAAACGGAACTCGTTCTATTCACCAGGAAATACAAGGTCTCCCAGTTCACCCTCCCAAAGCTAGATGGGACTGAACTGGTACTCACGGATCATGTCAAATATTTGGGAGTGATTCTGGACTCTAAGCTGTCCTGGAACTTAAACACTCAATCTAGGGTGTCTAAGGCTTCCATGGCACTATACTCGCAGAAGAGCTCTGGGAAATACGTGGGGCCTTTCCCCGTCCAATACCGCCTGGCTCTTTGAAATGGTTGCTAACCTATACTTATGTATGGCGCTCTTATCTGATGGCCTGCCCTCAATAAGGCTAATCAGCGAGGATCCTTTGGCAAGATCCTCAGATCCGCTGCCCTCATGATTACGGGTGCCTTAAGGACTACACCATCAAAGGCACTTTTTGCTATGCTCGACTGGCTCCCGGTTGAACTAATGGCCCAATTCGTAGCTCTTTATTCAGCAGTTAGGTTAAGAACTAAAAGTCAATGGTCTACTTCATCCATAGGCCACTCCACTATTCTGGATAAGCTATCTAATCTCCCCGAAAATATTGACTACTGCATTCCATCACCCGTTTTCGAGCAATTCTTCTCTGTGGATATCTCTGGGGCTCAAATCGACTCCAGAGAAGGGACCCTGGATATCTACTCGGACGGATCTAAATCGGTACGAGGGCTTCTTTATCCCACTTTTTGGGACAAAAGTAAAATTCAAGCTCCCCAAACAATGTAGTACTCTTCAAGCTGAAATCTCAGCTATCTATAGGGCGAGCAAGTGGCTCACGTACCACCGAATATACTCTAACGATATTCTTTTCTGTACGGATAGTCTTGTCGCAATCCATTCACTATCATCGGTCTACATGACATCCATTCTCATCCGTGAATGCCGGGCATCCCTAAACGAGATGGCGAGACATTCCAACATCGAACTTCTCTGGGTACGCAGTCACAGTAATGTACCAGGTAACATCACTGCGGATAACCTAGCAAAAGGTGGTGCTCTTCTTGGTCAGGAGCACATCGACCAATTTATAGGTATACCGCTATCAGCATGCAAACTGCTCATTAAGCAGTTTCTTTTTAGGTCCGCACAGACCAACTGGTCCACAGAAACGGCCTGTTCGATCTACAGACTAACATGGCCAACTTACGATTGTAAGCGTTCTGCAATCTTGGTCAGCTTTACGCGCCATAGACTTCGCACCCTCATCTTAGTACTCACAGGACACTGTTTAATAGGTTTACATGCTAGGAGACTTAATCTTCAAAGCAATGACTACTGCAGAAGCTGTCAAAATGTGGAGGAGGAAGAAACTATCACTCATTTCCTCTGTCACTGCCCAGCCCTTGCTGATATTAGGACACTCCATCTGGGATACCCTTTTTTGCATGATTTGATCAGAGATATCGAACACAAACATTCGTAAAATAAGCTCTTTCATTTGTGCTACTGGACTGCTCTAGTTTTGAGCCTCTAATTTATTGGTAGTTTAGAAATTTTCTTTTCTTTCCCATACGGGAATTACAAAGGGACCTCTTTTTGGACCCAAGTGACGCGGACCATAAGGACTGCATCCTGCCCAACCTAACCTAACCTAAGTCGGGATCGGTCTCGAATACTTTTCTTGTTGGAGTATTTTCATCCATTCAGCGTCGATGTCAGCGTGTAACTTATACATCTCATGGTTTATTCAATGTCGATATTCATTGTGCAGACTAGTCCTAAGATTTTTTCAAAGTTACCTCGAGCAATGTTCGTCCCATGATATCAATGCCACAGGCAAACGCGATATTGAAGAGATCGCACGATAAGCAATCTCCTTGCCTGAAGGGCTAAGATAGGTTCTTACCTTTTTTAACTGATGAGGTTGTATTAATTAATATCATCCTGCATAACCTTATTAGCTTCGTAGGGATGCCAAACTCATACATTGCTTTAAACAGCTTCGTTCATATCGGAGATAATATGTGTCTATTTGTTTCTCTTGGGTCTTTTCCAGGATTTGACGTAGCGTAAAGATCTGATCAGTGGGAGATTTAAACGGTCTAAAGCCACATTGGTAGCTTCCAATTATTTTGTTTGGGCCTTAACTTTTCACACAGTTTGGTCGATAGCATTTTATATCCAATTTTTAGGAGGGTTATACCTATATAATTGGCATATACGGTTTTATCTCCTTTTTTGTACGCTGGACTAAGAATACTGAGACTCCAATCGTCTGGCATACGTTATTTTAACCATATAGTTTTTATAGGATCGAACATACTCCTGATCAATTCACCACTTCCATCCTTAAAAAGCGCCGCTGTCATACCATCGGCACCCGCAGTTTTGTTATTTTTTCAGTCGAGTTATTGCAATTCTAACCTCATTTTTGGGTTCTAGATATATAATGCCGTCATCATTGATTTGTTCAGACGTGTCATCTTGATCGCTTTCATTTGATACCAACAATTTGCACAAGTGCTTCCTCCACGAGTGCACATTATTTCTACATACATATATATTTTGATACTCATACCATATCATATCCTTCGATTAAACAACAATCGCGATCGATGTTTGATTTCATCTCAAATTACATTCAAATTTAGTCATGGTTTGCAAACGGAAGAGAAGGATTCGATCTCTCAGTTGGTAGAACTGTCATTATTTGTTGATTTAACTTATTTTTCTTTAATAGATACCTCTTTATACTGATGAATAATTAACTAGATTTTTAGAGGCTTAGAGACCCATAATTAGCTAGCTATAAAGCAATAAATATGGATAAAACTGTCTTAGGTAACAAATTAGAAAAACTATCTTCAGAGGTCAAAGTGCAATTTAATCATTTCACATAAATCCATAAAGAATCAATAAAGGGGCTAAAACGAGTAAGAAACTCCTACTCATTTCGTAAGATAAATGTGAGGTTTATATAACTCAAGCGGCTGACGATTGAGTGAAATTTACAAGTATTTTGATTTTGTTACAATAACAAAACACATGTAAATTTCACTCAATCGTCAGCCGCTTGAGTTATATAAACCCCACAAAAGTCTCACCAAATTGTCAGACGTATGCCTAACAATAGAGTTCGATATAAAAGGATGGTTGAGGACTAATGCTCCACTGGGAGTCGAGGATAACAGGGGATTTTTTAAGTAGGCACAGAACAATATTCGAATTTTGAATTTCTTTCACAAGAAGCTGAAGCTACTTCCACAAGTTAAATCATCCATTTTTGCCAAAAGAAGTGCACTGCAGAGTCATAAAAAGTTTAAATAAAGGCGTTTATTATTGATTTGGTGAAAATATGCATATGCTTTCTGAAAAGGACTATTGAAAGCATGATATCGTACTTCATACTATAAGTTTAAATTAACGCAATGGAGGATGTTAAGCTCTTCGATAAATGAGTAATCACCAACAAAAAAAAGTTGTTTGTGATGGTAGGATTTGAATCCCTGCAATTTAGTTAAAAGAATTGTTTTTTTTTTTAAATTATGATAGTAAAAACTAATATTTGAAATTTTATAAGCCTTTTAAATAATCCAGCTGCAATTGTTCAAAGTTTTAATTTTTTTAAAAAATGCATCGAGAAAAGGTTTATTGGTAAAAAAAACAATCAATAATTGTAATAAATTGAAATTGGAATAATGTAAGTCTTTTTAATAAAATATTGGACAACCCATAATTTTTGTAAAAAAAAACCTATTTTAAAATTATTATTATTTAAAAAAGTCACAAAGGACCTTTTATAACTAAACGAAGCAAATATTGTTAAATACTTTAAAAAAAATTAAGAACTTATGATTTCATTAGCAATTTTTTAGATTTAATACCTAAAAAAGAAAAAGTAAAACCTCTTCTAAGAGTTTCATTTCAAAATCAAAACAATAATAATTATAGCCTCTCTACCCCTCCTAAATGAAAATTTTAGAAGAAAAAAAATTATTGAAAACAAAAATAGAAAATTCTTTATTAGAAAATTTAAAAGAATAGAAAACTTATACACCCTAAAATAAAAATATTAAAAAAAAAAAACTAAAATTTGGTTGTCCTTTAAAAGAAATACTTAAAACTATTAACAAAAAAATAAAGTTTAGCTTAAATTTTAAGAAAACCCCCCAAAATCTCACTAAAGTCTAAACTAATGACTACGAATGATTAATACTTAAATTAAAAAAAAAAACTCTTATTGAACATAAAACTATAAATAAATTATAAATTTACAAGAAAATTAATAGAAACAAAAAAATAAAACACTAGACAACAAATAAAAATTTTCAATAGAACTTTAATACTAATACAAAATAAAAAAAAATAAACTAAATCTGAAATTATATGAAAACTTTATAAATTTAAAATTTCTAATTATTTTCAAAATGCTTTAATTTCACAACTAATTTACAATTTAATAATTTAATTCCGATATCAAACCTACAGTTTTTCAGACTTGGGATGCACTGATTTACTTTTTTTTTCTTTTTTAATACTATAAATATTTCGGGAATGATCCTTATGCTTGTTTTGTAAGGGAACTAAGAAGAGAGGTTATAGAGTCATCTGCTCAACCATGGGCCCTACTACTGTTTATAAAGTAGCCTGTCGAGGTACTCCACAAGGAGGCGTACTATCACCTCTTTTGTGGAACCTTGCCATAAATAAACTACTCACTGAACTGGATTCTCTGAGATTTAACACCATCGCATACGCGGATGATGTTGCTATAGCAGTGTCAGGGAAATTTCTTAACACACTGTCACAACGTCTCGAAATAGCTCTTGACCTACTCTATCGATGGAGCGTCTCCAACGGCCTTGGAGTCAATCCAACTAAAACGGAACTTGTACTCTTCTCACGTAAATACAAAATTCCCACCTTTACTCTTCCAAAATTAAACAAGGTTGAACTTTCGCTCACTGACCATGCCAAATACCTGGGGGTCATCTTGGACTCAAAACTGTCCTGGAGCCTGAACACCCAACTTAGGGTGTCTAAAGCATCTATTGCACTATATTCGTGTAGAGGGGCCATTGGCAAAACCTGGGGTCTGAATCCCATTAACACTGCCTGGCTCTTCAACATGATGGTTAAGCCTATATTAATGTATGGTGCGCTGGTCTGGTGGCCTGCACTCACCAAGGCAAACCAGTTGCACTATTTTAACAAAATCTTGAGATCTGCCGCTCTAATGATTACCGGTGCTACCTTAAGAACTTCTCCATCTAAGGCACTCTTTACCATGCTAAACTGGCTCCCAGCTGAACTAATGGCAATGCAAATTGCTCTTAACTTGGCTGTCCGTCTCAGCACAATTGGAACCTGGTCCCACTCACAAATCGGGCATTCCACCATCCTGGGCAAAATCACTAATATCCCTGAACATATAGACTACTGCATATCCACTCCTATCTTCGACAAATCCTTCACTGTGACTATCTCTGGAGAATCCCCATCCTTAGATGATGGCTGTCTAGAGGTTTACACTGATGGATCGAAGTCAAAGATAGGCGTGGGGGGGGGGGGCTTCTTCATCCCATTGCTTGGGAAGGAAATCTGCTTTAGGCTCCCGGATCAATGCAGTGTCCTACAATCCGAGATTTCGGCTATCCACAAAGCAGTCAAATGGTTGAGATACCACAGAGTATACGACAGGGATATTCGCTTTTGTATCGACAGTCAGGCTGCAATAAAATCCCTATCTAATGTCCATACGACATCTGTTCTTACCAGCGAATGCCGGGCATCTCTTAACGAGATGGCGAGACATTGCAAAATCGAACTCTTATGGGTACCCGGGCACAACAACATACCTGGTAACTCCACCGCGGACAAACTTGCTAAATCCGGTGCTCTCCTGAGTCAGGATAGCATCGACCAATTTAAGGGCTTACCGCTATCCGCCTGCAAATCAATAATTAGGCAATCACTTTATGCGTTAGCGCAAAACGAGTGGTCTTCAATAACGAACTGCTCCATATCCAGGCAAACATGGCCCACCTACAACACTAAACGTTCAAATATCTTGGTAACTCTACCCCGTCATAGACTTCGCAATCTTATCTCGACCCTAACAGGGCACTGCGTTTTTGGGCTTCATGCCAGGAGACTTAATCTTCAATTTTATGACTACTGTCGCAGCTGTCACAACATAGAAGAGGAGGAGACAGTGACTCATCTTCTCTGTCACTGTCCCGCCCTCTCGACCCCTAGGGCTCTCTTTTTGGGGGCACTTTTTCTGCATGATTTACCGGATCTAGCGAGTATTGACATTCGTAAAATAGACTCATTTATCAGGGCTTCCGGATGGCTTGATCAGCCTCTCACTGATAGCCTGGAGTAATTGCCTTTGTTCTTTTCTTCCAGTCTATCCCTTGCAGGTAAGACAAAGGGACCGCTTTTTGGACGCAAGTGACGCTGACCTACATCGGCTGCCTGCCTAACCTAACCTAACCTAAAAAGAGAGGTTGAGAGGATAGTTCGACATTTTTTGACATTGTAGATAAGCGTAAAGACTTCTGTGAAAATTTTATTTCACATACCGACATTGCAAATAAAGATCGAATTTTCTCAGTCGTGGGATGTGCGATCAACTGTCCAATAGAGAACAAATGGACTTCTTAAAGACATATGACTCTAATATACCTCTAGAACACCCAAGGGCAAACAATTTATTTGCCATAACTAGTTTTAGGCTAATAAATGTTGCCGACACACATACACCACACGCAACAGTTGCAAAAGCATAATATTTTTACGCTAAAAACTTTTTACAAACTTTCCCCAACAAATTCATTCATTCGCTAAAAATCAAACTTTATGATGCAAGAACACACTACGGATTTGTTTAAGTTTTCTCTGCTACTACCAGTACAATCGCAAATTTGCATAAGTGTTAGTGCCCTTAAGTGCACTAAAAGCAGGTATTTGATTTGTCGACTGTTAGTAGATCTATATAAATCATCTGCAGTAAGCTTTGTAAGGAACCTTCGGTTAGTCCGGGCTTGAAGCTGAGGTAAAGCTCAGTCGATTCCTTTACATAAAAGTTTTAAACACTTGAGTTTCTTTTCTATTTTTGAACACTTTTCCTGCACCATATTGTTTTTTATTTTTAAATTGTATTCACTTTTAATTTTCAACTCTATTGTAGGGAACCAGAGTGTTGGCAAGGCGAGAGGAACCTAAACTAGTTTCCTTCCAGGACACGAACCAGTTACTTCTAGCTTTTACCTAGCCCAAAATGTCCCTATGTACTTCCGAGTGTGACCAGTTATCTCCTAATCATTGCTTGTATATATATAATTCCCCAATAACATTCCAAGGAGTACTTCTCTCAAACAATGATCCGAACGTAAATGCATTAGTTAGAGAAGTTTTACATAGCCTAATACTCAATAACCAGTGGCTAGCGGAGTTATGAGGCGAACCGCCGCTTTTTTTAAATTTTGTTTTTCAAGTGGGTCTGGCCGGTAATCGATCTTGGGACCTCTGGTATGCTAGACGGATAACTAACCTGCTATACCACGGCGGCTACAATCATTGCTTGCACCGATTGGAAAATCTGTACCCTATTCTGGAATTTGATGTTATCAAATTCAACTTCTTCTAAATCTGGTCCTATGCTTGAATTCTATGGAAAACCGGTAACTAGCTATCTAAATTGAAGTAATCAATTCAGCTTCCCACTGTATCTAGCTTGAAATGATGTTATCACTTGAATTTTACTGTATCTCTGTCTTACTACCATGTCTTCCACGTTCCGCTATAGAAAATACAAGAGAGTTAGTAGTTAATTTTCCCTGGTTTATATACTACTATTTTTTGGCAACAAATTTATGGACTTATAATTATTACTTCGCATTAGATGTAAACCGATAGCGGTTGTAATAACTTTACAACAGTTATTCTTTACAACTTATTCCTAAAGATGCAACACGCTTGAACAACATGTTGTTGCAGCTCACTCTCCTTTATATTGAACTCTCTACACCTGACCCTATATTATCGTCTTGGCTTTCTTTTGGCATCACTTGACTTTCTCGTGGCATCACTTGGCTTTCTTCCTCCCTCTTGGCATCATTTGGTTTTCTTCTACTTCTTGACATTCTTTGGATAATACCCTTGTCCTTCGGAAATGCTGAAATGAAAATAACTTTGGCAAATGTAATCCGCCCTCCATCGAAATGGATGTAATCCATCGGCCCCAGGAAAACTAAAAAAAACCGTGTGGCCACAAATTACTGAAATTTTGAGTCCTCACAGTATTTTTTTTTTCAAAGGCTTGTGGATGTTAGGTGATGTTAGATGACACTTGTGCGCAGGGTTACCGTTATGCGACTAAAGTCGCAATTTGCCACTATTTAGGTTGCCTGCGACGCAACCTGCGACTTTTCTTCCATGGCCCTTTTTTGCTACTTTTTTTTGTGCGACTTAACTAAAATTCCCTAAAATTATTGTAACTTAAGTATAAATGCCATCACTTTGTCTCAGTTTGCTATCTTAAACCATTCAAAATCTTCATACAATAATAGCAAAAAATGATTTTTTGGTGCGCTTTTGCTTTTAGGTATTCAATGGCAAAAACTCAGTTTACGAGGTAGTTTGGAATTTTTATACATATTTGTCGTATGTTATACCAATATGGAGCACATAAATGAGATATATATTAAACGATGCACAACTGATCTACCAATCCTTATCCATTTTTTAGGAATGCGAAAAAAATTTAAAAGTGGAGAAAACATGCTTACATTTTGGCAGCCCTTAAGTAGTATTTGAAGTGACGAAATTAAAATTTAAAGGGCCATGGATTCATCCCCCAAGTATGGTGTCTATTTCGTAAAATAACGCCTGGGTCCAAATGAAACGAAAAAAGAAGACGAAATATGAAAAAACGTAAATGCTTCATTCGATTTTTTACGTTTTTGAAATTTGCATACCAATTACGCTAAGAAGTGCAAACTTGCGCCACTAAGATTTTGTGGTAAATATACCTGTAGACTTAGGAGTTCAAATCTGTAATTAGATTTTCCGAACACCTAAGAGTACAAAAATTATTCGAGTTGAAAGTCGGTTTTACAGAAATTAAAACTGTTTGATTTTTGCCTATATATAATCAGGTATGTGATGGAAAACGTTCGTTTCCAAATCGATCGATATTTTTGAGATAAGTTTCGGTTATTTTCCCAAAAAATTTAAACCGAATGAAAGATAAAGTATCAGTCAAAAGAACTTTATCGCAAAATTTAATTTTTTTTTTGGAAAATAACCGAAAATTATCTCAAAAATATATCCGAAATCGATCGATTTGATAACAATCGTTTTCCATCACATACCTGAATATCTTTTCAAGTATGAATTGTTTTATGTGATGGATATCTATCGTTTTCAAATCTTTCGATTTCAGATATATTTTTAAGGTAATTTTAGGTTATTTTTCCAAAAAAATCAAACCAAATGAAAGATAAAATATTAAATCCTTTCGACTGATATTTTATCTTTCATTTTGTTTCATTTTTTTGGAAAAATAACGGAAAATTACCTCAAAAATATATCTGAAATCGAACGATGCAATATAAGAAAAAAAAAACAGAAAAGGTTAACGAAGCTTTTATTTAGACTTTGATTCTTAAATCTGAACCTGAATCTGAACTACCTTTGAGGTAGTTCAAAAGCAATAAATTGTTGACTTCAATAGCATTAATAAAATCTTACTGACACAATTAATTTTCCAAAAGGCAACCGGTTAGTTGTTTAGTACTTATATTAGCCACCTTCTAGCAAGTAAAAACGTCCCCAGAATAATGTGCTGCACTAGCAACTGAAAGCACGACCGCTGGTATGCCATCCGGCTCAAGGGACTAATTTATTACGATTTGGAAAGAATATGACAGGTATAATTCAGGTTCTTTTGACTGTTCGATGCAAGAAATTACTCGATGCGAGAAATACAGAAACTAGGACCAGGTTATTGAATTCTTTAAGTGAAAAACAGGTTAAGAATAGATCTTTGTGATACATTCAAAATAAATATCAAAGTTTCATAAAATAGTTTCCATTACTGCATAGTAAATCAAATATGATATGAGCCGAATGGTTTACTGAGACGGGTACACTCATGAAATAAATATTAAAGGAAGTGCCACTTTCTTTTTATTTTGCAAACATTAACCATTTGACAAGAAAGAATATCTGAAGTTTACTCAAAAAATGAGGCTACCTTACTTTAAAAAAATCCCATTTACACTCAGAAAAAAATGAACTAGAATTTAGGAAAATTTACTAAATTTAAGGAAAACATAATTGTCGTATGGCGCCAAAGCCATATTTTACAGAAATTAAGTAAAAAATTCCTCTATTTCACTTGTAGCGTTTGGGGAAACTAAGTAAGTATAGTTTTTGAACTGAGATCTACAAAATTGCTCCTAGTGAGTGTTTTCATGACATGTTTTCAAAGTCTATCGAGTCCTTCCCTAAACTTTTAGGAACACAAGCTGTGAATATTATCTCAAACGTCTCAGCAGTTTGCCCGTAATTCGTTATTTAGTAAAACACACGAATTTTTTTTTTAATTTAATAATATTGGGTGGTTAAATTTCAAGGGCCGATGTTGATTTTGAATAAAACACAAACTATTTAGGAAGTTATTGTAATTTTATTTTATTATGATATATTGGTATTACTCAATTATGTATGGAACAAAATATCGGCCAAATGGGCGCCGCGACCACGGCGGCACATAATGGAGGTTCTATGCCGTTAATGTGCCGAATTATCTCATCCTTTAGCTCTTGAATTGTTACTGGCTTATCGACGTACACCTTTTCTTTCAAATAACTCCAAAGAAAAAAGTCTAACGGTGTCAAATCACATGATCTTGGCGGCCAATTGACATCGCCATTACGGGAGATAACACGGCCATTGAATTTGTTGCGCATAAGAGCCATTGTTTCGTTAGCTGTGTGGCAAGTGGCACCGTCCTATTGAAACCACATATCGTCCACATTCATATCTTCCAATTCGGGCCATAAAAAGTTCGTTATCATCTCACGATAGCGAACACCATTCACAGTAACTGCCTGACCGGCCTCCTTTTGGAAAAAATACGGCCCGATGATGCCGCCAGCCCATAAACCACACCAAACAGTCACTCTTTGTGGGTGCATTGGTTTTTCGACAATCACTCTTGGATTCTCATTCGCCCAAATGCGGAAATTCTGTTTATTGACGAATCCATTGAGGTGAAAATATGCCTCATCACTGAAGATGATTTTCTTCGAAAATTGATCATCCACTGTTGCCATTTCTTGCCACCATTCTGCCCATTCACGACGTTTGGAATGGTCAAGAGGCTTTAGATCTAGAGCCAATTGCACCTTGTAAGCGTGTAAATGCTAGTCTTTATGCATAATGTTCATCAACGACGAGCGTGAGAGGTGCAATTGTTGGGCATGACGACGAGTTGGGGTGGACGGATCTTCAGCCACACTATCGCGAACACAAGCAATATTTTCTGCAGTACGAGCTGTACGAGCATGCACTGGTGTAGGGTTTGCAAAAAACCGTGAAAATTAGAAACCGCGGTTTCGGTTTTGAAACACAAAAAACCGGCAGGTTTCGGTTCGGTTTTCGGTTTTTTAAATAAAACTATTTCAGTTTAAATTTGTAGGAAAATTTAGATAACTTCATTAAAACATATTATAATTTAATACTAAAATTCAGGAAAATAATTCAGTTTTCTTAAATATGAGGGATTTCTTAAATAAGTCTTGTTTCTTTTGGAGAAACTGCAGAGCCCCTTTAGCGCGAATAAAGAATTTACAATTTCAAAGTCGATAGAATAAAATAAATCTAAGGTCGATAGCATTTCTAAACTCTCATGAATATTTTGTTTTAGAAGCAGAAAAGTAAGAGTAAACTTAAATCACGATTATGATGCTTTTTAACGCTTGTTTGTAAAATATTATAACGGACTGACGAATTTTTGAAATACCGAACAGTTTTTCTTATAGCCTCTAGGTTCAAATGTATATGGGCAATCGGTTTTAAATGAGTCAAAGTTTCATCGTCACCGTCTTCAAAATTGATTTTCAGATACAAATTTGATATTGGCTGCTGCCCCATCTATAGTACATGCTACGATGTTTGTATCAAGTGAAATATTAAACTCCATTAGCCTTTGTCTAATGGTTCCTTGCGTTTGCTTGAAATTACACGTTCCTAAAATACGGCCCAGATGTAAACATCTTGTGCTTGTTTCATTCTTCTGCTTCATTAAATAGACAAATTACGTGCAAATTTATGAAAAGCTAATGTTATTTCTGAATAATACCAACAAAAAATTATGAAAAATAATAGCCAAAACCGCGGATTTTTCTACGGTTTTCGGTTTCGGTTTTGAGGCATTAAAAACCTAGGTTTCGGTTTCGGTTAAAACCGAACTGCAAACCCTACACTGGTGTTCTCACATTTTCTACAGACCCGGTTTGTTCGAATTTTTCCACGATGTTTGTGATTGTACGCACATTTGGACGATCAAATTGACCAAAAAATCACGAAGTGCACGATATGCATTTTGATTTGAACGCCCATTTTCATAATAAGTCTGGATAACTTTAACACGTTGTTGGATTGTGTATTTCTCCATGGTTTAAATTGAGTAAGTCTGAAATAGAGAAATGTCAAATAAAATTCGGAAAAAAACTTGGCGTTTAGGTGTGGTTCACATTCAACATCGGCCCTTACAATTTAACCACCCTTTATAATTGAGATCTTATGTGTTTTAGCATCTACAAAGCTACAAACTACAAATTTTATTAGACTATTTATTGAAAATATTAGTTATTTTAGGCGTTATTTTTTTTTTTTTTTTCAAACTACACATTTTAGTTTACAAATTTCCATAAAGTAATTTACGAGTGTGGCAACGATCTGTGTAATATTGATAAAATATACAAACTTTAAAGATATTCTTTATAGTCAAAAATTTTGAAGTGGCACTTCCTTTAATATTTATTTCATGGGTACACTGATACACTCGTTATATTGTAATTGAAATATTTTAATTACGATAACTTTCACATCAAAAAACGTCAAAAAGTAATCATGACAATCCAAGTCTAGATCTTTAGAATCTATTTATTAAGTTACATAATTTATTTGTATTTCAACTATTTAAATTATAAATTCTTATGATATTTTTCAGTTCTTAAATTTTATAAATCTAACAATTATTTAAGTAATGACAGTTGAACTGCAAAGTTTATTGACTAACTTAGAACAAACTCTCATTCATTATTCAACATAGTTGCCTTCAAAGGCTATACAGTGATTTTAGCGGTCATAAAATTTTCGGATATATCTTTTATAGTAGAGTTTGTCTTTATCCTCAAAATCGGTCTCAATTTGGGTGATAAGCTCTTCAAAGTCAAGAATTACTTATATTTTCAGCGAATACTCCCTTCAGTTGTAAGAACAGCAAAAAGTGGTCGAGGCCAGATCTGAAGAATACGATGGTTACGCAAGCAATTCGAAGAGCTTTCGCATAACCTAATATTCATTTACGATTTTTCGCCAATAAGCAATGTTTTTTAAAATGCTATAACTCAGAAACTAATAGACCGACATCTGCTGAAGGTTAAAGAATAACCTAAAAATCTTATGGATTTATTACTAGTAAGTCAATGTCAAACTTCTTAGACCATCGGATATCTATCGGTATTTATAATTTTGTTTAAATTTGCAACTAATATTCTAAAATAAGGTTGGCCAAATGACGAGGGTTTTTAAAATAGGGTACTCTATCTGAAAATGAGAATGTGCTCTGAGAATAATATTTGTAGTATGTGTTGTTATTGTTAGTTTCTTGTGATTTTTTGAGTACGAGTCAGTGTTGCCACTTTAGGTGTAATTACACATATCATGTGTAATTTTTATTTTCATGTCTAGACGATGTGTAACTGGCTGCATGTGTAACTCATGTGTAATTTATATTTTTGTCGTTTTAATTTTTTAACAGTTTTCAACAAAAAGTAAATGTTTGTACGTCCCTTTCGAAATCGAAAAATAATATAATGCAAATTTTTTAATGTAAAATTAAAAAAACATTTAATTTTAATGGCGATATTTGTACAATTGTGGATATTGTGATCCCAAAATTGCAACTGCACTCTTAGATTTTGAAATTTTGGGTATCACAGCAATTTGGAGCTAGAAGATTATTGGATAAAGGTTTCCGATTTAAAGGATACCTCTGAAGAAAGATTTTTTCCTACTTTGTAAAAAGTTGTTAACTATATTTTTATTTCGCCGTATTTGAACGCTGCTGCCAGGGAACTACTTTAACACTTAACACTGAGCTATCATGTGCCGTGAGTTCTCCTATAAGAACTACAAAGAGCTAGAAAAAAAGCTAAATTTAGAACAAAAATGGCCTCCATATGTTTGAAGAGGACTTCCGAAACTTTGATGAAAATTTTTCAAAACTTGGGCTACGAAGTTGGAGAATATGCGCACAAGGTCGAACGCATAGAATTTTGAAATTTGCTCGGCCTTAATAGGTTGTAAACATAGGCCAAGTAAGTAAGTACGTTATTTTGCCAAAACAAATCATGTGTAATTAATAATTTCATGTGTAATTTTGGTATGATCCATGTGTAATTTACCATTTGGTTGGTGGCAACACTGGTACGAGTAAAAAGAAAAGTTTTCTTGTTTGATCTTGCCATGCAAATAATGGCCAACTTTGTTCTAAACCGATCGATAGTCTCATAAATCGGACAAATTGATACTTTTAAAACTATATTTACAACTTTACAACCTCAAACATTTAATATAATTTATACAATACATTTTTCTTTGGACAAAGTTCAATGGTACATTATTATCAAAAGTTCAAAGTTCAATTAAAAATATTTGATTTTTTAATTTCCATACCCATCATTGGACTGCTGTTCACTTTCGGGATTATACGTTAGTATTAATAATGTCACTTGTAACATTGTCGTGCACATGTTTTGACGCAACTCGATCGTATTTTGGACATTTCTAGTGATCTTATGCGACATACAAGGTAGCTTTACTTCTGCCGATGTTGCCAACCTGAGCTGCTATCTCCTCACACTTGCCGAGAAAGTGTAAGAAATCACACAAATATCGTTTTCATTGTCAATATCCTCTTGTCTGCCGTGAGGTCCCAGATAAAAACGGTTCCAAAAAAAAATATACATTTTCTGTTAAAAATATAAAAAACAAAATCTGAAAATCCTCGCAAAGTTTCGAGTTCCATTAAGTGGTATAAAGAAGTTTAAGCTTATTAATATATGTATCAGAAAGGGTCCAAACGATAGTGGTTAAGCGGAAGAAGTCGATCAACTATTGCGAATACTTGAGTGTTGAGGGAAAAAAAGCTTAGCATTTGTGGTATTAGACACATAACGAAGTGCCTAAAAATACGGCTTTTACCGTTTCTGAGACAGCACAAAGTGTCTACATTAGAGTGCACCTTATTTTACGAAAATGCGAAATTGAACCGTAACTCCTCCAGAAATGTTCTACGCAACAAAATACATGCTTTGGAATTTTTTTTTTTCAAAATTGCATAATGTTAATACTGGGGCACGTATCGCCCACAAAGTGTTACACTTTTTTGTATGGGAAAACATGGAAGTATTTTCGGTTTTGCCTAAATTTTAATCACTAAGAATTAAATTATTTTAGTCTCCATGTCTGTTTAGGGTTAATATATATTTTCTAATAAAAATACTTAATGTTAATACAAATTAAAGGTTTCCCCAACAACATTTTTTGATTTTTCAAAAAACTATTACAATAATGAATAATTCTAATAAATTGGGCTCTTAGTGTAAAACTTTTTAATTAAAAATTATTATATTTTTGCATTTTGAACAAAATTTGGTAATAAATTCTTAATAATTTGTCATTTTCTTATAGAAAATGAAAAAATCAAGTTCTGACCTTTAACCCCAGAGAAGAAAAGGTTAAACTTATCAAATTAGAAAAAATGCCGTGTACATCATATATAGTCTGAGGAAAAATATTCACCATATTATTAAAGTTGAACATTGGTACAATTTTACAAGTATATACTTAAATTTTTACAAAAAAATTCAACTTTTTGCGAAATTCTACGATTTTTAATCGCAGTTACGGCGAAACCGTTGAAGATATCTACCTAAATTTTTTTAATTTAATTTTTCTATTTGTTTGTTTTAAGATACCGGAAAGCAAATTTATTATTTGTAATTTTTGTTGAACAAAATTAATAAAATCTAAAAAATTACTTTTGAAACCGGCCTGAGAATAAATTATAATTTTCTAATATGAAAAAATATAAGTAAAATCGTTTATATTTTAACAAAATTCAATTAATTAGTTATTACAGATCAAGGAATTGTAAATCATGTTCTACTTTGAAATTTTCTTATCCTTAAGTAAATTTTTTGTTATATCCTTAGGCGTGTCGTCAAGGACACGAATTTTCGGGGAAAAATTGCAATAACTCCGAAACTACTTCATCGATTTTTAATTTTGATGACTTAAAATAAAGCTAATTTCTTGGTAGCTAAAATTTGGAAAAAAACCGAAAACACCCCCAATTATCCCTACAAAAAAGTTTAACACTTTGTTGGCGGATGTTTTTTTTTTTTATTTCCATATAACTTTCGAAGTCTGCTATGTTGAGTGGGATAATCTCTCTATAGTTTTTTTTTTCGATCCATCAGATTTCCTATTTTAAGCAGGTTCTACCAAATGAGATTGCTATAGTATAATTGTATTTTAGCAATCGCATTTTGTAGAATTTCTGAGTTCCAAAAGTAGACGAAAATTTGTTCTGAAAATATGTGATCTAAGCCAGTCAAATATATACTTTTGAGCATGTTTATCGCCTCGTATATCACTCCGGTATCCGGACATCTAATCAAAGCTGTTTGCAATTTTCAAGCTGATGACATCAAATATTGCCCACAATTTTAAGCTGTTCTACAAGAACGAGAGTTGCCTGATTGGATTGTCCAATTTCAAAATTTTTTGCGATAAAAAATATGGCAATTCAATTTTTTGTGTTTTGATTTTTTTCTTATCTAAAAATTCTCTAGACAACGACTATTAGATATTTATTCTTACAAATTTCAAATAAAAATCACAAAACTATTTTCGAACAGTTCAAATCATGAAATGGATGTTAGATATAACAAATTCTTACAATTTATTTAAATAACTCTTAACAACATTTAAAAAAATCTAAACAGAAATTATAATTTAAATACAATATAAATAACAATGTATATCGATTAATTAATTAATTATTTCTTTACACAAATAATTTAAAACATAAGTTTAATTATTATTTATAAAGTATCTGTATAGTGTTAAAAATATTGTACTTAAACAATAAATTAAAAAAATATTGAAAAAAAAAAACACAAATTAAAACGTTAAAATTTTGAATAATAATTTAAAAGAAAAATAAAACAAAGAAACAGAAAAATTCAAAGAATATTTTCCAACTACGAGTATTTAAAATTTAACATTGAACATTTAAAAGTTAGTACATATCGAGAAAAAACAGTTACTTTTTTCGTTTTATGGAAACTCAAATGTATTTTGTTATTTTATTATTAAATAATTTTGTTTAATTTTTATATTTATAAGTAGATATTGCGTAATATGATGTTTTTTTTAGGAATTTAGATAAAGAAAATATATAAAATAAAATATTATATATAATTTAAATATTGTTTTTATAGTGTTATAAATGTTAAAAACAAAACAATAAATCAAACTGAATAAAAAAATACAAAATATTTGTTTCAATTATAATTTTTAAAATATTTACCAAAGTTAGGTTATGTTGAAAAGTGGAGACTAATCTTTATTCTTATGCATTAAACACATAGACAACAGCAGGCTACGGGCTACAACCTGTCAAAATTAGAATACATGCATTCAAATAGAAATAAATTTTTTAAAGTCGACACGGCTACACGACTACCGACCACCGTTGTAGCTGTAGCCAAAATTAAACTATTTTCTATTTTTGTTGGCGACAATAAAAGATTTAGTGCTGTCAACACCATATAATATTGAAATAAATGAGCGATTTAAACCACTTGAATTTATTTACCACAAATACAATGGGGAGAATTTATCAGAGTTCAGAAAAGTACACACACTGTACGAAAATCTCGTACATAAATGTAAACGAACACAACTAAAATCATCCAACATATATTTTTATTTTCAAACATTTATGTGTGTCTAAAAATTTTTTTCGGTATCAAACACTATCATATATGTACTTTGTTTTTTTTTGTAAAGTACACTCTTCAAACATATTTTCAAGTGTACCAATATTTTGTGATCGTGTATTCATGTGACAAAAAAGTACATGTACGATAGACAAATTCGAATGTACCTATACATTATGTTAATGTACGTGTACGTTATGAAAAGTACAATGATCGGTATGAAGATTCTCGTGTTCCAGTATTTAAGGAAATGTTTGTTTGTCAAAAATGTACGTGAATGCTAAAAATACTTACATTTATGTACGAACATTTTTGCAGTTGCAAAGCTATCCATACTTTAATTTTTTATTTTGTTTATCAAATTGCTTATAGTTTACGATCATTAGAGATAAAAATTAACGCTTGACGATTTCTATCCCAATTACTTTATTTTTATTTAAAATCCTACAAGTTTCGTGTTTGCAGAAAACACTGTTATTGAAATATTATTATGAGAATGTTATGTAAATATTTCATCTTCAGAGTACCCATTAGATATTACTCCAAGTACATCAAATACAGCACACTCCAAGCTGGCCCAACACATCAATATACTCGTAAATACAGCAAATTTAAATCCTATGAATCAAAATTATCACATAAAAACAGAATTACTTGCTATATGTGAAAAACAAATGGAGCCGTTAGAAATTAACGTTTTGGAGTACTGGAAAAAAATGTCGCAGTATAATTTAAAACTAAGTAAGCTTGCCGAAGTGGTACTTGCTGTGCCTGCAACACAAGTTTCGGTAGAACGTGCGTTTAGTGCACTTGCTACAGTCTTGAACAAGTTGAGATCTAAGCTCTCAAAGAAGTCAATTTCAAACATTTTAATTACAAAACTAAATTTTGACTTACTTGACTGCTCAGCTCTTAAAATAGAAAAGACTGAATAACAGCTTAGTTTAATTTTTTGAATATATTTTTCCTTTATTTCTACTAACGAATTATATACATATTTTCTTTTTTAAAAGTAAATGTTATTAACACTAGAAAGACGGAAACTTTGTATATACCTAGATTGCCCCAAAGCAGTCAAAATGACTGCAATGTAAAAAAATAACTAATGTGTAAATAAATTTGTTTAAAATTAATTTTTAATATTTCTTATATGTTTTACTGACATACAACAAGTTATTGGTAAGTAAAAGTCAGACAATTTTAAGAAACTGTGAATTTATATATACAATTGTTTTCATGATTTAAATTGGAAAGCAGTCAAAATGACTTCCTTCGGCAATCTAGTGTTAAAATAACTGCTGTTGGTTTTACTTTTATTTACGTTTTTCAAATTTTAAGGTATACAGATACATTCGAAACTCGTAGCATGCTGCTATTTATGCTTCAGTATTGGGCTTCAATGCTTACTCCCTAATTCTAATTTTAGAATAATTTTTTTTGAAAACTACGTATTTACGCGATTTATGGTAACGTAATCTATAAACGGTTCATTCTATCTTCCATAAAAAAAAAAACAAAAAACCGAAATTTAAATGAAATGTTATCTTTTGAATGAACCGCCGTGGTATAGCAGGTAAGTCATCCGCCTAGCATACCAGAGGTCCCAAGTTCAATCCCTGGCCAGACTCACTTGAAAAAATAAATTTTCAAAAAAGCGGCTATTCACCTCATAACTAAGCTAGTTATTGAGTATTATGCTATGAAAAACTTCTCTAACTAATGCATTTGCCGTTCGGAGCCGGCGTTTAAACGTAGGTACCTTTCAATAAGTCTAAAAATAAAATCGGATGCAGCTCATTGTCTGAGATAAGTACCCCTTGTTCCAATTGGAATGTTGTCGGGGAATTATATATATATATTATCTTTTGAATAATTCATAAAAAATAGAAAAGACAACAAATTCTGTATTGTTTAAATTTAGTCATATAGGAAAATATGGCACGCATAAAGTAAGCTATATCTTGAAAAATTTCCTATAAAAATAAGAAATTTTTGAAAAATTTCATATAAAAATAAGAAATTTTTAAAAATTTCCTATAAAACAAAGAAATTTTTCACAGTGCCTGTTAATCTATGTACGTATATACGCTAAACGTATCATTGAATTTAATTAAATTTGATCACTCATTCGAACATAAATGTACATATTTTCAGCATTCACGTACGTTTTTCACACACAAACATTTACTTAAATCTCAGCTACACGAAAATTTTCATATCTTTCATGTACTTTTCTTGTCGTACACAAACATCAACATAAAGTTTGTTGAACTCGAATCTTTCAATTGTACATGTACTTTGTGGTTGCGTACATACACGAACTTAAAATATTGGTACACTTGATCGTGTGTGATTGAAATATGTTCTAATCGAAAAACAAAAGTACATGTATGACTGTGTACGGCACAGACAAACATTTTAAAACACACATAAATGTTATGAAAATAAAAATACGTGTTGGTTGTTTTGAACAGTACGATGTACGTTTGATGTGTGTACTTTGTGAACCTTGGAATTTATGCAAACAATTAACATACTTATAAAATATTTATATATTTAATGTATATAATAATATCTAATAAAATATTATGTAAAAATTTATATTTATATAACTCTAAATCAATAGAAGTAAAATTTTAAAAAGTTATATTTTTAAACTGTCTAACTGTCTACGTAGTTCATCTTATATTATATATATATATTCTTAAACGAGCAATAATTGTATGTATTTATATATATATAGAATGGCTATCTCGAAAACGGCTCTAACGATTTTGATAAAATTTGGACAGTGGGTATCTTTTTTGATGTATAGGTCGAAGAAGAAGGAACTTTTACCTCCAAGAGGGTAAAAACGGGTAAAAAGGGGAAAAAATCGAAAACGCTATATCTCCTAAAATAATAGGTATAGAAACAAAATTAAAATTACGTTTTAAACAACTATGAAAATAAGTGGACAGGTGTTTGGTACTTTTTTGAAACTATGTTCGATAGGGGGTAAAAAAGGCTGAAAATAGTTTTTTTGTACCATTTTAACCCACTCTTATATTTTAAACTAAAGAATATAGAAAGAAACTTTGTACTGCAATCAATAGATGTAAAAGAAACATGAAATACATATTTGGTACTTTTTTGATTTTGGAGCCGAAATGGGTAAAAAGGGGATAAAATGATAATATAACATCTCCAAAGTAATATGATAGGAACATTATACATTATGTTAACTGCGTTTTAATAAAATGTACCGAATTCAATTTGCACCAAAAAAGTACCAAATATGCATATGGAACTTTTAGAAATTAGGGAATAAAAAGGGGGAAAAATTAGTATTATTTTAAACAAATGAATGTTTTTCTGTATGTATGTTCTTTATAGAATAGTAAACTGTGAATTTGATCATGTTATGCTCTTTAGCGAAGATGTTGCGGATAAGCCGGCGAAGGTTTTTAAGTTGATGAGACTAATTTCCAACAGATGGCGCCACTGAAAATTACTAAAAATTAATAAAATCGTAAACTGTACATTTGATCATGCTATGATCTTTAGCAAAGTTGTAGCGCATGAGCCGCCGAAGGCTTTTTAGTTGGTATGAATAATTTCCGACAGATGGCGCTACAGAAACTTACTCAAAGTCAATTTAATCGTAATCTGTACATTTAATCATGCTACAATCTTTAGCAAAGTTGTTGCACATGAGCCGACGAAGGTTTCTTAGTTGGTATGAAGAAATTTCGACAGGTGGCGCCACTGAAATTTACTCAAAGTCAATTTAATCGTAAGCTGTACATTTAATCATGCTATAATCTTCAGCAAAGTTGTTACGGATAAGCCGAAGAAGGTTTATGAATTGGAATGAGCAAAGTCCGACAGGTGGCGCCACAGTGAATTAAATCGTAAACTGTGCATTTGATCATGTTATAATCATAAGCAAAGTTGTTACGAATAAGCAGACAAAGGTTTCTTATATGGTACGAACAACTTCAAGTGGCGCCACTTAAAACTACTCAAAATGAATTAAATCGTAAACTGTGCATTTGATCAGACTATAATCTTTAGCAAAGTTGTTGCGCATGAGTCGACGGAGGTTTCTGTTGGTATGAATAATTTCCAAAATTATTAAAATGAGTTAAACTGTAAACTATGCGAACTACGTGTTGGTCGGACAAAATAAATAAAATAATTCAAAGTTAACTGAATATTTGTACAATGTCTTTCCTCTAAATTTATTTTAGCACTTTATAAAATAAAATATATAAAAACTTTAAAATTTGCCTCAAAATGCTAATCATAAAGCTCCGTCAACCAGGTACTGTTATATAAAAGCCTAGTATGTCCTTTATAAAATTCATTATATAAAAGAGCATACATATATGGGTTAATTCCAAAAGTAGTGTACATGAGCATTTTTTTTTTTAAGGTTGAGGAATTCATTCTCTGAAATTGTTTACTTGCATTAAGATTTGTGCAGATTGCGAAATTACTTTTAGTTTCTTAAAAAAAAAAATGTTTTGCTTTTTTATTGCATTTTGGTTAAATATTTTCCGGAATGTCACTTTTTACAAAAATTTACAAAACTAAGAAATTAATGCAAAAATGTTAGAACAAAGCCTACTATCGCTTTCGTTCACTTATTATTTACCAGCTTTGGATGATTTTCTTTAAAAAAAAAACGGGCTTAGTAATAGCAAAAAGTTATTTTTCGAAGAGATTCCAATTATTTTTTTTTTTCCTTTTACAATTCAAGAGTTAAAAAAAGTAATTTTTTTACAAAAATTCGTTTTTGTGCAGCTTACATTTAAAGTAACAAATTTGCTTCAAACAATTTGGAAGAAATTGTTGTATTTTGCTGGAAACTTGAAAAAATAAAAAGTGACAGTACGGAATTTTTTGTGACAGTAAAGAAAATCCAATTTAAATTTCAAGTGTAACGAAAACTTAAACATTTATTAATTATTTTGTTTTTGGTTACTGTTTGTTTTTTCTTTTTTATAAAAACGAAACAAAAAATAAAAGAAATCCAATTATATTAACAAAAAATTCATGAACAAATCTATTCATCGGAATCTGTGAATATTTCATAAAAAATTGATTCCCGATTGGTTTTTTTTTCTATTTGTTTTTATCTTTACATCAAAAGAACTACAGTATTGAAATCAATCAGAATTTTCCAGAAATAAGCTTTTAAAATAAAAAAAAAACCTTTTTACTTAAAAGTGACAGTAAAGAAATTTGTGATTTTTTTTTTTTTTTGTTTTTTTCTTCTAAAAAGTTATTTCACGGAAAATAAAAACAAGAAAAAGTGATCAAAACTTCGTAATATATTAATATACATTTTTATTTATTTTATTTTTTACGACTTTTTATTAAATAACTGTGTGACAGTACGGAAATTTTTAGCTGTACTTACCATCGTGCGATTATAAATTCACTTGAAAACACCAAATAATTGATTTTATTATTTTATTTTTTATCTTAATCAATTTATCACTTCTTGCACTTTTTAATAGCGATGCACATAAAGCAAACGAAACAGCTCAAGTAATGATTATGACTTAATTAAAAAATGTGACATTACGGAAAAAACGCAGAGACAAAGTAAAATTAGAACGTCAAAATGACATTGATAACATTTTTCAGGTAAAACCAGGAAAAAGCAATAAAAATAAATACAATCATTGAAAAACAGTTGAATTTTTTATTATTGTTCTATTGTTTTCAACTCTTTTTCCATGTTGCTTAATGAATAACATGTGTGGAGACAGGTATATTTGTATGTAATAGGCATGATATACAGGTAAAGCACCATTTGCACAATTTAGCAGAAAGTTTTACAATAATAACAACTACATTTGTTTGTTGCTAATTATTTTAGAACTTACTTGCCGTTTTTGTTTTTTTATTTTCTTTTACATGAAAGAAATAAAAAGCTTGAGACGAAAAAAAAAGCATTGTGTTTGGAATTAACCCATATCTATATTGTTTTAAGATATACGAATTTTTATAAAAAAAAGTCGGTTGCAGAAATAAGTTTATAGTATATTAGCTCCTTATCCATTATAAAGAATATTATATAGAATATATAAGAATATAAAAGATATTTTCAGTAGCTTTTATTTGATACCAAAAAAGTTAATATCGGATATAAACTTTTAAAGTTATACCGTATTATTCTTGAAATTTAAAAACTCTTAAACTATTAGAGATCACACCAAAATCTTTCTATAAATTTTTTATTTTGATATAGACATACCATCAGGTACAGGAAAACCGTTGATTTCGGAGGTTAATTACTAAAATGAATTTATGTCGTTTTTATCAAAATTAAAATTGTTATTTTGCCATCTTATAAACGCGATATTGGCACCACTCATAAACAGGTGTTTCGAAATGTAGCTGCCATCTTAAATGTAGCTGCCGTCCCCAAAATAATTAAGTAGCTGACTACAAGGCGACGATTGCAGCCAACGACTTTTGTAGTCGGTGTTCGTGCTGTTGTCTATGTGTTTAATGCATTACTCTTAATGAGTATTTTTTTCTTTTGTTTAAAATTCCGTTAATGCCGAACTTTAAAAAAGTACCGAATACGTGTCCTTTAATTTTATTGCAGATCTTTATATTTTTGCTTCTACCAGTTTGGCTACTGATTTTTTACTTTTTACCCCCTAAATCAAAAAAAAAGTACCAAGCACTCCTTTAACCTTTCTTCAATAATAATCGACATCTCTAAAAGTAAAAGTGTAAAGGCGTGTTGTCATAATTTTCAATGTGCTCTCTATTAGATATTTGTAATTTTAATTTTGTTTCTAGCTATTTTAGATTTAGAGATATAATGTTTCTGATTGTAAAGATATACGACGATTAAAAACAAAGAACCTTTCCTTAAAATCAGAGACCGAATATTAATACTTTTAAAACAACATTTTAATTTTTTTAATCCATACAAAAACAATCATTGAAGTTCAAAAAATAATAAATATCCCTAAAGATTTTTAATTGTTCGAAAAATTTTGTATCGTTTTTCAATCCGATGAAAATAAAAAATAAAAAAATCGTTTGGGATATTTATCAGTTCAAAATTATTTTCATCTCTTTTCATCCGATAAAAAAAAAATTGATAGAAAATATTCAAATTTTATTTCTGTATTTGTCCTGGTTTCATATTCATCATAATGTTTTTGCATAGATTAGGAAACTCCAAAATCTTTGCGCCAACTGCCGTAGCAGGGGGATTTCTCGCATGATTACCCCTTGGAGTAGTATATTCTATAATATTGTTTCTTTCCATGCTTAAAACATCGTGAGCGCTAAGTCGATGGGTGATGGATCCAAAGACACAAGCCACGTTTGTATAGCGAGCCGTTCGATCCGAGACTGAGGCCCGCTTGCAGCCCAACTAACATGTTAAGCAGACGCTGCATTTTCGTACTTTACGAAATACAATTATCTTAGACCCTTAGACCATATGCGTTGGAATGGCTCTAAGATAACTCCCTGGCTCTAAGATAACTCCCTGACCTAGAATCCCACACGGGTTGTTTACCGCATATAAAACTAGGTTGCTAAGGTTTCCGGGATGTACCACGAGAAGTTTAGAGTCAGAATTGGATACACCTGGTAGCTAGAGACGCCAGGCAATTCTGCATCCTTCCATTCCCTATGCTCCACTGGGAGTCAAGAATGACAGAAGAAGAAGATTTGTCCTGGTATAAAAAGTCTTTAAATAACAATAAATTCTATTATTATTGCAAATTTTATGTTGAAATGGTTTTGCGAGTCAAAGAAACCACCAATAGTTCCATTAGGACTATTAGGTTTAACTTCGATGTCCTAAAACATTGCAATTAATTGGAAACATATTCATACATTCATTGTTAAAAGTTTTATAATTTCAAAAATATTTTATTTTTCAAAGTCAAAACAGAAGTTCAAAAATAAAACAATCAATAAAATATTTTTCTGTTCGGATATTTATCGTTCAAGATATTTAAAATTTTCATCATCCCTCATGATTTATATTTCAAATATAAATCCCTCATTTTTATTCATCGATCGAAATGAAAATAAATTTTCAACGGCAATGATTGATTTAAAAAATAAAACGATATTCGGTCTCTGCTTAAAATGTGTTCCTATTTTTACCTTTTTTTAACCCTTAAATTTTTTCTGTTTGTCTATTCCGGTACAATTTTGTTTATGTTCATTGGTTCATTACTGTTATCATTTCTTACACCCTATTTAAATTTTTTTTTTAAAAAGTACTTAATATGTTCAACATTACTAATTATTCCCTTTTTTACCCTGTTTACCCCATAAACGACCGTGTTCTCAAAAAATACCGAAAACTTTTCCTTTATTTTTTACTGCTGATCAATATTTTTGTCTCTATTCCATTTGGCAAAGGAGATATAATTTCACTGATATTTTTTCTTTTCTACGCCCTAAATTGGAAAAAAGTACCAAGCATGTGTTTCATATTTTGTGCCTGTCAGTCTATGTCCCTATAAATTTTAATTCTGGCTTTATTGGTTTATATGATAATATACAAATATAAGAAACAAAAACTACATTTTAAATAATTTTCCCGGTTTTACAACCTAAATCAAAAAAGTACCAAGCACAAGTTTGATTTTTTTATTTATCTAATGTGGTATAAAATTTGTTTCTATTAGTTTAAAAGATATATGTGAGTTCAAAAAAGTACCATTATTGTTTTACCCTTTTTCAGCCTTTATTTGTCTAATTTCCGAAAAATTCTAAGCACGTGTCTTCTTATTTTTGTATTTGTTCTAAACCCAATTTAAAATTTGTTTCTATCACTTTAAGTTTCGGAGATATAGCGTTACCGATTTTCCTTTTCTATCCCATGATTCGGAAAATTTCACCTTTTTACGGTATATTTACATTTATACTAATGAGTCTCTACTCAAGATTCAGGAAGGCTTCGAGGTCTACTTTGTGAATTTAGCATTAGAACTGGATTGTCGAGAAACTATAATCTGTTCGCATGCGAGAGAAAGAACATGGAATTAAGAAAATGATAAGCAGGCGGTCTCGAATAATGTATTCACTTCCTACAGATATGGGCTCGTTTATATAGAAAACGATGTCTCAGATTACTAGCCAATCAAGACACGATGTATCCCTGCTTGTATCCGCCATTAAACTGAAGGCTGCGACGAGTGACTATCACGACTGTCACAGTAACTGTACGTAAGGGTTTATCTAATATATAAAAATTAATGACATGTTTCGTTGTAATTTTTACCGATCTTGAGCGAAGTTTGCACAAATTCTGTCGAGCCGTTTTTCAAAGGGAAAGAACTGCTGGCCCGATTTTAATTTTTTTTTATCAAATTGTTTGTCTTAGCCCAAGTTAGGATCCTACATTAATATAAATTGACCACATCCAATTTTTTATTTATCTAAAATCGGAAATTGGCTGCACGGATATGGGTATTTTTTTTCTAAACGTTCGTAGTAATATAGTTTAGGGTTTTATATAAAGAAAATTTCACCACGCCCACTTTTACGCAGATTTTTTTTTTTCAATTTATCTTTAATAGAAAAACGGTTGCACGGATTTAGGTAATTTTTTTCTTAAATGTTCGTAGTAATTCAATTTAAGTTTTGACTAAAATTGGAAAACGGCTAGACGAATATTGGTAATATTTGACGATTTTTGTTAATGGTTTGACGGTTGACTGTCGTTTGTTTGACGATCTTTTGATGATTATGAAAATCTTTTATTATCAACCCGGGCAACGCCGCACAGTGCTACCATCAGTGGACAAATCAAACAAAATATTGCTGCAAATATTATTAAAAAAATACAACAAACACAAATTTGAAAGAAATTTTATATTTTTGTCATTTTTGTTGCGCCAGGTGGCGCCAAAGTTGAGAAAAATTACGAAAAATGTAGTTGTTCAAAAACATTTTTTAGTGTTCACAAAAAAGGTAGTCAAAAATCCATTTTTTCGAAGGTTTCAAAAATTCTTAAATTTTTTGTTATTTGGAAAAATACAAAAATTTTGATTTTAAATTCAATCCCAGTAAAACTTTTCATTACCAAATAATAAGTTAAACAGTTAAACTATTGAACACGAACTACTTACTCATTCGCTGTTTAAGTCATTACATTAACATGGGGATGTCATTGGAGGCAAGTACTTACCAATTGCAGAAAATTAATGACTTGGGTAAGCAATTAGAAAACAACAACAACAACACCAACAACTTTTTTGTTGTTGTTTTATTAAAAACATATATTTTTAAACGAAATACAAAATTTTTTTTTATGGTCCCATGGGGGCTCGAACCCAGACCCTCCGACTGCTAGGCAGAGACTCCTCCACTGAGCTACTTCATATGTTGAAAACTTAGCAGCTTATAATTAATATAAACAATTTTTATTTTTAGATTCAAAATCATGTGAAAATAACTTTGTTTTTCCCTGCTTTTTTTTGCTTTGTTGTAATTTTTGGAAAAATATTTTTATACGATTTTTTGTAATTATTTTAAAACTTTTTTTTTAAATTATTTTAAAACTTAAACAATTTAAATCTTCTTTTTTGTATAAGATTTTACATTAGATTGACTCTTACTTACTTAAATGTTACAACCTGTTAATGTCAAAGTCCGAGCATATTTTAGAATTCCATGGATTTCGATCTTGTGCGAATATTCTCCAATTTTATAGGCCAAGCTTTGAAAAATGTTCCTCTACTTAGTCTTTCTATCGAAGTTTCGGACATCCTCCTCTAACATTAGGTAGTGGGACATTTCAATTCTAATTTTATCCTCTTCATTGTACTTTTTTTCAAGAGAGGGTTACTAGCCCGTAATCCTAACCCATTTTTATCGATCTTATGGGACAACTCTCGGAACATGTTAACTCACAATATTAATGGGTGTTAAACTATCTCCCCGGGTGATACCATGAGGAGGTGTGTGTCCACAGTTGAGATGAAGGATGACCCAGATAAGTTAGGCTTACCAAGTTAAGACCAATTAGAATCGTGTTTGGTATTCAACATCCCCTACATAATCAAAATTGAATCATGATGGTATTTTTTCATTAACGTGAGTTAGTTTTACAAATTTTTTTTACAGAAGATAATATTTAAGTTCTTAAAATTCAAAAATCATTTAAAAAGTCTCTTTTAATAAAAAAAACTAAAAAAAAAATTGATGCCCTTGGTGGGATTTGAACCGGGGCCATTCAGTTTACCATCTTAATTACAAATAAGTACTTATTATTTATTCGGATGGTATGTTGTAGTCGTTACAAGGTAACCAGTTATCAGAGTACTTGCCATTACCAAAGTTTTGCTGGGATATTAATTTAGTAATGTTTTGTAGAATAGAATTTTGACGTTTTTGGTTCTTTTTTATAAATTTGCAAAATTTTAATGGAAAATTAAAAAAATATATCAAATATCACCTTTTTTCTTCGATTTTATATCACTCTGGACCCTTATATAATAGATCGAATCATTATACATAGGACAAAAAACGTATTCAGATACCAACAATTTTTTTATTAAATGTTATTAAATGGAGGATCTTTCTTAAAAAATGTTGTAAAATAAATATGGATGTAAGTAAATCTTATGTAGCATAATATGATTTCATTCTTTTAAACCACACCAACATGAAAGAATTAATCATTTTAAAGGCTTTCATAAAACAGCCAAAAGAGTGTCAAGTGTCACTTAAAAATTTATCAACGTGGCACAATTAAGATTCCCGTGTGGAGTTAATTTGCTTACCTTAAACTGGCCACGCGTATTGAGTTACACCAAAACATTCGCCGCTGTGGGAAACAATAAATAATTTTAAGAAAATCAACTTACATTTAAAATTCTTAAAAAACATTCCCACAGTGAAAAAGTATATAAGCTGAGTTAATTTTAAGAACTAAATTAATCTGAATTCTAAAGCAATTGACAGAGCACGCGTTGCTACATTGCTTTTAATAAAGGATTACATTTTTTATAAAAATCAAGATAAATTTTGATTTTTTATTTTCATTTAAATTTTTGGGTTTATATGGCGATCCTGCCAAATTCTTTATAAGGACAATATAGCAAATTTTGCTTATCCTTATTTAGAAAAAAAAAAAAAGGACAATAGGATCCAATCGATAGAGCTTAAGCTTAATTGGATCTCTATTTTTTTTTAAATCTTCCTCCAAATCAAAAACCCATATGGAAGAAAGCCTGGAGGAAATTCTTAAAAATGTCGAAGAGGCAGAAGCCAGATGGAAGGCACTTTTAGAAGAAGGTGCAGACCAAACAGAAAAACCAGCCATCCTTTCCGTAGGACCAAGGCCAAGAATAATTAAAAGAAGGCTAGTAAACGAAGAGCCAAGTTATCCCATTTTTCTAATACCAAACATAATAAAAACCAGAGGTGGAAGAAAAAACATCCTGAAGGTGCAACTCCGTGCACTAAAGTATCACGAAACATACGCCACAGGGGAAGAACTGGCAAAGGTTTGCCAGCAAATCAAAAACGTAAAAGAAGAAATTAAAGAGATCGATAAAAACAAGAAGAAACAAAATAAACAAAAAAGAAATAATTCAGTTAATTAAAAAAAAAAAAAAAAAAAAAAAAATTATTAAAATTTTGTAATTATTATTCACAATGTATAAGTAAAAGCTTAATTCAAACTTAAGAAACAATTTTTTGATTTATATAAGTAACAATTTTTTTTTTTTTTTTCCTTTTTGGTCCTTGCTTCGCAATGAATAGAAATAGGGGTAGAATTAGGGCAAAAACCCATGCAAACCAGCTAGTATATCACCCGAACGTTCAGTGGAAGAAAAAGTAGAAGAAGAAACAATAGCCTCAATTAGATGGGCAGAAAAAATAGAAAAGGAACTAAAACAAAATTAAAATTAATAACTACAAAATGGGAAAAACAGAATCAAAATTAGAAAATCCAAACGCCAATGTGGTAAATAACGTAGAAATAATAGATCATAGTAAGGAAATAAATTCTTTATGGGTTTTGACATTAATTTTAGTAATTATTGCAGCAGCAAACTTATCTCTTAAAATATACATATTTCATAAAAGATCTTTAAGAAAGAAATATGCCAGTAGAGCAAATGACTTAGATAAAGTTTAATTTATTTCTGATGGACTGGAAAGACATTCTTCAAAAAGCTAGAAACATTAAGGAAAATTTTGAGCGTTCATACAAATGTTTAAATCATGATCGACCAACGAAAAATGAAACAATAAAATATCATCTACAAAATCTATTACAATATCTGGAAGAAATAAGAATTTTATTTAACGTTAATTACAAAAGGCTAACAACAGCTCACCAAAAAGCTGCTGATGGATTTTTTCTCGATCTAACCATTCGCACAACAAAAATAGCAACCAAAAAGGGCATAGATATTGAACTACCAAATACAATACATGAACACGTCAATATTGAAATTTATACAGAAAACAATATGAGTCAAACCGTGGTCGAATTTTTAAACACAGCTTCGAAGCTGATTCCAGAATTCGACGGCAAGTCAGAAAACCTTCCGTCATTTCTTGATTCCTTAAACCTGATAAGTACAATACAGGGAAGTCACGAATCAGTTGCAGTTTCATTAATCAAAACAAAGTTGAAAGGCACTGCAAGAAATTTAATAAGCAGTGAAAATACAATAAATGAAATAATCCAGAAACTAAAAACGTCAGTGAAAGGAGAATCTGTTGAAGTTCTCACCGCAAAAATCATGAATATTAAACAAAACAATAAAACGGCTAACGCTTATTGCAGCGAAATTGAAACTTTAAGTAAATCCTTGGAAAATGCATACATTTCCGATGGATTGCCATGCGAATTGGCTACAAAATATTCAACACAAGTCGCTGTGAAGGCACTAACCAAAAACTGCACCATCGATAAAGTAAAGCTTATCATGGAAGCTGGACAATTTAATACTATGAACGATGCTATAAGCAAATTTGTCAACAGTTGCACAGAAGCAACTGGACATCAAAATGCTATACTATACTACCGGCAAGGACAAAATAATAGATATAGTTTTTTCCGCGGAAATACCCATCGTGGAAGAAATAATTTTTCACGAAATTACAGACCATTTTCTAACAACAATAACAGAAGACAATCAAATAATTTCAATAATAATAATAATAATAATAACAATAGTAATAATAATAACATGTACAATCAAAGGCCTAGCAATTATCGTAGGAACGGAAACTACGTAAGGGCAACGGAATCAAACCAAATTGATTCGGAAAACCAACAAGACCCCCTAAGAGAATTCCAATAAATAACAAAGTATACAATCTTAACCTCAACTTATGTTACTGTATACAATTTTTAATAAACAGAACTAATACACCAATAACCCTACTAATAGATACAGGAGCTGATATATCACTTTTAAAAATAGCACACTTTTCTATAAATGAAATAAATACTAACAATAAAACTACACTAAGCGGAATAGGACAGGGTAAAATACAATCGCTTGGAAGCATATTTTTAGATTTAAAACATAAAAATTGGCTAATTCCACACAAATTCCAAATCGTTAAAAATGACTTTCCCATACCATGCGATGGAATTATTGGTATGGACTTTATTAAAAAATATAATTGTACTTTAGATTTCAATAATACCTGTGATCACCTTGTCCTACGCCCTTTTTACTTAACAAATCCAATAGAAATACCAATTCAAAATAATGGTGATGATATAATTTTGCCACCAAGGTCAGAAGTCATACGTCAAGTTATATTAATATCTACGGAAAATGAACTATTGATTCCTAACCAAGAAATAGAATCAGGTATTTTTATTGCAAATACAATAGTAACGACAGATAAAGCATTCATCCGTATATTAAATACTAACAATACTATCAGTAAATTCAACCAAAAAAATATAAAAACCGAAAACATCTCAAACTATAACATATTTAAAAGTAAATCAAATTCCAACATTGAAAGAAATAAAGAAGTTTTAAAAATTCTGAAGAAAAATTTTCCTGAACAATTTAAAATTACATTAACAAAACTTTGCAGCTCATATTGTGATATTTTCGGTTTAGAATCAGAAACAATAACAACAAATAATTTCTATGAACAAAAGTTGAGAGTAAAAGATACAACCCCTGTTTACATTAAAAACTATAGAATCCCACATTCACACAAAGAAGAAATAGATAAACAGGTAAAGAAATTGATAAATGATAAAATAGTGGAACCATCGTACTCTGAATATAACAGCCCAATTCTATTGGTACCAAAGAAATCATTACCCAATTCAGAAGGCAAAAGATGGCGACTCGTAATAGATTATAGGCAGATAAACAAAAATTTAGTAGCAGACAAATTTCCATTACCAAGAATAGATGATATTCTGGATCAATTGGGAAGAGCTAAATATTTTTCTTGTCTTGACCTGATGTCAGGATTTCACCAAATAGCCTTAGATAAAAATTCACGAGACTTAACATCATTTTCAACAACAAACGGCTCTTACAGATTCACAAGATTACCATATGGTTTGAAAATCGCTCCCAATTCTTTTCAGAGAATGATGACACTTGCATTCAGTGGATTAAAAACTGACCAAGCATTCCTTTACATGGATGACTTAGTTGTATTAGGGTGCTCTGAAAAACACATGCTTTCAAATCTACAAAACGTTTTCGACTTATGTCGCAAATACAACCTTAAATTACACCCTGAAAAATGTTCATTCTTTATGAAAGAAGTCACTTATCTTGGTCATAAATGTACAGATAAAGGAATATTACCAGATGATAGTAAATATTCAATAATAGAAAATTATCCAACACCAACAGATGCAAATAGTGCAAAAAGATTTATCGCATTTTGTAATTACTATCGAAGATTTATAAAAAATTTTTCTGAATATTCCAGACACCTGTCAAGATTAACCAAGAAAAATGTAAAATTCGAATGGACAAAAGATTGTGATTTTGCATTTAAATATTTGAAAAAAGCATTAATGAGCCCCACTTTACTACAATATCCCGATTTTACAAAAGAATTTTGCATAACAACAGACGCAAGTAAATTCGCTTGTGGAGCAGTATTAACCCAAGAATATGAAGGTAAACATTTACCCATTGCATACGCCTCAAAAACATTTACTAAAGGCGAAAGCAACAAATCAACAATCGAACAAGAATTGACTGCTATACATTGGGCAATAACATATTTCAGACCATACATATATGGTAAACATTTCCTTGTCCGTACTGACCACAGACCACTATCTTATCTATTTTCAATGAAAAATCCAAGCTCAAAATTAACAAGAATGAGACTGGATCTTGAAGAATACAATTTTACAGTTGAATACCTTAGGGGAAAAGAAAACTATGTTGCTGATGCACTTTCAAGAATAAGCATAAATGACCTAAAAGACATGAATACTAAAATTTGTTCTATACTAAGAGTCACGACTAGACCGATGATAAAGAAAAAAGAAATAATAGTATAAACAATCAGCATAATAATAATAAAAAAAATAATGAGCCCAGTATATATGTACCATTAAACAACACTGACGTCAGAAAATATTATAAGCTTAAGATTTCCCCCGCAAGATGCTACATCAAACGAGGAAAATGTATAGTAACATATATACAAGTTAATGATTTGTTTACTAAAGGGAACTTTGACTTAGGACAATTTCTCCCTAGGCTCGAGTATGTGGCCGGTAAACATAATATAAATAAATTACAAGTGGCACCTAGTGAGAAAATTTTCGAATTTATCTCAGTTAATGAATTTAAAAATATGGGCAATAAAATATTAAAAAATATTAAAGTAGCGCTACTAAATGAGGTGACCCAAATTGATAGTAAGAATGCCAAGGCAATTCTCGAAATAATGCTGAAATATCACGATGATCCCATAGAAGGAGGACATTGCGGAATTTATAGAACAATAGAAAAAATTAAAAGATATTATTATTGGAAAAATATGTCTAAAGATGTCTCAAATTACGTAAAATCATGTCATAAATGCCAAATATCAAAAACAACAAAGCATTTAAAAAGTCCAATGACAATTACAGAAACACCAGATAAACCATTTAACACGGTGTATGTAGATACAATAGGTCCATTTCCAAAATCATTTTACGGAAATGAATATGCTATCACACTAATATGTGATTTAACTAAGTATTTAGTAACTATACCAATACAAGACAAAAGCGCTAAAACAGTCGCTAAAGCAATTTTCGAAAATTTTATACTGACCTACGGTCCAATGAAGACATTCATTTCGGACATGGGCACTGAGTATACAAATGAAACATTACAAGAAATTTGTAAATTTTTAAAAATTGAAAAAATAACGTCCACTGCATACCATCATCAAACATTAGGAACAATAGAAAGAAGCCACAGAACTTTTAATGAATACGTACGTTCTTACATTAACATCGACAAGACAGATTGGGACGAATGGTTAAAATATTTTACATATTGTTTTAATACAACACCATCAACAGTTCACAATTACTGTCCATACGAACTAGTTTTTTCAAAACTTCCTAACAGGTTTGAACAATTTAATAAAGTCGATAAAATTAATCCCTTATATAATATAGATAATTACGCCAAAGAAGCAAAATTTAGATTAGAAGTAGCATATAAAAGGGCCCAACAATTATTAGATAGGAGTAAAATTAAACAAAAACAAAATTATGATAGAAATATTTTAGATTGTAATCTTAAAATAGGAGATTTAGTTTTACTTAAAAATGAAGCAGGTCACAAAGTAGAACCAAACTACAAAGGACCATTTGAAATTAAGAACATAGACATAAGAAATAACGTAACTATAGTGGATAAGAAAAACAATAAAGAACAAATAGTACATAAGAATAGACTAAAGTTATTTCATAACAAATAATACATAGTATAAAATTTAGTTAAGCAATCCGGATTGTTATTCATAAGCAAATATATATATATAGAAAAAAAAAAAAAAAAAAAAAAAAAAAAAAAAAAAACACAAAAAAAAAAATACATGTAATAATTTAACAGCTAAGATCATTTAATTTTTTTTTCCTATATTTAATTAAAACATTTTTGCAAAACAAAACTATCATATATAAGACTTTAAATTTAATTTTAAATTTTTCCTTAACCTTAAAATAAAAACATTTTTGTAAAAGAATGTCCATAAAACTATCGTTATATGAACATTCTTGCGAAAAGTGGAGGTGTAGCATAATATGATTTCATTCTTTTAAACCACACCAACATGAAAGAATTAATCATTTTAAAGGCTTTCATAAAACAGCCAAAAGAGTGTCAAGTGTCACTTAAAAATTTATCAACGTGGCACAATTAAGATTCCCGTGTGGAGTTAATTTGCTTACCTTAAACTGGCCACGCGTATTGAGTTACACCAAAACATTCGCCGCTGTGGGAAACAATAAATAATTTTAAGAAAATCAACTTACATTTAAAATTCTTAAAAAACATTCCCACAGTGAAAAAGTATATAAGCTGAGTTAATTTTAAGAACTAAATTAATCTGAATTCTAAAGCAATTGACAGAGCACGCGTTGCTACATTGCTTTTAATAAAGGATTACATTTTTTATAAAAATCAAGATAAATTTTGATTTTTTATTTTCATTTAAATTTTTGGGTTTATACTTATCCAATAAAGGCTATGTAGCTATTTGACACCTTTAGGAAAATATGAGTGATAGGCGGGTCCTTGACTACTATGACAACTACTCTAAGATTTATTTTGAGTTTTGTGATTTTTGTCGATTCTTCAATATTGAATTATTTATAGATAGTAGGCGTATCCTTAGACCGGTTTTGTTAAGATTTTGCCCACAGATATACCTATTCGGCATCAAATTACACACCAAATTTCATATATTTCATCAATTTTTATATACGACATTTGCTTTCAGATAAATGTTTCATATTGAAACTTTTTCGATTCTTCCATATTTAAGGATTTGTGCATCCTAGGCGTATCCTTAAGCCGATTTTGTCGAAAGTTTGCAAACAATTTTACCAGTTGCATATTAAATCATGGACCAAATTGTATTTGTCTAAAGTAACTCATACTCAACTGCTTTTAAATATATTTTTCATATTGTGATTTTTGTCGATTCTTCCAGATTTAAGGATTTGTGCATCCTAGGCGTATCCTTAGGCCAATTTTGTCGAAATTTTGCAAAAAATTTAACCAAGTTTTTATAAAATCATGCACCAAATTTTATTTGTCTAACTCGTATAGGAGATATTGTTAGTTTTTTGAATTCCATTTATTTTTCAATAGTAAGAAATATGTAGGCGGTAGTCGTATCCTTCGTTCAATTTTGTTCAAATTTCGAACATGATCATGTTGAATCCATATCAAGTCACATACCAAATTATCAAGTCACATACCAAATTTCATCTAAGACAACTGCTTCGATCTTTGTCTATTGGTTGTATGGGATGGTAGCACTGTGCGCCGGGTCCAAGTAGCTAGTAAATTATAGAAAAAAAAGTATTAAAATCTAAATGATATGAGGTCTCCACAACTCACGCTCTTCAAGCATGAGTTCAGTGCTACTTTAGTGGTATAAATTCTGGATCTCTTCAGCTAACGTGGTCCAAGTTTCTGCCAACCGCGCTTCAAATTTTCTGGACGAATATTATCACAAACATAGATTAGAGCCGGAGAAACGCAAATACGAATTAAAATCGTAAAGAGGAAGATGAATGGGATTGCCCATGTTTTGTAAAGATCATTTTATTTAATACAGCAATTGAATGGAATCCCCAAAGCAATAGATGGAGAAATATATATACTAACCCCTAAAGATGACGTATTGAAGATGAAG
The DNA here is from genome assembly GCA_933228675.1 of Stomorhina lunata. Classification (NCBI taxonomy): domain Eukaryota; kingdom Metazoa; phylum Arthropoda; class Insecta; order Diptera; family Rhiniidae; genus Stomorhina; species Stomorhina lunata. The sequence goes on along the minus strand of OW121742.1, from coordinate 96,470,045 downwards.
GAAACTTAATGGGAAAAAATGAATACATGTTAAGACAATAGCATAGCAGACCTATTTCGAAACTGTATCCAAATTTCAGTATATTGGCTTAATATCGTATTGTAAAGGATGGTCAAATTTGTAATTAGGAAATAAATTGGCTTAAAACACACTTTTGTTTTGACAAATTCAGTTTTATTGAGACCAATGTCAAGAACCAATGTCAAGGACTGGGAGTCAAGGATAACAGAAGAGACCAATGTAAAGTAGAAATATGGGGACCTCCACTCTTTTCACAATTTTTTTTTAACCATATTAAAGCTAATACAACCCTCACTTTTTTTGGATGTGACGGTTTTCGATGACTGTTTGTGAAAATTTTCCTAACCATCAAAAGTTAAATTTTTTTTAATACTTTTTGCTTTTTATTAAATTCACTATTAAAATTCTTTGTTCAAGAGTGTAATGTTTTATAACTAAAATCTTGAAACTTTTACTAATTAAATGTCAAAGGAAGACATCTCAATTCTTGATATTTAATTCCTAACCTTAAATTTACCCACCCTCTGTAATCTTTAAACTCTTAGTAGTACGACTTTATCTACTGCTGATTTGGGTTGTTGTGAGACAGATTTATTTTTTTTAATTTCTCGTCTGGCATGATCTGTATTCTAATCTAAGGTCACCGAAACATTAATGTTTAAATATTTATTAGATTTTATTGAACAAAAGAAAAAAATTATAAAAATATTTTTACATTTGAATAAAGATCATATTTAACCAACCATAAAAACAACAATTTTTTTACAATATCAATTTACAATTTAGTCTACCTCCTCAATGGTAGGACCTGCCGAAGAGCCACCAGCCGGACCACCAGCCCCAGGCATGCCTCCTGGTGGAGGTGCTCCACCTTGATAGAGCCTAGTTATAATGGGATTGCATATATTTTGCAGTTCCTTTTGCCTATACTCGAATTCATCCTTTTCGGCCTGTTGATTGCTATCCAACCACGAAATGGTCTCATTGCATTTATCCATAATCAATTTACGATCACTTTCCGAAACTTTAGACTTAATATTATCATCATCAATGGTCGACTTCATTTGGAAGCAATAGGATTCCAAAGCATTTTTCGAGTTAATACGTTCGCGCTGCTTTTCATCTTCATTGCGATAGGCCTCGGCTTCATTGACCATACGTTCTATATCTTCTTTGCCCAAGCGGCCCTTGTCATTGGTAATTGTAATTTTGTTTTCTTTACCCGTAGATTTTTCTACTGCTGTTACATTGAGAATACCATTGGCATCGATATCGAAAGTGACCTCAATTTGGGGAACGCCTCTGGGTGCAGGTGGTATACCACTCAATTCAAATTTACCCAATAAATTATTGTCCTTAGTCATAGCTCTTTCGCCTTCAAAGACCTGAATCAATACACCTGGTTGGTTGTCCGAATAAGTGGTAAAGACCTGGGTTTGTTTGGTGGGTATGGTGGTATTGCGCTTAATAAGCACCGTCATAACACCACCTGCGGTCTCTATACCCAATGAAAGAGGTGTAACATCTAATAGCAATAGATCCTGTACAGCCTCCGATTTGTCACCATGCAAAATGGCTGCCTGTACCGCAGCTCCATAGGCCACAGCTTCATCTGGATTTATGGACTTGTTAAGCTCTTTGCCATTGAAAAAGTCTTGTAACAGCTTTTGAACTCTGGGTATGCGTGTCGAACCACCCACCAAAACTATATCATGAATCTGACCCTTATCCATTTTGGCATCACGCAAAGCTTTAGCCACAGGTTCCATAGTGCCCCTAAACAAATCACCATTCAACTCTTCAAAACGGGCCCTTGTTATAGATGTATAAAAGTCAATGCCATCGAAAAGAGAATCAATTTCAATGCTGGCTTGGGTTGAGGCCGAGAGTGTACGTTTAGCTCTCTCACAGGCAGTGCGCAAACGCCTTAAGGCCCTTTTGTTGGTGGCTAAATCTTTTTTATGTTTACGCTGGAACTCTTGCACAAAATGATTGACCATACGATTATCGAAATCTTCACCACCCAAATGGGTATCACCAGCCGTGGACTTTACCTCAAATATACCATCTTCAATGGTCAGGATAGAGACATCAAAAGTACCGCCACCCAAGTCAAAAATCAAAACATTTCTCTCGCTGGTTCCTTTTTTATCAAGGCCATAAGCTATAGCCGCGGCTGTAGGTTCATTAATAATACGCAAAACATTTAAACCCGCTATAGCGCCAGCATCCTTGGTGGCCTGCCTTTGAGAGTCATTGAAATAGGCGGGCACAGTAACAACAGCATCCGTAACAGTTCTGCCCAAATAGGCCTCGGCAGTTTCTTTCATCTTTGTCAAAACCATAGAAGAAACCTCTTCGGGAAAGAAAGTTTTCTTGTCACCCTTGTACTCCACACGAATTTTGGGTTTGCCACCATCGCTTACCACCTCAAAGGGCCAATGTTTCATATCGCTCTGTACCGTGACATCGTCAAATTTGCGACCAATTAAACGCTTGGCATCTAAAAACAAAATATTTTAATCAAAACAATTAAATTCAATAATTAGACCAACAAACTAACCCATCATTTCTAAATGAAAACATATACAAATTATTTATTCACAAACTATATCTCGTTAACTTTTCTTTGGAAAGGTCTTTATAGTTTGTAAAAAAATAATTTCAATTTAAAATTTTGGGTTTTTGAAAACTTTTTATATTTAAATCTTGGAAAGGATACATAACATAATTTAAACAAAACTATACACAGAGGTTTTAGGACTAAATAACAAAATTAATTTTGACAAAAATACAATTACGGAAGGAGTTCAAGAAGTCATTCAGTCAATATATTTTCAATGTTACAGGACTGAAATTAAATTAAATAAAAAATTACAATAGTTTAACATTCCAATTATGAATTTTTATATTAAACTTTGTTTAAATATGTCTACATTTAATGTTACTTTTTTAAAAATAGGATAAAGATTTTAATTTTTTGTATAACAAGGTTAGAGATTGAAAGGTCAAAAATGTTTAAAAGGTTTATTCCACAATTAGTTTAGCTTGGATGAATGTGTCAGTCTAGTGTCAGACTCACTGAGGCAATGAATTAACTTGTAATAACACAGATGCTGGCGAGACGTGTGTTTGAGGAGATTGAGATTGAGTTGTATCGGGTGTTTTTTATTGAGGTATAGAACTTTAAGTTGGCATCACTTTTTTAACTGGCGGCCATTTTGTCAGCTGTCAAGTGATTAATATTTAGTTTGGTTTGCCATTTCATCATGAACAGGTTGACAAAAGAACAACGCTTGCAAATCGTGCAAATTTATTTCGAAAATAATGGTTCAGTTCGCGAAGTTTACCGCAAGCTCCGTCCATCAGAGCAATTAAGTCGGTTAACCATGGATCGTTTTCGCACTACGTTTACTCTATGTGATAATACGCATCCGCAGCGACGTCGAACAGTGCGCACCGAAGAAACAATTGCCGCTGTAGAGCAAAGTGTTGAAGAGGACCCGAATGAATCGATTCGCCACCGTGCACAGCAATTGGAGCTTTGTCCATCAACTTTATGGAAGATTTTGCGCAAAGATCTTGGCTTGCGACCTTAAAAGATCCAGCTTGTGCAAGAATTAAAGCCGCGAGACCATGCAATGCGTCGTGATTTTGGTGTATGGGCCGAAAATGAGATTGATCTCGATGCTGATTTTCATCGCAAAATTTTGTTCAGTGATGAGGCTCATTTTTGGTTGAATGGCTACGTCAACAAGCAAAATTGCCGCATTTGAAGTGAAGAGAATCCACATGAGACCCTTGAGACGCCATTACATCCACAAAAACTGACTGTTTGGTGTGCTCTATGGCCTGGTGGAGTCATTGGGCCATACTTCTTCCGAAATAATGCTGGAGAGTCAGTTACCATAAATGGAGACCGGTATAGAGCCATGATAACCGACTATTTTGTTCCCCAATTGGATGGCATGAATGTGGATGAGTTGTGGTTCCAACAAGACGGCGCTACATGCCACACAGCGCACGTCACAATTGATTTATTGAAGAAAACATTCGATGAGCGCATAATTTCGCGGAATGGACCTGTCAATTGGCCACCAAGATCGTGGATATGTGAAGTCGCTCGTCTACGCTAACAAACCAGAAACGTTAGGGGACTTGGAAGCCAATATTCGTGGCGTTATTGCCAACAGACGGCCCCATATGCTCGAAAAAGTAGTTGAAAATTGGACCTGTAGAATTGGCTTTATTCGAGCCAGCCGCGGCGGCCACATGCCGGAAATCATATTTAAACATTAATGGCATAAAATTATTCTTCCAATAAAGCCAAATTGATGGACATTAAAACGATTTTCTTGTGTTTTATTTCAATTCGAAGTTATATACCTCTAAAAAAAACACCCATTGTAAGACACAAAATGAAGTACATAAATTTTACCAAAAAATTAAGCACCAGACGGATGGTTATGGCAACTGTATCTTTACCTGTAAGGGCGACCAAGGAAATCTGGTTACAGATACAGAAAGCGTATTGAAACTGTGGAAGGAGCACTTTTGCAAGTTGTTGGTTGCAAATGAAAGCGACAAAGATGACACGCCTGAACAAAACAACGATGACGGCGTTATATGTCCATCACCCAACCAGAATGAGTTTAGAACTGCAATAGCGCGATTAAAAAATAATAAAGCTACTGGTGCCGATGGTTTGTCCCAGAGCTTTTTAAGACTAGAGGTGATGAGCTGATAAGGTGTATGTCCCGGCGTTTAGAATGCATATGGTCAGAAGAACGCATGCCGGACGATTGTGATCTCAGTGTCCTTTGTCCAGTGCATAAAAAAGGAGATTGCATATAAGACTCTATCGAGCATACTTTGTGAAAGGCTTAAGCCCAAAGTTAACGAAATAATTGGGACGTACAAATGTGGCCAAATAATCTCAGAGAAGGTCTTATTAAAAAACTGCCAAAAAAAGGAAATTTGCAGGACTGTTCGAATTGGAGGGGTATTTATTACACTTCTTAAGATGGTAAACAAAGTAATAGCCCATATTTTACACAGCCGCATAGCGACCGTTGTCGAACCACAGCTAAGACGCGAACAAGCAGGCTTTAGACCAAGCAAATCATGTATTGATCACATCAACAGCTTAAGAGTCATTGTGGAGCAGTCGGTTGAGTGGAGATCCCCCCTCTATCATCAAACGTGCATTTGACACATTAGAACACAGCGCGATCTGGGAAGATTTAAGGAGTCCCTTAAGAGATTATACGACTCGGCAAGGAACTTTACAACAATGCATTCTGCTGTATTCGTCATGAAGTTTCACAGAGCAAACCCATTAGTGTTAAGGTAGGAGTTCGCCAAGGCTGTGTGCTGTCTCCACTGCTATTCAACATAGTGTCATTTGTTTTGTGTCATTCGATGTCTGGCCAAAATGGTATATCGTGGGGCCTTCATGATAGATTAGATGACATCGACTACGCTGATGACGTATGTCTCTTTTCTCACCGGTTTTTGGATTTTTAACTGCATGCTAGAGAATACAGGTAAAAATCCAAACCTTTGCATCCCGTGCTGCCTTAGCTGACCTTTAAATTAACATTAAGAAAACTAAGTAATTGCAATTAAACTCACTTAATGAGTCCAAGTTTTATCTTGATGGGTAATATATTTATGAGGTTGAAACTTTCTGTACCCAGAAAGTATAATCTCTAAAATCGGTGGCAGCAGAGAAGATATCCAAAATAGATTATGCAAAGCAAACTTTTGGTATTCCCAATAAAATCTGGAGATCTCAAAAAATCTCGACTATCACCAAACTCAAAGTTTTTAACATTAATGTCAAACCCGTGCTCTTATATGGCTGTGAGACATGGAATATTTCGAGTCGAGAGATAAGCGGACTACATGCATTTATCAATCGATGCCTCAGACGCATTCTAAGAATTTTCTGGACCGTTACAATTTCAAATCAAGATTTATGGTTGAGCACCAATCAAGAATCATTACAAACTACTATTCGTTCTCGCAAATGTGGTTGGCTAGGACATACACTTAGAAAGCCAGCTACTGATATAAATCGTCAAGCCATCGAATACAATCCTCAAGGTTCCAGGAGGTCTGGTAGACCTGCAAACACATGGAGGCGGCAAACTGAGTAACTCGTTCTCGAGAGTTCGGAGTATCGTGGAACGAGATGAAAGTCTTGACTACCAATAACCACACATGGAAAACATTTGTTGAGGCCCTTTATTCCACAAGGAATTAAAGGACTAAATATAAATATTTTGACAGCCCGATACGAAAGAAGGTGTTTGAAGCAATGTCTGAGTTCGGCGTTCCTACGAAGCTGATAAAGATATGCAAGATGATACTAACTAATACAATATCATATGTTAAGTTAAGTAAGAACCTATCAGAGTCTTTTACAACTAGTTGGGTATTTAGACAAGGTGATAGTCTATCATGTGATCTCTTCAATATTGTGTTAGAGAAAATCTTGCGAGATGTAGCAGTTAAAACAACAGGTACAATTTTCAATAGAAAACATATGCTACTCGCGTTTGCCGATGACATTGATATTCTGCGACGCATTTTGCACGAAGCAACTGCCGCCTTGTCCAGCATCGAGAAGGAATCAAACAAAACGGGTCTAGCTGTCAGAGAATCAAAAACAAAACTGATGGTTTCTACAGGCAGACGGACCACTAGAATTGGATCACATGTGTCCGTTGAGAACTATAGCTTCGAGGTTGTAAAACAAATTTGTATACCTTGGGACCGCTGTGAACATAAACAACGATATAAGCTACGAAATAATATTCCGCAGAAAAACATTTGAAATCAAAGAAAAAAACTTTTCCTGTCACGCTACTGCACTAACTCATGGCTTTTTATTTGGGTTACTCTTTTCTACACGATATATCAGAGCTCTGGAACATTAACGTTTGTAAAATAGATTCATTTATTTTAGCATCTTTCATTCTGGGTCTAACAAGCTCTTGTTAGGTTTGTAGACACAAGATTTTTCTTACTTACAGGCAAAACAGACCATGCCAACATTCCCTCTTTGACAAATTATTTTCTGTGATTATCTCTGGGGATCCTACTTCTTCTAATAATGGGTGTCTGGAGATATTTAAGTAAACAAAGGTGATAGGGAAGGAAATATGTTTTTAAGCTCCCTGATCTCTATAGTACTCTTCAGGCCGAGATATTGGCAAGTGACTAAGATACCACAGTATATACCTCAGAGATAAACGTTTCTGTATAGACAGTCAGGCCGCCATAAAATCCCTATCTAATGTTCATACGATATTAGTTTTCACTGGCGAATGTCGGGCATTTTTCAATGAGATGGCGAGATATTGCTTTATTGAACTGAAACCTAGTATTTTTACTAGTTGTACACAGAAATCCACGTACTGTTAGATATTATAGATCCAGGGAATGACAAGACTATACAACAAGGTTGCTCGGTCAAATAAAGTACCTGGTAATATTATTACGGATAAACATGATAAATCTGGTGATCTCCTTAGTCAGGAATACTAAATTATGGGCTTGGCTAATTAGGAAATTTCTATACGGGTCAGTCCAGAACACTTAATCCACTAAAGCCACTCAGTTTTAAAGCAAACATGGCAAATTTAACAATCGTTCAAAATCTCTGGTATCTTTGATCTCAACCCTCTCAGGGCACTGTGTTTTTGTGTTACACACCAGATGACCTAATCTTCAATATAACGACTACTGTCGCAGTTGTCATAACATCGATGAGAAAGAGACAGTCACTTACCTCCTATAACACTGACCCGCTCCTGGAAATCTAAGGGCTATTTATATGGCTGCATCGTTTTTGAATGATTTATCTGATCTTTGGAACATGAATATTCGCAAAATAGATTCATTTATCGTAGTTACTGGATAGCTCAAATAAACCTTCACTATTGGTAGTCTAGTAATGTTTTATTTTTTCATTCTATCCCTTGCAGGTTCCACAAAAGAGCCACTTTAGGACCTAAGTGACACTGTCTTCAGCCACCTATCTAACCTAACCTTTAGACAATACCAATTGACCATTTTCAGGTCAGCCACCGACTTAACCTAGTCTAGTTATGTTTACTAGGAGGTAGACAATTTCACCATTGGAACCTAGTCCCTTTGTCTGCTATCGAATCCCTTTTGTGGCTTTGTCACTATTAAGATGGATCCCTAATTGTGTCCGCCATAAAAGGAAACTGTCCGATTGGAATGTAAGCCAACAGAAGATGTAACAGCAGAAGCTGTTATGACGGTTAGAAGCTCTAAACTTGTTCTGTCTACTATAGAGTAGCGGACTATGAAATTTTATTTCTTTGGAAACCTAGATGGTCAGACTGATTAACGGGGAACGTTCTAACTGCAGTCGGTTCTTCGCACCGAAACGACTCGGAAATCTTAAGGTTCCAATGAAGGACTGCTAGAATCTCTACAAATAACTCCATTCCATTATTTTTTTTTCTAGTTTGAACTCTATGCATTGTATAAAGAGGCGACAACCCCTGAAAACTAGCGGTAATTATAAAAAAAAACTGCACTAGAATCAAAAATATTTATAAATGCCTTGAAAACTATAATGCACATATTTCAATTGTTTTCCCTTCTTGCAATATTTCATATTTTTAAGAATCATTGACCCAAAATACAACAGACGAAGGTCAAGTACTTTCACATCAAAATGTGCAAAAGTAATCTTTTATGTATTTAGCGTATAAATAGATATTAAGTAAATTTCAAGTTCTTATTTAATTTTCTCTTTTTATAACAAATTAAATACTATTTTTATCTGAAAATTTGGCACATCATAACTATGAAGATCACCGACAAAACAACGATGAGAAAAGTGAAATTTTAGTCTATGAAATTGATTAATGGATACCACAGTGCTATGGCAATTAAAAATAGTTTATTTAAAATTAACATTTGATTTGTTTACACAGTGAATTCGAGTAGAATGGACCGACCACATTATGATAGAATGCACAAATATTTTGGCAAACTTAAAATAATGTACATAGAACAAAAACAGCTACAAAGAGAATATGTGAAACTGAATAATTGGAGACCCTATATATATAAGAACAAGTAAGAAAGCGCTATAGTCGGTCAAGCCGACCATACGATACCCTTCACCACTAAGGTCAAAGGTGTTATTTTTTCTGTATAAAGACAAATATTTGCTAAATTTTGCCATCATACAAACATTTTCTCAAAACGTATATATTCAACCTGTTTCCGTCATTTGGACTTATATGAGAGCTAGGGTCAAATGTGGACCGATTATCTCGAAATTTGGCAAATTGATTACAGTTGTTACAAAAATTATGTGTGCAAAATTTTCATTATCTTTAGATTTAAGAGCGTTTTAGTGATTTTTTGTCTCATTTAGTGCGTTTTTGAAGAAGAATTTGTATGGGAGCTATGGTCATATGTGGACCGATTTCAACGAAATTTGGTACAGTGATTTAAGTTTATATAAGCAGTATCTGTTTTAAATTTCATGAAAAAATATTGATATTTGTGGCCAATATAGCAATTCCGGGAAGTGGGACCTATGGGAGGTACCATAAATAATGGACCGATTTTGACCAATTTCAATAGCCATGGTCCCATTATCAAAAAAATGATCTGTGCCAAATTTCATCAAATTATCTTTAGAATTGCGACCTGTAGTTTGATTACAAGGTTTACATGGGGGTCCAGCCAGCCAGCCAGCCAGACGGACGGACATCGCTAAATCGACTCAGAAAGTGATTCTAAGTCTATTGGTATACTAAAAGGTGGGTCTAAGACAAAAATTTCTATGCGTTACAAACATCAGCACAAACTTATAATACCCTTTCCACCTATGGTGGTGAAGGGTATAATAATTTTGACATAACAATTGAAATGAATACATTGTTAGTAATAGGTATAGTTAAGGCCGAGTACTAGACTGTGATACGAATATTATCAAATAATATCATAAGTATAAGGCATCACTATGAACCATGAATATTCTAGTCTAAACAAAGATTTATAATTGGCTATTTATATGACTAGAATCTGCAACAAACAACCTTTTTATACATTGGCAATGCCATTACTAATGTTAGAGTCTAATGTAGGGTATATAAAACATCACTAACCGATGACGTAATAATAATGAAATGCAGTCCACTAGTACGCTATTCAAATACAATTTATTTTTGGCGCAAAAAAATGAATTAAGAATAATATGTATAACGCAGTCAGACCAAATACATTTTGGGTGGGAGATGTACTGAACGAAGTGTCTATGCATGAAATGATTGAGGACAAACATGTTTCAAGATTTTCTATATTTTCAAAAAAATAAATTTCAAATATTTACTCCCAAATGATTCTACATGGAAAATTTTGCATGTAAAAATAATGTTAAGATATTTTTAGGGTTAAGCCTAGAAGAATTTCACTGGGCTAGGATAATTATAAAGCTAACCTAAAACAATATGAAAGAGGACAGAGGAAGGCCCAGCGCAAGACAGTCCCTATCCCAAAAAACCCCAAGGAAATTAGACAACATGCAGTTAAATTTCCACTTTTCTGACAACAGTTAAGAGGGTTTTATCGAATTTCAACATAAACAAGTCTTCAGGGCCGGATGGTATTTCAGCGCTGGTCTTGAAGCAGTTTTCTCCCACGCTAGCTCATCCATTAGCAAACCTTTTTTGTGCCTTAAACCATGCCGGTGAATTGACTATGTGTTGGAAGGTTGCTAATGTAACGCTAATCCCTAAAAAGGGTGAGGCTAACAACCCAGAAAATTATCGACCAATAGTCATTTGTTCAGCACTTTCCAAAGTAATGGAGAGTATGGTAGATTACCAATTGGTTAAATATTTAGAGTCTTACAACTTACTAAGTGTGAACCGCCGTGGTATAGCAGGTAAGTCATTCGCCTAGCATACCAGAGGTCCAAGTTCAATCCTCGTCCAGACCCACTTGAACGGTTCACCTCATAACTCAGCTAGCCACTGATTATTGAGTATTAGGCTATGTAAAACTCCTCTAACTAATGCATTTGCCGTTTGGAGTCGGCGTTAAAACGTAGGTCCCTTTCAATGAGTCTAAAAATAGAATCGAATGCAGCTCATTGTCTGAGAGAAGTACCCCTTGTTCCAATTGGAATTATATATATATATATATATATATATATATATATATATATATATATATATATATATATATATATATATATATATATATATATATATATATATATATATATATATATATATATATATATATATATATATATATATATATATATATATACATATATATATATATATATATACATATATATATATATATATATAATGGGTGTTTTTTTTAGAGGTATAGAACTTCGAATTGAAATAAAACACAAGAAAATCGTTTTAATGTCCATCAATTTGGCTTTATTGGAAGGATAATTTTATGCCATTAATGTTTAAATATGATTTCGGGCATGTGGCCGCCGCGGCTGGCTCGAATAAAGCCAATTCTACAGGTCCAATTTTCAACTACTTTTTCGAGCATATGGGGCCTTATGTTGGCAATAACGCCACGAATGTTGGCTTCCAAGTCCCCTAACGTTTCTGGTTTGTTGGCGTAGACGAGCGACTTCACATATCCCCAAAGGAAATAATCCAGTGGTGTCAAATCGCACGATCTTGGTGGCCAATTGACAGGTCCGCGAAATTATGCGCTCATCGAATGTTTCCTTCAATAAATCAATTGTGACGTGCGCTGTGTGGCATGTAGCGCCGTCTTGTTGGAACCACAACTCATCCACATTCATGCCATCCAATTGGGGAACAAAATAGTCGGTTATCATGGCTCTATACCGGTCTCCATTTATGGTAACTGACTCTCCAGCATTATTTCGGAAGAAGTATGGCCCAATGACTCCACCAGCCTATAGAGGACACCAAACAGTCAGTTTTTGTGGATGTAATGGCGTCTCAAGGGTCTCATGTGGATTCTCTTCACTCCAAATGCGGCAATTTTGCTTGTTAACGTAGCCATTCAACCAAAAATGAGCCTCATCACTGAACAAAATTTTGCGATGAAAATCAGCATCGAGATCAATCTCATTTTCGGACCATACACCAAAATCACGACGCATTGCATGGTTTCGCGGCTTTAATTCTTGCTGGATCTTGTAAGGTCGCAAGCCAAGATCTTTGCGCAAAATCTTCCATAAAGTTGATGGACAAAGCCCCAATTGCTGTGCACGGTGGCGAATCGATTCATTCGGGTCCTCTTCAACACTTTGCTCTACAGCGGCAATTGTTTCTTCGGTGCGCACTGTTCGACGTCGCTGCGGATGCGCATTATCACATAGAGTAAACGTAGTGCGAAAACGATCCATGGTTAACCGAATTAATTGCTCTGATGGACGATTATGTCGACCATAAAATGGACGGAGCTTGCGGTAAACTTCGCGAACTGAACCATTATTTTCGAAATAAATTTGCACGATTTGCAAGCGTTGTTCTTTTGTCAACCTGTTCATGATGAAATGGCAAACCAAACTAAATATTAATCACTTGACAGCTGACAAAATGGCCGCCAGTTAAAAAAGTGATGCCAACTTAAAGTTCTATACCTCAATAAAAAACACCCGATATATATATATATATATACATATATATATATATATATATATATATATATACATATATATATATATATATATATATATATATATATATATACATATATATATATATATATATATATATACATATATATATATATATATATATATATATATATATATATATACATATATATATATATATATATATACATATATATATATATATATATATATATACATATATATATATATATATATATATATATATATATATATATATATATATATATATATATATATATATATACATATATATATATATATATATATATATATACAACTTACTAAGTGACCCTAGGATAGATTTCGTAGGGTGCGCTCTACGGGGAACTTACTAGAATTCCTATCAGAAAAATTGTGCCATTTTGGCGAAAGTAAAGTTGTGGCTCTAGATATTTCCAATATCAAAACTTTTTGCTTTTGGTGTCGGTAATACCTTCTCTCGATTTATATCGATCTTCCTATTCCGCACTATAAGAGTTGCGGTAGATGGGATCTCATCAAACGTGTTCAAGATCAATTCAGGGGTACCGCATGGCTCTATTCTTTCTCCTACTCTATTTCTTATATTCATTAATGATCTTTTATGTCAAACTTCCAATCCTATCTATACTTTTGCAGATGATAGTAATATTTGCCATTCGTATTCATTTAATCATAGACCGGATCTTCCACAGATTGTGGTTATGAGACAAAACATGAATGAATCATTAAATCTCGATCTCAAAACCGTTTCCAAATGGGGTCGTGTGAATAGAGTCGACTTTAAAGCATGAAAGACCCAGTGTTGTATGCTTAGGCATAAACGTACGGCAGATCATGTTACTTCATCTGTATCCAGGGATGATGTAAATATTTAGGAATCAGATGCTCTTGATGTTCTGGGCATGAGAATTCAATGTAATGTCCGTTGGGCAAAGCACATCTTTTAAGTGTCGAAAGAAGCATTCAAGTGCCAAGGTTTTCTAAAACGGTATAAGAGATACTTCACTCCAACTGATCTCCTCAAAATTTACACCACCTATATCCGACCAAAAATGGAATACAACTCTAATGAATGGGCCGGTTCTTCAAAGTTTATTTTGGAGCTTCTCGACTGCGTAAAAGGGAGTGCGAAAGTGCTTATCGGTGACAGTAGGGTAACGAACTCTATTGACTTACTGGAGCACCACCGCAATGTGGGTTGTATAATACTGTTCTATCGGTACTACTTTGGAATGTGTTTTTACGATATCAGGGACCTCGTTCCCGAAACACGAAGATTCTTTTGCAACACACGTCAATCCCTTAGATCACATGCAATTGTGGTTGATTATCCAGTGGACCGAACAACACACTATATAGAAAATTTGTTCTTTAGCTGTACAGTACGTATGTGGAACTCACTTCCCACAGAAGTTTTTCCTGACAGTTGCAATATAGGAAATTTTAACAACCTATTTTCCTAGTTCAAACATAATGCATAGCATAAGTATTGGTAATCTATGTAATGTATCTCCATTAGGGCACTGAAACCCTTCTACCGATTATCAATTTTTTTGGAGTATTACTAATTCGGGTGATGTTGGATAAGAAGTAACGGTACTGTTCGGTCTTTACTTGGTAATCCCTGACTATCTATCTTTCTTCTTAACTATGGAAAGTGACCTCACCGTAGCATCTCCTATGAAGCCACGTTTGACACCCGTTAAAGTAGTAAGCAAATATATGTCGCGAGTTCTCGTACTATGAAAAAGAAAAAAATATAATCAAAACTGCACCCCTTAACCGCTTGACGTATCAGTTAGCGCATCGAAGTTCGCTTCAAGCTGTTCGCACTGCAACTCACTGCAAAGTCGCAAAACGAGTCAGACTCGTGATAATCATGTTAGGCACAGAAATTGTACCACGAGTCAGACTCGTTATAAACATGTTAGGCTCAGAAATTGTACCACGTGTCAGACTCGTGGAAATACATCAAGGGGCTAATGTTGACGAATTCTTCTCCTGTTATCCTCGACTTCCAGTGGAGCATAAGGCTTCCTTCTTTATCAAACTCTATTGCGAAATGTTAGACATATGTCATTCCATGAATAATTTGCTGCCTTCAACTCCGCATAAATTGACCTTCTCCACGTTCTAGCAGGTGCAGCAACATCGTGGCCCTGCGGATTCCAACGAAGCGTTTGTCAAGCAATGTTGGTATTTAGCCTTCGAAACGTGGCAGGAATTTGGTTTGTAGCGTTTCTTCTTCTGTTATCCTTGACTCCCAGTGTAGCATAAGGCCTCAACCATCGTTTTATATCGAACTCTATTGTGAGATGTTAGGCATAAATCATTCTCAATTATAAGGAAGACTTCGGGGTGTATTTTAGAGACTTACAGCTTTATATCACACGAAAGCTAAGGGATAAATTTTACAATTTTTAGGACTTCTAACTGTTGCGAAGACATTATATTTCAGATGGGCCGAGATATAATGTCTTCGCAATAGTTAGAAGTTATTGAACTCAATACTAGGCCTGGGTTGCTGCATATCTTTCAACGAGATAGGGACTAACACTAGGCCTAAATTTAAAGCAAGGGGCCAGTGTTATGATTTTTGTTAACTTACAAGCTAAGTCGAACTGAGGCTGATTACCAAACGGTCACACTAATCTAACCTATATCAAGATCGATTGTACCAGTTTAATGTTGTATGCAAAATTATTTATTTTTGAGCCCGAATCTGGGCTTGAACTCACTGCCAGGAAGAGACTCTTCAATTACAATTTTGATATTTAGATCCAAACTCATTACCTTGAGTCAGTTTTCCTTACATTTTTTCGCAAAAGGTAATATTTAAATTTTCTTAAAATTCAAAAATCATTTAAAAAAACTCTATCCCGGGATTTGAACCCGGGCCATTCAGTTTAAATTGTCATACGTATTAACTACTTTAACAACTTATAAGTAATTCGCAGGTTAGTCATCCGCCTAGCACACCAGAGATCCCAAGTTCGATATATGTTGTAGTCATTACAAGGTAATAAATAACCAGAGTACATCTCATTACCAAAGTTTTGCTGGGTAGGTCTTACATCAAGAAGTTTTTAAAATAAAACTGTGAATTATTAAAAAATTTGTTTCCGTTCTAACAAAATTTTCTAAGTTTGTGAATATAACGATCTATGTTAATAAGTGTATACTTGTAATGTGGGATTTTTAATTTTTTTAACAAAGGAATTTGGAAAGCAATGATGGGTTCTTTCATAAAATTTTATAAAATCTTTAAAAACTTACCAAAAATCGTATTATTGGGATTCATGGCAACTTGATTTTTGGCAGCATCGCCAATCAGACGTTCAGTATCGGTGAAGGCCACATATGAGGGTGTAACACGATTGCCTTGATCATTGGCAATGATCTCGACTTTGCCATGTTGAAAGACACCAACACACGAATACGTTGTACCAAGATCAATACCAACAGCCGGAACTTTAGACATTTTTTTATTTTTTACGAATTTTTATCCAAAAACCTTTTTTTGAGATGAATTTAACAAGAACAAAAAACAAATTACATAATTTTCAAATATTTTCTAATATTTTTTCTTGATTTTATACCTTTTAAAAACTAATTCGTCTATTGCTCACAAGTGTTGGAATATAAATATCGAAGAAAATTCAAGAAGTCGAAGAAAAAGAAATTTGGAGGAGGGGAAAGAGTGTTGGCGAATTTAAAAGGCAAACCGATACAGATATAATGAGATGATTAAGAAAATTAAGACAAATGTTAAAATGCGCAGGAATTCAAGAAGTTTCTCCCTTTGCAGCTCCACAGCGTCAGTTGTTGTTTAAAATTTTTTGAAAAAATAAGTTTTAAAAACGATCTTGAGTTTTACAAAAGATTTAGACACTTTATGGTTAATAATTTGGCTCTAGGCTCTAAACTTTTTTTATTTTACTAAAAAACACTTTTTTTATTCAAAATTATTTTATTTATTTGAATTTTCTTGAAAATTCTCGACAGTTTTATAGGATTTTTCTATTTAAAATTCAGTCCGTTTATTTCATTAGCTTATTTTTAGTTCTTTATTTTTGCAGAACATTTAAATTTGATTTGATTTTTTTCTTATTTTAGTTGCTTGACTTTGTTATTTTTTTCAATTTGTAACCGAAATTTTGAATTTTTTTATTTTTCTTGTTCCGTTCCGTATTCGATCGTGGCTGCTTGTCGTTTGATAAATTTTCAGTTAATGCATTTACATTTTACATCTACATTTAGCATTTCACATTTTTCATTTAAAAACATAAAAATTACATTAGTTTTTATTTTTCACTTTTTTTCACAGATTCACAGTTTTTGAGAAGGATTTCAGTAATTGATTTTTATCATTTCAAAATGTTAAAAAACCTATTCCTTTAACACATCTCTATTTAATTTGAAATGAGTATTTATTAAAGCCCCTTTTAAACAAATTTAAGCTACGCTCCTGAACTGCATGTGTTATTACGCTACATTTTACAGTATAGAATTATGTTTGTTTTCGAATTTAGATGATTTATAGGTAATACATTTATGTGTTAATATGTATATGAATTAGGTCAGCTCACAAAAGATTACCCAAAAAAAGCTCTGAGAATTATTGTGTTCATTAAACAACTTACACTCTGATATATTAAAAGAAAGACTCGGGAAACGACCTAGCATGGGTTTAGGCTTTATTGAGTACATGACAAATCGTGCAAATAATTTCAGAAATAAGTACAAGTTTTAAGAGTTAGTACCTGGTTCACCGAGCCTTGCTCGGAGCTCTATGATAAGAATTTTGAGGCAAATTTTAAAGTTTTCATATATTTTATTTTATAAAGTAGGTACTAAAATATGTTTAAGGGAAAGACATTATACAAATATTCAGTTAATTTTGAATTATTTTATTTATTTTGTCCGATCAACATATAGTTTACATAGTTTGCATAGTTTACAGTTTAACTCATTTTGAATTATTTTTGAAATTGGTCATACCAACAGAAACCTCCGTCGACTCATGTGCAAAAACTTTGCTAATAATCATAACATGATAAAATTCACAGTTTACGATTTAATTCACTTTGAGTAATTTTCAGTGGCGCCACCTGTTGGACTTGGGTCATACCAATTAATAAACCTGCGTCGGCTTATCCGCAACAAGTTTGCTAAAGATCATAGCATGATTAAATGTACAGCTTACGATTTAATTGACTTTGAGTAAATTTCAGTGGCGCCACCTCTAGAAATTTCTTCATACCAATTAAGAGTAATTTTCAGTAGTGTCACCTGTCGGAAGTTGTTCACACTAACTAAGAAACCTTCGCCGGGTCATGCGCTACCACTTTGCTAAAGATCATAGCATGATGAAATGCACAGTTTACGATTTAATTAATTTTTAGTAATTTTCAGTGGCGCCAGTCTTCCCAAATTAAAAATATTTGCCGGCTTATCCGCATAGTCATAGTTTACTATTCTATTAAGACACATTCACTTCACACATTCACTTCTTTAAAATTTTTAACATTACTAATTTTTCCCCCTTTTATCCCCTAATTTCAAAAAAGTTCCAGATGCATGTTTGCTACTTCTTTGGTACAAATTGAAATCGGTATATTTTATTAAAACGCAGTTTACATAATGTTCCTATTCATATTACTTTTTGAGATGTTAAGTTATCATTTTATCCCTTTTTTTACCCATTTTAGCCCCAAAATAAAAAAAGTACCAAATACGTGTTTAATATTTCTTTCACATCTATAAACCGCAGTACAAAGTTCCTTTGTATATTCTTTGGTTTAAAAAGATAAGAGTGGGGAAGATAAGTGGTGGTTTAACGATTTTCGTTAACTTATCGACCATAGCTCAGCCAGTTTATATCCGATTTTATTTTTTTAACATCACATAAAAGAAAACAGATTGCGCTTTAAAATTACATATCATTTTTGATACATTTTTAAATTAAAAGTATTTTTTGTTAAGAATATCTAAAAATAACAACATTTTTCCATTTTTGTTTTTTTACTTTTGTAGCCTTTATTACTTATTCTTGTATGAAAGCTCATACAAGTTTATATCAATGTAGCAAGAGCATTTACTTCCTAATAAAAAGTGATTTTAATTTTTTAAATCAGACGAAAAATCTAAAAGTTATTAATCTTTTCATAAACTGACTTGGCCAGGTACTATGTACTAACATGGTAATACGGCATATAAACTTTTCACCAGAAATTTATCTAAAAAAAAGTATTTTCTTTGCAATCGAAAAATTTTTACTTTGGAAATAGTTATATAACATTTGGAAATGAAAATTGACATCAATAAGTAGTGCCTCGTTTTTTCTATATGGGTCGAACTAGCAAAATAAATTCTGTGGCACGACGCATTTTGTATTAAAAATATTGAAAAATTGGAATTCTGAGAGCAGGAATAAATAAAACAAAATGTCCTTTAAGGAGGCACGGAAATCAAAATAAAATATTCTAGATATTTTATCCTCAATACTAAAGTCCACTCCCAGATCTAAATATATAAACGCACCTTATATACCTAGAAAAGTTACCACGCTATACTATCAATTAGTATATCCAATGACTTTAATGAAATGATGATGGCTGATATTTCTAAAATCCTTATGTTGGGGATCAATGTAAGGTCAATACATGCAGATGTATAGCTTACTAAGCCATGGAACCGTGTATCCATAATTAATATAACAAATATAAAAGAGCATTACTTTTGCCAATGAGTACTAAGCAAAGACACTATATTTAATATAAAGATTTTGCAATACCATTCATTGATTTGCCGTATGGTCTATTTGAAAAGTCCCATAAAAAAGAGAGTGTACCGCATCTACTCTGATTTGGAAAAAACAAATAGAAACGATTATCCAAAGAGAAAGAGCTAAGGCACACACACGTGCTAATGATAAATATGTATGTTTGTTTGCACGTTTATGTGTTTTTCATTGTTGTATTATAAAGTCTTTCTACTAAGGTTTACTTATATATAGGGTTTGCAGTTCGGTTTTAACCGAAACCGAAACCTCGGATTTTTATGCCTCAAAACCGAAACCGAAAATCGTATAAAAAAACGCGGTTTTAGCTATTTATATTTTATAATTTTTTGTTGGTATTATTCAGAAATAACATTAGCTTATCATAAATTTGCACGAAACTTGTGCCTTGCAATGGACGAATGGACAAGTGCAAGGGGAAGACGGTATATTTTGTAACCTGGCACTCTGCCGTATTTTCGAAACGTGTTATTCCAAGCAAACGCAAAAACCATTAGACAAAAGCTAATGGATTTTAATATTTCACTTGATACAAACATTTGGTATTTCAAAAATTCGTCAGTTCATAATATTTTTCAAACAAGCGTTTAAAGGCATCATAATTGAATTAAGTTTACTCTTAGATTTCTGCTTCTAAAAGAAAGATTTCATGAAAGTTTAGAAAAACTATCGACATTATTTTTGCTTCATTCTATCGACTTTGAAATTGTTAATTCTTTTAAAGACTCATTGCTTTTCGTAAAAATTACTGTTGAAGCAATTTGTCGCTCGGATGCAAATATTATACAAGCTAAAGGGGCTCTGCAGTTTCGCTAAAAGAAACAAGACTTATTTAAGAAATCCGTCAAATTAAAAAAACCTGAATTAATTTATCGAATTTTAGTTTTAAATTATAAATATGAGCTTCAATAAATATACCTAATTCTTTGTTTTAATAAAATTATCTAAATTTTACTACACATTTAAATCAAAATTGTTTTATTTAAAAAACCGAAACCGGCCGGTTTTAGGTGTTTAAAAACCGAAACCGCGGTTTCTCATTTTCACGTTTTTTTGCAAACTCTACTTATATAGCAGACGCATCTGTATCTACCAAGGAGGTAAAGAAACGTATGAACAGTAGGGTAGTACATTTTTTGCACGTCGTATCCCCATGGGTCTATCTTACGATTCATATTGTTTTGATAATGAAAAGCATATTTTAATTTGGGGGAAACAAATTAGACGAGAGTCAAAAGATTTCTAAGATATTCCGTTCAAAATTTAAAACATTGCTATGTTGAATTCTATAGATTCCGAAAATATTAATTGCTCTAAAATATTAGAAAACACACTTTTTGAAATGAAATCAATAAATCTATCTTTGTTTCAACAAATAATATTATTTAATTGAAAAAAATGTTCTAATATTGAATAAACAAAGAAAAACATACAAATTCAATTTCACTTTGAAAATAGAAAGTTATTTCATTCCGAAAAAAATTCGTTTTACTTTTTCTATAGAACAGTGAAGGGCACATACACATATGCAATTTTCGATTTGTATTGTGTTTTTGCTTCATCAAGATAGAATTGATAGAATTTGTTGAGAAGAGTTTTTAAAAAAAAATCTGGAGTGTAAAAATATTTGTATGCCCTTTATAATTGACATTGTCGTAAATGTGTTTCGGCAGAATCTATTTGGCTATAACTAGTTATACTGTCACCGATAAGAGCTTTCAACCTCCCTTGTAAGCAGTCGAGAAGCTCTAAAAAAGACTTTGAAACACCGTCCCATACATGAGAGTTGTATTCCATTTTTAGTCGGTGATCATTCCATTTTTATGGTGATCAGTTGGAGTAAAGCATCTCTTACACTGTTTCAGAAAACCTAGGACTTGAATGATTCTTTCGATACTTAAAATATGTGTTAAGTCCAACGGTCATTGCATTTAACTCTCATGCCCAAAAGCATTTGATTCCTGATTATTTATACCATCCACGGATACAGATGAAGTAACACGTGCATTTATGCGTAAGCATGCTACACTGAGTCTTGCGTGCATTAAAGTCGACTCTATTCGCATGACCTCATTCGAAAATGGTTTCAAAATCGAGATTTAATCATTCATCCGTGTTTTACCTCAAAGCCACGATCTTATGCGAGTATTCTCTAATGTCGTAGGTCAAGCTTTAAACGATTTTCCTTTACTTGGTCTTTCCATAGTTTTTATTCTAATTTTATCTTTTTCATAGTAATTGTTTTTTCTTTCAGGAGTGGGTTACTAGCCCTATATCCTAACCCATATTTTTTATCGTTCTTGTGGGAGGACTTGCGGTACATGTTAGCTCACTACATTAACGTATATTAACGTAGTTCTCCGGGTGATACCACGAGGAGCTTAGTGTCCACAGTTGAGATGATGGATAACTTAGATAAGCCTTATCTTGGGCTTACTAAGACCAATTAGATTCGTTGCTTGGTATCCAACATCCCCTATATCACCCAAGAAGAAGATCAGGTCTATGATTAAATGAATACGAATGGCAAATGTTACTGTCAACTGCAATAGATAGGATTAGAAGTTTGACTTAGAAGGTCATTAATGAAGAAGAAAGAACAGAGCCTTACGGTTTCCCAGAATTGATCTTGAACTCGTTTTGTGAGATCCCATTTGCAACAACTTCTAAAGTGCGATCCCTGAGGAAGCTCTTTATAAATGAAGCATATGACTTTTTGTACTTGAGGTTCATCCCCAGCGTTACCGCTAACAAATTTGAAAAAGTCGCAGAAAAAGTCGCTTTTTACAAAAAAAGTCGCACAAAAAGTCACTTTCAATAAAAAAAAGTCGCACACTTTTTTATAACATTTTTTTTTTTTTTGAACAAAACATTATAAAACAATTCATACTTGAAAAGATATTATATATATTCAAAAATCAAACAGTTTTAATTCCTATAAAACCGATTTTTAACTCGAATAACTTTTGTTCTCTTAGGTGTTCGGAAAATCTAATTACAGATTTGAACTCCTAAGTCTACAGGTATATTTACCACAAAATCTTAGTGGCGCAAGTTTTCAGTTCTTAGCGTAATTGGGATGCAAATTTCAAAAACGCAAAAAAAATCGAATGAAGCATTTTCGTTTTTTTCATATTTCGTCTTCTTTTTTCGTTTCATTTGGACCCAGTCGTTATTTTATGAAATAGACACCATACTTGGGGAATGAATTCATTGCACTATAAGTTTTAATTTCGTCATTCAAATACTACTTAATGGCTGCCAAAATTTAATCACGTTTTCGAAACTTTTAAGTTTTTTTTTGCATATTTTTCGGCCCCTTCAATGAATTCCTAAAAAATGGATAAGGATTGGCAGATCTTTCAGTTGTGCATCGTTTGATATATATCTCATTTATGTGCTGCATGTTGATATAACATACGACAAATATGTCTAAAACTTCCAAACTACCTCGTAAACTGCGTTTTTGCCATTTAACACCTAAAAGCAAAAGCACACCAAAAAATCATTTTTTGCTAAAATTGTATGATAATTTTGAAAATCGTGCAAAATATTAAATATTGCTTTTAATGGTTTTAGATAGCAAACTGAGACCAAAGTGATGGCATTTATACTTAAGTTACAATAATTTTTGGGAATTTTAGTTGAGATATTGAATATGGGCTAAAAATAAAAATTTTAAATAATTTTCTAAAAAGGTGTCAAAAGTCGCACAAAATTCGAAAAAGTGGCAAAAAAGGGCCATGGAAGAAAAGTTGCAGGTTGCGTCGCAGGCCACCTAAAAAGTCGCAAATTGCGACTTTAGTCGCATAACGGTAACGCTGTTCATCCCTAGGCAGCGAAAACCATAGAATGTGTGACGTATACTTAATATAATGCAGACATATTATTCGATATTAATCATACGAACCCTATAATTAAACTCAAATCACAATTATCAGATATTTATTTTTTATTTTACACACATAAGTCACTTTTAAAGCTAATGGATAAACTGCTATTTTAGAAATACATATTTTTTCATATTTTCACTTTCATTGCTAAAATGAAATTATTTATGTTTTTTTTTTAATATTTCACATAATTTTGAATGTTCAACACCTGTGAGTCATTCATTCATTCATTTAGTTGTAAGAACCAATCACACACATACATACAAACATACATACATTCTTATATTTTTTATGATTTTGAATGTCGGTCAAAGACTTGTGTTTAAAACACATTTGTATCAGTGTCAAAACAACTTCCGCCCATTGCCAAATTTAGTTTTTGTTTGCAAAATTTATTTATAATTTATATAGATAAACAGGTTTTTTAAATAATAGTGGTAATTATTCATAGTGCAATTCTGTTTTTTATTCTACTATATTTATTTCGACTCACGACAATTTGTTCATAAGCTTGTATTTGACATAGTTAAATGGAATTATACTTATTTAATATATTTCACAACAAAAGCACTACTTCCTATTCTCAAAACTATTATACTTCCTATTCTCAAAAGCGACGAGGCACAGAAAGATCTTTGAGCTGAGATTAATTTTATTTTCTTTACGGCAATTCATTCCTCAAGTCTTAAGAATCTGGAGTAATGACAAAACTACTCAGGGGTGTCATAGAAAGCAATTTTATTGGTATTGGTTTTGAAAACGACAAAAAAATTAACTTGGTGTCATTAATTCCAATATTCTAATTTTAATGTTCGAACAACAATTTCTATTGGTTTTTTGTCACAGAAACCAATATTATTGATTTGGTATTGGAAGTAAACCAAACAGCTGACAGTTAAGAGATTTCATTTTAAATTGATCTACCTATATAAAACAAAGGCGTTACGATGTAAAGATCCACTAAGAACGAATTTTTGAAAATTCTAGTGGGGAGTAAAAAAAGGGGAAAATTCAGTAACGCTATAATTGCCAAACAAAAAACAAATAAGAGTGTTATATTCGACTGTGCCGAATCTTATATACCCACCATCAAGTTGTTCGAGAGTGAAGCCAATTCAAAATGTTGACCAAATGAGGTACTGTTGATAAAATATTTGGACTAAATTCGGTTGTCGTAGTATAGTTAGTATAGTTCAATATTTAAAGGTATCGGGTGGTTAAATTTCAAGGGCCGATGTTGATTTTAAATAAAACACAAACTATTTAGGAAATTATTGTAATTTTATTTTATTATGATATATTGGTATTACTCAATTATGTGTGGAACAAAATATCGGCCAAATGGGCGCCACAACCACGGCGGCACACCTTCATCCGATGGTATAAATTTTCGATGACCCTGAGGCATAATGGAGGTTCTATGCCGTTAATGTGCCGAATTATCTCATCCTTTAGCTCGACGTACACCTTTTCTTTCAAAAAAAACCCAAAGAAAAAAGTCCAACGGTGTCAAATCACATGATCTTGGCGGCCAATTGACATCGCCATTACGTGAGATAACACGACCATTGAATTTGTTGCGCAAAAAAGCCATTGTTTCGTTAGCTGTGTGGCAAGTGGCACCGTCCTGCTGAATCCACATATCGTCCACATCCATATCTTCCAATTCGGGCCATAAAAAGTTCGTTATCATCTCACGATAGCGAACACCATTGACAGTAACTGCCTGACCGGCCTCATTTTGGAAAAAATACGGTCCGATGATGCCGCCAGCCCATAAACCGCACCAAACAGTCACTCTTTGTGGGTGCAATGCGTGAGAGGTGCAATTGTTGGGCACTACGATGAGTTGAGGTGGACGGCACTTCATCCACACTATCGCAAACAGCAGCAATATTTTCTGCAGTACGAGCATGCACTGGTGTTCTCACATCTTCTACAGACACGGTTTGCTCAAATTTTTCCACGATTTTTGCGATTGTACGCACATTTGGACGATCAAATTGACCAAAAATATCTAAGTGATTTCCCTAGTATCTACTTTGCAAAAAATTTTGTCCCATAACCGCGTATAGTTTTACGTTAAATTCTTTTCATTGTGCTTAATATATAGTTAAAATAAACATGTTGATAGTAGCAGTCGGCAGGTCCATATATTTTGTTAGGAGATAATAATACCGTATATAAAGTCTGGACTTATAATGGATTGATAGATATCTAATTTCGTAGGTGCAATCTTAATATACTGAATGTACCTCCAAATCTTTTAGATTGTAGATATAAAAAGTGGATGTTATATATATGAAAACTATAGCCAAATGCTGACCGATTGTCATAAATATACTGGCTGGTATTTATTTAATGTTTATTTGTGCAAAATTTAGTGGCCATAGCTGTCATAGTTTATAATTTAATAGCTTTTAACTGGCCTCTGCTAAATTTTTTTTTTTTGGTTTCCGGGAGTGTTTTTTATATGAAAGCTATAGTCAAATATAGACCGATTCCTATAAAATTTGATATACTGACTAATAGTTGCATAAAACTTCCCTATTATAAATTTAGTCGTCATAGCTATTACAATTGTATTCAATTTATCAGCATTAATGTGTTTCCCGGGGCGGGGTTATATGGGAGCTCTAACTAAATGTGAACCGATTTTGTCCAACACTAATTTATGAACATTCCTCGGATCATGCGCAACAACTTTGCTAGAGACTATAGAGTGATTTAATGCACAGTTTACGATTTAATTAACTTAAAGCTATTTTGTGGCGCCACCTGTCGGAAAATGTTCATACCAAATTAGTAATGTTCGTCGGTTCATGCTCAACAACTTTTCTTAAGATCATAAGAAGATCAAATGCATAGTTTACTATTCTATAAGAGACATACAGACAGGCAAGCATATAGGTTGGCATCTTCACTCGGAGACCTTTGGGTCCATTGTAATCCTTTCCGAAAGTATAGAACGATAGCGGAAAGAGAAAGAAGAGAAGAGTGAAGTATCTAAATAGTGTTAGAGATAGAGTTAGGGAGCCGTAAAGAAGAGAAGTGGCATCTAAAACGCTACCCTAGGGATAGAGGCTATATATCTAAGCCATCTGAATCCCAATATAAAACCTACAACGTCAATCAGTTCGCACTGCTGCATGTCGCCCAGTTTCTCATGGAATCTATTACATAGAAATTTAAGTCTCTGGTTTTGGAGCATAGGACAAAGGCAGAGGATAGTCTGCAAATGTCCTGAATTGCTCCATCCCATCTATTTAGCCTAGAATTCAGGGCGCAGTGGCCAGTGAGAAAACCTATGCATTTCCTAAGACTGGTTCTGCCAAGACCTAGCAAGAACTTGGTATTGCGTATATTTAAGTCGGGCCAATAGGTCCTAGATATTGTGCAAGTGGCCAAGTTATGCCAGTTCTTAGCTATTTCCTCACTGATCCAAGACTTAATGTCCAAAAAAAGGTGACATATAGGTATCTCTGTCACCGCGGGCATCAGTTCCAGGCTCTAGCCATGTCTTGCGACTTCGTTAGCAGTTTTATTGCCTTCGAAGTCGCAATGACTAGGAACACAGCAAAGTCTAACCCTACATTTAGCTGACAAACTGATGATAGCTAATCTACACGACTTTACTAGTTTTGAGGTTATACTACATCCTTTCAGTGCTTTTACAGCAGCCTGGCTGTCAACGTAGATTGTCACCTCGCTATTTTCAGGAATGTCGTAAGAAATGAGCTAAGTGGCTTTTAAAATGGCAAAGATTTCTGCCTAAAATACACTACACTTTTCTTTAAGCCTGTAAGATTTCCTAATTATATGATCCTCTAAGAAAATACCCGCACCAGTGCCGGTTTCCATTTGAGAGCCGTCTGTGAAGATCGAGTTCCCCTCAAAGAGCGATTGACGATTATCCCAGCTGGTCCTATCAGGAATAACGACCTCTGGTACGGAGCCGAACCAAAGTTCCTTGACTAAGTAGTCAGATACAGGTGAACCTGACACGAGTATGCTGGCGTGTCCTGCCTGCCCGTACCTAAGTATACCTGACTCATGCAGCCTTGATAGACACCTAGTTGCTGCTCCCTCTATGAATTGATGCAAAGGAATAGAGACTGCATCACGTCTAAGGCCGCCGAGGAATGCTCCTTAGGGCACCAGTAATACCTAGGCTCCTACATCTTTGAACTTTGCTCAATAGAATAAGAAAGGAGACTTTATTTACCGATTCCCACCATACTGCGCACCCGTACGTTAGAACTGATCTTACAATGGTCGTGTATATTCAGTATACTACCATTGGGTTTAGTCCTAACTCAACCCCATTAAGTAGTGGAAGTTTGAAATTATCAACCTCCTGGAGAATAAATTAAGTTTACTTTTAGCTAAAATGCACGTTCGTACCTTGTCGCCAGTATTTGGTGTATATTAAGTGCAGAATGTGACCATTAGTTCGCATACCTTGTTTCCGCGGATCCAAGGCTCCTGAACTAAGGCCACGTCTACATTTGAATCGATAAGAAGTCTTGTCATTTCGGCTGAAGCTGTTTCACAGTGTGTTACGTGTCTATTTCGGATACTGAGCGGCCATCGATTAGCTCAGAAGCATGCAACCATTCGGGCGTAGATTTTGTTGTGACCCTCGCTCAAATCCCAAGACCGTACCAAAAATTGAACTATAGTCAAAACAAACATACAGAACTTAAACACAACAACAACGACACCAACATAATGAGAGAAAGATGGTATTCTCCTACCGCCCATTCCCCAACCATGGTCACTTTCATCCATGAATACAATAATAGTGACCCCATAAACCGATTTACCTCACCACTTTCAGTCTTTTCCTACCCCTTAGGAATGATTCTTACTCGATTTTTTTCATATTAGAATAATTATAACATTATTTATTTAAATAGCTTAAAACTAGTTAGAAATACTAAGAAATATAAAATACAAACAAAAGGAAATGAAGATATTAAAGAAAACAGAAAAAAAAACACAAAGTTAATTAGAGATAGTTAAAAGAAATCAAATTACTCCTTTTTTTTTTACTGAGTGTTTTTGCACCCAACTCGTGTTCTTAAAGAAAAACTACTCACTGTTGTTTTAGCTCTTCACTCCGAGCCTTTATTACCAAATTTTAAAACAACCTGACCTGAGAGAGCTCTCTAAAATCGGATATATATATTAGGCTAATTTCCCCAAACAAAATACTATACGGTGAGCAAATTTTCTATATAAGACTTCTTTTTCCTTTTTTTTTAAACCGCAATTTGATTACTTCCTTTTTTTTTTTTAAGAACAAATAACTTAGACTATAACATTTAACCTACAACTTACGAATAACTTAATACTAGTTTTCTCTATGTATTTCGCTTCCCTTTTCTTTACTTGTGATTAGAATTTAAGTTTAGCAAACGATTTCAAATTTAGCACACAGAGACCTTATTTTTTTAAGATTTCCTTATTTTTACAGGCTTTACTTCGTTATATTTTTTTTATATGGCTCTTTTAAGAAAATGCACGTTACAATTTTGGTTACCTGGTGAATACTTCTCAAGGTTCTCTTAGCAAGGATATTTATTCTTCTATACCCATAAGACCAGGATACTCATAAAAGTTTTCAGGAGAACTTGATGGAAGCTTCTCTAAGGTATAATATTTTAGTCCTGCTCCAGAGATAGATCTTCCAACTTTAGAAACATAAATTTATGTCACTAAACAAATATTATATTTAAAAAAAAAAAGACTTACGTTCTCCTGTTTCCTTATTAAAATTTCGTGCAACAAGAATAATTTTTTGCTTTAAATTTAGCCTTGTAATTATTTGTAGTATCATAAAAATAACTCTAGGCAATCTAGAAATTAAAAAAAAAATGTATTATTCGACGAGAATCTAAACCATTTTTCCAAAATCTTACTTATTTTCTCCGATACAAAAGTTATTTAAACTGGTTAAACGAAATAATTATCTTTACTTTTAATTCAAAAGGTCTATTTATAAACAAATTCCGCAATACTATTTTAAAACAACTTTCTTTATTTTATCAAAATTAAATTTTATTTCTCTTTGTAACTTGCACTGACACTGCTGTTTCGTCACAAATCTACTTTTTTAATGGTTCCCTCATTAGTACTAGGCCTTTATATAGCCCCCATGACTTTGTACTTAGCTTCCAATGAGCCATTTCTTTTTTATTTATTTTTGCGCCCACTTTTATGTATATAACTTATCTCTTTCAAAGAAACTATTTGTCCCTCTTTCATCGAACCATATCATACCCCGCCTAAAATTCAAAAAAAACTTTTCAAACTAAACCGAAAATTCATTCAGAAAAACCCATTACTACATACCGCCTTATTATTCCATACAACTCATACACCAGTAAAAACCAAACACTTCCCAAC
This sequence comes from Stomorhina lunata, assembly GCA_933228675.1. Taxonomy (NCBI): domain Eukaryota; kingdom Metazoa; phylum Arthropoda; class Insecta; order Diptera; family Rhiniidae; genus Stomorhina; species Stomorhina lunata. Next base: position 96,440,224 of record OW121742.1, on the reverse strand, counting down.
ACCTTAACAAACCTAATATTGCACATGTTAAGTGATTCTATTGACAGCCAAACAAGAAGAACGTGTTTAGAATCCACATTTTAAAAGAAATCGCAATTTCGCATAAACAAAAATAGTACTTGCATTAATTGCAATATTTTTTTGGCTTCGGCCAATATACAGCGTGAACATTACAAAACAGACTGGCATCGTTCCAATCTCAAGCGACGTGTGGCTGAATTGCCTCCGGTCACTGCCGAGGAGTTCCAAGCTCGTGTTATACACAGGCGTTGTGCCGAGGCCACAGCCAAAGAGGAGAGTCAAATGAGCTTGTATTGCAATGCGTGTCACAAACAATTTGGTAACCAAAAGGCTCATGATAATCATTTAAATAGCAAGAAACACAAGGATAATTTGGTCAAGTTTGAAAAGGAAAATCAAGGTGAATAAAAAGAGATTACCACTAAATCTCTAATACAACAAAGACCACCTCCTGCCTAACAGCTGCCGTCCAGGGCAAGGGCAAATTTGCCTTAAAACAAGTAGCACAGGCAGATGAAATGGGAGAGGACGATGATGATGACTATGAGGATGTTGAAGATGATGAGGATGGGCTCATTGAACCGGGACACTCGTGAAGCCCAAGAAACTATTGCCGAAACTGAATACATTCGCGCTATAAAATTTACATTTGATGGTGACATTGATTTATGTTTACGTTTGTTCATGGAACTTCTTCCAAATCCAAGTACTAAACGAGAACATACAAAACAAGTAAGAAAGTGCTATAGTCGGTCAAGGCCGACCACACGATACCCTTCATACAAACATTTTGTAAAAAAAAAATTATATATTTCAGATACTTCCGTCACTTGGACTTATATGACAGCTACTGTCGAATGTGGATCCATTATCTTGAAATTCGGCAAATTGATTACAGTTGTTACAAAAATGATGTATACAAAAAAAATACACTTAAAATTCCCATTATCTTCAGATTTACGAGCGTTTTAGTGAATTTTGTCTCAGTTAGTGCGTTTTGACAGTAGAGTTTGTATGGGAGCTATGGTCAAATGTGGACCGATTTCATCAAAATTCTATACACTGATTTTAGTTTACGTAAGCAGTATTTGTTGTGAATTTCATCAAAAAAATATTGATATTTGTGGTTAATATATCAATTCCGTTAAGTGTATATTAGTAAGTACTAAATTTCATCAAATTATCTTTGAAGTTACGTTATATGATAACGAGCTTACAGCCAGTATCATTTCTTTATCGGAGGCCAACGCAACAAAACACCAGATTTGTAACGTAAAGTGGGTAAAGATGGTGTGCGTGGCTTAGTGAAGTTTATGCTCAAAAACGTGGGGAACTCTCACGCCCTGAAGTCTTAACAGCCGGGCACAATAAAAATATAGGCACGTTATAACGTTTTTAATTTGATATATATATTTTTTTGCTAATTTAACCTTTTCCTTACAGGTACTATCAATATGAAGTTATAGATCATTCTTATTAGATGTTGTTATTATATTTAGATAAGTATTCATGAATGAATTTGCGCTTTTATTTAAGAAATTTACTTTGTGTTATTTTTTTATCTTTACAGGTGCTTAAAGTACGAGCCAAAAAAAAAACATATCAACAACATGTATAATTAACATACAGGTAGGACTATAATATAATAAAAGGATATGTGTATATTTACGGACAGTACAATGTGATAAAATCAGGTAATAGGTGCTTATATTCGGTATATTCAGAAAAACTACATTGACGCTACAACAAAAAATTGTGTAAAAAGAAATATTTTTAGATCGTCAAGTTGTATTTCTTATATCCTAATATTGCACTTTATCAAAAAAAATGTTATCACAGGTCTGTTCCAATTATCACTATATCTTTATATCTTTAGCGTGATATATACCAATAGATTTCCCTTGTAGGTTTTCTAATTCGTACATATTATTTCCTATGGGTTTTGAAATCCTACATTTAATAAATTTTTTGCAAAACTTTGCATTGCGATTTTTTTCAAAGTCACTTAAGATATTGTTGCGCCTAAAAACTTCTTGTCCCGGCACAAATTTGGTAACACGAGCTCGTTTATTATAATGCTTTGCACTTTTTTCATAGGCCTTATGTAAATTTTCTTTAATTTTTTCTCTTATCAGTTATGTTATAGTGGGTCTTTAGATGATCTAAACGGAATATGAAATCATCGACCGACATAGACTTATTGTCGAAAACCAATCCTAATTTGTCCATCCTGATTTGCCGAAAATCAAAATTCCCGTTTCCGGTCTGATTTACACTGTTACTACTGTTCATCGAACGATTGGCATTTACCGAAGGAGGTGGATAATTTGGCACAAAATTATACAACGGCAATGGATTTCGTGGCGGAATTCTATCAGCCACTATGTTGCTTGATGGGCAAGATTGCATATTATTTCCTGTAGTGGTTGGATTTGGTGTTGCCGACTGTGGAGCGGTAATTTTTGACAGGCTCTGAATAGCTGCCGCCAATTCGCTCATCGTCTTCTTAACATCCGCCATCTCTTCCTGAACCATTTTCCTAACCTTGTCTTCCAAAGATCGCTGGACACTTAAGGCTTCATCAGCGACCATTTCTCTTACCCCCGGGCCTATATTCTCATTTAAATTATCGTTCACCTGAGGATTACTATTTATCACACCAGATTGCTGATTGACTGTGGTGTTAGTTGGACGTGATGACGTTGTCATTATGGTGTTAGATAAGTCAATAAAGTGAGCACCTAGATCACTATTATTATTTGGATTTGACATGTTTGGAATTTTTTGCAGTTTTGGTTCTGGTGGATATGTGGACCTATTCAAATCAAATTCTGGTAATCTTGTTCTCTTTCTGTTATTTTGAATTTCTACAGATCTTCTGCCTAATTCACTACTATTTTCTTTCTTTCTAGTTTGATTTCTGGTCTGGACATTCATCACCAAATACGAGAATTAGAAACGAATCTGCTTCCTATAGCCAAAAGTATGTATTTCACAATCGTCTAATACTATGATTTGCAAAAAAAAAAAATACTAATATTAACTAGAATAAATAATACTAAGTAATAGGAACAATACACATAAAAATAATACATAAAAAAAAAGGAAAAAGTTGTAAAAAAAAAATGATATATCAAAAATAATAAATAAACATACATAAAACTAAAATGACAAAAAAATATATATCTAAGACTAATTTTCCACCTATGTATCTAAAAAAATACAAAAAAAAATACTGAAAATAACTCGGAACGAAACGCTTAAATAATTGGAAACGAAAATGATATGACAGAATCTATATTTATAAGGGGCGGTGAAAGAAAGTGGTGGTATTATCGGCAGATTTTGGCACTCTACAAAAAGAGCATTACGTTCGGTGTCTCAATCATAATTAATAAAAAAAATGGAATTTTTACACATTGCTGCTAATTTATTTAACAACAGAGAACTGTGCAAACTCGAATATATTTGTTACATCAGACCTCAAGATCTCGTCCTAAGCGGCTAACGAAATATATTCTTGTTTGCAGTAGGTTTGTAAAAAAAATTTTACTTTAATTGTTTAAAATTTATAAAAAAAAAACAAATTCATTACAAAAAAAAAGCTCTCAATTTCAAGAAACGCTTATGAAAAATGTATTTTTTTAAAGGTTCATTTGAGATACATATAAAAATAACTATTATTCTTATTATCATCCTGTACAACAGACTTCTGGATATATTTTCCTGAACGGCTACAATCAGTTTCAAAGAATAATATTCATTTCTAAATGATTTCGGGCTATTTTAAAAAAATGTAAATAGTCTATTGCTTTGTGTGTAGTTGTTATACACAAAAAAAATATTGTTGTTTTGGTGATGTATTGCTACATGAACACAAAAACAACCATTTAAACCATTGGGCGCCATATTGTTACGTGTCTATTTCGGATACTGAGTGGCCATCGATTAGCTCAGAAGCATGCAACCATTCGGGCGTAGATTTTGTTGTGACCCTCGCTCAAATCCCAAGACCGTACCAAAAATTGAACTATAGTCAAAACAAACATACAGAACTTAAACACAACAACAACGACACCAACATAATGAGAGAAAGATGGTATTCTCCTACCGCCCATTCCCCAACCATGGTCACTTTCATCCATGAATACAATAATAGTGACCCCATAAACCGATTTACCTCACCACTTTCAGTCTTTTCCTACCCCTTAGGAATGATTCTTACTCGATTTTTTTCATATTAGGATAATTATAACATTATTTATTTAAATAGCTTAAAACTAGTTAGAAATACTAAGAAATATAAAATACAAACAAAAGGAAATGAAGATATTAAAGAAAACAGAAAAAAAAACACAAAGTTAATTAGAGATAGTTAAAAGAAATCAAATTACTCCTTTTTTTTTACTGAGTGTTTTTGCACCCAACTCGTGTTCTTAAAGAAAAACTACTCACTGTTGTTTTAGCTCTTCACTCCGAGCCTTTATTACCAAATTTTAAAACAACCTGACCTGAGAGAGCTCTCTAAAATCGGATATATATATTAGGCTAATTTCCCCAAACAAAATACTATACGGTGAGCAAATTTTCTATATAAGACTTCTTTTTCCTTTTTTTTTAAACCGCAATTTGATTACTTCCTTTTTTTTTTTAAGAACAAATAACTTAGACTATAACATTTAACCTACAACTTACGAATAACTTAATACTAGTTTTCTCTATGTATTTCGCTTCCCTTTTCTTTACTTGTGATTAGAATTTAAGTTTAGCAAACGATTTCAAATTTAGCACACAGAGACCTTATTTTTTTAAGATTTCCTTATTTTTACAGGCTTTACTTCGTTATATTTTTTTTATATGGCTCTTTTAAGAAAATGCACGTTACAATTTTGGTTACCTGGTGAATACTTCTCAAGGTTCTCTTAGCAAGGATATTTATTCTTCTATACCCATAAGACCAGGATACTCATAAAAGTTTTCAGGAGAACTTGATGGAAGCTTCTCTAAGGTATAATATTTTAGTCCTGCTCCAGAGATAGATCTTCCAACTTTAGAAACATAAATTTATGTCACTAAACAAATATTATATTTAAAAAAAAAGACTTACGTTCTCCTGTTTCCTTATTAAAATTTCGTGCAACAAGAATAATTTTTTGCTTTAAATTTAGCCTTGTAATTATTTGTAGTATCATAAAAATAACTCTAGGCAATCTAGAAATTAAAAAAAAAATGTATTATTCGACGAGAATCTAAACCATTTTTCCAAAATCTTACTTATTTTCTCCGATACAAAAGTTATTTAAACTGGTTAAACGAAATAATTATCTTTACTTTTAATTCAAAAGGTCTATTTTTAAACAAATTCCGCAATACTATTTTAAAACAACTTTCTTTATTTTATCAAAATTAAATTTTATTTCTCTTTGTAACTTGCACTGACACTGCTGTTTCGTCACAAATCTACTTTTTTAATGGTTCCCTCATTAGTACTAGGCCTTTATATAGCCCCCATGACTTTGTACTTAGCTTCCAATGAGCCATTTCTTTTTTATTTATTTTTGCGCCCACTTTTATGTATATAACTTATCTCTTTCAAAGAAACTATTTGTCCCTCTTTCATCGAACCATATCATACCCCGCCTAAAATTCAAAAAAAACTTTTCAAACTAAACCGAAAATTCATTCAGAAAAACCCATTACTACATACCGCCTTATTATTCCATACAACTCATACACCAGTAAAAACCAAACACTTCCCAACACCTTAACAAACCTAATATTGCACATGTTAAGTGATTCTATTGACAGCCAAACAAGAAGAACGTGTTTAGAATCCACATTTTAAAAGAAATCGCAATTTCGCATAAACAAAAATAGTACTTGCATTAATTGCAATATTTTTTTGGCTTCGGCCAATATACAGCGTGAACATTACAAAACAGACTGGCATCGTTCCAATCTCAAGCGACGTGTGGCTGAATTGCCTCCGGTCACTGCCGAGGAGTTCCAAGCTCGTGTTATACACAGGCGTTGTGCCGAGGCCACAGCCAAAGAGGAGAGTCAAATGAGCTTGTATTGCAATGCGTGTCACAAACAATTTGGTAACCAAAAGGCTCATGATAATCATTTAAATAGCAAGAAACACAAGGATAATTTGGTCAAGTTTGAAAAGGAAAATCAAGGTGAATAAAAAGAGATTACCACTAAATCTCTAATACAACAAAGACCACCTCCTGCCTAACAGCTGCCGTCCAGGGCAAGGGCAAATTTGCCTTAAAACAAGTAGCACAGGCAGATGAAATGGGAGAGGACGATGATGATGACTATGAGGATGTTGAAGATGATGAGGATGGGCTCATTGAACCGGGACACTCGTGAAGCCCAAGAAACTATTGCCGAAACTGAATACATTCGCGCTATAAAATTTACATTTGATGGTGACATTGATTTATGTTTACGTTTGTTCATGGAACTTCTTCCAAACCCAAGTACTAAACGAGAACATACAAAACAAGTAAGAAAGTGCTATAGTCGGTCAAGGCCGACCACACGATACCCTTCATACAAACATTTTGTAAAAAAAAAATTATATATTTCAGATACTTCCGTCACTTGGACTTATATGACAGCTACTGTCGAATGTGGATCCATTATCTTGAAATTCGGCAAATTGATTACAGTTGTTACAAAAATGATGTATACAAAAAAAATACACTTAAAATTCCCATTATCTTCAGATTTACGAGCGTTTTAGTGAATTTTGTCTCAGTTAGTGCGTTTTGACAGTAGAGTTTGTATGGGAGCTATGGTCAAATGTGGACCGATTTCATCAAAATTCTATACACTGATTTTAGTTTACGTAAGCAGTATTTGTTGTGAATTTCATCAAAAAAATATTGATATTTGTGGTTAATATATCAATTCCGTTAAGTGTATATTAGTAAGTACTAAATTTCATCAAATTATCTTTGAAGTTACGTTATATGATAACGAGCTTACAGCCAGTATCATTTCTTTATCGGAGGCCAACGCAACAAGTGGTGTAGGTTCAACTGCACCACCAGCAGCTTCCTTGGTTCCACTTGTTTAGAATATCTAAACTTGAGGGCGCCAAGACTGAATTTGACAATACCCCTTGCCGATTCTATTTTCTTGAAGGATTCCAGATCCTTAGAAAATTTGAAATCCTTCCCCTTATTTTCCTTTCAACTTGTGGGAGATATAACCTTCCACTACGTTGTAAGGAAATCGTTCTGCTTCTGCAAGGCAGACAGTATGGTTTCCGTGGCCCTAACAGGGAACCACACCGACAGAACTCGTCTCAAGGGTAACTTGGAGGCTTCTACTACATCAAGTTTGGCAGACTGGCAAAGGTCGCCGCAGCCCGATAGAGGGTTGCTCATCACTAGACCTTGCCCTCTTAACGCTGGGGATCTAGGGATTTGCAGCCCTCTGTCACCTTGACTGTGGCGGTGGAGCCACCACAGCGTCCTGCCGACCGAACTGTCCTTTCGAGTAAACTGGGACTTCCAGAGGTGGATCAACCTGAGCCACCCTCTCCTCCGATCCAACAGACACTGACGTGGATGCCGCTGCTTCCTGATATGGAGTCGAGACCTTATCAGTAACGACCACCCTATCAGGAGTCAACGGGACCAGCTCCGCTACTTGTTTAGTATCGGCGGATTTGATAGGTTCAGTCTGATCCATCTGATCTTCCTTTTCTACCCCAAGTGATTCGTCCCGATTCGCTTCCCCCTCTGAGTCAAGAGGCGTAAGGTAGGTTCGTCCTTGTCCGTGTAGTTCTTGTCCGTGTCGATTTGTTTTAATACTTAAGTTTCCTTACTTTTCCATAATGGAGTTTTTTTTAATTTCAAATCAATCATAATTGTCATTGCTGCATCGAACATGAAAAATAAATTCTCACATTTAAAAATAACGGATATTTTAGTTTTTCTATTATTTTTTAAACTCTTGTACTCATGTTACACTAACAGAATAACCGGCCGTAACATTTCCCCCTGGTAACAGCACAAGTGACAAATCAACACACACATCTACTGACAAATCAAATTTTGTTTATCAGCTGTTGTACAAATAAGTACTGGCAACGCTAGTTAGTTTTAAAGCACTAAAATAAAATATTAAAAAAAACTGAAAAATAACTATTATTTTGCTCTTATCAATAAAATAAATTTTAATTGTTTTAGTTGCAAATAATCTGGCTCAATGCTAAATAACAATTAAATATTTATTAAGATAACATTTACTAATACCCGAAAAATTCCTATTGAAAACCAAATTATAGTTTCCCGTTATTTTTAAAATCGCTGAAAGTGATAACAAAATCTCTTCCTTAACATTACCGCAGCTGATCCAAGAATTCTGAAGAAAATTTTCTGTACTTTTTTTAGTTAAAGACTATTTCCGTTTTTAATTAAGAAAATTTTTAATTTTGTAACTAAAACTAGAAATGTATTAATTAATTAAAGTATAAAATTAAACACACAATTAAAAGCATTTAGCGTGAAGCAACAAAATAACTTAAAGGCAAAATGGTAAGTAGAGGAATAATCGGAAGAAAAAAAGTGAACTTTTGGAAAATGTGTTGCCGAGCATTATGAATTATGAACCAAAAATAGAATTTGACCCAAAATTTTCTGGGGGGTTTAAAATTAAAAACAATGTGCCTAAATAGAATTTTAATTGCAGGCGATTCTGGGAGCTCAACTGGTCATTACATTGATTATGGTCAGTGTAATACAAAAATTAAATCCACATTTTTCTTTTGCCAAATGGATTTTGTGCTCGACCGGCCTCTATCGTTACTTATATCCCACCGACGATGAGCTAAGAACAAAGGCTGGTGTGCCCAAGGAGAAACCTCAAAAAGGTGGTTATAAGGGTCACAAAAATCATCAGAATGGCTCAGCTAATTACAAGGAGGGACAATTTCACATACCACGCAGCATAGATATCGAATTGGAAACCACTCCTGTTGTTGCTAAGGACGTTGTTTATTTGAGGTATTTTACTGAATACCAATGGTTGGTGGACTTCAGTGTTTATGCTGCCCTTGTTTATATAATTTCAGAGGTGAGTCTTTCTAATCATATCTTTTCTCATTAATATGTTAATTAATCTTTGTTTTTTTGTTAAATTTTTAGGTTTATCATTATTTCGTTCCTCTTAAGAACGAGGTCAACTTGAGTATGGTTTGGTGTTTGTTGGTTATATTCTTTTCCATGTAAGTTATTTTTTGATTTTGTTATTTAAAATTGAGGTTCTTAAATGTTATTTTGTTTTTTTTTTATATTTCAGTAAATTGCTGTCCTCGTTGACTGTTTTATACTTCCAAAGTGATGAATCTATTGGCGAACGTTCCATGGTTATTGTTGCTTGTTTGGTTTATCTTTTAATAGCCATGATTGTTTTAATCATAGATGAAAGCATATTGGAGACAGGTTTGGAGGATGCTTATGCTAGCTTTAACTCAAGTGCCTCTAAGTTTTTGAACGAACAAGGATTACAGTCGTCGTAAGTATAAAAATAAAATTAAAAGTATTATATGCAAAATCGGTGATTTACTCGGCATCTATGGTGTTCTTGTAGATTAGTTAATTAAGAAAATTTCTTGGTAATTATCAAAATGCTTGAACAAAAAAGTTGATTATGTAAAACAACTTTAGTTCATTTTTTAATAGTTGTCCTACACCAATATCCTTAAATAACGTTAAATGAAGATTAAAGCAAAATCTAATTTAATTTTAATAATGGGTTTCATTCCCTTTAAATATTAATTATATTTTATTAATCTGTTTGGACAAAATGTATACTTATATAGTCATTTATAGATACATATTAAACGATAACAAGAATGCATTTAAATAGTTTTCACCCAGAGCCGGTATGCGAATCGTAGAAACTTTAAAACACCTATTGGTAGATGGTATAGTACAAATTTCAGCACCTATGCTCCACTTAGAGTCAAAGATAACAGAAGAAGAATAGTAATAACACTCTGCTACACTAAAAAACTCGGGAAACAACCTAGCTTGGGTTATAGGCCTTATTGAGTAAATGAGAAATCTTGCAAAAAAAATCGAAATACATCTAAATTTAAGAGTTATACGCAAAAATTATATATATAATTCCCCGACAACATACCAATTGGAACAAGGGGTACTTCTCTCAGACAATGAGCTGCATCCGATTCTATTTTGAAAGGGACCTACGTTTTTACGCCGGCTCCGAACGGCGAATGCATTAGTTAGAGAAGTTTTACATAGCCTAATACTCAATAACCAGTGGCTAGCTGAGTTATGAGGTGAACCGCCGCTTTTTTGAAAATTTATTTTTTCAAGTGAGTCTGGCCGGGGATTGAACTTGGACCTCTGGTATGCTAGGCGGATGACTAACCTGCTATACCACGGCGGTTCAAATTGAGTTCAAAAATTGAGTTCCTAATAAAAAGAGTTTTTTATTTTTTAAAAGTTATTAATATTTTTATAAACCGACTAGGCCATGTACTACATACGTACATGGTAATACGGCGTGTAAACATTTTTACCAGAAGTTAATTTAAATATTTTTTTTTTTGTTTATAATCAAAAAGTTTTAACTTTGGAAAGGTAAAATAACTTTTGTAAATGTAAACCGATATCAATAAGTAATATCTCGTTTTTTTCTATATAGAACTAGCTTTAAAAGACTGTATAAAACAAAAAAAGTTTTTATAGAAAAAAGTTGAAATAATTGCTTTTGAATTTGAAGGTTTACGAAAAAATTCAAAAAAGCTTTTGTTAAAAACTTACCTAATTTTTTAAAATATAAGCCTACAGCTTGTAAAAGCTTAATACCTTGACTTTCCAAATCTGTTTAAAATTTTAGAATCGCTCTGCAATAGTGAGAGTTGGAAGTACTAAAGCATTACAACCTACCCGAAAATATTTTTTTTTTCAAATATCTCAAAATTTTGAACGTGTTTTGAAATTTTTGAAAATGTTTTATGTATGTCCTCACCTAGGTCTATGACACCCACTAGGTCGCTTTCCAAGTTTTTACAAAAGTTGCTCATTTGTAACACCATGTAATTGCTCTATAAGAACAACACTTGATTCTTCAAAAGCACTTTAACTTTTATTTTGTAGTTTATTGATTCAAAATATATTTTGACCCTTAATCGGTAAATTTATAAAAAAGTACCAACTACGTTTCTGTATTAGAAATCTTTTCTTTCAAACGCGTATTTGTTGTTTTGTAAGGTAAACGATTACCGTACAACTTTCTTTGGAAAAATGTGTAAGTAAATTGTTTCAAAAAGAACAAAATCCGTTTTTATCACTGCGCGTCCCAGTCTCCAAAACTGGTACTGGTTTTTGAACTTATGGCGCTAAAATTAAGTATTTCGGCGTAACTGAAGCTGATGGAAATCGTTCCATTATCTTTGGTACCTTCATGAAATGGCTTTAACTTGTTGGCCAAAATTAATATTTAAATATATTTAGAACAATTTAGAACAAACTATAATATGTATCAAATTTGGTTGAAAACGGTTCATATTTGACTATACCTTCTATATAACACCTATTCTGAAAAGCCACTTATGAAACGCGAAAATCACAAAAACTCAAGTAAATCGGAAGAAAATTTTAGTTAAGACTTTGCTCAGCTGTTTTATATAAATAAATATTTAGAATTTCCTGACATCGATCCACATTTGACCTTAGTTTTCATATTAGGCAGATCCATTGTCATAAACTCAAGATTTATAAAATATACATACGTATTTTAGAAAAACGTATTGCTGATATAAATTTAATAGTTACAAAACGTCTTAAATCAAGATCCACATCTTATTTAATAGTTGTACAGAATAGTGTAACATTATTACTGATTACTGACAATTAGGACAGCAAATGAGTTTGTAAAGTCCATGTTAGTCACATTTAAACTCTGAAAATAAAAAAATAGTTATATTCATTTATAAATCTAAAGATTTATAAATGAATAGTCTTGATCCTGACATAAACAAAAATATTTGAATGAAAATGGAAAAATATTTATAAAGACCTTATATAACACTTACTACCTTTCTAGCGGTCCTGCTTCCAAGATTGTTGTTAAATTCTTTATGGCGTTAGCTTGTGGTGTTTTGGGCTCTTTATTCACCTTCCCCGGTCTACGTATGGCTAAAATGCACTGGGATTCTTTAAAATATTGTAGTGATAATAAATTTCTACAAGTTCTCTTAAACATTAGCTTTGTATTGCCATTTATCTTGGTAATTTTATGGATTAGACCAATCAGTAGAGATTATCTAACAGTGCGCGTATTTCAAGGAATGGAAGAACCTTTGTAAGTATTTAAAACTCAAAAAAAAAACAAAGAAAAAACGTTCAATATTTAAACAATTATTCAATTACAGACTTAAAGCCCATATATTTGAAACTTTACGTTTATTACTAGTTGTTTTTGTGGTTGTTTTGAGATTTGCTTTAATGCCCATCTATTTGCAATCATATCTTAATTTGGCTTACGATAAAATTATGGATTTGCGCAAGGAGGCGGGACGTATAACAAATTTCGAGTACCAGAAAAAGGTTTGTGTTTAATCTAATAACAATATAACAATTTTTTAATTTTTCCTTGAATTATCTGCAGATTTCTTCCATTTTTTATTATTTATGTGTGGTTACCCTACAATTCGTAGCGCCTTTAATTTTGTGCTTATATCTTACTTTAATGTACAAGAGTTTGGGTGGTTTCAGTTGGACTGGCCTCTTTAGCGAATCAGTTTTACAACATGAATGTTCGGCAGACTTAGAACCCATACCCAATTCTATGGAAGACTTTTTAGAAGGCAGTGGCATGCCTTTAACGGCCGCCGAAGAAGCAGACAATGAATTTAATATTTTGCAATCTGCGCAAAGTTTACAAAACTCTATAATGAGTTTGAAAAATGTAAGATTTTTTGTTATTAATAATTATGTTTTACTTTATTTTAATGTTTTTGAAATTTTTTAATTTTAGGTCTTCAGCACAGAGGTTTATAAAGGTTTTCTAGGCTTTGCAACTTGGTGGAGTTATTTTACCCTATTTGCCACCTCATCTTTGGGTATTGTTTATCAATCATATTTTAACAAAACCTAAATGTTGTTTTAATAACTCAATCTCCCCTGCACCGAAAAGCAATACATAACTTATTTTAAACATTTTTTTTAAGTTAAAAGTTTTAAAGTCACTAGTTAGTAAAATTTTTGAGATTAAGTTTTATTTACCTTCATATGTTGAAATTTCATTACGAAACATCCATGCATTTGTAAACGAGTCCTTTAGCAGTTAACGCCATATTTTATGAGTCTTTTAATTTATTAAATTGTATAGAAAAGAGTTAAACATGGCTTTTACTTTATAAAAATGTATAATATATTTTTATTAAAAAAAGGTTGTTACAAATTGTGTTCATAAATGTACTTTTGTAATGTTTGGCCTTTATTTGTTTAGTAATATTTCATTTAATGATTATTTAATATTTTTATTTATGTTGTATATGTATACCTTAATGCGTATATATATAAAATAAAAAAAGAGTTTTTAAAAAAAATGTTAATTTGTGTATATTTTATGAATGATCAGAACTGTTGTGTAAATTGAAATCGAGTTAATAATTTAGCTCGGGAGAAAATAGTCTATAAATTAGTCAATGTAGACTTGTTTGATTTGATTCCGTTAAGCGATGCTTTAACATCTGTTATTGGATCAATCTATTTAAATTTTATTTGGTTTCAGTTACTTGGGCAAATTTTTTAGAACATGGTTTAATCATTTTACTCCAATAACACTGCACTACAATATGACGACTTTTGTCTTATAATTGACTTTTGGTTACTTATTTGACTTAGCTGATTTCAAATATAACCTTAGTTTTTTGGAACAGATCTTGTTAATCAGATATAGCTTGATTTTAGTTTAACAATTATTTTTTTCTTTCTCAAAAGGTATGAAACATGAGAACTAAGTTTCTACGTTTGTGGACAAATAGAAACGAAATAGCTATATGTACAAAACCGCTATTATCTGGTTTGGAATGGACGTAATGGGAAAATACTTTCATTATGACGGCATATATACGTGCTTTGAGTACTAAAATATTACTTGAACCTCAAGCTTCATAGGAGAAGCCTTTGCATTCTAAGGCGAAAGTGATTTACAACAAAAGAGAACAAAATCTCCTCAAATTTTTGGCTTACGAAAATGGTTTTGGATTTTGTAAAGATGTGCGTCGTTTAATGGCTTCAATGGGACTTTAAAATGAAAGTAGAGTCTATTCATGGACTTATCAAGACGTCGTTTAAATTTGTTAACTTAATAATGACAAGAAATTAGGGCAATTGCCTTTTGTACGTTACATGGCAACTGATAACCGATAACCGAAACTCAGTTGCCTTGTCAATTATTAGTCATATTGTAGATGGTAACAAGAGTCAATTCTAGTTGCCAGTTTTAGGTTATTTCAGCAACCGGGAATTTCAAGATGCTGTGATTTTTTTTTTTTTTTTTTTTTTTTGGTGAAAAAATGTGTAATTTTTTAATTTTGGAGACAATCCAAAATTTTTAAAGTTTTTGGTCAATTTAATCAAGTTATACATTGGAATCATCGACAACCAAGGTTGAAATCATTTCCATGGGACTAATGGAAACTTGCATCTGAAAAAAATTTAAAGCCGCACAAATTTCTTAAGGTTGAATGTTTATATTTTCTTTTTTTACTTTTTTCATTACAATTCCTCTTCTTCTGACATTGCCTAGTAGCCAGTCACAATTTTCGATAATTTTAAGCAACTGACATGGGCTGCCATAAGCAATGCAATTGCTTTTTTACTGGTTGCGTTGCCCGTAGACGCAGCAACTAAAATTCGGTTGCCATACACAATCGAGACATTAGTTTAAAATAATAAACCTTGTTCTAGTTAGTTATAAAAATATCCTTATATTTTTTGCTAATGGGTGCACAGAGCATCAAGTTACACTTTTACAACCAATAGAACTATTTTCCCACTAAATTTGGATCTAAGTGAAGAAGTGAAGGAAAGCTATTAATGCTACTGGAACGAATACATGTTAGCTGACTTTTGTTGGAGCTTTCAGATCAGCTCTTTAGAATTACAATCATCTCTAAATTTATTATAAAGAATATATTTTTTAACTAGAGCTATGAAATTCCAAACGCGGATTGAAATCGTCCACAAATGTTAGACTAATATCATGTTAGATAACCCAGTCGTTAGAAACGGTGTTGTGCAGTTTTATGGAAAGATTTAAAATTTAATTTATCAGCTTTGCTGACACAGCATCGAATAACTGAATGTTTTAAATGTTGTTAACAGCAAACTTACCCACCAAAGCCCTGGCTTTAAAATTTTCTAAATATTTTCCGCGCTTAGTTTTTTTTTAATTGGAGAATAAATAAATATGTTTGGCTTAATATAAAATTTTATAAATTAATTTCCTTGTGTTATCCAAAATCTAAAACTATGAGTTTAATTTATAATTAACTTAAAGCCCTAATATTTGTTCCTGTTTGTAGACAGCATGATAAGCGTTACGTATTAAAACATAAGGGAAACAGGACTCCAATAAATCCATGGTTAAAAATGGTGATTGTTTAACAATTTCATCGAGTAGCAAGTAGATAGATTCACGATTACGAGTAGCCTCACGATCAGACTCTTGACCCAAACGCAAGAGAGAAGAGCTGGCTAAAGCCAAAAACTCCTTCATGCGATCCTCAATATCATTTTGACCACAAATAGTAAAGAGCGCACCAAAAATATTATTAATTGCCACGGACATGCAGTGGGTATTATTGGAATGGCCATCAATAGTGGCTCGATAGAATGAGTTTTCATTTCTGGCCAATTTGGGTATGGATACAGCCACAAAGACCATTAGCAGACAAGCTGTTAAATGTTCGCCTTCATCGAATTCGGGTTTTTTGGATTTTAAAGTAGCAGCCAAGGTAGGATCTACCATACACCTAAGACCAGCTGCTGCTGCCATTTCAGAGGCTACACGTATTTGATCTCCTCCGGGCAAGTGTTCTTGGAAATCCTTTACCGAACTTAGCAGGAAAGGTATACGTTTCTCCAAGACATCAACCAAAGCCTCATGCACTAGATTACGGAAGCACAAGATAACACCAATTATTGTAATACGCTGCAAGACCCGATCTACATCTTGTAAACGTTTAAATTGTTCCTTCATAACATCAGGTTTATCGAAACTGGTGCGTAATGTAATCAAAACTTCTTTATTTAAACCCACCAAAGTTTTAAGTTCCTGCACTTGATTGGCTATGTGCCACATTAGAGTTTCATTAAGGGTCTTAATACCATAAGGACCCACCAATTCTGCTAAAGCTCTCAATTCATTGAGATCTGAGAACTCTTGGGGATTGAAGGGAACCCATCCCTCGGGGGAAATGGGTACAAAAGCCTTTTGGTTACTGCTGAAAACAATGTTGCCCGCGGAAACACGTCTCAATAAAACTTCGGTGTACCTTTAAAAGCAAATATTATTAATTAATACTCATTTGGACAACTTTAAAAGCCTAACTTACCAAGTATTATATAAAGCCGCTATAGTTTTCTCTCCATGTGAATCCAAAGCTTGGGTCTGCTGCAATAAACAGTTGTTGAATACACGCGTCATATCGATATGAACATAATTTTCCACGGTTTGCAAAACGTTCATGTAAGCCCTAACAGAGGCCAACAACTCTGAGGGCTTAGCAATCTCCATAGTCTCCTGATTAAACATAACCATGCCCACTAAATCCCGAGAAAAACGATGTTCCAAGTTTTGGCACAAATATTCGCGTGGAGCAAAAGCGAATTCCCACACATTTACAGTGGGGCAATAATTGATGGCAAAACACAATTCTGTTAAAGCCATGTGTAATTTATCCATAGTTGTTAAATCCTCACGAGTCTTGCGATAAGATTCATCTCCTGGTTTTCTTATATCGTCGAATGCCTTTTTGGATTTATCTTTTTTCTTACGAGCCGATTGTACTGATAATATTTTGGCACAATGTTTTGGCAATAGAGCATCAGTCATAGTACATTGTTCATCGCAGATGGTATTGATAATATTCTTTGCCTCTTTGGCCATTTCTTCCAAGAATATATTTACCACACTCAAGGATCTTTCGCGTATGTGATGCCTTTCCTCAGGACACATTTCATGGGTGCAATTTTGAAAATGCGAGCATATTAAGGGAAATGCTATAATATAACGATTTTGTGCTGGAAATTCTAGACACATATGAAATTGGTCATCAAACATTTTGCTATAGAAACAAAAAATGCTCAAATCCGATGTTTCCACTAGAATTTCATCTAAATTATCCACGACGCGTGTATGAAATACCATAGAGTCTAACAGACGTGACAAGTCAATGTGTTCTTGTATGCGTAAAACAGCTTTACTAACGCTCATATAAGTTTGCAAACGGAACCAATCCAAACGGAAAGCTCTGAAATCGAATAGTTCGTTTTCTTCAACTTGCTTAACAGTCAAAGCAGAAGCAGTATTGTAGAGTGAAGAAAAGATGATACTTTCATCTTCGGGACACATTTGAAGACTTTGCATACGTATATTCAAATCGGTGGAATCAAAGCCCGAAAGATATTGGACATAGTAACGCTGCATGACTTGGCTGTATTTTCGCACCAATGCTCGTAATTCTTCCATATGGAATAGTAGTTCAGGCAGTTGACGATCAACGAGATCCTCGTTACTTTTTCCTAAAATTAAGACAAAATAGTTTAATATTTTTTAATCTGGAGATATAAATATTTATTTATCTGGCTATTCTGCAAGGACACAGCATCACTAGTAAGCTAGTTATGAAATGAAAGTAAGCTCTTATAGAAATATCTATCAGTGCAAGTTTAGGCTTTATTGGGCTCCAGTTCACTTTGGCATCAATGGCAATGAAATTGCAGATGAAATACCAACTCATGGCTCACCTAATGACAAAATCACTAAGAATTGGTGCAAGATTGATCTAGAGCCCTATGACATAGGAAACAATACAAATTTGCCTAAATTTTATTAGGACCAATACAGATAATACTTATTGACCTACCACTGTGTTCTAATTTCAAGGATAGGTCACATATGCCGTGATTTGGCAGTGACGTTAAGGTTTTTATATGGTGGTAAAGGGTATAATAGCATTTAAATTATATTTAGCATAAATAGTTGTTATAGTAACCGAAATCAGTGTACCTAATTTTGCAGGAATCGGCACATATTTGACCATGCCTCCCATACAAGTGACATTCTCAAAAGTCTTTAAATAGTCAGAGAAGCACAAAAACGGTTATAAATATTAAAAAAATTTAATTTTATTACTAAAACTTTGCACAGATAAATATTTTGTATATATAAACCGATAACTGAAATTTGGTTGACCCTAGCTCCCATTTCATGCCCTCAGCCGAAAATGACATAAATCTACTTAAATCTCGAAATTTTGAAAAAACAATTAATGTATGTTTTTCAAATTTAAAGAAAACTTGTTAAATTGATGTTCCATATTTGACCTTAGTAATGAAGGTTATCATATAGTCGGGCTTCACCGACTATAGCTTCTTTGTTCTAATATAGTCCAATTCTTCCTGCTAAATTATATAAACGAATTAAAACTTCATAAACTTACCTTTATGCTTTAATAGAGGAGGATTATCATTATGTCTCAGTAACCACAAAATCTCATCTCTAGACAGGCATAAACCAATAAATATAAAAATGGCTTTGGGACCCAATAGACCAGGTTGATCGGTCATTATCAAGGCCAACTCTTTCAAAGCAGTACGCAAAAATTTCCTGCGCTCGCGATGCATTAAAGCCGCTTTTTGTACAGCATTTGTGTAAGCCTCCTTAATCTCATTGATACGTTTACTGTATCCTTTAATGCCATCGAAAAATGTTTGTATATACTGATGAATTTGTAAAACCTCATCTCGGAATAAAGCTATAACCCAGCTAGACTCTAAAGCTGAAAGCCAGATTTTATTAACATCTGGATATTGAGCTAACATAGAATGATTCAAGAGCAGACCAAATATTATCCAACGATCCATGGCTTCCAAGGACAAATATTCGCAAGACATGGTATCAGTGCGAACGGCCTTAAGGAGAATGGCGGGATTGCCCACCAAACTAAGTTTTTGCATTTCACGCCATTTGTCTGCGGGAAGATTACGCAGAGGATAGATGTTGGTCAAGGAACGCAAGGCATTTGTCAGCAAACGTTGATGTGGTATAAATTCTTCAGACAATTTCTTCAAAGGAACTTCATAGTCCAAAATCATTTGACCTAAACGAGGAAAGCCAGCATCTGATTGATTATTTTGAAGTTCATAGGCAGCATTGTAAAGACCCAATACCGCCTTACGATCTTCTACGCGAGACAAAAGTATCATCAATGATACATAGGTCACCACTAAATCAAGATAGTTTTTAGTTAATTCAAAGTTGAGTGTAATATCCAAATGTATTTGGCAAGCATCCATGGTGGTGAGCAGTTCACAGACGTTATCCTTAAAATCCAACAAATCCACAAAGGTATGATAGTACAAGGATAATGATTTAGTTATCTCTGCCTTGATATTAATTATTGCATTTAAGCCTTTGACATCAGTATTAGGAAAACGTTTCACTATAAATTTGATAGTAGATTCTAAGGACTTTTCTGATAAGAATCCAGGCTTAGATTTGGTATCGCCACAGGCCTTCTTAATGTTATAGACCCTGGTTAATATACCCAAGCCACGATCATTGAGAATAATTAATTTTTCCGCAATTTTTTGCTGATTTGGATAAATTGGCCTCGCCATGATTTAAATTGCTAAAATGTTTGTTTCCTCTATTAAATGTTTGCAAATTGGATGTCTCAATTGTTACCGGCCCCACCTAGAAAATTATTTGTATCTACACTGTTTTAAAACTTCAGGTTTTTAAGGAAATTTTTATATATTCCAATGAATATTTATATGATAATCACTTTATTAAGAAATTTTCTTAATTTATTTTACATTTAATTGCAAAATTTTACATTATTTTTCACTGATATTTAATTTTTTCCGTCTTCTAGTGCAAAAAGTAACAAAAGAGATGACGAATTTTTGACATTTATATCAAAACATTGTGTTCATGATAACATTGTTTACTTTTTACAGTTAATCAAAATATCTCACACAGGGTGACTTATGAAATAGTTGAAAGTAACTGGGTGCCTATATAGAGTAAAGCACTGAAAAAGTTCACCACACCACGCAAAAAAGTGTTGCCTGTTTTAGGGCTGATTATATTAAAAGGAGAAAAATAATTTAACCCTTTCTGTACCTAATGTCTCAAATTAAATCGTTCTTTTAATTTAATACGGCTGCATTATTTTCTCTTTTGATATTTGAAAGACTGGGTTTTAGCGAATAAATCACAAACAAAATGTAAATTCAAAATATTGGTCAAAATTTCGTGAAAAAAGTGGACTTTATTTCCATATTTTTACTTTACATTAGTCTGAATAAAACTTAATGTGGGCAAATGCTGCGTGACGGGCGGTACATTTGTACGGATTTTGTTGTACTTAAATGTATCCCATTGTCGTTCTACACTAAATAGCTTTGCACTGATCAGGGAATATATTCAGGGAATATTAGCCCATCGATTGTGATATCGAATGGCGTTTGTTAATTTACATAATTCTTTTGGAGGAAAAAGGTAAATGTACTGTACAGTTTTTATTGAATGTTTTTTATTAGAAAAAATTCATATTTCATATTTTTTAAGTGTTCGTAAATCAGTAAAAGTTTATGGTGTTATTTGTTCCCGAATTTCATCTCCTTGATCTTCATGTTTGCGGTTAAAAATGCGATTTTTGGGCACAATTTAATATTTCACAAAACGACTACATACATATACATACTTGTTTAAAGTTTTACACTTTTTACATCTTATTTTTCGTCCCAAGAATGCTGAGGCTAGATGTTAGAGTGTCCCAAAAATCAAAAAAAAAATATAAAAGTATCAAATTTGCCCCACTGTATGTTTTTTTAATACATAATACCTTAAATTTTATCTGTGGATATAGATAGTGTTATTGCTTCATGAATAAGACAGACATGTGTTCGTAAATTTTGTATTTAATAAATATCATTTTGTAAAAAATATTTACTGTGACGGACGCTACACACTTCCTATACATATTATTCTGTAAAATGCTATATAAACAAATATATATTTTTAGCTTAATGTAAAGCATACTATAAGTTCTCTTTACGAACCAAGTTCAATTGGAGAAAAAAGAAAAATTGCACTAGTCAAATTAAAAAAACCTTTATTTCTGTGACGGACGCTACACACTGTAAGCCCTCTTTTGCTTGACGTTATTTATATCACTCCAATTACTTTTGATGTATAAAATATTGTATAAAATAAAGCAGACTTTGAGCCCCTACTAAAACTTGATACCTAAATGGATGTTTTTGCTATTTTTATGAACTTTTAAAAAACCTATTATTTGAAAAAACTTATAAAAATTCGAGATGGGTGCAAATAAATACCTAAATACCAATCAAAAATTGTATCTATTATATATTCTAAAGGATCAATATATGGTAAATTTTTTTATAATCACAAATACGTAATTTTGACAGTTTTAAAATTTTGTACTTGGTTTAATGTTTTTTGGATTTGCCCATATGTTAAAAGTAATAAGACTTTCCTCAATCATTAGGTAGGGCTAGACCGTGTTTTTAAAGTTTTTTTTATTAAAATTGGCACAGTATTAATATTTATTAAAAAAATATATGTATGTACAATTCAAAATTAAATATTAAATTTTCAATAATACACAGAAAGAAAAATAAGGACAAATCAATTGCCATAACTGAAATAGTTCTAATAGCTAAAATATTTAATATCAATTAATATATAGTTTTAGTAAAACTTAATATTTTTTATATATTCAAATCTCTAAGGATACTTACAAAACAATGAAAACTAGCGGCTGACTTACTAAGTAATTTTTAAAAATAATTAGTAAAAAATTTGAATTTTCTTTTAAGGTTTTTGTCTTTTTTCTGTGAATTTTTAGTGTACAAAAAAATTTAATCTCAACTTGGGATATCTATTTACATCAACAATATCTAATACTTAAAAATTAACAATATTTCTCCTCACAAGAATTCGTCAGGCTCCTCGAAAGTTATAACAACTGATGGTGGGAGTTCAACTTCAAGTAACTTTGCAAATGTTTGTTCATCCTCCTCTTGCAAATTGTCTTTCCCGCAATAACGTTCGTGCATTTCGATGTCCAAGGTGCCATGTTGGCGTTGAAATGAAATGAGGAATATAGTGACCGATATAATGATAAACATAAAAGCTGTGCCAGAACTTAAGATGATTATTAAAGTTGAGCGATTGGAAGGATCGGTGATGGAGACGCGTAAAGCTTTTCCAATACCAGACGATTCATCTGCCAAATTGTCATTGAAGGTTTGACCGACATCTTGTGGTGGATAGGATTCAAATAATGTTGCTGCTGTGTCGTCGAATGGAATGGACTGTTTTTTTGATGGGATATCTTGCCTTTCCAAATCGGAGTTCTCTGTTATTTGATAGTGAGTATTCTGCGAAATATTTTCTTCATTTTCCGCTAACTCAGGGTATTCGTTAACATCTGGTGGTATGAAAATTTCAGACTTATCCAAGTCCATTTTTTCCGAAGTACTGTAAACTTCAAATTTTTGAATATTTTGTTCATGATCATTCGATTTTCCTAATTGCTCATTTTGCGAACTTTCCGTATTATTTAAATTGATTTCAGAATTTTTATTTATATCAATGGGTAATACATTTTCACTGGATGGATTTGGTGTTACCTCTTCGGGTATTTTGATTTCATTTGAATATTGAATATTTTCTTCATGATCATTCGATTTTCCTAATGGCTCATTTTGGGAACTTTCCACATTATTTAAATTGATATCAGAATTTGTATTTATCTCAATGGGTAATACATTGCCACTCGATGGATTTGGTGTTACCTCTTCGGGAATTTTGATTTCATTTTTATTAGTTGTAGCATTAATTATTTCAAATTCTTTCTGTGTTTCAGTTTTAACGGTTGTAGTTTTAAATAATTCCAGTTCTTGCTTAGCTTCTTCATTTATTTCCTTATCTACTTTTATTGTCTCTTCTAATGTCTCCTTTGGACTAGATTCCTTGGAATTAAACATACTTTCATAATTCTCAGTCGTATCTGCTGACTGTTCGGAAATTGTTATGATTTCAGTTGTTACATTTCCATTGGATCTACTTAGATTTATTTCCTTATCGGGTCGAATTATAGGCAACAAATTATCCAAAAGCATTTCCCTTTTAGCATTGAAATCTGTATCATTTTCAGAATGTCCAGCATTTTCTGGAGATGTTTCTTGATTTGCCAATCCCTCGATGTTAGACTTAAATTCACTTTCTTTAGACGTTTCTTGATTTGTCAATCCCTCGATTTTAGACTTAAATTCACTTTCTGGAGATGTTTCTTGATCTGTAAATCCCTCGATTTTAGACTTAAATTCACTTTCTGGAGACGTTTCTTGTTTTGTCAATCCCTCGATGTTTGACTCAACATCAAAATTTCTACTTTCTTTGTACTCCAAAGTTTTTTGAGTGGTTCCATTCAAATCAGAATATATTTCTGGTGATTCAGAATTTGTCAATCCCTCGATGTTTGACTCAATTTCGAAGTCTCTAGTTTCTTTGTACTCCAAAGTTTTCTGAATGGTTCCATTTAAATTAGAATTTATTTCTGTTGATTCAGACTCGACCTGTGGTAAATTGTCGTCCTCGTTGATTTCAATTGAGGATATTAATTCTATGTCATCATTTTTATTTTCCTCAAGCTTTTTGCTTTCTCTCTCGTTTTTCTCAAATTTTTCATACAAAGAAGAATTTATTTCTGGAACTTCAGACGTTACCTGCGATGTCTTATCGTGTTCACTAATTTCGGTTGTAGAAATTAGTTGAAGGCTATCAGCTCCATTTTCTGTTTTTTCGGAAGTTGTGTTTTGAAGTGAAGTTTCCTCAACATCCACTTCGATTTTAAAATTTTCGGTTTCGTTATTCTTCAAAGTTTCTTGAGAATTTAGTACAATTGTTTCATTCAAAAAATTATTTCTTTCTGATGATTCCGTTAAGGCATAATCAATAATTTGTGTGGTAGGAGTAATTTCTTCAATTTTTTCTTCCAATGTATTGTTCAGAATAATTTCGGAGTTCAAAACCTTATCTTCCAAATTATTATTCAATATCTTCTCATGATTAGTATCTGAATTGATTTGATCTAAACTCGTTTCATTTATTTCCAAATTCGTGTTCTCGGTGGAAGTTATTAACTCGTCATTTTCACTTGTTTGATCATTTTGCAATATCGGATAAATTGTAGTACCTAAAGGGTCTTGTATGTCCAGCACTTTCTTAATGACAACATGCTCCAATTGACCATCTTCAGGGTTTTTTCCAAAATAGGATTGCTCCGTTTCATCCAGATCATTTAAAATATTTGTGTCCATAACATTATCTAGTTCGGTCGAAATAGTCTCTTGAAGATCCACAGATAATATCTCATCACTTGAGGCATTTGTGTTATCTGTATCATCAAATTTCTCTTCTGATGCTTCTAACTTTTCAGTTCTATCAAACTCAATTTTAGGGCTTTTAGCGTCCTTAACTTCGGAAATCGAGTTTTCAAAATGTTTATATTTTTGCTTTTCCGTCGAAAGGGTTGTTTCATTAATAGCTGGTTCTTGTTTTCGAGGTTCATCTAAAATTTTAAAAACATTAGTGCAGAAATTTAATATTTTTGTTTTCTATTAATATTATATTACCTGTAATCTCTCCTTTATATTGTTTTTCAGCTTCATGGTTATTTAGATTTAGAGTTGGTTCCATTATAGATTCAATATTATTTGAATATTCGAGTTTTTCCGAATCCAAATTTGCATAAGGAGTCGACGCCATGACATCAGATTCGCTGGCAGCAACTAGACTACCACTTACAAAATATTTGCTTTGGCCTAGAAATAAAGTAAACATTTTCAAATTATTCCTTTAATCGAGATCAAGGCCCATCAATGGGATATTCTAAAACGATTGTGTGTGGTTTTAGATGTCAAGGATAAATTGTCGAATTCGTTTAAAGATGTATCTTGTCATCTATGCTTTTTATTCTTATCATCGACCACATAATGTGTTAGCCTCTGAATAGTAGACGCGGTATCCTTTAAACTCGAAAAATTAAGTATGTCTCCTAAGCCAAAGTTCAGGTCACCACCAAGAAAATATTGACGTTACCGCTGCTGAATCTCGGGCAGCTGAGCTGGAAATCAGTATTTCCCAGTCAAAGCTTATGCTATGTCACAAACCCTTCACCACACATCAATGTGGATAATAAGGTGATTGGACGAGTAGGTATCTTCAGTTACGAATATACAACTCGAATGTCAAGTCCATTTTGTTTTACGGTTGCAAAACTTGGAAACACACAAATAATATCTATGTAGGCCTGCAAACAAATGCCTAAGCCAAAACCTTAATATATGGTATCCGGTTTGCTTAATAAAGAACTACTAAACTACTCAATGAAGAACTACAAAACGCGTCAAACCTGCTTCTGTAGAGGTATGACAGCGGACATGGCGGTGAATAGGCCACACACTTCAAAGACCAAATATGAGCATTGCTCGTCAAGCGCTTTTATAAAATCCACAGAGAAGACAACATTACGAAGTGTAGAAATGTTGAAAAAGGCGAAAATCGCACAAGCTTGGTGATTGTGCGAAGCGAATAACTTAACATATTGGCCGTTAGAGGTTATGTAACTCGAAAGGATAAATTATAAATATTAAGATCACCAGTACTAACGATTTCACTGTTCGAAGTAAAATCGAAAAGTCAAAAATTATATAAATATTAGGGCGTCTCGAAAAAAAAATAGTTCGCCGTACACCACCGAATATAAAGTATTGCTTTGAGACAGTTTCGAAAAAAAATTTTATTTTTTTTCGATGCACATTGGGCTCACCAAAATACATTTTTCGTTATATCTTCAGCATTTACAGTAGGATCTTAAAGTGTGATATATCGATGTTTCTTGTTCGAGGAGGCCAATATTTTACTTTTATAGTCTTGGTCTGAGAAATCCGGTTCTAACATTTATTCATCAGACCTCAGTTCCTACCACCCTAATGTACCTCCCTAATATCAGAAAGTTAAGGCTCTTAGAAAATCGTTAAACTTTCACTAAGGAAACTTCGATAATTCCAACCGAACTATCAAAAACATGAATATGAGATATCATGGGTAAGTACTAGAAGAGTGTACTTGAGGTCAATGACTATTAACACAAAACATTGGCCTTCTTTGGACAAAAACATCGATATATAACACTTCAAGATCCAACTGTAAATGGCGAAGATATAACGAAAAATGTATTTTGGCGGTCCCAATGTGCGACAAAACAAAAATTGCTTGTTTTTGATAATTTAGTTGGAATTATCGAAAAGCTTCCTTATAAAAGTATAACGATTTTTTAAGAGCTTTAATTTTCTGATATTAGGGAGGTACATTAGGTTGGTAGGAACTGAGGTCAGATGAATAAATACAACAAGTGGATATTTGAGATCAATGGATATTAAAGCAAAATATTGGGCTCCTCGAGACAAAAACTTCGATATATCACGCTTTAAGATCCGACTGTAAATGCCGGAGATATAACGAAAAATGTATTTTGGCATCCCCAATGTGCGTCGAAAAAAATTAAAAAAAAATTTTCGAAACTATCTTACAGCAATACTTTATATTCGGTGGTGTACGGTGAACTTATTTTTTCTTCCATATAAGTCGAAACGCTTTAATAAATATACTTTAGTCTCGAGAAATTGAAATTCAAGATTTAACAAAACATCATTCAATACACAGGGGTACATAAAATAAATGCATTGGGTCACTAAATGTTATCTTATTGATTTTGACCTTCTAAAAACTGAAAATATATTCAAAACATTCTATCACTTCCGCATTCACCACAAAGTGTTGACATTTTTTTATGGGAAAAAATCGGCGTTTGTTTTTTTTTGTATTGCTAAAATTTTAACTACGAGGATTTGAAATATTTAAACAATATCTGTGATGAAATTTCGACAAAAAAATAAGGAATCTAGAAGCAAAAGTTATTAACAGTACCCCAAATATTGATCTGAGACCCAACTTTTAGTATACCGATCGACATTCCCTGAATTGGTTTAATGACGTCTGTCCATCTGGCTGGATGGGCGGATATCCATGCAAGCTTGTAATCGAAGTACAGGTCGTAACTTTAACGATAATTTAATGAAACTTGGCACAGATTAATATTTTGGCCCAAGAATTATCCGTACGTTTTGGCCAAAATGGGATAACTATTTCGGTACTTAAATCAATGTCGGTCATTGTTTGACCATACCTCCCATACAACACATATTCTCAAAAGTCTTTTTAATACCCAGAAAAGTACAAAAACGTTTATAAATCTAAAGATAATTACATTTTATCATTAAGACTTTGTACAGAAAAATATTTTGTAAATATAAACCGATAACTCAAATTTTGTAACAATCGGTCTACAATTGACTCTAGCTACCAAATCAGGTTCTCAGCCGGAAATGACATAAATCTACTAAAATCTAGAAATTTGTAAAAAAAATTAACACATACAAATATAAATTTTTGCACTGTTGTTCAATTGCCTTGAAACTTTATTTTACTTTGAATAATTTTATATATTGTATAACTGATTCATTAGCTACTATTATTAAAGCATCTATCCCAGTCAGCATTTAGAAGACTATTTTTTGAAAAATCACCCAAATGAGTCTGTTTTAACCAGTTTGGAAGACCAAAAAACGATTTGTAAGGTAACTTCTATGGTGTTGGATTTGAAATACTTTTTAACGCGCATAGATAATGGGTGCTGTAGCTAAGTGGGTTAGCACGCCGACTTCTAAACATAACATATAATTTTTAGCCTGAGTTCGATTCCCGGTCCCGGCCCTCGATGAAAAATAAATAAAATGACAAGAAATAGCGCAACTTCTTCAGTGTTCTAAAAATAGACTTTTCACCACACTTCATCTCTCTACACTCTCTCTCTCTCTCTCTAAGAGAGAGAGACAATTGTAAAGGCAATATTACTTTTTTTGTTAATCAACTGGAAAAATAATCAAAATTGAGTCAAAAATGACTCGTAAAAGATTCATAAAGGTGCTCATAAAAGATTCTCTCAAGGGAGTCGCGGCTAGGGTACCCTTTTTCTCCCGAAGGCACAGTCTTTTTCGAATCGAAAACGATAGCATATTCGATTGTTTTAATCGTCCGCGGCAGTCGAAAAAGAGTCAATCAAATATGATCAGAAAATAACAAAAATGCTGACTGGGTATGGTTAATATTGAATTTGTTTTCAATCTCTTAAGACTGCATTCGCCAAAACCTTCCTTCGGTATAATGGTATTTGCGATCTCCAGTTTTCTTAAGATTTCCTATGGGATTGAGATATTAAAAACACATACCTCCCCAGATTGTAACCACTCGTTTACAACCTTAGGGACGTGTCTTGGGTTATTGTCATATTTAAATCTTCAAATGAGTGACATATTCTCCTCAAAATAGGATACATACTAATATTTAATGATGTAATGTATCACTCAATATTCATCTGTATCCAATACCAATCATAGTCCTCCCTAAAAATATATGAAAAGGTCCCATTTCCTGACCCGAAAAACAACCCCACATCATAAGTTTCTCTTTTCCCTCGGTTGCCTTACAATAGTCTGCCATCATTACATTCTAAGTTATTTTTTAACACTTCCGAAATAGATACAGTGCTCCATTTCTGTTTTGTCCGAAAAGAAAGTGGCTAGATCCTAAGTACACTAGTAAAACAGAAAAGTTTGATCATGGTAATAAAAAGTTGTAGGCCTGGTTTTGGGTCAGGAAATGGGTTCATTCATAATATAAGGGATACTATGACTGGTATTGGACACAGGTCATTATTTAATGATTTATACATTATTTAATATTGATCTATATCCTTATGTTGAGGAGAATATTTATTAAGGTTGTAACCGAGTGGTTACAATCTGACGAGGTATGTGTTTTAAAAAAGATCTGATCAGTCACAAGAACTCATTCCCATAGGAAATCTAAAGAAAATTGTAGATCGCAAAATACGCGGCCAAAACTACACCAGAAAGGAGGATTGGTCCGACACTGTATCTTATCTCAGTGTGGCTTATTATTGACGAGTTCGTTCCCACGGCAGTCGGTTCTTCGTACCGGAACGACTCGGAAATCTTAGGATTCCACTTCAGCGATATTACCAACAATATCGCAGTTACAACAACAACAACAACATTGACGAATAGTTTTTGCAAAAAACCAACCTTAAGTAATTTTTGTATCATATGAAATATAAAATTATATATTTTTAAATTTTTACAATTTCAGCAATTATTTTGTGTCAGTGTACAATAAATTGTTTATCTTACAAGAAAGCTAATATTACAACAAAGCATTTCAAAATTAAAACAATTGGATTTTTATTACATATTAAAAAAACTACTGCGTCTAATTTGAAATGAGTTAAAATATTAAAGTCCTAAATATCATCCCATATTTCAGACAACGGATAAATGAGGCAAATGCTTATGTGCATTTGAGGTAGCCAAAGTCTCCCCTAATTAATAGAAGTTTTTTTTGATATACTGCTAATTATAGAAGAGTATATGCACTGGAAATGCCTTATACGAAAAATAAAAAGCTACCCTAGAAATGATATTTGTTGTCTTCTAACAAATTAAAACTCAAGATGACACATAAAAAACAAGCCTAATACAATTAGTATTATTACCCAGTAAAACTTTTCATTACCAAATAATGAGTTAAACAGTTAAACTATTGAACACGAACTACTTACTCATTCGCTGTTTAAGTCATTACATTAACATGGGGATGTCATTGGAGGCAAGTACTTACCAATTGCAGTAAAGTAATGACTTGGGTAAGCAATTTGAAAGCAACAACAACAACAGCAACAACTTTTTTGTTGTTGTTTTATTAAAAACATATATTTTTAAACGAAATACAAAATTTTTTTTTGATCCCATGGGGACTCGAACCCAGACCCTCCGACTGCTAGGCAGAGACTCTTCCACTGAGCTACTTCATATGTTGAAAACTTAGCAGCTTATAATTAATATAAACAATTTTTATTATTGGATCCAAAATCATGTGAAAATAACTTTGTTTTTCCCTGCTTTTTTTGCTTTGTTGTAATTTTTGGAAAAATATTTTTATACGATTTTTTGTAATTATTTTAAAACTTTTTTAAAATTATTTTAAAACTTAAACAATTTAAATCTTCTTTTTTGTATAAGTTTTTACATAAGATTGACTCTTACTTACTTAAATGTTACAACCTGTTAATGTCAAAGTCGGAGCATATTTTAGAACTCCATGGATTTCGATCTTGTGCGAATATTCTCCAATTTTATAGGCCAAGCTTTGAAAAATGTTTCTCTACTTGGTCTTTCTATCGAAGTTTCGGACATCCTTCTCTAACATTAGGTAGTGGGACATTTCAATTCTAATTTTATCCTCTTCATTGTATTTTTTTTTCAAGAGAGGGTTACTAGCCCGTAATCCTAACCCATTTTTATCGATCTTATGGGACAACTCTCGGAACATGTTAACTCACAATATTAATGGGTGTTAAACTAGCTCCCCGGGTGATACCATGAGGAGATGTGTGTCCACAATTGAGATGAATTATGAACCAGATAAGTTGGGCTTGCCAAGTTAAGACCAATTAGAATCGTGTTTGGTATTCAACATCCCCTACATAATCAAAATTGACTAATGATGGTATTTTTTCATTAACGTGAGTTAATTTTACAAATTTTTTTTACAGAAGATAATATTTAAGTTCTTAAAATTCAAAAATCATTTAAAAAAACCCTTTTAATAAAAAAAACTAAAAAAAATTGTTGCCCTTGGTGGGATTTGAACCGGGGCCATTCAGTTTAAATTACCATCTTAATTACAAATAAGTACTTCTGTAATAACTTATTATTTATTCGGATGGTATGTTGTAGTCGTTACAAGGTAACCAGTTATCAGAGTACTTGCCATTACCAAAGTTTTGCTGGGTATCTTTCGGACTTTAAAATTTAAAGCTAATGTATATGAGTTACATTAGGGTGACAATGGCTTGTATGTAAGAAAATTTTTGTTTGAATTTTATGGCTAAAAGTTTTGTTCTGAAAATTTGAGCCAAATCGAACAACGTTTTGCGGCCGCGCATCGTTTTCAAAGTTTCAGAGAGGGCAAAAATGGATTATTTTTTTTGTTTTTTCGAAATTTAAACCAAAAAATAAATAAGTTCTACAAGAAAAAATAATGCAATATTACAGAGAACTAACACAGCTTTATTTAAAATAGTTAAAAACAAATGAAGTAGTTTTGGAGTTATTACAATTTTCCCAAGAACATGCATGTCCCTGACATGGGGAATAAAATGACCCACATTTTTCATGTCTCATTTTGGAGATTAATATATATTTTTTCAATACAAAAAAATCTTAATATTGATAAGCATAATTAATTTTTAGCATTTTTGTTGAAATTATTTTAAATATTTTTAAAATTACATGATTTTGCAATAATAAATTCAAATTTTACAAATTTTGACTTTTGATCCAGGTAAAGAAAGGGTTCAGCTTTTACAATATCAAAAAGGCTTTTCACTATCGATTTTCCATAAGTTTAGCAATAATATTCATTGATATTTTTATTAAAATTAAACACAAGTAAAATTAAAAGGATCTACTGAAATTATGACTAAAAATTGACATTTTCGCGAAATTCGACAATTTCAAATCACAGGTACGTCGAAACGGTTTAAGATATCGACCCTAACTTTTATGACTTTTATTCTCCCACTTTTATTCTCCCGTTTGTCTAATAAGCAAATTATAAATTTGTAATATTTGTTGAAACAAAATTTGAAAAATGATTTTTGAAACCGACCTGAGAAAAATGTATAATTTTTGAATATGAAAAAAAACTAACAAAATTTTAAAAAAATTTAACAAAACTTAACTTTTTAACAGAGACCGGATTTTAATACTTTTAAAGCAATATTTTTATATTTAAATCCATAAAAAAACAATCATTGAAGTTTAAAAAAATATTAAAAATCCCTCATGATTTTTATTTGTTCAAAAATTTTGTTTCTTTTTTCAATCCGATGAAAATAAAATATAAAAAATCGTTTGGGATATTTATCAGTACAGTTCAAAATAATTTTCATCTTTTTTTTGATCCGATGAAAATAAATTTTGATAGAAAAAATTCAAATTTTATTTCTGTATTTGTCCGGGTATAAAGCATCTTTAGGACGTTTAAATAGCAATAAATTCAATTATTGTTGAAAATTTTATGTTGAAATGGGTTTGGGCAACAAATGGTCGTTGTCTAAGTGCGTTTAAAACGTTTAAAAGTTATTTTTTTTAGAAATAGCGACGCGAATCAAAGAAACCACCAATAGTTCCCATTAGAACTATTATCTTTAACTTCGATGTCCTAAAACATTGCAATAAATTGAAAACATTCATACATTCATTGTTGAAAATTTTGAATTTTCATAAACATTTTATTTTTTCAAAATCAAAACAGAAGTTCAAAAATAAAACAATCAATAAAATATTTTTCTGTTCGGATATTTATCGTTATAGATATTTAAAATTTTCATCATGAGGGATATTTATATTTCAAATATAAATCCCTCTTTTTTTATTTTTCGATCGAAATGAAAATAAATTTTCATCGGCAATGATATTTATACTTGATGGATTTAAAAAATAAAACGATCTCCGGTCTCTGCTTTTTAATACTATCAAAATTTAAAATTTTTTTATTTAAAAAAAAAATGTTGGTGCATATCCTTAGGCGCGTTTTCAGGGACATAGATTTTCGCTAATAAATTGCAGTAAGTCCAAAACCACTTTATGGATTTTTGTCTTTGACTATTTGAAATAAATAGTTTTTTTTTTGTAATTCCATTATTTTTTCTTCTAAAAATATATTATTTTTATTTGAAATTTTGGAAAAACAAAAAATAAGCCATTTTTAAACTTTTGACCCAATGTATTGTCCGATTAGGCTCAAATTTTCAGAACTGAACTTTTAGACCTATTGTTACAATATTCCGTTGAAAAAGTCATTAAATTCGAACAAACATTTTCTTACATACAAGCTATTGCCACCCTAATGTATATACAAAAAATTATTACCGAACTTTTTATACCCTTCACCACCATAGGTGGAACGGGTATTATAAGTTTGTGATGATGTATGTAACGCATAGAAATATTTGTCTTAGACCCACCTTTTAGTATACCAATAGGCTTAGAATCACTTTCTGAGTCGATTTAGCGGTGTCCGTCCGTCCGTCTGGCTGGCTGGACCCCGTGTAAACCTTTTAATCAAACTACAGGTCGCAATTCTAAAGGTAATTTCATGAAATTTTGCAAAGATCATTTTTTTGATAATGGGACCATGGCTATTGAAATTTGTCAATCGGTCCATTATTTATGGTACCTCCCATAGGTCCCACTTCCCGGAATTGATATATTGGCCACAAATATCAATACTTTTTTCATAAAATTTAAAACAAATACTGCTTATGTAAACTAAAATCACTGTACCAAATTTCGTTGAAATCGGTCCACATTTGACCATAGCTCCCATACAAACTCTTCTTTCAAAACTGACTAAATGAGACAAAAATCACTAAAACGCTCGTAAATCTGAAGATAATGCGAAATT
Organism: Stomorhina lunata; assembly: GCA_933228675.1. Taxonomy (NCBI): domain Eukaryota; kingdom Metazoa; phylum Arthropoda; class Insecta; order Diptera; family Rhiniidae; genus Stomorhina; species Stomorhina lunata. The sequence goes on along the minus strand of OW121742.1, from coordinate 96,406,201 downwards.
TTAGTTCATTTTTTGCATACATCATTTTTGTAACAACTGTAATCAATTTGCCAAATTTCGAGATAATCGGTCCACATTTGACCCTGGCTCTCATATAAGTCCAAATGAAGAAAACAGCTTAAATATATAAGTTTTGAGAAAATATTTGCATTATGGCAAAATTTTGCAAAAATTTGTCTTTATACAGGAGGAAGAACACCTTTGACCTTAGTGGCGAAGGGTATCGTATGGTCGGTCTTGACCGACTATAGCACTTTCTTACTTTTTACATGTATGTATGTAATTCTTAAATGTCTAATACTTAAATAAATTTAGGCTCTCGACATTTTTGAAGAGTATGTACAATTTGTTCTATACACATCTTCAAATACACCCTTATCATATTTGGAGATGCGTATAAAAGCGATCAGCTTATATCTAAGTTTGAAGTTTTAATATCAGCAATCTAAAATCCCACAAAACTTGAATGCAAATCATTTAAGAGATGTCTGTTAGTCTGTCTAAATCAACCTTTTGAAGGCCATATACTTAGGTAGCCCTTTTTAACAAAAGTAATGCATGGTCATGCAAAAAAAATGCTTTAACGAGTTTTTAAACATTTCGTACAAAATTTTACAAATGTTTAAGTCAATTCATCCAGCATCAGATTAGTTTATCGATTCTGAAGAAATGAAAATTTCATTGAAATTGATGTAAATTTTAACATTTATCAGCAGGAGTTCTCTAGTAGGTAGATTACAAGAGACATACAGATGTATATAATTAATACAAATGTCATACATAGATACAAATGTATACACGCTGGTATTTAAAAGTATGTATGTATGTAGAGAACATATGCATAGCATATCCATTGTACACAGATACTTTTATACAAACATACTTACAGCAAAGTAAAGAAATAGCAGCAGAAACTAAAGCTGCTAACAGTTGTGTTCTATTACTAAAATGCTTCTTGTTGTGGTTGTTGTATGTATTAAACCTGTTGCGTCTTATTCTCGTTCTTGTTTCATGTTCATGGTTGCAAAGAAACATTTGTTTGCATTTTATGCTGTAGCTCTTGTTGCTTGTTGCCTCTTCGTCGTCACCATCTTCTTTGTTGTATTTATACTTCATGCTTTCTTTATGAACACTATTTATTTTCTTATTATTTTATATATTTTCTTCTTTTTTTTTGTATTTTTAGTTTTGTATCCGATGAATACTTTATGCCGAATTGAATCTATAAATGAATTTTCATTGATACTTAAAAAAGCATTTAGGTATGAAGAAATAATTCATGCATTTGTATTTAATGTTTATATATTCAAATTATTGGGAAATCGGAAATAACTATGAAATTTTGTTAATAACTTTCGTTTTTGTTTAAAAATTTTTAAATATTTTTAACTTAAGTACTTGTAATAAATAAAGTAATTCTTCGGCCCTTTTATATTTTAGATGTTTCCACTTTAAAATGTCTTTTAGAACTGTCAGTCATTGTCTGTAAATATTCAGTCGTTCCATTATCGGATAACTGCAATTATGGATAGGAGAGAGGAGTTTCCTGTCTCTTTCTCTTTTTTATTTTTTATGGATATTAAGTACGAAGAGTACCTGCTTTCTATATTAATATCATCAAATAAATGTTCGAACTTCGAACAATAAAGAGAGCTGATCGATAGAGAGAGAAAGAACTTATTGATATTTTATTTCCGAGGCGAATTCATTTTAAACGAAAGAAAAAGTAACAGTTTTCACTCTAAAACCTTCTTTGATAATAACAATTATTTTTATGGATGAAATAAAATCTATATTTTGATTAAATCAACAAATTTAGTTTTTAGTCAATTTCATATTTTAAAATCTTCAAGGTTTGTATTTACAAAAATTAGCTTAAGCAAAATCCACATGAAGTTAATTTTGAATTCTATAAAACTGTCAAAATCCATATCTGTGAAAAATTCACTTGTCGGAGTTTTGGTATTTACCATTTATGTAAACACTAACGCAGTGACACTTATCCACAATCTTAAAGCCACTGTTTGGTTTTCAGATAATGATTTTACATACTTTATCTGTATGTTGGACTCAAACATCATAACACGCAACATTTTTCCTTATCATACATAATAATTTATGCGGGTGTTTCAAACACAAATAGGATAGAATATTTGTTAAGTAAACATAATTACAGTACAACCTCGTTAATGCATATTGTTAGAACACACCTATTATTAAAAATTAAGTGAAAAGAACTATTATTGAATTTGTCCAACCAAAGCAAAATATTTATAAATGATATTAAATTTCATTTCATTTGTTTTGATTGGACAAATTCATTTCATTTGTTTTGATTGGACAAATTCAATAATAGTTCTTTTCACTTAATTTTTAATAACACACTGATACATTTTGAGGAAAAAGAAATACACTTTTAAGGAAACCTATATCAAACGATAGGCCTTATTGAGTGTATCAGTTTGTCATTTTTAGAGATTTCGATATACCCTCAAAATCAAAAGTTATCGATAAAAAACGATTTTTTTTGGTCTTCTCGAAGAAAATAGGCCTAGCTAAGTCATTTGTTTTCGATTTTAAAATTAAACACTTTTTGAGATAGACAAGACATCAGGCTTTCTTCTTGTTAAAAAAGATTTTTTATTTCATCAAATTATCACAAAAACATTTTCAAACAAATTTAAATTTTTATTTTTTTTTTTCGATTTTTTCACATTGGGATGCCGTTTTCCGCAGTATTTTGTTAGGAATGCCAAACTTTTTTATATTTACTTGAAAAGTGCATTAAATATTTTGTGAACCTAGATTATTTAAATTTAAATTAACAGCGAATTAAAAAAAATATAAGTTTTTTTTTTATAAAAGGGCCAGTTTAATTAACGTACTATAAACGTATAAGTACTTATATTTATACGCACTTATGAATGAAGTTAAAAAAGGATAGAAACAAAGAAGTACGACATAATGTCCAAGCTCTATTTATGCCTCTATTGCCGTTCTTGGTTTGACTGTCTTGAAATCATCCCAACTTTCATGACCAAACCCTTTTCTGGTATTGCGAAGCCCAACGGTTTTTACTTGAGATCGGTAATACAGCTTTCACGCTATGAAACTAGTTGCATAGGGTTTCTGCAACTAGTTTTATAGTGGGAAAAGCCCAATAAAAATGCTATCAAATTACTGCTGGTCACTGAAACGTGAAACTAGTGACAGTGTATATATCCGTAAAAGAGAAAAGAAGCATTTTTAGTTAACTTCTTAAGTCACTTTTTTCGAATTTCAAGGAGTGCCGGCCAGAAAAATGTGCAATTTTTCGGTTTTTTTTTTAAATTTTGACCTGTAAGCTTAACTTTTTGACAAAATCTGAATGTTAATTTGTAATTAAGGCCCAATTTGCTTTCCATCAACAAATATCATAAAAACAAATAGATGTCTTTAAGGACCCAAAATTTCTATGAAAATTTCCGATAACTCAAAAAATCCTTAGCCGATTTATACGCTACTTACGTAGATAGAAAACTAATTGAGTCTACATTATGAATTAATATTTACACTTTGTTAAAATGTTTACTAAAAAAGTTAAATTTTGCAAGAACTAAAAAATTGGCCATACTTTTTCTTATAAACGCAATTTTCAACTTCGTGGCCTGGGCGCCATGTGATAACGTAGTCCGATTTGGCTTAAATTTTGTTATTTGAAGTTTCTCACCGAATGCCATAACAATCCGACCGCCATTTCTCTACTTTCGAAAAAAGTTGAAAAAACACTCTAACGTAGTATTGTATAGAAAATTTCTAATATACAAATGATACTGAATTCACCTTTTTTACTAAAATTGTTATATCTCTGTTAATATGTTTCCGATTTTAATTAAAGTACTCTTGTTTTACAAAATGGTAACCATGGTTTTTTTTATGTCAAAATATATTAGGTCTTCTGATAAATTTTACGAAAAAAAGCTTCAGAAGTTGAAAAAATCGAAAAAAAAAAAATAAAATTTTAACTTCAGCGGAAAATATTTTTATGATAAATTGGTCATGTTAAAAAAAGGTCTTTACGAAGTGAAAGCCTATTTTGTTTTCTGTCGAAACACATTTTAAAATTTAAAATCGATGTAAAAATGACTCAGTTAAGCCTTCTTTTCTCCGCTAAGTCCAAAAAGTTTTATCGATAACTTTCGATTTTGAGGGTATATCGAAAATTTTAAAAATGGTAAAATGATCTTCTAACCGATTTCTACTGGTTGAGTTTGGTTTCGTTCCGAGTGTATTTTCACTGTATCAGAGTGTTGTTTTCTAACACAGATAATAATAATGACATATTTTTAATAACACATTGGAATCTAGTACATCGAAATATTGAGTATATTCTTTAAGGTTGTATTTTTACAAAATCGATATTTGCAAAATTATTTTAATCGATTTTGAATATATCGCATTTTTTCATTTGCTCTTAAGTTGTAATATTTCAAAACTTCTTCTTCTGTTGTCCTTGACTCCCAGTGGAGCATAGGGCCTCAACCAGAGCTTCGAAAGGCTTAATTAAATATTAGCTTAATTCCTAGGAATTCAAAAATGATTTAACAATACCTTAAGTTTAATTCCCATAAAACAATTAAAAAAAATATGTTGATTTTTAATTCTTAGTGAATTGATTCACATGGGAATTTAAAATCAACTTGAATGAATAAAATGTTTCTTCATTCCTCTACTCCAATTTGAATTAACATTTTTTATTCTTAATTAAAACCAGTCCAAATTGAATTAAAATATTTTTTGGTAATTCATTTTGTGCAAAGCATTAGGGTGGATATAAACTAAAGATACTTGATTTTAAATCAAAAACTTTAATTCTGACTTTTTCGAGGGAAAAGTTTTTTAAACTATACCACTCATTGAATAAAAGTATATCAAACCAAAAAACGAAAATTTAAGTTTTAATTTATAGGGTATTATTGGATCAAGTGCGATATACATTTTTTTGTAAAAACCCTAGATATAAAATAGAACAAAATTTATCATAACCTATTAAAATATTCTTGTGTTTTATCAGAAAGCATACACATTTAATAAAAGTATGCATGTATTCTTTAATGTTCGTTCAAAAAAACGGTACTACCCTAATGTGGCTATTTCACCGCAAACTTGTGTATATTTTGCATTTATTTGTTAAACTATAACTTTTAAAAGATATTTAGATATGCAGGAATATAGTAATATTAATGGTCTTTCGTTTATAATGACCTAATCTTTACCAGAAATTCAATCAGTGAAGGAATCTGCTTAATTAAAAATTTTTTCTAAAAAAATTTATAAAAATAATTTGTTTTTTGTGACATTAGTTATTGTAAATACATACATATACATGTAAAATGTGCTAATGTGTAAGAGTATATTATCTCTGGTTTTGTTGTGTTGCTGCGAAATAATGGATTTTATATGTTTTCGAATCTGGATGGGATTATAGATTATGTGTACAAAAAATCTTTAGTTTTATGTGTATCTATATTTTATTTTAAATAGTTTTTCTGATCTTATGACCAATAACAAAGAATTTTTTTAAAAAGTTTTACTGTAGTGTATTGCACTAAGAATCCCAATTTATTACAATTATTTATTATTGTAATAAATAGTTTTTTGATAAAACCAAAAAATGTTGGTGGGGAAACCTTTCCTCGACGCGTTTCGATGGTTGGTTAGACCATCTCATCAGGAGGATTATCCCTAATTCTAGACAGAGCGAAAACCTCACATTATGTATAATCTGAGGGACTGAATAAATACGAATTATTGTTATTGTGTCCAACAAATATCAACATAAAGCGAAGATTATCATCCGAACAGAAACACACAAACATTTTTCAGTTTTATCATTTCTTTATTTTTTTAAATTTCGCCTAAGTCAACTTAATAAATTTTTGAATTTTTCTACAAAAATGTTATTTGTATATGCCCTGCAGTCTCTAAAAAACATCAGTTCCTTAGCAGGAAGATATATTACATAGCTGAGATACATACACAATTATGATGGAATTAGAATAAAATTACAAAATTCAGTACAATTAGAAAATGCATATATACATATGTATATATGTCGATAATTAATAAATCACATTTTAATCATATGAGTTTTCATACATATTTTTTAGACAAACCAAGTCCACGGTTTTGTTAAAATCGAGATGGAAATCATCTCAGCTTAAAAACCCTTTTTTAACCCAATAACTTAAGAAAGAGTCATTTCTTTATCCTCTAAAATGGGGGCTTTTTTTCATGGGTATTAAATGATATTTAATCCCTAATGCAATCCTGAAACTTATTTTATGGTTAAGGACTTGTTTTGTTGAGATTTATTTTATTCCGCTCATTTATAGGTATTATATATTTTGGAACTGTAGGGTTCGTTTGAATACATTTATTTTGGTATGCCTTTACAAAATGATTTGTTTATAAAATTTTTAATTATTTTTGTATAAGATTAAGAATTGAAATAATTTAAATTAAATCTAACTGATTTTAAATTCCCTAAGAATTAATTCTTAAAAGTTAAGGCTTATGACTTCATTCAGGTGAATGTATTATGGGAATGATATAAACACTAAAATAAATTTGATTTTAAAATATGGAATTAGGAATTGAGCCTTTCGAACCTCTGGCCTCAACCATCCTTTTATATATTTTTTTTTTTTTTTTTGCTTGTAACTCCGCATCAATTGATCTTCTCCATGTTCTAGCAGGTGCACCAACATGACGGCCGCTTCCTTGTGGATTTCAACGAAGCGCTTGTCGAGCAATGTTGGTATTTGGCCTTCGAAGTGTGTGGCCTATCCACCGCCATTTCCGTTGACATACACTCAGGGAAAAAACGTGCTGATAATAAGATTTTCTGCTTGAAATCGAAACTTTTTCTGCTTGAAAGTAGAGTAAATACGAAAAATCTTATTTTGAGAATAAAATCTTAATTTTTTAAGATTCTTTGTAAGATCGCAATCTTAAAAAAAAATCTAAGCACAGGATCGATAACTAAGAATGTGTTCTTATTAATTAAGATTAAATTCTTAATTTTTAAGAATGCACTCTTAATTAATAAGAACATAATCTTAAATAATAAGAACACATTCTTAATTATCGATCTTGTTCTTAAAACTTTTTCGAGATTGCGATCTTACAAACAATCTTGAAAAATAAGATTTTATTCTTAAAATAAGATTTTTCGCATTTACTCTACTTTCAAGCAGAAAAAGTTTCGATTTCAAGCAGAAAATCTTATTATCAGCACGTTTTTTCTTATTACAATATTCGTATTTGGTGATAAATAAGGATTGTAATAGTATTCCTATATTTTAAAATTTTGATTTATTTATTTTAGATTACAGGTAGTTAGTAAAAAATTGTATCCTAAAGATACCTTGACTTCATCTTCCGTTGGAAAAAGTGTGCATATTTCTGTCAATATATCTTGGAAATCGTGAGGATGAATCTGGATCAGCTCATCACGATAGTTATTGTTTAAATCTTTGTGTGAAGCATAAAATTCTAGGATGTTTTTGCCACTTACTGATTCATTCAATAATAAAGCTAAATCCTATATAAATAAACGAAAATATTTTATGTTTTGTACACATTTTAATGTATTAAGTAATTATCTAATACTTTTACCTTGTCAAACACTTTTTTTTGTTAGCTTCCACATTTGCAGAAGATGATGGAGTGGAAGTTACATCCGGACATTTTTGTAGCCTACCTTCGACGGCATCCAAAGTGTATCTTCATCAATTCCAAACTAAAGGACAAAACTATTAGTGGTGTAATTTACTTTCTGAATAAAATATTAAAACCTGTTTTTTTCCAGAAGTCGAAGAGTGGAATGGCTTCCTTTACATCTTCTGCTTTCGTATACTGCAGACTTCTAAAAGTTACATTTGAGCCTGAAACAAATTAAATCAATATAATTTTTTATAAAGAAATTTACTTATGTATTTATAAATATGATGAAAAACTTACGCTGCAGGTACGGAAAAATGCATTCCAGATCGAATTCTTTCAAAAGATTTTTCAACAACGCGTCATCGTCCGAGAAATCTAATGAAATTTCTTGTGAAGGGCAGTTCAATTCATACTCCCCATCACATACTGAAACTAAATTGCCTTCTATTGGAATATTTAAAAGGATCACTTCATCCGCATTAAGGTTTTCCATTTATATTTTTTATTAAATTTATATTTTTTCTCAAAAAATTAGTTTTTCACTTTTTCGCAACTACTTTGGTCGTCTGATTACAATTTATGACAAAGTCAAGAATACGATCTTAAGATTAGAACTTACAATCTTCAAAATAAGAATACAATTTTGAAATCAAGATCACAATCTTAAATAAAGAATACGATCTAAAATTAAGATTTAAAATCTTATAATAAGATTCAAATCTTAAAAGCAAACAAATTACAGTTTATTTTTAGATTGTATTCTCATAACTAAGAATTTATTCTTAAATTTAAGAATATAAATCTTACTGGCTATATTTTCAAGAATGAAAATTCAAGATTTCGCAATCTTATATTGTAGATTTTTTTTCTTGAAATCAGATCGTCATTTTTCTCTTAGTGTACCTCTATAGAAGAAGGGTTTTGGTTTGTAGCGTTTAGTAAATTCTCAAATCTTATGCGATTTGGCCACCTATATTAAAAACTGGAACAACTAAGGCGTGAAATGTTGGATTATAAAATTGATTTGCTAGCGGTGCAAGAAGCAAGATGGACAGGACAAGGGGAAGTTCGGAACGAAAATACTGTGTTTCTATTCTCCGGTCGCCCGGAGGGGGATGAGCATAGTTGGGGTGTGGGCTTTTTGATGACTTAAAGAATAGCTAAAGCCATGATAGCATATTATCCTATTAATGAGGGGCTAATGGCAATAAAACTTAAGACTAAAGCTCATAATATGATAATTATCAATGTCTATGCTCCCACTGAAATCCAATCTGAAAACGACAAAGACGAATTTTAGGATATATTAAGCAGTTGGATGAATAGTAATGTACATAATTGTGACATTACTATGATACTGGCCGACTTTAACGCCAAAGTTGTCTCAAACAACACCGGTTTGGAACACTACATTGGTAAGTACGGTGTCGGAGTAAGAAACGACAACGGAGAAAGATTAATCGAACTATGCAGTGAAAGAAAATTGGTTGTATGTGGCACAATTTTTCCTCATAATCTCCACCATAAAATAACTTGGATATCGCCGAACATTGTCACTAAGAACCAAATTGATCACATTTTGATCAACTCTAAGTTGTGATCATCGTTTCTTGATGTACACTCGAGGCTCGGAGCAGATATAAACAGCGACCACCATCTAGTTATATCTAAGGTAGCGGCTCTGAGGTCAGAAACGGCAAAAGCCAATCGAAAAATTGATGTTGGAAAACTGGAATCAGAGCGATATCGAAATGCCTTTATTACATCCATAAGGAATCGGTTTCCAGATGTTGTAAACAACAACGACGCAAATGTAAACGAAATTGAAAGGTGTGCCACTCAGACGTACAATGAAGTTGGTCAACAAACGTTAGGTTTTAAAGACCATAAAAGGAAAGTATGGCTCACGCAAGGCCTGGTTGAACAACGTAAAAAATTAAAAAAATATATTTTAAATGCAAACGCGGATGCCGAAGAGCTTGGCTAAAATATACCTTGACCTATCCAACAGAACGGAGAAAGATTAATCGAACTATGCTGTGAAAGGAAACTGGTTGTAGGTGGCACAATTTTTCCTCATAAGCTCCACCATAAAATAACTTGGATATCGCCGAACGTTGTCATTAAGAACCAAATTGATCACATTTTGATCAACTCTAAGTAGGAAACATCGTTACTTGATGTACGCTCGAGGCGCGGAGCAGATATAAACAGCGACCACCATCTAGTTATATCTAAAGTTCGTTTTAAGGTAGCGGCTCTGAGGTCAGAAGCGGCAAAAGCCAATCGGAAAATATATATTGGAAAACTGGAATCAGAGCGACATCGAAATGCCTTTATTACATCCATAAGGAATCGGTTTCCAGATGTTGTAAACAACAACGACGCAAATGTAAACGAAATTGAAAGGTGTGCCACTCAGACGTACAATGAAGTTGGTCAACAAACGTTAGGTTTTAAAGACCATAAAAGGAAAGTATGGCTCACCCAAGGCCTGGTTGAACAACGTGAAACCATAAAAAATTCTATTTTAAATGCAAATGCGGATGCCGAAGAGCTTGGTTAAAATATACCTTGACCTATCCAACAGAATAAAAAGGTCTGCAAGGAGGGACAAGAAAATTTGGGCAGATGAACAAGCGAGCCAAGCTGAGTCAGCTGCAAGTAAAGGCGACATGAGGACCTTATACAATATATCAAGGGCATTGTGTGGCAAACCTACCTACACCAACAGTACCATTCTGAGTAGTAACGGTACACTTCTCTCTACCCCGTAAATAACAGTTATTTTTTAAAATGTGACCCCAAAAAATCTTCATGTTAAAGGCATGGAACACCTATAGTGTCATATACCAATAGATTCGTATTAACGAGCTTGTGAAGAATATTGTGTGATCTTCGAAAAACTATCCCAATTCAACAGTTAACGGTTATTTTTCAACGGATAAATAAAAGTTGATTTAAAACTGTAAAAAAGGGAGTTTTATTTTTCCGGCCAAAAATAAAACTCATTTTAGGAGTTTAATTGTTTCCGTCAGAAAATAAAACTCATTTAAGGAGTTTTATTTTTTCCGTCACAAAATAAAACTCATTGAAAAAGTTTTATTTTTTCCGTCACTCATATTTTTATTTTTTTTTAATAATATTTTGTTTATTTATTCATAAAATGATAGTAAAACATATAAAAAGCAAATTTAATGTCCCAATTTTACTTGTTAAATGGTTATTTACATAAAATGAGTTTTATTTTCTGACGGAAAAAATAAAACTCCTTCAATGAGTTTTATTTTTTGACGGAAAAATAAAACTCCTTTTTTACCAGTTTTATCCGTTTTTTCATTTAACTCACAAAATAACTGTTATTTAAAAACTTATTTGATGAAACTTATAACCGTTACGGTCCCTGATTTTTGGTGAAACTGGAAACTTTAAAATATTTTATAAAACCTGTTTTGTAATCCTCTGGTTTTCGTCTTTCTTTAATGTATTTACACTTTTTTTTATTACTATGACCGATTTGATGAAAATTACAGAAACACGTGCTGAAAAACAAGTCACTTCCATTTTTTGTAGCGTCCGTCACAGCACTTTAAAAGCGAATATCTCTAAAAGAAGTATGTAAATTAACAAATGCCATTCGATAGCACAATCAATGGGCTAATATTATCGGAAATCTGTGCAAAGATATCTAGTGTAGAACGGCAATGGGATACATTTAAGTACACAAAAAACCGTACACGTCCGTCATGCAGGATTTGCCCATATATAGAATAATTTTTCATTCAATCATTTTTTTTTTTAGGGTAAAATTTCATTAAAAAATTAGGACAATATCGCATAATGAAAATATGTACATATGTCCCAAAAATGGATAGTTTTTAGTTAGGGTAATTTTCCTGGAGCAATATTTCACGGCACCGTCATTCCAATTATAGGACTGTTTTAAGTTGAAATCTTCTAAAATCATTTTAACTACACCATTTTCAATAGTAAATGACAAAATTCCAATTGAAAATGAGAATTTACATTTGAAAATGAGAAAATTCCAATTGAAATTGAGAATTTTCATTTGAAAATGAGAAAATTCGTATTGAAATTGAGAATTTCCATTTGGAAATGAGAAATTTCCAATTGAAATTGAGAATTTTCATTTGAATTTGAGAAAATTACAATTGAAATTGAGAAATTTCCATTTGTAATTGAGAAATTTTTATTTGAAATTGAGAATTTTTTTTATTTGTAATTGAGAAAATTTCAAATATGTAGAAATGAGAAATTTTCTCTTGTAAGTGAGAAATTTGCATTTGAAAATGAGTTTTTCATTTGAAATTGAGAAATGTGTAATTGAGAATGAGAAATTTCCATTTGTAATTGAGAAATTTTTAATTTAAATTGAGTTTTCCATTTGAAAATGAGAATTTTTGATTTGTAATTGAGAAATTTCCATTTGAAATTGTGAAATTTGTAATTGTAAATGAGAAATTTCTATTTGAAATTGAGAAATTTTCATTTGAAATTTAAAAAATCCAATGAAAATTTCTCAATTACAAATGAAAATTTCTCATTTTCAAATGGAAAACTCAATTTCAAATAAAAATTTCGTAATTACAAATGGAAATTTCTCATTTTCAATTAAACATTTCTCATTTTCAAATGGAAAACTCAATTTGAAATGAAAATTTCTCAGTTAGAAATGAAAATTTCTCATTTTCAATTATACTTTTCTCAATTACAAATGAAAAATTCTCATTTACAAATGGAAAATACCCATTTTCAATTTAAAATTTCTCATTTTGAAATGAAATTTCTCAATTTCAATCGGAGTTTTCTCAAATTCAAATGAAAATTCTCAATTTCAATTGAAACTTTCTCATTTTCAAATAAAAATTCTCAATTTCAATTGGAATTTTCTCATTTTCAAATGTAAATTCTCAATTTCAAATGAAAATTTCTCAATTCAATGTGGAAATTTCTCATTTACAATTGAAAATGGTGTAAACGAGAATGAAAAAGAAGAGAATGAAAAGAATTTATAGTGGATCCTTACAAGATTCTTTATTTAAATGCGTTACAAGCGGTTTGACCAACCCAATATATGTACTTCTTATACCTTTGGGATGGTGGGTATAAAAGCTCAATAAAAATCGCATTTCGACCAAATAAAGTGCGCTCGTACGTGCTATTGTTATAGCTTATAGCGCCGGCATCCTAAATAAACAAAGTGTAAATGGTAATGTTGTAATGTTTACATACCTACAATACTTACGTTTCTACATACTCGTACTTACTAAAGTACAAATGTACATGTAAATATGTAATTTACTTTGTGCTCAAAGTTGCATGTTTTATGTTGGCAACAGGTTTAGAGTAAGTACCGAGCGGAGCATGTTTGTATTGAATATTGGACTGCTTGTGCACAGTTTGTTTCATTCATATAATGTTCAAATTGTACTACGTATGTACTCAAAATACAAGCCCTTGTATTTAACAAAAAAAATAAATAAAACCTAAAGAAAAAAAAATAGTTATCGGATTGTTAAGCTTAAACTTAAAACTTAAGAAGGCGACTACATGCCTACAGTCGCTGAATATCATTCGATCATTCATTGTCACACGCGTATAAATAATACAAAAAATTCATATTCATTTTGAATTGAATTATTTACCTAAATACGAGTAATAACGGTATTGTTATGAAATAAGGATCATTGTCAGATTCAGATTCAATATATTCGATATTTAAACAAAAAAAAAAAAAAAAAAGTGAAATATACCTTCAAAGTTATTATACTTGAATTACTGCAATTACAAAAGCGAATAAAAATTTAATCTTGAGAAATAAATTTATTATTTTATAACATTATTAAGTATTTCATGTGACATAGAAAAGAAATAAAATACAAAATATTGTGAAAATGTGTACACTCGTTTGTCTGGCAGATTATTCCTAAAACATTATAAAATTTATTATATTATGATGCTGGAATTTGCAAATACATTTTTAATAATTATCATTGCAAATTGTGTATTTTCATCGGATGCTGCATTCATCTCATATCGGAATAATCGTGAAATCATTATAACAGATGCGGTATGTTGGATGTTGTACAATCTACATGGTTTCGTTTGTGGTAAACGTAAAATATAAAATTTACATGAATGCAAAAAATGTGACATGCTCCCAGCAAAAAATGTCGGAAGCATTTCTAGGGAAACTAATTTTATTATTGAACGTAAACATGTTAACAACATCATAATGTGTTATATAAAAATCTTGCAAAATCTATATGTTACTAGATGTTAAAAACTTTGTTCAAAACCAATGGTCAAATATCTCTTTTGCTTATGGCCGATCCTACTAATAAAATATTCCATTTTCAATAGTTCAGAGTATACCTACATATATTATAATATACCTACATTATTATAGAGAAAGTTCCTGCCAAGGGTGACAAGCCGTGGTACTACTGCGGCTTATTTGGTACAATTTAAGAATTTGAACATTTCTTTTTGTTTTATGATTTTCAAAGCATCACTTTTTTATATAGATCGATATCTTATATGGGCAAATCCGAAAAACATTAAACTAAAGACAAAGTGTTAAAAATGTCATAATCACGTATTTGTATTTATTAAAAAATTTACCATATTTTACAATTTTTGATTGCCCTCTTCGTGAATGGCAGGTCTTTATTTGCAACCATCTCGAATTTTTATACATTTTTTAAACTAATGGGTTTTTTAAAAGTTCATAAAAATCACAAAAACATCCATTTAGGTATCAAGTTTCAGTATGGGCTTAAAGTCTGCTTAATTTTATATCCACCCATCAAAAGTAATTGGAGTGATTTAAATAACGGCAAGTAAAAAAGGACTCACAGTGTGTAGCGTCCGCCACAGAAATAAAGTTTTTTTTTAATTTTCAATTTCTCTTTACGAACCAATTGAACTTGGTTCGTATAGAGAACTTATAGTATGCTTTACATTAGGCTAATAATATATAGATGTTTATATAGCATTTTGCGGAATAATATGTATCGGAAAGTGTGTAGCGTCTGTCACAGTATATATTTTTTACAAAATGATATTTATTAAATACAAAATTTACGAACACATGTCTGTCTTATTCATAAAGCAATAACACTGTCTATATCCACAGATTAAATTTAAGATGTTAGATGTTAAAAAATATACAGTGGGGCGAATTTGATGCTTTTGAAATTTTATTTTTTTTTTATTTTTGGGACACTCTAACAGCTAGCGGCAGCATTCTTTCGACGAAAAATAAGATGTAAAAAGTGTAAAACTTTAAATAAATATATGTATGTAGCCGTTTTGTAAAATATTAAATTGTGCCAAAAAAATTGCATTTTAACTGCAAACATGAAAAGTAAGGAGATGAAATTCGGGAACAAATAAAATCATTATTTTCACTGATTAACGAATCTTTAAAAAAATATGAAATATGAATTTTTCCAAATAAAAAACATTCAGGTAAAAACTGTATCGTCCGTCACGTAGCGTCCGCAGCAGTTCATTTATGGATTTTTTGGTGAAACTGGAAACTTTAAAATAGTTTATAAAAGCTGTTTTGTAATCCTCTGATACAAAAAAGAAAAGTTATATTAGACTAAAATAAATGCAATTTTGTTATGCATCTTCAAGTGTTTTAATTTTGAAAATCGGATGAGTCGTTCTTGAGTTAGGGCGAAATAGGTCTCCGTACCTGACTAATTTAAGGGGAAAAATTTGCCACGCCCATAAAAAAAATCCAGATCTCATGGAGAAAAACCGAAAATGGATTTGAGTTTAGCGCATCAAGGTCCATATAGTCCGCATAGTTTTATTAAAAGGAACGACAAAAAATGAATTTTTGCAGAGCAGTGTTATTTGATCTCAACGATCTTTATAGGAACTTTAACTAAAAGTTTTTTTCTTAGGCAGCAATGTCAGTCCCATGGCTGAAAAGTAGAGCATTTGTTCCAATCAGTAGCATTTTAATTAAAGCCAGATTCAGAGAGAAATATAACCAAAATCCTGTTACTGAAACAGGCAATATTTTTGTATGCTGAATTATTAAAGTTCGATGATGTTTTCTGCTACACGAACAGCAAGAGCTTTTAGACATCCTATTAAAGAGTAAACAATAATGCTAGCTCTTCAATACCTTCTATTTTAAGAAATGAACCCGCATTTACCGACCCGTTTGATATTTTTAACAAGTAACTCCCACTTGCCGGAAAGCGATTAACCACTACCAGATTTTTTTAAATTTAACGTAATCAAGACTTCAGGGACAAATTGTGTTTTATCAAAAACTGGTCTTGAAGCAGTGCTCTTATACGCTATTTCGTCCATTAGGTAACCTTTTCTGCACTATATTTCTAACGGTCGGTTACTAATGTAACGCCAATTCCCAAAAAGAGAGAGTCTAAAAACCCTGAAAATTATTGCACAATAGCAGTTTGTAATTTTAAGAATATTAATATTTGGTTAAATATTTGTATCCAAAGAACTTAATAAGTGACCGCCAGTATAGATTTCGCAGCGACGCTGTACCGGAGACTTATCGAAAAAATGGTGCTGTTCTTTCTACGTTTGGTAAAAGTAAAGTTGTGAATTTAGACATTTAAAAAGCGTTGGTGTCGGTAATAACTTGCCTCGATTTATATGGAGCTTTCTCAGAGATCGGACTACTGAGTTCTTCTAGATAGGATCAATTCATAGATGCTGCAATGCTCCGTTCTTTCCTCAATGAAAAACTTTCAATTCTATCCATAGAAAAAAAAATAAATTATTAAGTTGCGATCTCGAAAAATGCATCTTGGAAAATATAAGCCACGGAAATGGTGTCTGTTAGAACTATATCACGTCAGCCGCAGATTTTTACATTAAATGCATGATCTTAATTTTTGATATGTACATATCGTTATTGCAAAGGGTTGTAACTAACACTTAAATTTAAATTAATTTTTTGAGTGAGTATGATGAAGCAACCCAAAATATAGGGTTTTTCAACATGGACGCTACAAAAGTACAGGGACATCCACAAGCTACACAGCTAATGTCACATACCTACGAGCACTTACAGTTAGATCAAACTGTATTTTTAAAAATTTAGTTAATTTGGGGCATCTCGATTTTCGTGTTTTTTTAAGGCGTTCCTAGACCGGTTTTGATCAAATTTAATAGTATTTTGCTAAATTCTAACAAAATTCTAACAAATTCTAATGCTTTACACGGGCTATTAGGCTTTAAAACATATGTAAGATATGGCTTTATGAGCTTCGACTCTTCTGAATTTTTTCTTATTAATGCAATTTTTGAAAATATTTCCCTTAATTTGGTTTTAAGTCTTAGAATAATTTCCTAAATTCAGATATATGTGTGTAGTACAGTCTCCAGGAATGCGTCTCCAAACGATTCTGAGTCGATCGGTATAACTTTTATTGAGTATGAGATGAATTATGATTGAAAATCTTATAATACTCTTTTAATACCTATTGATAAGGGATATACAAAAATTATAATTAAAATACAATTAGATTTTTTTGCAATATAAACGGAAAATTTTGAATAACAGCTGCAAAGTTTTGAAATAAAATTAGAAAATTCTAAAATACAAATAGATTGTTTTAAAGACTAAAGTTTTCCTTCGATATTTTTCAAAAATTTTAAATGTAAATGCTCTACTTACCTAAATTTTTTAAATAGTAAATTCTTTCATGACTCAAAAAGTATTTCGAGACATGCTTTTGTTGAATTTGTTGAAAAGCTCAAAACAGTGTCCCATTTCCGGATGGTAGTGACTGGATCTCTTAGATAATCTTATTTGCTGGGTTAATAATTATAATAAAAACACAACATAATTCATGTCAATAGTTAATCATATAAATGCACATTTTTTTTCAAAATTGTAATAAAATACACACTAAATACTAAAGTTCCTTTACACTTCATGTATTTAACATTAAGATTACCTATCAAATTTTCCACATTAAAATCTAAACATACATACACACATAAGGAATAAACACTTTTAAACATTGCCAATGAGGATTACATAAGTACATATGTATATAAATGTCATGGTCCTAACTCTAACAGGTCATGTGGCAAAAAACAAACAGTGTAAAGGCCTCTTAAGACATGGCTATGCACTTAAAAATGTAAATACATACATAGAGAATATTGTAAAAAAAATAATGAAATTTCCAATTAATTCATAATTTTTGTTTTGTTTGGGCGGGCGGTTTTGTATGTGATTTTCTAATGTCTGTAAATAAATTTTAGACACCAATAATTTCGAATTTATTTAACTTGCGTTATTTATTAATAAACAATTTGTATTTAAATGTGTAATGCAAAGAAGGCGCACACTGTTACGAAGATGGCCAAAAATGGTCATAATCAATGTCAACAATTTAATAGTAACTTTTTGATACAAAACTTTTCCTCAAATCAAATTGATTAAAGTTATTGTATGATATTTCCTTTGGTACAAATATGAGCCTTTAACTTTTTAAAACAAATGGGATCATTATACCTGGCTGGCTGGCTGGACCCCCATGTAAACCTCGTAATCAAACTACAGGTCACAATTCTAAAGATAATTTGATTTGGCACAGATCATTTTTTTGATAATGAGACCATGGCTACTGAAATTCGTCAAAATGGGTCCACTATTTATGGTACCTCCCATAGGCCCAACTTCCCGGAATTGATATATTGGCCACAAAAATCCATATTTTTTCATGAAATTTAAAATAAATACTTTTTATATAAACTAAAAGCACTGTAAATTTCGTTGAAATCGGTCCACATTTGACCATAGCTCCCATACAAACTCTTCTTTAAAAACGCACTGAATGAGATAAAAATCACTAAAACGCTCGTAAATCTAAAGATAATTAGAATTTTAAATTTATTTTTTGCATACATAATTTTTGTAACAACTGTAATTAATTTGCCAAATTTCGAGATCATCGGTCCACATTTGACCCTAGCTCTCATATAAGTCCAAATGACAAAAATAGCTTAAAAATATAAGTTTTAAGAAAATGTTTGTATGATGGCAAAATTTAGCAAATATTTTTATTTATACAGGTAAAATAACACCTTTGACCTTAGTGGTGAAGGGTATCGTATGGTCGGGCTTGACCGACTATAGTTCTTTCTTACTTGTTTTTTATTGCAACCTTCCCGGAAGAGAGTTTTTGAAGCTTTACAAATACAAAAATCAGTTATCAGTTGAATCGGCCCATTTTTGACCATACCTCCCATACAAGACAAAGTCTTTAAAGTCATTCATATACCCAGAATATCATAAAAACTCTTATAAATCTTAAGATAATTGAAGTTTTTACTTAAACTGCATTTTTCGCGAGCCCTGACATATGTTGGGTGCATTCTAAAAGTGTAAAATAGGACTCAATCTTACTGAAATTGTCTGAATAATTGAATTACTATGAACAAATTTTATATTTTCTCAGTAAAAATTTATGCTTAAAAGTTGCATTTCAACTGATTTTATACGTGACAAGGAGTAGGAATTCCGGGAAAATGGCACTAATACCCTAACAGGTGATTCTAGCTAAATTTGAACCGATTTCGCTTATTTTCAATACACAACTTTTTCAAGATATCTAAAATACTTTTGTAAAATTTTGTCATTCTATCTCTTATTTTTAAGACGCTATCGTGCTTTCATTTGACGGACACAAAGCCCCTATCTTTTCGGTATTTTTGTGTGTTTGTAAGTTTTTTATATGAGAACTATGGTCAAATGGTGACCGATTGTGACTAAATTTTGCACACTGGCTAGCATTGACATAAGATTTAGGTAAGGTTAGGTTGAAAAGCTAATGACCCCAAGGTCTCTCTCTTCACCCGGAGACTTTGAGGTCCATCCTTTCTGAAAATAAACAACGATAGCGGAAAGAGAAAGAAAGAGAAGGGTGAAGTATCTAGAAAGTGTTAGAGATAGAGAAAGGGAGTCGTAGAGAAGAGAAGTGTTATCTAAAACGCTACCCTAGGGAAAGAAACCTGCCTATCTAAGCCATCTGAGTCCCAATATATGTCGCCCAGTTCCTCATGGAATCTATTACCTAGAAATTTATGTCTCTGGTTTTCGAGCATAGGACAATGGCAGAGGATGTGCTCGACCGTTTCGGACCAATCCGCGTCCCAACATAGTTTGCAAATGTCCTGAATTGCTCTATCCCATCTATTTAGCCTAGAATTCAGCGCGCAATGGCCAGTTAGAAAACCTATGCACTTCCAAAGACTGGTTCTGCTAAGACCTAGCAAGAACTTGGTCTTGCGTATATTTAAGTCGGGCCCTAAGGTCCTAATTAATGTGCAAGTGGCCAAGTTATGCCAGTTCTTTGCTGTTTCCTCACCGATCCAAGATTTGATGCCCATAAAAAGGTGACATATAGGTGGAGCTATTTCTGTCACCGCGAGCATCAGTTCCTGGCTCGAGCCATGTCTTGCGACTTCGTCAGCAGTTTCATTGCCTTCAATGTCGCAATGACCAGGAACCCAGTAAGGCCTAACCCTACGTGTAGCTGACAAGCTGATGATAGCTAATCTATACGACTTGACTAGTTTTGAGGTGATCCTTCCAAGACTTTTAGAGCAGCCGGCCTGTCAACGTAGACTGTCACCTCGCTAACTACAGGAATGTTGTAAGAAATGAGCTCAGTGGTTTTCAGAATGGCAAAGATTTCTGCCTGTAAGATTTTCTAATATTCAGATTCTTTAAGAAGATACCAGCACCTGTGCCGATTTCCATTTTAGAGCCATCTGTGAAGATCGAGTTCCACTCAAAGAGCGATTGGTGTTTATTACATCTGGTTCTATCAGGAATAACGACCTCTAGTAAGAAACTTAACAAAATTTCCTTGACTAAGTAGTCAGATACAGGAGAACCTGATTCGAAGAAACGGACGTTCGTTCGGTTCAGTATGCTGGTGTGTCCTGCCTGCCTGTGCCTAAGTATACATGACTCATGCAGCCTTAATAGACATCTAGTTGCTGATTCCTTTATGAATAGATCCAAAGGGAATAGAGACAGCATAACGTCTAAGGCCGCCTGAGGAGTGCTCCTTAGGGCACCAGTGATAACTATGCTACTACATCTTTGAACTTTGTTTCAAGAGACTATTATTTACCGCTTCCCACCACACTACGCACCCGTACGTTAAAACTGGTCTTACAATTGTCGTGTATATCCAGTATACTACCATTGGGTTAAGGCCTCAGCTCTAAGACTTAATTGTACTAAATTTGGTGGTCATAGTTAGTATAGTTCATCATTTATTCGCATTTAAGTGTATTTTAGTTGGAATTTAGGCTGTTTTCGTAAGTGTTTTGTATGGTTTCGAAAATGTAAACCGATTTCGATGAAATTTTATACGATGCATAACGATCATGTAGCAAATAAGCGATTGACCTATGCGAGGTTATACGGGAGTTATGGTCAAATGTAAACAGATTTCGCTAAATTTCAATACCAAAATTTTCTATGATATGAAAAGAATATTTTTGCCAAATTTCACTGACCTGCCTCCTTTCGTTCAGGCCCTATCGTGCCGACAACAGGCAGACGGACATCGCTCTATCGTCTTAGAATTGTATAAGTATTCAGAATACACTTTAATTTTGGTTTTTGAGCCAATTTTTATTCCTATTCTTTTTGATGGTGGGTATAAAAATAAATTTTTATTTTTGACCACTAATTGCTTAAAATCGGAACACAGTGCGGCGTGTTCATGTTGACACTTACAGCTCTTATACGGTAATGAAGGGTATTTTATTAATAAAACAAACTTGCGTAAACGATTTGTGTGGCGCATACTTAAGTAGCTTTAATAAGAGTAATATTCGTATTCATTTAATCATCGCGTTGGCATTAACTATTTTGGAAGAACATATTGCTCATTTGCTGAAAGTGTGACATAAATAATTTAAAATTTGCAAATTTTAACTGAACTAAAAAAGTTTGTAGTCTACGATTTTAGATACATACATGCATATTATATATATATATTTTTTTTTTGCATTACCGGTAGATGTGCTTTGATCTTTTTAACTTCAAATTAATTTGATCATTGCCTCTTTTAATTATCACATCCATAAAAAACAAGAGGGGTAGTAAAACAGGTGGGATGAAAATTTCATAGCCTGACACATACTTACATACATGGCGCTACGTGTCTTAAATTCGTGTGATTTTAGGTAGCCATAACCTTCAAAAGATACGTGTATATATTTGACAGCTAAAAAAAAAAATTAATAGTATTTTGGCGAAAAAAAAAGATTAAGCTTGATAATAATTGTTTGGTCTCTACACCAGGAAAATCAACAATTAAATAGTGGTGCCTCAAACAGGCTGTTACCGACGACAACGTCAAAAAAGTCCATTAAATTATTTTGGATGACCGTATAGTGAACTTGATCGATATAACCGATATATCAAACACATGTGCTGAACATATCTTGAATAAATATTTAGATATAACCTTGCCATCTCACAATCGCTTTGAAGTTGGTTAATCACATATAGTCCACTCGATCATCCATTGTCATAAATCGATCAAAACGTTTGGGTTTAATCGCAATCGCTTTGAAGTTGGTTAATCACATATAGTCCACTCGATCATCCATTGTCATAAATCGATCAAAACATTTGGGTTTAATAGAACAGGTAAAAACATTTCTAACATTGATTATGTATTTTGATGTTGTTTTTGATTGATTTAGAACTCATTGTATTGATATCTTTTGGATCTCCTTTAACTCCATCAACACTTTATGGTCATCCAAAATTACTTCGCCTAGTTTATAATATGAAAATATCTTTTAAACAGCTGATTTTTTTGGTGCAAAGGCGGTATTTATACCCTTCACCACCATAGGTGGAAACGGTATTATAAGTTTGGGCTGATGTATGTAACGCATCGAAATGTTTGTATTACAACCATCTTTAAGTATACCAATAGGCTTAGAATCATTTTCTCCGTCGATTTAGCGGTGTCAGTCCATCCGTCTGTCTGGCTGGCTGGACCCCCATGTAAACCATGTAATCAAAGTACAGGTCGCAATTCTAAAGATAGTTTGATGAAATTTGACACAGATAATTTTTTTTGATAGAGGGACCATGGCTATTGAAATTCGTCAAAATGGGTCCATTATTTATGGTACCTCCCATAGGCCCAACTTCCCGGAATTGATATTTTTGCCATAAATATCCATATTTTTCATGAAATTTAAAACAGATACTGCTTATGTAAACCAAAATAACTGTACCAAATTTCGTTGAAATAGGTCCACAATTGACCAGAGCTCCCATACAAACTCTTCTGCCAAAAGGCACTAAATGAGACAAAAAATCACTAAAACGCTCGTAAATCTGAAGATAGTAAGAATTTTGAGTTTATTTTTTGCATTCCTAATTTTTCTAAAAACTTTAATCAATTTGGCAAATTTCGAGATAATCGGTCCACATTTGACCCTAGCTCTCACATAAGTCCAAATGACAGAAACAACTTAAATATATAAGTCTTGAGAAAATGTTTGTATCATGAAAAAATTAAGCAAATATTTGTCATTATACAGGAAAAATGACACCTTTGACCATAGTGAAGGGTATCGTATGGTCGGGCTTGACCGACTATAGCACTTTCTTACTTGGTTTTTGAGTAATTTCTGACAATTTCGGACTGTTTTGGGTAATTTCTTTAGAGCACGGAAAAATATTTAACATTTTGACTTTATAAACACACATTAAATATACACTGATTCAATATTAAAACAGTACTGAATCACTCATGATTTCATTACTGACATTTGATTGATTTCTATTGTTAACATTTTACATTTGTGACCTTAAAGTGATGATGAACTTGAAGACCACATGCCATTTGTAAAATAGTATGTGGTCTCTAATCCCCGAATTGATTGTTAAAAGAGACTTGTCAAGACTTTAAATTTAATTTTCAACTTCTAACATTTGTATTCTTCTCACTATTTAAAGACATTTTATATTATTCTAACAAAAATAAAATTTAATGGCAAAGTTCTGCAATACGTTTTACTCAAAAAATGTTCGGCCTAGAAGTAGGAAATTTCGTTTTCAATATTTCATTAACAAAAATTAAAATGTACATGAATTTTATAATATTATAAGAATAAAAAGTAACTTTTAGAATAAAAAGTACCTTTTAGAATTAAAAGTACCTTTTAGAATAAAAAGTACCTTTTAGAATAAAAAGTACCTTTTAGAATAAAAAGTACCTTTTAGAATAAAAAGTACCTTTTAGAATAAAAAGTACCTTTTAGAATAAAAAGTACCTTTTAGAATAAAAAGTACCTTTTAGAATAAAAAGTACCTTTTAGAATAAAAAGTACCTTTTAGAATAAAAAGTACCTTTTAGAATAAAAAGTACCTTTTAGAATAAAAAGTACCTTTTAGAATAAAAAGTACCTTTTAGAATAAAAAGTACCTTTTAGAATAAAAAGTACCTTTTAGAATAAACATTTACTTTTAGAATAAAAAGTAACGTTTCAAATTAAATTAAATAGAACATCTGACCTTTTACCTTTGATTAACAAAACATATTCCGTAATGATGGAGTTTGTAAAATAGATAATAATGCGAGGTTTTCGTTCTGTCTAAGAGAATGAACACTCTTCCTGACGATGATGACCTAACTAACCTTCGAAATGCGTAAAGGAATTGGTTGTCCCGAAAAACATTTTTGGCTTTTATCCATAAATTGTCTGTTACATTAATAAATAAATGTAATAGACTGAGATTTAGTGCGAAATATTTAATTTCATTAAATAAATATTTACTACCGAAATCGTTTGACATTTAACCACCGACTTTAACAATATTTGGTACATTATCAAATTATCTCAAAAATATTTCTAAAATCGATCGATTTCCATCACATAACTGATTATGTTTCTTCCTTTACTTTGACTAAACAACCCGAACAGTGTTTCCGTACAAAATTTTTAATACAAATTGTTGTTTTTTGAGTAGCTTCTAGGTAATTTCGTCAGAGTACGGGAACAAACATATTTTTATACAATTCTGAATTGTAATAACACTGCTCTGCCGCCAAATCCTCCTTTCGATAAAACTATGTGGACTACATGGATTTTGATGCGCTAAACTCAGATCCGTTGTCGGTTTTTTTCCATCAGATCTGGATTTTTTTTATGGGCGTGGCAAATTTTTCCCCTTAAATTAGTCAGGTACGGAGACCTATTTCGTCCTAACTCGAGAACGACTCATCCGATTTTCAAAATTAAAACACTTGAAGATGCATAACAAAATGCATTTATTTTAGTCTAATATAATTTTTCGTATCTCTTATCGTTTTGAAGTTATTTAGAAATTAATGCGAAATTCGTAATTTGTTTCAGGTTAAAAATGTAATTAAAAAAAGATAAAGTAAAATTTTAACATTTTAAACATTTTTCTAAGAGCTACGTATCTTAAGAATAAAATAAGCTATAAACTATAAAAATCGGCAATTTGTTATGCATCTTCAAGTGTTTTAATTTTGAAAATCGGATGTGTCGTTCTCGAGTTACTACGAAATAGGTCTCCGTACCTGACTAATTTAAGAGGAAAAATTTGCCACGCCCATAAAAAAAAATCCAGATCTGATGGAAAAAAACCGACAACGGATCTGAGTTTAGCGCATCAAGATCCATATAGTCCGTATAGTTTTATTAAAAGGAAAGACAAAAAATGAATTTTTGCAGAGCAGTGTAATTAGAAAGTGGTAATTAAACAAGTAAGAGTGTTATATTCGGCTCTGCCAAATCTTATATACCCACCATCAAGTTGTATATATATATATATTATATATTTACAAGGGTGTAGCTAATTTAAAATGTGGACCAAATTCGAAAAAAGTTGTTCCGCCAGTTGGTATTGTTGCTAAAATATTTGGACTAAATTCGGTTGCAGTAGCTTTATAGTTCAACTTTTAAAAGTATCTAAGTGTTTTCGCTGGTATTTACTTTTCACAAAATTTAATTTCATAAGCGGGTATAGTTTAGCATTAATAATTTGTTAAATACTTTTCGTTTAGCTTAATTTTTAGTAAGGAAACCTTGTTGCTGTGAACCGCCGTAGTATAGCAGGTTAGTCATCCGCCTAGCATACCAGAGGTCCAAGTTCAATTCCCGGGCAGACCCATTGAAAAAAATAATTTTCAGAAAATCGGCGGTTCACCTCATAACTCTGCTAGCCACTGGTTATTGAGTATTAGGCTATGTAAAACTTCTCAAACTAATGCATTTTGCCGTTCGGAGCCGGTGTTAAAACGTAGGTCCCTTTCAATTAGTCTAAAAATAGAATCTAATGCAGCTCATTGTTTGAGAAAAGTACCCCTGCTCCAATTGGAATGTTGTCGGGGAATTATATATATATATATATATATATATATATATATATATATATACGGTGGTTATGCGTTTTTTTCAAAACCATATATTTTTCTGTTGGAGTAATAATTTTCTTTTTTTTTGCCACGATGCACAGTGAGATTTCTTCATACATCTAACTGCAAAAAATAGAAGGAGTTATCCTATAACGATGAAATTTGGCACACTTATTTAGTTTTATATAGATAAGAAAAATTCAAAAAAACTTTGAAATCCGACGACTCAACAGAATTTCATGAAAATCGGCATAACTCTATTATTTGATCAAGAAAAGAGCTCCACTAGTTTTGGTTTAAATCCGACGACTCCTTAAGGTACCACCCTTGGACCCCCATTTTTTCACTTATTTTTCTTCTCAATGTATAAACCCCAATTTTCAATATAATTTGATAAAATTTGGCACAATTCTATTTTTTGATCCAGAAAAGAGCCCTACTAATTTTGGTTGGAATCCGATGACTCCTTGAGGTACCTCCCTTGGACCCCCATTTTTTCACTTATTTTTCTTCTCAATGTATAAACCCCAATTTTCAATAGAATTTGATCAAATTTGGCACAATTCTATTTTTTGATCCAGAAAAGAGCCCTACTAATTTTGGTTGAAATCCGACGACTCCTTGAGGTACCTCCCTTGGACCCCCATTTTTTCACTTATTTTTCTTCTCAATGTATAAACCCCAATTTTCAATAGAATTTTATAAAATTTGGCACACTTCTATTTTTTTATGCTGAAAAAAGCCCTACTAATTTTGGTTGAAATCCGACGACTCCTTGAGGTACCTCCCTTGGACCCCCATTTTTTCACATTTCAATGTATAACCCACAATTTGATAAAATTCGGCACACTTTTATTTTCTGATCTAAAAAAGAGTTCTACCAATTTCAGTTGAAATCCGGTTAAAGCCAATATTTAAATATTTTATTCATTAATTATCATTTCCTTAACTACATCATCCAATTCCGAAACATTTTTATAAGGTTGGTAGGATTAATAACTGCAATTTGATTAAAAACTTAAGCCTGAAGGTATGCAATGGTTTTTTATTATAAGCAATATTCCTGACTTTTTTTTACTAAATTTTGATTTTTTCAAAAGTTTGACAAAAGTTGCTAAATTTTTTTAGCTAATTCGAAAGAAAAGCCTTTTGTCTTTCATTTCATTATACTAAGAGCACGGAGGTAAACCGAGCCAACTGACTTTTTCTCCAACGAAAACTGCCAATGCTAAATTTTATAGGACAATCTTGATGCGCTCATATCTCCCAAACTATGTATGCAGTAAACTTTTTTTTTTCTTTAAAACAAACACAAGATCTCAGACTTCAATAAAATTCACACCTACATTTTGCCACTTGAAATATCTTCGATACATAAGCCTTTAAATTTCAATAATTTTACCATAAATTTTTGTTTCACAACATTTAGCTGACTTCAACCGATTTTTTCTATATATATGTATATATATCTTAGGAAAAAAATATAGATTTTTCATTGCCAGATTCTTCTCTATCAAATGGCATTATTAGATTTTTGAAAAGTGATAGTCAAAAAATGCCTTTTTTGCAGCAGAAATACCATAGTGCGATGTGTAGCTTTTGGTGTGATCGACGTCCCGTTACTCTTTTTGTTATTCCCTTTCTTCAATTGCTTCATATATAATTTATTTGTTGGTAATACATAATTGGAGCTGGACACAAATTTAGCACAAATATTTAACATTTTACATTTCTGTTATTTTTTGAATTTTTAATAAATTTTTGGTAAGTTTTTCATCATATTGTGTACAGTTGAAGGTTTTTCAGAAATAAAATATTTATTAGACATGGCCAAAAATAAATGGTGCACAGATACGCAACGACAGGTGATTTGTGAAATAAATTCGAGAGGATGTCCTGTAAGTGAAATAGCAAGTATTTTAAATTGCTCCAGAAAGATGGTATATAATGCTTTGAGCCATATAAAAGCACACGGAACAATTAAAAAGGGTTCACGGGCACCTAGACCAAGAAAAACGATAACAAAAGAGGATTATTTAATATATAGAATGTCAGTGGCCGACCCTTTTTAGAGCTCCAGTGAAATAAATAGTGAAGTGTCATCAAAATACAGTATTGATGTCTCCGACAGAACGATACAAAGACGCCTTAATGAAAAAAAATTCGCGTGGCTGTATTTTGCAACACAAGCCACATGTGTCAAAAAAGAATTGGAAATCACGAATTTCTTTCACCCGATAGCATTTGGAAAAGCCATTAGATTTTTGGAAAAAACAAACTTTGAAGCGACGAATCAAAGTTTTGCAGATTTGGATCTGATGGAAAGAGATATGTATGGTATCTTCCGAACATGCAGCACAACCCAAAGTATACGTCAAAGACTGTAAAACATGGTGGAGGAAATGTGATGGTGTGGCTTGCATTCTCAGGGCATGGAGTTGGTCCAATACACAAAATTGACACACGTATGGATCAACACGTTTATAAAAATATTCTAGCCGATATCATTATACCATAAGCAGAGGCAAAGATGCCACCTAGCTGGCGCTTCATTCATGACAATGACCCTAAACACACTTTACGTACTGTGAAGTGTTGCTTGGATTAGAGTCAAATAAATGTTTTGAAATGGCCAGCTCAATCTCCGGATCTCAATTCTATTGAGAATCTTTGGAATGATATAGAGAAGCATATAACAAGCGTAAAACCTAACAACTTAAATGATTTATGGACGGAAATCCAAAAAATATGGCACGCTATCCCAAATGAGCGATACCTGACTCTTGTGAAGAGTGTGTCTAAAAGATGTGCGGCAGTTATACAAAATAAAGGATATCCTACAAAATATTAGGTTTTTTTAAGAAATTTTAATTAATAACTTGTTTTTGATTTTTAATAAATATCGTTTTTCATTTGTGCTAAAAATATGTCCAGTATTTTTTATGGGATAGTTTTAAATAATTGCAAAAATAAATATAATTTTTAAAAAATATGTATATAAAAGGAATACGTCTTCATCTTTGCATCACGTGTAATACATTACAAAAAAAAAGTAGTGAAAAAAATTGAATTAGGACTTAATATTTCCTATAAGAGATAACAGGTACCATTTGTGCTAAATACGTGACCACCACGTATTTATATATATATATATATATATATATATATATATATATATAATATATATATATATATATATATATATATATATATATATATATATATATATATATAAACATGTATATATATATATATATAAACATGTTGATAGGAGTTCCTAATGCATCTACCGTATATAAAGTCTGGACATTTATGCAATGTTGATTGAACCTCCGAATCTTTTTGATAAAAAAGGGGATGTTATATACATAAGAATTATAGCCAAATGTTGACCGATTCTAACAATTTTACACACTGCCCGGTATTTATACAGAGCTTATTCTTGCAAACTTTAGCTGTCATAGTTTCTAATTTAATAGCTTTTAACTGACCTTTGCTATATTTTTTTGGTTTACGGGAGTGTTTTTTATATAAAAGCTCTAGTCAAATATGGACCGATTCCAATAAAACTTGATATACTGACCAATAGTTGCATAACACTTCCCTATTCTAAATTTAGTCGTCATAGCTATTACAATTGTATTCAATTTATCAGCATTAATGTGTTTTCCTGGTCGGGGTTATATGGGAGCTATAACTAAATGTGAACCTATTTTGTAAAAGATATCCAAAATACTTTTGTAAAATTTTTGTCCCTCTAGCTCTTTTAAGCTTAAGGCGCTATCGCGCTTTTATCAGACTTTTCTTTTTGTATTTTTGTGTTTCCGTAAGTTTTTTATATGGGAGCTAGGGTCAAATGATGACCGATTGTGAAAAATTTTGCACACTGGCTGGCATTGACAGTTAATCATTTATTGGCATTTAAATGTATTTTAGGTGAAATTTACGCTGTTTCCGTAAGTTTTTTGTATTGGAGCTAGGTTAAATGTGAACCGATTATATGCTGCCTAGTGCTTATGTAAAACTTCTATATATGTACCAAATTTGATCATCATGGCTATTATAATTTGTCATTTATTAGCAAATAAGCAATTAGCCTAGACGAGGTTATGTCGTGCCGACAACAGACAGACACACGGACATCGCTCAATCGTCTTAGAATTTCCTAAGGATTCAGAATATATGTACTTCAATTTTAGTTTTTGACTTATAGCCCGTTTGTGTATCTAGTTTTTTTCCAAATCACTCGTCATATGAGTAGAAAAATTTGGTTTTCGTTTTTGTAATTAAAATGTCAGTTCTGATTGAGTAAAAAACGTAAGAACAAACAGCTTTTACAAATATATCGTTCTTTTAAGTGAATTTCACACGTTCTTTGAGTCAAAAACAGACAATCAGAAAATATCAATCGTTTACAATTTTATTTTCTAACTTAAAATTTTTGCTATAGAAATAATGAATATTTATTAAGAAAATATATATTTTTTAAATAAATTATAATAAAAAGTGTATAAAACGTACATATATGTTTGCTAGAGTACTTTATTTATAATCAAAAGTACCTTTTAGAAAAAAAGTACCTTTTAGAATTGAAAGTACTTTTTAGAATTAAAAGTACTTTTTAGAATAAAAAGTTCCTTTTAGAATAAAAAGTACCTAGAACTGAACTAGAACTGAACTAGAACTGAACTAGAACTGAACTAGAACTGAACTAGAACTGAACTAGAACTGAACTAGAACTGAACTAGAACTGAACTAGAACTGAACTAGAACTGAACTAGAACTGAACTAGAACTGAACTAGAACTGAACTAGAACTGAACTAGAACTGAACTAGAACAGAATAGAACTAGAACAGAACTAGAACAGAACTAGAACAGAACTAGAACAGAACTAGAACAGAACTAGAACAAAACTAGAACAGAACTAGAACAGAACTAGAACAGAACTAGAACAGAACTAGAACAGAACTAGAACAGAACTAGAACAGAACTAGAACAGAACTAGAACAGAACTAGAACAGAACTAGAACAGAACTAGAACAGAACTAGAACAGAACTAGAACAGAACTAGATCTGAACTAGAATTAAACTGGAACTTATCTAGAAAGTTGACACATATTACAAAAACTGTATGAAAAAGTCTCTCATGATATCGTATATTCATCGACTATGGAGAAACCCTTCATCATAAAACCCTGTAATGTAAGGCTCCTGAAATATGAAACAAATTATCAGTTGAAGGCGTTGTTCTGGCTTTTAATGGCAATAATATATTAAAAGGAGTCATGTGCAAAGAGTTCCTCTTCGTAAAAGTCATAGAATAGAGTTACTTTAGCCCCAAAAGGGCTCCCGAAGCGGTCAAAGACGATATTTCGTTTTGGTAGAAATTTTTCTTTCATTTGGTGGAGAAGGTACTGATTGGTAGGTATTGCACTGATTAGAAAAATCCGCTCAGCAAGTCGCTAACATCTATACTTGCTTTTGATCTTGCAAAGGCGAAGAAATATTGGTTATTTGTCCGAGATTTACCAACAATTTCTAAAATACTACAAAAAAAAATTTATTTATTTTCGTTAACTTTGACCTTTTGCCTTTCCCAAAATAGGGTCGATATTATCTTATAAGCAATTGAAAGAATAATTAGCACATGCAGTTTTATTTAATTTGTTTAAGGACTGAACAAAGAACACTTAGACTTCAATCGTCCGGCATACGTTCTTCTAACTACATGGTTTTTATAAGCTGGGACATAAATGATTATCAACTCCCACCTCCTGCCTTAAAAAGTTCTGCCGGCAAACCAGATTTATTACTTTTTAGTTATTGTAATTTTAACCTCATTTTGATTTGTTCGGGCATGTCATCTTGTCCACTTTCATTTGGTACTAATTTTTGGGTTGCCAAGCTTTTTTTGCCTTATGTCCAGCTTTTTCCGGGTTTGTGTCTGGCAACCCTACCCCCCATTCTTTTTGATGGTGGGTATAAAAATTACAAATGATGTAGAGAAATCATTTATAATATCTAGTTCTTAGTCTTTCAAAAAAGTTCATTACCGTTTGGTTCCTATTATTTCGTTAACTTTGACCTTTTGCCTTTCCCAAAATAGGGTCGATATGATCTTATAAGCAATTGAAAGAATAATTGGCACATACAGTTTTATTTAATTTGTTTAAGGACTGAACAAAGAACACTTAGACTTCAATCGTCCGGAATACGTTCTTCTAACTACATGGTTTTTAAAAGCTGGGACATAAATGATTATCAACTCCCACCTCCTGCCTTAAAAAGTTCTGCCGGCAAACCATCGGCACCCGCAGATTTATTACTTTTTAGTTATTGTAATTTTAACCTCATTTTGATTTGTTCGGGCATGTCATCTTGTCCACTTTCATTTGGTACTAATTTTTGGGTTGCCAAGCTTTTTTTTGCCTTATGTCCAGGTTTTTCCGGGTTTGTGTCTGGCAACCCTACCCCCCATTCTTTTTGATGGTGGGTATAAAAATTACAAATGATGTAGAGAAATCATTTATAATATCTAGTTCTTAGTCTTTCAAAAAAGTTCATTACCGTTTGGTTTATAAATAATGTTTATTTTTTTTAGTTTTTAATTGTATTAATTAATTAGTTATTTAAAATTATATTCATATTATATTCAGGTCAATTGTATTACCAGACATGACTCAAGTGCTTTTTTAAGCAGAGATAATTTTATTTGTCTTAAACTCGTAACGCATGATTCATGTCGCACGGGATTCCCCTAGTGTAATAGTCGACTCAGAAGGTTGTCCTTGTTACAAATTGAGTCATGTTTTTAACAAACTCAAGGGCAGGAATACCATGAATAATATTACTGTAATGTTATAACGAGACTTAATTAACTTAAATATATTTTTTTAATTAACTTACAGGTGAAGAGAATACATCATGATGGCTATCCTGTTGAACGTCACACTGTCCAAACAAAAGATGGCTACATCTTAACACTACATCGCATTCCTTTCGTACAAAAACTACCGACAACTGAAAAAACTTATGTTTTGCGAAGACCTGTAGCATTTCTATTGGCTGGAATCTATGCCTCCTCGGATGCGTGGCTGTTAAATGGCCATGAAAACTCCCTGCCATATTTGCTTTCACGTCGCGGTTTTGATGTTTGGCTGGGTAACAATCGCGGCAACATATACTCAAGACAGAACGTATTTTTCAATGCCACCGATCGAGAATTTTGGAATTTCAGTTGGCATGAGATGAGTGTTTATGATATGCCAGCAATGATTAATTATATTCGTTTGTACACAGGAGAAGAAAAATTGCATTTCATTGGTATATCTCAAGGTGGAACGGTTTTCTTAGTACTAAATTCGATATTACCCGAATATAATAATGTCTTCAAGACGGCAACATTATTAGCACCAGTGGCTTATGTGAGTAATACCAAAGGCAGCTTGGCCAAAGTTTTCGGTCCTTTGCTGGGTACCCGAAATTATGTATCGAAGATTTTGGAAAATGTGGAAATGGTTTCAACGAATAAATATGTGAAAAAACTTCTCTCCATGGCTTGTTTAGAAAACGAAAAACCTTTGGTGTGCGTAAGTCGTTTGTGGCCGGCAGCTGGTTATGATACGCAACTTTTGAATAAGGTAATATAAAAACTGGAGACTTAGAGATTTAGGAAAATTCATCGCCAAAAAAATTGTTCATTAACTTTGATTAGATTTTTAAAGCAAATGCGAAAAACACAAATTTTAGAATTTTGCATGACACAGAATACCTAGAAAGAAAGTAGCTTTGTTTCCTAAAATTATCTAAACATTTATTCAGGGGTGTCATAAAAACCAAGTCAGTTTTTAAATTTCTCGGTTTTGAAAACCAATACTGGTTATTTTTGGTGTCATGAAACCAAGTCGGTTTTCTTATTATTGGTTTTAAATCATACAAAATGTTCGAATCAATTGTTTATAATTTCGTTTGAAATTTTTTTTAAACATCAAAAATCAAAAAAAAAATTAAATAAAATAAATTAAAGAAAATTATTTTAAGAAAAATGTTCAGTTTTTCAGAAAAATTTTCAGTTTTTTTATACCTATACCACAAAGGTATAGTTATAAAGAAAACGCTGCTATTTGGACAAATGAAGCTTGTACACCCCAACATCATGAAATGACCGAATTGCGGACTGAAAAAAATTTAATCTACCATAGCCAATCAAAGGACGATTGTCACTTACATGCGATATTTATTAAATTGCAAACAAATATGTTGATATGCATTTGCGTACCTCAACACAAAGAATATTCTAGCCTTACAACTTTCCCCATTTTTTGATATTTTTCATGTTTGTCGGTACGGTTTATTGATTCCAAAGACACAAAAAAGTACCAAAACTTGTTTTTATCTTATTGCATGATAAAAAATGCTATGTAAACTTTTCACCCAACTCTTTTTATTTGAAAGTTAAAGCTAAAAAGTACCAAAAATATTTTTTTTTTCTTTTTCTCTTTTTTCTCTTTTCCCCTTTTTTCGAAAAGTACTTACCACTTGTACTGTTATTTTGTAACTGATTCAAACTCGATTTCAATTTTGGTTCTATTGTGTTTAGTTTGGGAATTATAGCGTTATTGAATTTTCCCTTTTTTATCCTCCACAAGGCCAAATTTTCAAAAATCTGTTCTTAGTGGATCTTTAAATCGAAAAAGGCACCAGTAGGCCAGTAACGCATTTGTTTTAAATTGATAGACCAATTTTGAAATGAAATCTGTTAACTGTAAGTTGCTTGGCTTATTTCCAATACTAAACCAATAATATTATTTTCTGTGACACATAAAACCAATAGAAAATGTAGCTCGAACATTAATATTGGAATTCATGACACCAATTTAATTTTTTTTGTCGTTTTCAAAACCAATACCAATGAAATTGGTTTCTATGACACTCCTGATTATATTTTTTTACTCAATCACTGGCCTTTCTTAGAAGCATTTTAGTAACTATATCTGGCATTCCAGATTTAGTCTTGATGTTAGCTAATCCATTAGCATTTTTTCATCGCTCTTCAAAATTATGGAGGTGATAGTAAATCTTGTATCTTGTCAAACAACAGTTTTCATGGGGGCCCTCTACTCTAATCTGCTACGCCAATTTTTCAGCTCTGTTTGCTCATTCAAATATAAAACAAAACATTTGTGATAAGGTCGTGAGGGAACACAGAATCGTTAATCCGGGGTATTTTTGCATTACCCCAAGGGATACGTACACACAAGGTCGTTTTTAATGCCATTCGGATGGCTATATTGTGTCTATTGCTTTAACTGCACTTATGGACGGTATAAATATTAAAGAATTAGAAGCTCTTGATGTTCTGGGCATGATATCACATTAGATTATCATGCCCAGAACATCAAGAGCTGTGATATCATACAGCAGTATAAAGAATATTCAACTTCATCTGATCTCCAAAACGATATCCGAGTAAGTCGTACAAATGAACGACTTATATGCGACACAGAGTAAATGGAAGAAGAATCACATCGGTTACCAAATTTTCGGACGCACAGAAACATCGTCGCCATATGGGATGTATTAAACTATTCTAACGGTACTACTTTGGCTTAGCATCTGAAGAGTTTTGTAATTTCGTTCCCGAAAACCGAATATCTTTGTGAAGCACGCATTCTTTTTCTAGAGCTAATCCATTTGTTGTCGAAGAGTCAGTGAAACGCACAAGGCATTACAGTGATAATTCGTTCTTTAGCTGCACTTTCTGCATCTGCGGTAAAATATCTAAAGCAATCTTTACCTCCCATTTATAGTGTAAGAATATTCAAATCAACTGTACTCAAATCCTAATTTTATTATTTTCATGACTCCAACGCAATGCTTTCCATGAGTAGGGCTTATCGCCTGAGTCTTCTTCTGTAACCCTGTACTTCCAGTGAAGCATGGGTTCTCAACTATTCTCTTTTATCGGACTCTATTGCGAGATGTTAGGTATTGATCTTCTCTACGTTCTAGCAGATGTACAAACACGACGGCCTCTTTTCTGTGGACTCCAACGAAGCGCTTGTCGAACAATATTTATATTTGGCTTTCGAAGTGTTTGTCCTATCCACCGCCATTTCCGCTGACATACCTGTACAAAAGCAGGGATTTGGTTTGTCACTTTTATTAGATCTTAATTTCTTACGCGATTCGGTCATCATATATTAAGGATTTGCCATAAGCGTTTGTTGATTTGCGTTTCCAATTTTCGCAACCTAATACAACACATTCGATTTGTATATTCGTAACTTAGTTGCTGTTGATATTAGCCGAGATTTGCAAATAGATCGAAGAATGCCGAATGCAGATTTTGCCCAAATAATACGCCATTTATTGTCCTCGTCGGCTCCATTTGTTATGGATACCAATCTGCCCAGATAATAGAAGTTACCTACTTATCCAATAACTTCGTCAACAACATTGATGTGTGGTGGCCGGTTTGCTCTTTAGCCTCCAGGCATAATCTTTCTCTTGGAAATATTGATTTCCAGTTCCGCTCTTTCCCTTATCCTGTCCATCTTGCTTCCTGCACCGCCAACAAATCAATTTGATAACCCAACATTTTACGCCTCAGTCGTTCTAATTTTCCAGTTTCTTATAACGTCCGCACGTTCCATGTCGCAAGCTTCAAACATTCCTTCATGCTTATTTATATTAGGTTTTATATTCCGATATCTTCGGATAGAATTGGTTTCATTTATTAGAATGAATTGAAAGACTTTTCTCTACTTGGTCTTTCCATCGAAGTTTCGGATATCTTCTATTAACATTAGGATGACCGTTTTTATTTTAAATTAAGCTTCTTTATAGTAATTGTTTTTTTCCAGGAGTGGGTTACTAGTCCGACGTCCTAATCTATATTTTTGTATTGTTCTTATGGAAGAACTCGCGGCACATGTTAGCTAACTACATTAACGAGGTGTTAACGTTGTTACCCGCAGTCGAGATGAAGGATAACCAAGATTAATCTAGGCTTATCAAGTTAAAACCAATCAGAGCCGTTGCTTGGTACCCAGCATCCCCTACGTCACCCTCAGATTAGGCACCTCCAAAATCCTTGTGCCAGCAGGGAAATTTTATCGCATAATTACCCCTTGGCGTAGTATATTCCGTAATGTTGTTTCTTTCTATGCTTAAAACATCGTAAGTACTACGTCGATGGGTGATGAGTCCAAAGACACATGTCGCATTTATATAGCGAGCCGCTCGGTCTGAAACAGACGCCCACTTGCACCCGCAACTGACATGTTGAACAGACGGCGCAGTTTTGTACTTTACCAAGTACAATTATACAATTATCTTAGAATCTTAGACCAAAAATTTTGGAATGGCTCCAAGATAACTGGAATTCCACGGGTTGTTTACCCGCAACTGACATGTTGAACAGACGGTGCAGTTTTGTACTTTACCAAGTACAATTATCTTAGAATCTTAGACCAAAAATGTTGGAATGGCTCCAAGATAACTAGAGTTCCACGTGTTGTTTACCGCTTCTTCAACTATGTTGTTCAGGTTACCAGGAATTACCACAAGAAGGTTAGAGTAGGAATTCTTAACTGGTAGCTGGAGACGCCAGGCAACAGGTGCATCCCATTACGCCTGAGTACTATTTGAGTATTTTTCTACTAGTTCTCATATTTAATGTGGGGTTTACAAAACTCAAGCGACTGACGATTGAGTGAAATTTACATGTATTTTGTTTTTGCTACAATAACAAAACACATGTAAATTTCACTCAATCGTCAGCCGCTTGAGTTATATAAACCCCACATAAGATATAACTACTTAAAATTATAAACAGATTCGATTTCCCTTACATTTCAATTTACTAATTAACCTCTCGGCTTTCAAAATTGTCAGTCTCTAGTGGGAATGATAACACAGGGTTTGAATCTAAGCAACCGAAAGCTGAATCCGAATCTTCAGTCCGATTTTTTTATATTGGTTCTAGTTTTCGAGATATAAATTAAATACATTTTTTGACAATTAATCTCCATTTTCTTCATTAAAATGTACTGAGATTTGTTTCACGCACTATAGTCCAACAGAAGTCGCTCATCACCCAACTTTTGAGGAAAAAATTTAAGATGGGAATGCAGAAAATGTATTTTGAGAGACATTTGAGCTGTAATCTTGCAATAATTTTTCAACAAACTGTCGATTATCTGCTTGAAATCTGTGTATTTGAGGTTACCGAGAAAATTCTGAGCAAGTTCTTGAAATGATCTCCACGCTTCTGCTTTTTTGGGCATTAAACCATAGACTACCACATAGAGTGCGATCATATGTTCTACTAAACAACAAAAAAATAGAAAAAATAGCAAAAAAATTTAAAATGACATTTCTTATATGAACATGACGTCTCCTAAATGTACCTTGACGTCTCTAAAATGTACTTGACAGTTCCGTCCACAGTCTAGTTGTAGTTTATACATTAAACATTCTGTAAAGTTTCTAACGGTTTAAATAATGTTTTTTGCGACGCCAACAGCTGACTATCATTATGAAAAAGCAGTGCTGCCAACATGAGCGAACTCATAAACTAGAACCAATTTTAAAAAACAAAACCCGGATTTGAATTCAGCCCCTCATAATAACGTCAAGATTTGTTCTTATCTGCTCTGATCCAGATGTTAACCATAATTTTTAAACTTGTGTAATTAATTTGTTAAATTATCACTCATTTAATAAAATTTCCTATTCCATTGCAGACTCTAATACCAGACATTATGGCTAACTTCCCGGTTGGAGGATCATTTAAACAAATTATGCACTACTTTCAAGGTTACATGTCCAAAAAATTCCGTCAATATGACTATGGTATAGAGCAAAATTTCCTTACCTATCGCCAACTGGAACCTCCAGAATACAACTTGGAAAATATCATAGTGCCAACAAGCATTTTCTATGCGGAAAATGACTACATAGTATCGGTAGAAGATATCTGGAAATTAATAAGACGTTTACGAAACATCAGTGCAGTCTATAAGCTGCCTCCTAAGAGATGGAATCATTTTGACTTCATATGCGGTTTGGGTGTAAGAACATTTATTTTTGACAAGATAGTTAATAGTCTAAGTCAATACGAATTATATACGGGAAGAAAGTTTCCATTGTCCCAAACAGAATTGCCGCCATATGGATGATTTGTAATAGATAGTAAAAGTTAAGTTAATGATTCTTTTAACGGAATCAATTTCTTTGCTAAATATTAAATGTGTAACCAAAGATGAAAACAAATTTGGTAGCTATTACCAAAGTATGCATACCAACTAGTCCAACTCTTTGAAAGGGGGTATCTAATTGTAAATATTGTTAGTAAAAAGGTCATTATGTATTTTATCAAACTTTGTATAACTGAATTTTAAATTGTTACCAACTAGTAAAATTCCTAGCTAGGTCAATGGAAAGTGCTTGGTAAAAGATCTTGCTTACTAGAGTTACGGTCATAGGACAAAGCTTGATTAAAAGTCAAGGCAATAACCAACTCAAAGTATATTTTATTTATTTAATTAATCAATAGAAATATAAAATAAACAAGTTTTGAATATTCGAATTAAAAGTTTTTTTAAGAATTTTGAACTAAAATTGGAAACGCTTTTTACTTAATAAAAATTCTCAGGGAATATTCAATAATACTTATAGTTATACAAAAATTGTAAAGTTTTGTTTTAGTCATCGGTTAATTGCATGCATATGAGTACTTATATTCAGGGGTTGGACTCTTTATAGATATAAACCAAGAACTATGAAAAATAAAATTTATACACTTAAAATATGATATAACTGAAAACATATATCAATATTAATGTAAATAAAGCAAAAACTCGCCAATTTTATTTATTAAAATTTTATTTACCAATTTTATTATAAAATTAAATAAACTAAAATAGTCTTGAATTGTGAGTTTTTATTTAAAACTTATCGGTTTTGTAGAGATAGATATATAGTGCGTTTCAGATATATAGGAACAACAATTTTTTACTAATTTCTCTTAAGGTATTGGACCAATCTGACATGTTGCTTTATAAGAGTTGACTTGTTTTTAATTTACTCTTTATATATGTAAAAATTTAGGAGATAGATATTCTTCTTGTTGTTTTATTGGAAAATAACCGTTATTTTTGCGTTTCATAAATATGGGAACAAAACAAAAAAAAATATTTTAAAAAGTTAATCGTGGAATAACCTTCAACAAGATTGGTATCAAATGAAAAGGTTTTTCTTCCTTTTTCCGATGCCACGTGAAAAAAAAATTAACAGAGCGCGAAAAGGGCCAAATTTTGGCATTTAAAAGCCAAAATTTGAGTTTCCGTGAAATTGCTCGAAAATTAGATAGAAGTGTTCACGTGGTTCAAAATTTTTAAGCTGATCCGGATAAATATGGCACAACAAAACGATCGGGAAGAAAAAAATGTTATCTGAACGAGAAATTATGCATATTAGACGTTTAGCAAGCAACACAACGAACAGTTTAAAGGAAATTAAGGCTCAAACAGGCGTAAATGTTTCAAAAACAACTGTTTGGCTTACGATAAACCAGTGTGACTATATCAGCAGATCCAAAATGGTACAAGTTCCGTGGTTACTAGAACGTCATGTAGAAGCCAGACTTCAATTTGCGAGAGCCAACATGCAAAGGAACTGGGAAGAGGTATGTACAAAGAAATTGTGTATTTTTTATAAAAAAATAACCTTGAATTTACACTCAGGCTATTTTTTCCGATGAAAAGAAATGGAATTTGGATGGACCTGATAGAAATAGAGGCTATTGGAGAGATTCAAGAAAAGAGCCCCTAAGTTTCTTAAAACGTAATTTTGGTGGTGGAACACTGATAGTTTGGGCGGCGTTTTGCCAGGATGGATGCCTTGAAATTCAATTTACTTCAAGCCGAATAAATAGCTCAGAGTACGTTAGAATACTTGAGATGAGTTTAGTGCCATTTCTCTCCCAACACCCCACAAAAACCTTTGTATTCCAACAAGACAACGCTGCTATCCACAACAGTGTGTTCACCAAAAACTGGTTTGCTTCCAAAAATATAGATGTTTTAGATTGGCCAGCGTGTTCTCCTGACCTCAACCCCATGGAGAACCTTTGGGGAATTTTATCAAATCGAGTTTATGCCGGAAGAGCAATAGCGGAAGAATGGTCTAAAATTGATGACAATTTACTGAAAAATCTAGTTGATAGTATGAATGATAGAATTTTTAATTTAATTAGAAATAAAGGAGGACAAATTTTGTAAATAGTTTATCTAAAATTGTGTCTTTTATTTAAAAAAGGTAAGACTTTCCTATAATTTTGAAACACGAGCCAAGGGATTTTTTATAAAAAACAAATTTAAATACAACAACTATTTTAATGGAATGCATGTAAATGAAAAGCGCAGCAAATGATGAATATTTCCACTGAAGACACCAAGTGAGTTGGAGTTATAGTTATGAAGTAATTTAAAAAATTCAAATGTTCCTATATATATGAAACGCACTATATTTATCGTAATTATATCGATCATATCTGTAACAAAGTCATAAATATGCATCAGGGAATTTAAAGGGATTGTGGTTGAATTTGGGTCTAAGGAAAGACTCTGAAAATAATCAGCTTTAAAATTCCTTACATTCATTTATAACGGCTAACGCAAAAAGAAATTGAATTTAACGGTTTTTATATGGTATCAAATTGAAAATATGTAAGTAGTATGTATAGCATACTTTAAGGCGGCAATTAATTCCTATTTATACGATAACCTAACATCGAGAAGTTGGCTGCACCCCTTTAAATGTTGGCCAATACATACTCATTAGGGTGACAATAATGTTTTTCTACGGAATATTGTGACACTAGGTCTAAAAGTTTAGATTTTCAGAAAATCCAAATTTTGACATTTGAACGCGGTGAAGAAAGGGTTAATCTCGTCCAATATTAAAAAAAGCCCTTCAGCATAGATTTTATATAAACGAAGCAATAATATTATCTTTTTTGTAAAAATTGAATACAAGTAAAATTTAACGAGCATTTACTCGAATTTGGCCCACAAATTTACATTTTCGCGAAATTCTTCAATTTGAAATCGCAGGTACGGCGAATCGGTTTAAGATATCGACCTAATTTTTGTTAAGTTTTATTCTCCTATTTGTCTGTTTTGACACACTGGAAAGCAAATTCTAAATTTGTAATATTTGTTAAACAAAACTTTCAAAAAATTAAAAAATGATTTTTGAAACCGACCTGAGAAAAATGTACCATTTTCCAACATGAAAAAAACCAAGTAAATTTGATTATATTTAAACAAAACTAAACTATTTACTAGTAGCAAGCCATTAAATAATAAATCATGTCTAACTTTGGAATTTCTTTATTTACAACATACAATTTTTGGTGCATATCCTTAGGCGCGTTTTCAAGGACATGAATTTTCGGGGGAAAACTGCAATAACTTTTAAACTACTTCATGGATTTTCGTCTTTCACGATTTAAAATAAAGCCTGTGTTAGTTCTCTTTAATATTCTATTATTTTTTCTTGTAAAAATTATTTATTTTTGGTCTAAATTTCGTAAAAACAAAAAAATGACCTATTTTTCCCCATACAAATGGGCTCTTAAACTTTGGACCCGATGCGCGCCCGTAGAACGTTGTCCGATTTGGCTCAAATTTTCAGATCTAAACTTTTAGACCTAGTGTCACAATATTCCGTAGAAAAAAATATAAAATTCGAAAAATCATTTTCCTTCATACAAAAAATTGTCACCCTAATACTCATACATAATATCTACCCGTTCTAAAGATCCTTTACATAACACTGCATATATGCAAAGATCGTTTCTAGTATACCACGATTGTAATCTCAAGTTTTTTCCGACTACATTTCATCGCCATCGTTTCGGTCCCGACTGTCATAGAAACGTAAACCTGCGAAGAAGACTGCACAATAGGGTGGAGCGAATTTTTTTGAAATTCGATACGCCGAAAAATCGAAACTCTACATCCTAAAGTGCTTAAAAAAAATGTGTCCTGCTAGGTCAATGTCCTGAGGTGACGCACAGGACATTTATTACTAGGACTCATTTGTATGGGGAAAAATTGGAAAATTGGTTTTTTTTGATTTTGAGGTGACATTTGACAGCACATGACATGAAACTAAAGTTTAGCAAAATTCCTTAAAGTATTATCCAAAAACGATTGTTAGCTTAACAAACCGATGTTAATCTTTTGTTAACATCAAATAATTTAAAGTAGCTATCTACATAATTTAAAGCTACCTTTAATATTTTACTGTTTTGACAAATAATATTTTGTGAAAACTTTTAATAAAAATATTTAAGTTTTCAGACTTTTCTAATAAAAAATAATATTTTTCCTCAATTTCGTAATCATTTTTTTACAACTT
This sequence comes from Stomorhina lunata, assembly GCA_933228675.1. Taxonomy (NCBI): domain Eukaryota; kingdom Metazoa; phylum Arthropoda; class Insecta; order Diptera; family Rhiniidae; genus Stomorhina; species Stomorhina lunata. The sequence continues at coordinate 96,362,593 of OW121742.1, read as the reverse complement.
GCTTTTTTTATCATATAAAACCCAGCAAAACTTTGGTATTAGCAAGTACTCTGGTAACCGGTTACCTTGTAATGACTTCAACATACCCTCCGAATAACTAATGAGTTATTACAGAAGTACTTATTTGTAATTAAGATGGTAATTTAAACTGAATGGCCCCGGTTCGAATCCCACCAAGACCAACAATTTTTTGTAATTTTTTTTTAAAGAATTTTTTAAATGATTTTTGAATTTTAAGAACTTAAATATTACCTTCTGTAAAAAAAAATTGGAAAACTAACTCACGGTAATGAAAAAATACCATCATGAGTTAATTTTGATTATGTAGGGGATGTTGGATACCAAACACAGTTTTGCTTGGTCTTAACTTGGTAAGCCCAACTTATCTGGGTCATCCATCATCTCAACTGTGGACACTGACCTCGTGGTGGTATCACCCATAGAACTAGTTTAACACCCCTTAATGTAGTGAGCTAACATGTACCAAAAGTTATCCCATAAGATCGATAAAAATGGGTTAGGACGGTGGGCAGTAACCCTCTATTGGAAAAAATAATTACTATAAAGAGGATAAAATTAGATTTAAAATGTTCCACCACCTAATGCTAGAAGAGGGAGTCCGAAACTTCCATGGAAAGACCAAGTAGAGGAACATTTTTCAAAGCTTGGCCTATTAAATTGGAGATTATTCGCACAAGATCGAAGTACATGAAATTCCAAAAAATAATTAAAAAATAACTTCTTTATTTTTTATTAAATGCATTAAACATTTACAAAAAAAATAAAAATTGTATATATTAATTTTAAGCTGCTATGTTTTCAACATATGAAGTAGCTCAGTGGAAGAGTCTGCGCCCAGCAGTCGTAGGGTTAGTTACTTAGTTTTTTCTATGTTGGAAAATGATACATTTTTCTTAGGTCGGTTTCAAAAATCATTAACACACTGGTGAGTAAATTCTATATTTGTTGAAGAAAATTTTCGAAAAATTAAAAAATTATTTTTGAAACCTAAAACAGACAAATGTGAGAAATTCAACCGCTGACCAGTGTGTGGTTAGCCCATTTATGAGAATTAAGCTATTTTTATAGGTTTATTTCTATTATGTCGCAAAAGAAACTTATAATTGAAAATAAAAAGAACAGAATTTTGTTAGATTAAAAAATGATAAAAATATTTTGAAAAAATGCTGAAGTTATGCTAAATGCAAAACGAAAATTATTTAGCTCCAATCCAAAGTTTTCCAATAAAAAGAAATAAAAACACAACCAGGTTTTATTTTAAAAATATTGTTATTTATTCAATAAATAAATATTACCTTGTAAAGGCTTAAGAAATATAAAAAGCCAAAGTGTACGAAGTACTTATGTCGAAGACAATTTGACAAGTAAAAAGAAGTTGCAAAAAAGGGAAGCTTAATTTGGAGGCAAACAATCACCCTTATTCTACTTGGCGACGGCAACACAACACAATATCGCTTTTTGTCTTTTGTTGCATATCGGTATTCTAGTTGACAACATTGCCATTCATCGATAGCTGTTGACATATGATTGGTATTTTGTTAGCAAAATTGACGTCGCCGTTGCCTTTAATTGACTTCGATTTTGTCGTCGGCCATTTTAGTGTTGTGTTTGCCTTGTGTTACGTTAAAAAAAAAAATTAAAGTTTAATTTTGGCGGTTTGTTATTTTTTTACTTACACCTATTGTTTAAATAATGGAAATTAAAATCACAAATCCGTCCCAGTTTGCAAAGCTTGTAGAGGAACTCGAAAAGAATCCACCACTAGCTAGAGGATTTCGTAGAGGCACTACTCCTAGCAATTTTAAGGAGCAGTGGGAGAATGTTGCGACTGTTTTAAATTCGCTTGGTCCACCAACTAGAAATGGTGATGGATGGCAAAAGGTGAGATAAAGACCATGTTTTAAAATAAATTTTTTGACAAGCCTGCTTCCTTTACAGATTTGGAGGGACTTGAAGTTCAAAGTAAAAAAAAAAATTTCCACAAATAGAGCAGAGAGCAAAGCAACTGGCGGTGGTGTCTTTAAGCAGACTCAACTAAGACCCTTAGAGGAAGCTGTGGCGAACCTGCTGCAGTTTGAAAAACAATTAAATCCCGAGGGTGCAGTTCAAGGAGGTACAAATACTGAAGAAAGTCTTAATTTTTACTTATTGGATTGTCTCGAAATGGTAAGTCAATTTTCCTCAATATGTTAATTTATTTACGGTCCATTCATTTATTACTGATTACAGGAAAGTTCACCCACCACCAGTAGCAATGCTGCTGAACCGTTTTCATCAATGCCATCGGCGCCATCATCCTCGATAGTATCATCGACACCAACAGTGTTGGCTGCATCAACAGCATCAGCACCATCAACATCTGCAGTATCCACCAAAAAACAAACCTCTTCAAAAAAGGGGATTGCCTCCACGCCAAAGAAGAGTGAATTACCCACCAAAGGCAAAAATGAATTGCTTAAACGGCATAGCATGGACCAGGCTAGGATATTAACCGAAATATCCAATTCCATCACGTCATTAAAACGTAACCTAAGGGACATGAAGGATATTGAGGCAAAAAGACTGAAAATAGAAACAGAGAGAAGCAAAAGAGAAGAAGAAATGCACCTAACAGATATGAAGATTAAAAGAATTGAATTGAAAATTGAATAAAAGAAAAGGAGCTTGAATTGATTAATCGTAATGGAGAAATGGGTCAAAGATAAACGGCTAAGTACCACCTGATCGCTCACATATTCATACCCATAGGAGCTAAAAGGACATGTATCTTTAAAAAACAGATTTTTTTTAGCAGAGTTGGTTGCCTATGATCGAATCATAGATTTTTTTTATAACTTTTTCTTACTTTTTTGTGATAACTGAAAAATGAACTGTACCTTATTTTTGTTATTTGTAGATATAAGTATATTTAAGTTAACGAAATGAATTCTTTTTGGTTTTGTTTTTTTATTTTTTTTTTTTATTATTTATTTTTTTGTTACACATTCGTTTAAGACAATAAAAGTGAAGTAATAAGACTGATTTTTTTAATTATAGAAAACTGTGTTTAATTTCTTCCCTTATTTGATATGCCACAGTATTTGTAGCAGTTTCTTGCTCAGCATTTATTCCAATGTCATTTGTGTAATTTTCTACTTCTTCATCTGCAATTTCTACTTCGTAGTCGATACAGATGTTGTGAAGTGCAGCACAAACATTTGCAATTTTAACAGCTTTCTTTGGCTTGTAATGAAGCTGACGAGCACCAAGGAGACAGCGAAATCTATTTTTTAAAACACCTATAGTTCGCTCATTTATATTCCGTGTTTTAGCGTGATTTAAATTATAAAGAGCCTCTGCGCTCCCTTCAGCTGCTGACCGATATGGCGTCATCAGATATGGCTCTAGAGGATACCCAGCATCACCTGATTAAAAAAGTAAAATTGAGATACATTTAAAACTTACATTTGGGTAAAAACTTTACCTAGGAGCCATGATCCACGATTAATGTAGTTTAGCTTCATTTCTTTCAGATTCTGTCATGTCAAATTTTATCCATTGTGGACAAAGTTCATTCTCCATGACATCTAGGGTTTCTGTCAATATCTTTGACACGACGAGCTGTGACAGTCCCAGGTTAAAATCATTTCCAACGCTGAGCTGGTATGAACCTTGAGCCAAAAATCGCAATGTCGTTGCCAATTTTATAGTACTTGGGACAAAGGTTGATCGCGTCCCTTTTGTTAAATGTGGCTCCACTATTTCCAGCACATATTTAAAGGCTCGTTTGTTCAGTCGGAAATAGCTAATGAATCTTAGGGGAAAAATATTGATTACTTGGAAATTATAGCTTTAAATTTATGACTTACTTTTCCTCAGGCAATTTAAAAATGCAGGAATTCTGTCTAAGAAGTCTTCTTTCTATTACTAAGTTTTTTTTATTTTCTTCCTCACTTGAGTCCGAATCAGTAAGGAAAAACATTTTGATATAAATTTTACTTTTTTTATAATTTTAATTTTATACCGCACTTAAAAAAAAACAAACAAAATGTATCAGCATTAGAGATGTGTCTTGTATTGCATTGCCATTATCGATAAACAGACAATGTCACCATTGCACTGATAGGAAATACCATTTTAGTATTGATGTTGTCTTAAATTGCTGTTGCCTTAAAATTGTCATTGATATTGCCGACGCCAAGTAGAATAAGGGTGAATGTTTTTTAAAGCGGTTTACTCGTTAAAATAAATGTCAAATATTTTACAAAGATGCATTCAAAAGGATGCAGTAATTGATGCTAAAAAGTATTTAAAAGGGTAAGATCCAAAAAAGGTATTTATTTGAACGAGACTAGATTTGAAGAAATCTGACTTAAACATTGCAACACTGAAATGTGTTGAAATATTTAAAAATATACCGTAAAGTAATATCTAATTATAGAATTATTTATTTTATTATTTTATTTTTTTTTTATTTTTTTTTTTAAAAACAAAGAAACCGTTACCGGAACGGGATCGGTTGAAACCATAGGTTAAGATTCCCACGGACATTGATTGCGCAATAGCTGACGCTAAACCCGTTTCCGGAACGGAGTCGATTGAAACCAATGATTTCGAAACCCCCACGGACTTCGGATGCGATAAAACCAGTTCCGGAACGGAGTCATTTTAGACCATAGGTTTCACGATCCCCACGGTCATCGGTTGAGTAGATTTTTCAGGAACGTAATTAGTAGAAACTGTCGGCCTAATGACCCCCACGGACATCAGCAAAATAGCTGTTCCCGGGATCGATTATGAGCGACAGTTTTTTGTTCCTCGAAAAGCGTAGAGTAGAGATGAACTTGTCAAATTAAGGGTATTTAAGGGTAAATATATTTGAGTGAGCAGAGTTATGTGAATATTATCAATTAATTTGTGGGTTTCTTGTGTATAAAAAAATATGGCCTATAGAAATACTGACCCGAGAAGTTAAAGAAGATATCTATTTACGCTGTATTAACTGGACCCGTCAGTATCCAGCCAAACACAGTTCTCTGCGCCAGTAATGAACCAAGAATACCTCGCTGCATTTCCGGCAGCATTATTTGAGGATACAAGTCTGCTCCAATTAGCATTTCAACAGGTCTAGCTTCTACAGGATTAGAATCTGCCAAACGAAGATTTGGTAATATTTCATTAATGTGAGAATTAACTGCAACCGACGGTAGATCTCCCGATATTTTTGGCAAGACTAGTGCGTTAGTACTCATTTTAATGGAAGAATCTATCTCGGAGCCTATAGTGATAGAGCAGAGCCTTTTAGAAGTAGTAGATACTGTGTCGTTTATCCCAAAAACATTTGAAGCAGATGTTTGCGAGGGAAGTTTGAACCTTTTTCGTGATGTGTCGGAAATAAATGAACATTCCGAAGCAGAATCTATAAGAGCCCGAACCTTGTATCTGTTACCTTTATGTACTAAATCCACTGTTGCGGTTCCTAAGAGCACAGATTTATTCTGACGTGTATGAAATGTTTGTCTATTTGGGTAAATATTTGTAGAGGTGGAAGGTCGTTGAGCACTTGGTACAGTGTCAGAGCGCCGTAAACCAGCACTTGTTGGATTTTGATTATTGTACTGTGTTTGATTATGGGTAGAAGAATCTAAACCAGGACAATGATTGGTAGTAGTGGCATATATGCCAGAGTCCTGATGTAGAAGTGTGTGATGACGGTTATCACAAATTAAACAATTATTATTGCTTCTGCAATTATTGACTAGGTGTGTCGTCGATAGACAATTAAAACAACATTTATTATTATTAATAGTAGAAATCCTTTCAGAAGTGGAAAGATTTTGAAAATGTGAACAATCTCGCAAATAGTGATATTGATTAGCACATATTATGCACTGATTTCTTACAGAAGTAGAATGCGCAATAACTTTTGTCTTAGTTTTATTAGCGGTTGAATTAAAGTTTTTAAGTCCAGAAACACAGTCCAAGGTTTGGACTCTTTCTGTCAGAAAGCTATCCAAATCCTTCCAAAGTGGATGTGCGAACTTATCTTTTATGTTCTGTTCCCATAGAAAAACAGTTGATGACGGCAATCGTTGAATACACATAAAGACAATTATGGGATTCCAGCCCACTGTGGAAATATTATACAACGACATAGAGAAAATACATGAATTTATTCCACGCTGCAGAGATTTTAAGCCAACACTTGTTTCTTCGTCTAGCGAAGGTAAATTGAAAAGTAATTTTAGTTGGTTGTTGACCAACATACGTGGATTCTCATAAGCAGTTTTTAAACTATTCCATGCCTTTTCAAATCCTTCATCGCATAGTGGGAATCTAGAAACAATTTCCTTTGCTTCACCGCTAGTATTTCGTATTAGATGACAAAGTCGCTCAATGTTGCTGAGACGCGCGCTTTTGATGTATAATGCTGTAAATATTTCTCTAAATGTGGGCCATGTTAAATAATCACCCTCAAACGTTTCTACATCACAAGGCGGTAAGGTCAGATTATGGCCAGAACCCTCTATTTTACACGGATTTATTTCAGATGAATTATTTAATGTCTGAGGCGAAGTTAATTTGGCTAATTTCTCCTGAATAACTCCGATGCAAGCCACAAATGCATTGTAAGTTGCATAATATTTTTCGGAGGCAACTTCTGCATCGCCAGGCTCCACTGTATCAGACGTATTTAAAAAGATTAAGCAGTTCTCATATGTAACCTTAACTTTGTCCCATAAATGTTTAATTTCACCCCCGTGAATTTTTAAGGTATAAACCGTATGAACATCTTCACTAATATTGCCAAAATTAGCTTTAAAAGCAAAAACAGCATCGGTTGCTCTGATATATTTATTGAGAGCGGTATCAGTCATTTTCGAATATTATAAATCGATTTATTTATCAAAAATTGCAACCGCTTAAATTAAAATCAAACTGACCGACAGTAGGGTGAATACTTCAAAGTGAAGAAGAGTAATACGGTTGTTTGAAATATTACAGATGTAAATCTGTAAACAAATAAACGCACAAAGCAAAATACAAAAAGATCTGTGTTAAGTTATGAATAATATTTTGTTTATCTGGAAAATAAAATGCAAATAAATGTACAAATATTTTCAAGTGAAATCGAAGAATAACACCACAAATTAATTGTTTGAAACACAATTATAAAAACTTAAGCTCACAAAAAATATATTTACGAACCTTATTCAAATGTGTTAGTATTGCGTTGTTTTATTTGGTGGACTGTATTATAAAGCCAATGGATGTGGAGTATAAAAAGGAAGCACTTTTCCAAAAATCCGGCTCGAAGGACCAATATTTATAAATGTCAAATATTTTACAAAGATGCATTCAAATGGATGCAGTAATTGATGCTAAAAAGTATTTAAAAGGGTAAGATCCAAAAAAGGTATTTATTTGAACGAGATGGAGCTAAAAAAAAAATAAATTATGCTAAATATAGCTCCAAAAATGCTAAAATTGCCACACTTTCAGCTGACTGAAGAATTAGAGATGTGTATTTTATTTTATTAGCATTATCGATAAACAGGCAACAGCAATAGCATACTCTTATAGAATACCATTTGAGTGTTGATGTTGTCTTGTATTGCTATTGTATTTGCCGTCGCCAGGTGGAATAAGGGTGATTGTTGGTATTTTGTAAGCAAAATTGATGTCGATGTTGTCTTTTATTGACTTTGATTTTGTCTTTGGCCATTTTAGTGTTGTGTTCGGTTGACACAAGGCTTAAAAAATATAAAAATAAAAGCAAATTGTTAAAAGTTTATCCCATTTGATTTTGGCTGTGTTGTTTTTTGTATACGCATTAAATAATGGAAAAACTTAAAATAACAAATCCATCCCAGTTTGAAAAACTTGTGGAGGAGCTCGAAAAGAACCCAACACTAGGTCTATTCGTTTACTTTCCAGTAAAAGTCCAGTAAGCTGAGTATTTACTGAGTAAATGAACGAATTTACTCTCACCAAATCATTTGTACAAGAAAAGTAAACGAACAGAAAATTTGTAAAAATCCAGTAAGAAAATCGAGACAAGAGGAAAAAAAACAATACAATAGGCAATAAATAAATAAATAAATAATGACCTAAGCTTTTAATTTTTAATGAGTTATATACTTTTTAACTTTAATTTAGTTAATTTTATTTCTTTTACTTAAAATTGTTAACTAAATAAAAATTGTGGCAAATGGTCAGCTGCCTGTTTTTCTTTTGTTTACGTTTTTTAATCATGTTGTTGTTGTTACTGAACTTTTACAGGCAAAAATTTTCCCCGTAACATTTTACAAATACTCAGCAAATAAACTGTCACTTTTTCTTAAAAATTCTCTCTGTTTACATTTCCCCTCTTACTGAGTTTTGGGTAAACGAACGACTTTCCGTAATATTTTGTAAAATTTTGTAATAATTTGTACAAATTTTAACGTAAACGAATGAATCTACTAGCTAGAGGATTTCGCAGAGGCACTACTCCTAGCAATTTTAGGGGCCAGTGGGAGAGTATTGCGACTGTTTTAAATTCGCTTGGTCCACCAACTAGAACTAGTGATGGATGGCAAAAGGTGAGATAAAGAGCATGTTTTAAAGTTATGTTTTGTTGACAAGGGTGCTTCTTTTATAGATTTGGAGTGACTTGAAATTCAAAGTTAAAAAAAAAATTGCTATATTTGTAGCAGAGAGTAATGCAACTGGCCGTGGTGTCTTTAAGAAGACTTCACTAGGACCCTTAGATAATACTGTGGCGAACCTCTTGCAGTATAGAGAACAAATAAATCCTGAGAGTGCAGTTCAAGGAGTTCCAAATACTGAAGAGTGCGGTAATGTTTACTCATTGGATTGTCTCGAAATGGTAAGCAAATTTTCCTTAATATAAATTTATTTACGGTCCACTAATTTATTACTGCTTACAGGAAAGCCCACCCACCAAAAGTAGCAATGCTGTTGCACCGTTTTCATCAGTGTCATCATCTTCGATATTATCGTCAACACCAACAGTGTTGGCGGCATCAACAGCATCAATATCCACCAACAACCAAACCTCTTCAAAAAAAAGTGAATCTCCCACCAAAGACAAACATGAATTGCCTAAATGGCATAGTATGGACCAGGCTAGGATATTAACCAAAATATCCAACTCCATCAGGTCATTGAAACGTAGCCAAAGGGACATAAAGGATATTGAGGCGAAAATACTGAAAATAGAAATAGAGAGAAGCAAAAGAGAAGAAGAAATGCACCTAACAGATATGAAGATTAAAAGAATTGAGCTTTCAATTAAAGAAAAGGAGCTTGAACTACTTAATCGTAATGCAGAAATGATTCAATCTATAGAAAAACAAAATGACCAAGTACCAACTGATCGTTCACATATTCAAACCCATAAAGCTATATATAAAAAAGAGATGTTTTTTTTGAAGCTGAGTTAAATTTTTTTAACATAGATGGTTGTCTATGTGTAGTCCATGATAGAATCATGGATTTTTTTGATAAAACTTTTGTGATAACTGAAAAAAAAAACTTAACAGTACCTTTTTTGTTATTTATAGATAAAAGTATATTTAAGTTAACGAAATTTCTTATTTTTGTTTTTATTTAGATGTACTTTAGGCTGGTCCAAAATACAAAAGTATCGAATATTCGCGCTCCACGACGCTGACCCTATATTCGACTCTTAATATGCTCAGTCTAAATTTAAGCGCAATTGGTCAATATTTAGCATGGGCCCCTCTAATGCACGTTTAAGAAATAAAAGTGAATTCTTCTTCTTCTGTTATCCTTGACTCCCAGTGGAGCATAGGGCCTCATTAATAAGTGAATTAATACTACTTATTAAAAATTATAGAAAACTGTGTTTTATTCCTTCTCTTACTTCAAATGCCTCAGTATTTTGAGTAGTTTCATACTCATCATTTAGGTTAGGTTGAAAAGGTAATGCCAGGAAAGTGGCATTTTCACTCGGAGACCTTCTTATCATTTACTTAAATGTCATTTGTGTAATGTTCTACATCTTCATCTTCTAATCCTTCATCATCTTCTAATTCTCCATCTTCGAATCAATTTTAATAGCTTTCTATAGCTTGTAATAAAGCTGACGTGCACCAAGAAGACGGCGAAATCTGTTTTTAACACACCTATAGTTCGCTCATTTAAATTTCCGGTTGTAGCGTAATTTAAATTATAAAGAGCCTCTGCGCTTCCTTCAAATGCCGACCGGTATGGCGTCATTAAATGTGGCTCTAGTGGATACCCACCATCACCTGATTAAAAAAGTCAAATTGAAATAAGTATAACATTTTAAATTGGGTAAAAACTTGAGCCACGATTATTTGCATCATATCCTGCAAAATTCGTTTCGAATGACTCATGTTCCAAACTAGCGAATCATGACTAGCATCCAAAAATCGAATTCGTATTTTGTGATCACAAATCTGTTAACACAAAGTAGTCATGTATAAATATAAAATAGAGATAAAATAAATTAGAAACTTACATTCATAGCATTTAAGTAAAATATATCTTGCGGTTTTTTGACTTGGTTCTAAGATTTTGGTGTGAGTCCCGATAACACCTAGAAAATGTGCTTTTTGAAAAAAATGCATTTTGGCTTCTGTCATGTCAAAATTTTATCAATTGTGGACAAAGTTCCTTCTCCATGACAAAATGTAATCAATGTCAAAATTTTATCAATTGTGGACAAAGTTCCTTTAAAAATCTTTGATAAGACAGGCTGCGACAGTCCTAGGATGAAATCATTTCCAACGCTGAGCTAGTATGAACCTTGAGCCAAAAATCGCAATGTCGCTGAAAATTTTATAGTATTTGGGACGAAATGTGGCTCTACTGTTTCCAACACATGTTTAAATGTTTGTTTGGTCTGAAATAACTCAAGAATCTTAAGGGAAAAATATTTATTACTTACTTTTCCTTAGGCAATTCGAAAGTGCAAGAATTCTGTCCAAGAAGTTTTCTTTCTATTATTAATAAAATAAGCGTGAATAAAAATGTAAGGCAAGATTTTTCCTAAGAAAATAATAACATTTAAGTCTTAAATGCTCTTTAAGAGCATTCCCGAATCGGTTCTGATAACCATCTTTGAACATAACTGAAAAAACGTGTGTATTTCTTTGTAATACTTTATTTCAAGAAAATTGATATTAAGAGCTATAAAATACTCGTTAATGTAAACAGAAACTATAATAATTTGCTAATAATAATGAATTGAAATAATAATAGATGTGTTGCAATCTTAACTTTTTAAAGAAATTAAAATATTTGTCTAGACTAAATGCAAGTTACGAACGTTTTTTTTTTTGGAATTTTGTTATAGTGTTTATGTAATAATGTCATTTATATTTGCTATATTGTCTGTGTACTAATTGAATTTAAAATATTTCTGCAAGTTAAATTAATACTCTTTGCATTGTGTTCTACTTATTAGTAGTCTTTTTTAATCCTAAATTATAAAAAATTTATATTTCCTCTTAATACTAACCCATATGTAATTTTCAATTTAAAGACCCAATATTTGCTCCTGTTTATAGACAGCATGATATGCATTACGTATTAAAACATATGGGAAGCAAGACTCCATTAAATCCATTGTCAAAAATGGTGATTGTTTAACAATTTCATCGAGTAGCAAGTAGATAGACTCACGATTACGAGTAGCCTCACGATCCGATTCTTGACCCAAACGTAAGAGTGAAGAGCTAGCTAAAGCTAAAAACTCCTTCATCCGATCCTCAATATCATTTTGGCCACAAATGGTAAATAGAGATCCAAATATATTATTAATTGCCAAAGACATGCAATGAGTATTATTGGAATGGCCATCAATGGTGGTGCGATAAAATGAGTTCTCATTTCTGGCCAACTTGGGTATGGAAACAGCAACAAATACCATTAACAAACAAGCTGTAAGGTGTTCTCCCTCATCAAATTCTGGTTTCTTTGATTTCAATGTAGCTGTTAATGTAGGATCAACTTTGCACATAAGACCAGCTGCTGCTGCCATATCTAAGGCCACACGTATTTGATCACCACCCGGCAATTGTTCTTGAAAATCTTTAACTGAACTTAATAGAAAAGGTATACGTTTTTCCAATACATCTTCTAAAGCTTCGTGTACTAAGTTACGGAAACCTAAGATAACTCCAATTATTGTTATGCGTTGTAAAACACGATCAACATCTTGTAGGCGTTTGAATTGTTCCTTCATAACATCGGGTTTATCGAAACTCGTGCGTAATGTAATCAAAACTTCTTTATTTAGGCCCACCAATGTCTTTAATTCCTGTACTTGATTGGCAATGTGCCACATTAAAGTTTCATTTAAGGTTTTAATACCATAAGGTCCCACCAATTCAGCCAAGGCTCTCAATTCATTAAGATCTGAAAACTCCTGGGGGTTGAATGGAACCCATCCTTCAGGAGAAATGGGTACAAATGCCTTTTGATTAGTACTTAAAACAATGTTGCCGGCGGAAACTCGCCTCAATAAAACTTCAGTATACCTTAAATAGAATGTAATAAGCATAAATAATTTTATTTTATTTATGAATGACTTACCATGTATTGTATAAAGCCGCAATAGTTTTTTCGCCATGTGAATCCAAAGCCTGGGTTTGCTGTAAGAGACAATTGTTGAAAACACGCGTCATGTCAATATGAACATAATTCTCTACGGTTTGTAAAACATTCATGTAAGCTCTAACAGAGGCTAATAATTCTGAAGGTTTTGCTATTTCCATGGTCTCCTGATTGAACATAACCATTACAACCAAATCGCGTGAAAAACGATGTTCTAAATTCTGGCACAAATATTCGCGTGGAGCAAATGCAAATTCCCATACATTTACCGTGGGACAATAGTTAATGGCAAAACACAATTCGGTCAAAGCCATATGCAGTTTATCCATGGTTGTAAGATCCTCTCGGGTCTTGCGATAAGATTCATCTCCTGGCTTTCTTATGTCGTCGAATTGTTTCTTGGATTTGTCCTTTTTCTTACGGGTCGATTGAACTGATAAAATTTTTGCACAGTGTTTTGGTAACAGAGCATCAGCCATTGTGCACTGTTCATCGCAAATAGTGGTTATAATATTCTTTGCCTCTTTGGCCATTTCTTCCAAAAATATATTGACCACACTTAAGGATCTTTCGCGTATATGATGTCTTTCCTCTGGGCACATTTCATGTGTACAATTTTGGAAGTGAGAGCATATTAGAGGAAATGCTATAATATAACGATTTTGTGCTGGAAACTCTAGGCACATATGAAATTGGTCATCAAACATTTTACTGTAGAAACAAAAGATGCTCAAATCAGATGTTTCCACCAGAATTTCATCCAAATTATCTACCACACGTGTATGGAAGACCATTGAGTCTAATAGCCGTGATAAATCAATATGTTCTTGTATACGCAAAGCCGCCTTACTAACACTCATGTAGGTTTGTAGACGGAACCAATCCAAACGGAATGCTCTAAAATTGAATAATTCATTTTCTTCTACTTGCTTTACTGTCAAACTCGATGCGGTATTGTAGAGTGAAGTAAAGATAACACTTTCATCTTCGGGACACATTTGAAGACTTTGCATGCGTATATTTAAGTCGGTAGAATCAAAGCCCGAAAGATATTGAACATAATAACGTTGCATTACTTGACTGTATTTTCGCACTAAAGCTCGAAGTTCTTCCATATGGAATAGAAGTTCAGGCAGTTGGCGATCAACGAGATCTTCATTGCTTTTGCCTAAATATTTTTAAGAAAAAAATAAAATTTCAAATGTAATTAATGATTTTTATATTATTTAAATAAAATAAAGGTAGAAAGGCAGAAACTGTAGATCGGGCGAGATCGATCGACAGATGACCTGATCATTTTGCTAAGATTATAACATTATTATTATAGTTACATATTTGCCTACATACATAATTCCCACGACATTTCAATTGGAACAGGGGGTATTTCTGTCAGAGAATGATCTTCATCCGATTCTATTTTTAGACTTATTGAAAGGGAACTACGTTTTAACTCCGGCTCCGAACGGCAAAATGCATTAGTTAGAGAAGTTTTACATACCCAATACACCATAAGCAGTGGCTAGCCGAGTTTTGACGTGAACCACTTGTTTTTGAAAATTTATTTTTTCAAGTGGGTCTGGCCAGGGATCGAACTCGGGAACTCTGGTATGCTAGGCGGATGACTAACCTGTTATACATGGCGGTTCACACACATATTTGCCTACATTTGCAAATAAGCCTGAAATCTGAATAGAACCAAAATTGGTTCGTTTTCTACGATGGGCATTCAACTAAACGAAGTTGTGAGATTCACCGTAGGATTCAGCTGGGGTATATAAATGGCTAATCTATAAAATCTAACATTTAATAAATCGTTTACTTATTATTTTTTGTCATAAAGTTTTATTTCAGATATGGGTAACTCTGTTCTTGAAGATCTATCCGAGCTTTCCAGAGGTCTTGAATGTACCACAAAGAGGCTAAATATAGGATCCTATTTTCACTGACGATCTTAAATTTACCACAAAGGAACCATTTATAGAAACCAATTAGCTTAGCATCTACTTAACCTAAGTTTATAATTTGTTTTTAGTTAGGTTTGCTGTCAGATTTTTGAAAAATTCTAGAAGCCTGCCTTTTTTACGAAAAAGTAATAATATACCTCAACGAAAGTCTCATTTTTAAAATTTAAAAACCTAGAGAACATTTACTTTCTTGAAGCAAAACTTTATGATATATAGAAGAATTTCCAAAATATCTCTGAAACTATAGATATTTATTAAAAATAATTTAACTATAAGTTTATCGAGCAAAAATTAAAAAATGAATTTTAAAGTGTCTCAAAAAATTTAGTAGTTAATAACTTACCTTTATTTTTCAATAGAGGTGGATTGTCATTATGTCTCAATAGCCACAAAATTTCATCTCTAGCCAAACATAAGCCAATAAATATAAAAATAGCTTTAGGGCCCAGTAGACCCGGTTGATCAGTCATTATCAATGCCAACTCTTTCAAGGCCGTGCGCAAAAATTTCCTACGTTCTCGGTGCATTAAGGAAGCTTTCTGCACAGCACTTGTATAAGCTTCCTTAACCTCATTAATACGTTTACTATAGCCCTTAATGCCATCAAAGAATGTTTGTATATACTGATGTATTTGTAAGACCTCATCTCGAAATAGAGCTATAACCCAGCTTGACTCTAAAGCTGAAATCCAAATTTTGTTAACATCAGGATATTGCGCCAACATGGGATGATTTAAAAGTAGGCCAAATATAATCCAACGATCCATGGCTTCCAAAGATAAATATTCGCAAGACATGGTATCAGTGCGAACAGCTTTAAGCAGAATTGCTGGATTGCCGACCAAACTAAGTTTTTGCATTTCACGCCATTTATCAGCAGGAAGATTACGCAGGGGATATATAGTGGTCAAGGAACGCAAGGCATTTGTTAGCAAACGTTGATGGGGTATGAATTCTTCTGATAACTTCTTCAAAGGTACTTCATAATCCAAAATCATTTGACCTAGACGTGGAAAGCCGGGTTCGGACTGGCTGTTTTGCAATTCATAAGCAGCATTATAAAGACCCAATACCGCTTTGCGATCTTCTACGCGAGACAAGAGAATCATCAAGGAGACATAGGTAACCACTAAATCCAAATAGTTCTTGGTCAATTCAAAATTAAGAGTAATATCCAAATGAATTTGGCAAGCATCCATGGTAGTAAGCAGTTCACAAACATTATCTTTGAAATCCAACAAATCCACAAAAGTATGATAATAAAGAGACAATGATTTGGTAATTTCCCCTTTTATATTGCCAATTGCATTAAGGCCTTTAACATCAACGTTAGGAAATCTTTTTACTATAAATTTGATAGTAGATTCCAAAGATTTTTCAGATAAAAATCCCGGCTTTGATTTGGTGTCACCGCAGGCCTTCTTAATGTTATAAACTCTGGTCAATATGCCTAAGCCACGATCGTTGAGTATAATCAGTTTTTCAGCAATTTTTTGCTGATTTGCATAAATTGGTCTTGCCATAATTATATTTGTTTAGAATTGTTTCTTAATTTCTTATCTTTTCTCCTTAAATTGCTTATTTTTGGGTATAAGGCACGGAAGTCTCAATTGTATGCTGGCTGCCAACACGACCCCACCTAGAAAATTGATTTTTATGATTTTCTTCCAAACACGTTTTCTTTAATTTAATTCACTTGATTTTTCTCATATATTGTAGTTCGATTATAACTTTTATTGGAATATTTCAACTATATTTTATATTTATTTAATAAATTTTACATTTTTTCACAAAAAAAATCTCTAAACACTTCACATAAACATTGATGATGACAAATTTTTGACGTTTGCGTCGAAGTGAAGAAGTCAACAACAATTTTCCTGTTTGTTTACTTTTTCCTCATGGTTGTATAAATTGGTATAATTTATGTATGTGTATATAAAGACTTTATTTTGAAAGTGGAATAAGTCCACATTCCAAAAAATTTGAGTTAAGGATGGGCAAAGGTTCTACAATTGTAGATCTTACTATGCGAAAAATTATTAATTTTAAATTTACAAAACCTGCTAAAATATTGACAGTAAAACATTTTGTAGTTAACGATTTGAAACACATTTTTATTTTGAAAGTGGTTTAAGTCCCATATATTTTGCAATCTAAAAGAAAACAAAAATTTTAGATTTATTTGTTTTGAAAGTGGTTTAAGTCCAATACATTTTTAATTAAAAAAAATGTTTATTCAAACAAAATAAGTCGTATAAGTCCATTTTTTTTTATTAAAATACTTAGCAAAAAGTAAAATATTAGCAGACTTAAAAACATTGATAAGTATTTACTAAATTTCACTAATTTTCGAACGAATCTATATAATTTTTATTAAAAAAAAAAATAACGAAATAACTGATTCTTTGTTAATCTTGTAATGGAAAAATATTTGGCAACATTTTTTTAAACAAAATTTTTCCTTTTTTTATTTGAAAGTGGATTAAGTCCATACATTTTTCAATTCATAAAAATTTTATTTGTTTTGAAAACAGTTTAATGTGGGGTTTATATAACCCAGGCGTCATACGATTGAGTGAAATTTACGTGTATTTTGTTTTTGGTACAATAACAAAATACATGTTGATTTCACTCAATCGTCAGGCGCTTGAATTATATAAACCCTACATAAGTGTATACATTTTTCGACTCAAATAATAAATATTTCAAAATGTTTGTTTTGAAAGTGGTATAAGTGCATTCAACCCGAAAAAAACCTTTTACAAATGGTTTTTATAAAATTACTTCAATGAAAGAATGAATTTGATAGGTTCTGATCAAAACTTACGATTTAATTTACTAAAATTGTTCACCTATATTTTAAAAAACACTAAAACGCAAAACCTTTTATATCTAAATTTATAAAAATGAACTTAATCCACCTTTATGAAGACCTTAATATGTTTGAAAACTTGTTTATGAACTTTTCGCCCAAAACAATATTAAAACCATTCAAATATTAAAATAATACTAGAATTTTTCTTGTTTTTACAATTTTAAAGTTGAAAATAGGAAAAAATACAAATTAATACCAAATAACAATTATTAATTACACAGGTCAACAAGATTTTGCGGCATGAGATTTGGTGACTGATAGATTCAAAGATTAATATTACAAACTCCATTGAAATCATTAAACTACAAAAATGTTAAACTCTTCCTTTTTTCTCTAATTTCTTGTAATACACATAGGCCACGAATTTTTAACAAATGTATAACTTTTTCTAAACTGAGCTTAATTCTTTCTTATCCCAACACCAATTTCTCTAGATTGAAATATTTCGTGAGCCTATATTCAATAGCGTCTATGAACCAATTTTTTCAAAATCACTTTTTATGAGAAAAAAGTTTTTTATAATAGTTACATATCTTTTTATAAAAATTGTAGAGAAGAAATCTATTTTAGAACATTTTGGCTTAAATATATTGAAGAAAAAATATTGACTTCTATTTAAATATTTTGGATATCAAACAGTTTTTTGCCTCTCCTTAAAACTTTTCTAGTTGGTTCATAGTCGGTATTGAATATAGGCTCACGATATATTAATTTTATTTCCAGCTGCGGGTTTGATATGAATCTAAAGTCAAATTGCAATATCAAAATTTCTCTTATTGATTTAACTTTTTCAGTTATTACTAAGTTTTTTTTTGTTTTAGGGATATTTAAGTGACTGATCTTGTATAGGAGGTATGTTCAAATATGGGCCAATTTCGAAAAATCTTTGCTGCACTTTTTATAAATAAATTATTTGTTATTATAAAGGCTAAAATCTCTATTCCGTGAATGTAGTTCTATTTGATAAATCCGAAATATTGATCCGATTTGGGATCTATAGCGATATTAATTTTATTTAAATATCGGCTCAAGAAAGTTATTCTGAGTCGATCTGTTTAGTAAAAAATGTCGGAGTAATATTTCTATACAATACCACCTCCCATAGGACATACAATTTAATTTAAATAAACTTAAATTTAATAAAAAAAATATAGTATTTGGTTATATTTATATTATAAATATAAATATTTGAATATTTTGACAATGACGATTATTTGCCGATTTTTCAAAAAATTAACTGCTGATTATACATATACTTTTTGGAAAAATATGTCATTTTTCACGAAAGTTTTCTGGTAGCCCTGAATACTGTTGTCGGCACGATGAAACCTTAACGAAAGGATATAGGTCTCTGAAATTTAGCATAAACATTCTTCATTTCTTAGAAAATTTTGTTATTGAAGTCGGGCAAAATCGGTTCATATTTGACCATAGCTCCCGTATAACCTCGTCTAGGCTAATTACTTATTTGCTAATAAATGACAAATTATAACAGCTATGGTGATAAAATTTGGTATATAGAAGTTTTACATAGGTACTAGGCAGCATATAAAATTTAATCGAAATCGGTTTACATTTAACCATAGCTCCAATACAAAAAACTTACGGAAACAGCCTAAATTCCACCTAAAATACACTTAAATGCCAATAAATGATAAACTGTAAAAGCTTTGGCCACTAAATTTAGCACAAGGAAGTCTTATGTCAGTGTGCAAAAATTTTTTCACAATCGATCACCATTTGACCATAGCTCCCATATAAAAAACTTACGGAAACACAAAAATACAAAAAAAGGGGGCTTATGTCCGTCAGATAAAAGCGAAAAGTGCTATAGGGACAAAATTTTACAAAAGTATTTTTGATATCTTGAAAAAGTTGTGTATTGAAAATGGAAGAAATCGGTTCACATTTAGTTAGAGCTAACATATAACCCTGATCCGGGGTTATTGCTGATAAGTTGAATACAATTGTAATAGCTATGACGATTTAATTTAGAATAGAAAAGTTTTATGCAACTATTGGTCAGTATATCAAATTTTATAGGATTCAGTCCATATTTGACTATAGCTTTCATATAAAAAACACTCCCGGAAACCAAAAAAAAAAAAAAAATGTAGCAAAGGCCAGTTAAAAGCTATTAAATTAGAAACTTTTTTTCGAATTTGGTCCACATTTTGAATTAATTTAACACAACTTGATGGTGGGTATATAAGATTCGGCATAGCCGAATAGCACTCTTACTTGTTTCTTTATAGGGCTCATATCGTTGGAGCATTTTTAAACTAGATGGCAAGATGTAAAAGAAAAACAAGATTAAATGATTTAATGTAGACCTTCTATTTAATTATTTGTATTACACATATAATATTTAATATATCAAACTTTTGACCGGGTCAGAAAGCCATTAGTTGGTCAAGGTGTTTCTTAAAATCTCATAAATGCTTTAAAAGGGTGAAACTATTGATAATTTTTTGAATTTTAAATTTTTTTTTTTAAACAGGCAAATATATCTTTCAATCGAGATATAAAGATAAGAATCGAGTTTTTATTAAGGGAGTTTTAAACATTTCAGATTTATTTTTGAGATAATTTTCCCCATTTCCAAAAAAAAAAAAAATGTAAACCAAATCAATTATAAGATATCGGTCAAAAGGATTAAAGTCTAAATTTTAACTTTGGGGAAATAACCAAAAATTTTCTCAAAAATATATCAGATCGATTTGTCGTTTACGGCAAATTTAGTTCAAAATTTGAAAAATTTATAGTCTGACTTAATTTTGTTCTCATGTTTAACAAATATTTCTTAATAGAGAAATTATTAAAAAATTCAGCTAAGTATTGTTTACTCGAATTTCAAACATTTAATAGATTTTATTTATTCCGATTCACTTCAAAATTGAAGACTATTTATCTTTTTTTTTACTTTCTATGTTCATTTGGTGCAACATCGTCATTATCCGAAATAGGCAAAATTTCTGATACAAGAGTCTTTTCCAATAGAAACTTAACCGCCTAATTCATAAATTAAAAAGGCTTTGATAACACTGTCCTAGTTAAAAAAAAAACGACAAAAGTTAGACCCAATGGGTAAAGATCATTCAAGTACGCTGAATTCAATAATGCTATATCTCTTTCGAGATATAGCATTATAAAAAGAGAGAGGAGGTTGCGAATAAATATTCGCGTGACGCAAAAAAAAATATAAATTTATAAATATAATTATTTAGTAATTTGTCAATAGGTGCCACGAAACAAGTTTTAACGAAGAAATAATAAGTGGTTTAATAACTAATGACCAAACCTGAAAGAGTTAATGGAAAATTTTGGGATTTTTCAAAAAAAAAAAAAAAAAAAATTGCCAATAAAAAACTTATTTCAATGACTGCTGGGATTAAAAAATAATAAGTGCTTCTGAAAGATAATTTTGTTGTCAAATTTCGATTTTTTTACTTAATTCAAGTAAATAAACAGTTTTTGAGTTTCGAGAATATTTATAGCGCAACTCTTCCATTTTTTATAATTCTATATCTCGAAAACTAGAGCTAACCTAAAATAGGCAAGCACCATTGAATTCAGCGTACTCGATTAATCTTTACACACTTGGTCTCCCTTTTGTCGGTAAAAAAAGTTGTCAAAATCGAGCACAGTGTAATTTTATAATTCGTTTATAAATCTGTGGCTTGGTGCTAAAAGGGCCAATGCCAGTTTTCGGATGTTTTGAGTTAGTTTCTCTTTTTACTCTCTTTTATCTTGTTCCAACAGCTAATCTTAGGCTCATCACAGAAGAGCTTTATAAGAAATATAAGGGCCAATGTTACTCTAAACTCTTCTAGAATTGTTAGTGCTAAATGGGCCAATGTCAAAATTTTTTTTACATTTTTTTTTTGCAATTTTCTACCATATCTTATTAGGTATTCTTCTTCTGTTATCCTTGGCTCCCAGTGCAGCATAGGGCCTTAGATATATATGGTATAAATTATTAGATATATACACATATCCTCTAAATTCAATAATATTTGTAGTAATGTAACAAACAGTTACTAAATAATATTGTTTTCTTGTCAATATTTCCTTGCAACAGAAAAAAATATAAAATGTAAAAATTAGTTAGTGCTAAAAGGGCCAATGTCATATTTTTTTTTCTTAACTTGGATCTTTTTCAAAGAATTGATTTTAGCATGCCCTCTATAGGATCATAATACATGTCTAACCCAAATTGAATGAGCGAACTTGAAAATTAGCTGAGCTATAAGGAAAACAAAATCTTAAAAAAATTTCATTTCAAATTGTCTCAAAACTAGTTTTTTGACATTTGCCCTTTTAGCACCAAGCCACAGAAATAAGGGGTTAAATTTTTATACATTTCTAAAAAATTGTTGTATCTTTAAAAAGAAATTTAACTCAAATTTTTAAAGTTTAAAAACTTAATTTAATTAAAAGTGGAATTCCATAAGAATTTAAGAGTCGTCTTAATGTTTTTATTAACAATGTCCCAGCAAATGATCAGTATTGACCTATTTATAATATGTATTTAAAAAAAATCTCACAAAAGAATTATAAAAGGTTTAATGATGATATTTAAATAATTTAGTTGTTCACGCCTGTTTCGCTGCTTATAACTTGATTAAAAAATGCCACAAGATCTTTAATAGCCTCGGCTTTTAACGGGGACTGATCCATGGAATCACGCCAAGCTCTAAAAGTTTCTTGGGGTATAACATCTCCATCATTAAGTTCGCCAAAGATAATTTCCAATAAACCGATTGGTTGTTGTAGATTATAAATCAAGAGTTGTATGGCAGATAGACATTCAAGTTCCAATTCTTCTTTCGAGTCCAAATAACGCCTTAACACTGGTATGCAAATCTTTTGGAAACAGTTTAAGTCTAAGCTGTAATCACAGGAATTTTTTATAGCAAAACTAGTCAAAGTTGTGGTTAAATTTTTTATAAATATTTTGTCTATTTCAATAATATTTCCGTTGATGTAATCAATGAGATTACCGGCATTGGCATCTTCCTTTAACAATTGTTCGATATGTTCCACAACACGTTTATAGCGTTTTACTTTAGATTCTTTGCTATCGATATCTGGTTGAATATTTTCATTTTCAACATATTCAAATTTATTAGTTTGTATGAATTTTTTCACTTCATTTTCCTCCATAAACGAGGTCCATTGTATGTAATGTTTCTTCCAGAGGCAGCGTGTAAAACTGGGACCAACATCTCGTGTGCAATATTGTAAGAAGTTTTTGATAAATTTAAGACTAAAGCTAGATGAGCCAGATTCACGTAACTGTGGGCTCCATAGGTCATCTGGAGTTAAAAGTTTCTTAACAATAAAAGGTCCTGTGAATTCAAAAATGTACATCCATAGTTCTGGTATATCGACCATTAAATCACTGGCTACTTCTGAGAAGTGCTTATAGGCCAAGTGGAAATCTTCCAGGGAAATGTGTTTCTTTTCAATTAAATATACCACATCATTTGCCAAATGTCTTCGGGACATTGTATCCACCTTACCCAAATGCAAATAATCCGTTAGTATGTAATAGAGCAAACCGCAATGTTGATTGTCCTTGATTTTCTTGAAACAGGATATTGTGGCATTATCTATACATTTCGAGTTGGCAGTATTTTCTACCATTTCAATGACAACAGCTTTAAATGTTTTAAAATCCAAATCGTTAGGTTTTTCAAAAACTGCTGGAGTTATAGGCAAAGACTGAGGCAGAGAGTGAGTTTCGGTAAATAGTTTGAAATGTTGTTGGTGATGGGTAGTGTTCAAGGCATGGTGCAAAGATTGTTGTTGTGAATCACGGTATAAACTAGACTTCCCTGTACTATTTTCGTACATTTTGGACGTGGTCATTCTAGAAGAAGAGTTTGATGCTATAGATTGTTGATATTTCGAATGGCTAATAGACTTTTGCCTATTTGATGAATTTCCACCAATACATCTTACTGATCCCTGGTTTTTGCGGGTAGAGGTATTTTCTTCTGATATAGCTTGTGTAGGACTAGATTTAAAACATAATCTATCACGATCAAAACGATCGGGACGTTCCATTGATCCTTTATTTGGGTCACTACTACCACGATCCATCATATCACATCCTCTTTTTGACAAGGCAGCAAATGAATTTGCAGCAGCGCTTGTTTGCAGTTGTGACGAATTTTTCGACCATTGAAATAATGAAGCGCCTCCCATTTTCTTGTTATTTACATCAACAGCTGTCAGTCCAATTAGTTTACTAGAGTCAACAGCCAGCGAACGATTACCCTTGCTGGTCTTAACATGCCATGTGTCATCATTCTTTGCATTTCCAGCTAATTGGCGGGCTTGACTAGCATTATCTGAACTACCAGCCTGATGTCGTTTAAGGCTATCAGTATCTTCTCGTTGTCTGTGACTTCCTCCATGATTTCTAGAACGTCCCTCATTACGATTAACACGGTCTTCACGTTTGTTTGAGCCCCCTTTACCACTAGAGATGAGATTCGCATACTGATACTGATTGCTTAAATGTTCGTTATTAGCCTCTTTTTCAATTTGTTCCATTGTTTTGGGAGTTTCATTATTTGTTGACTGCCACTTCTTTTTATGCAAATCAATTACATCTTGCAACATAAATCGCACACGTGATGATATTTTCGAGTTCTCATTTTTCGAAACAATATTTTGCATACGATGTATAACACTTTCTAATGAATATTTGCGTTTATTAGTTTTGGGTATGTGTGTTTGTTCGAATATCTGACCAACTGTGGTCAAAAGTTTGCATAAACATTCCAGCATATCCTCATTTTCTGGGTCTTTCAGCAAGGCTTCGATACAGGTGTTTATGATTTTCCCGGATAGTATGGAAATTTTAAAAAGTTCACCAATAAAACGCACTGTACCACCAGAGCGGCGACGTATCTTACGTTCCTCCTCATCAAGTAAAGCCTCTAGCTCTATTATTTCGTTTGGATCTTGACAGTTATCAATTTTTTCTATGAGAGGCTTTAGTTTCTCTTCCTTGGCACTAGTTTTTGTAACATTTTGTGTGAATTCTCGTTCCGTTTTGTCCAATAGGGCTTTTCGAAAATAAGCGAGATTACTTTTGGTTTCACTTTCCATACGCTCGTCGCGGGCTTTTACTTCGTTGATTAAACGATTACAGAGACTGGCATAGGAAACAGAAAAATTTGGTTCATCAATTGCCTTTTCAAAAACTAAAATCATAACAGCCTCCATTTTCTCCATTGTGTCGATCTTTAGTTTGATGATTTCTCTTACAAGTGGTTCAAATTTCTCGGGTGTAAGCTTATTTAAGATACCACGAACACGTCGTATTAACTCATCCTGTTCACATTGGGAATTTTGGTCAGTTACCTTGAGCAATACTCTGGGACGCCATGCATTGTCAGCTTCATTCAATTTGACATCTTGATTCAGGGATAAATTTAAATGAATAATTGCTTTGCCGCTATTTCGATTGTGATGACCACTATCAGCTCCACGATTTGATATTGGGCCTTGTTTTATATAGTTATTCTGATTGGTGCCACTATTGCTTCCTCTGGTACCGCTTAAGCTCACCACCATGGATTGTACTTTTTTATTGCTGCATGAGGCAAATGCTGGCATCAAATTGGTTTGAGAAAATATTGACGTGTTCTTAACATTCGGCTGAATACGAGAAGCCTTGACTTCGCGTAGCAGCATAAGCTGTTCACGATTGTATTGTTTTTTGCCAATGGGATTTGAAGGAGCCCATTGATCTTCATTGTAACTAATTGAATCCTCAAGCCTGGTTTGGTTAGGGGGTTCATCGGTGTGCATGTTTCCATCACTTTCGGCACCAGATTCGAATCTCGTTCTCTCACTATTATTGGACAAGTTTTCGGAGCTATTATTTGTTTTAAGGTTATATTCCAATTCTTTTAATTGCAAGTCATCATCGGCTATATCTATTCCTTCTACATCCTGACAATCTTGGTTCAAATCGCTGGAAATATATTGACTATTAGTCTCCTTCGATGATGATGGCAATTCAATTTGCTCTTGTTGTGTTGGCACTTGTTGGTTAGTACAATTGCATGCAGGATGCATTTCTTGTTCACAATTGAAGTTTGAGTTGACAGTTATAGATACATCGGTTCCATGCTTTATATTGTGGACCTTTCGACTTTGATATGAGTTTCGGTTTTGTTTTACAGCCGAAATATTTTGGGATTTTTTAGTTCTTTGTCTTTGAGGTTGCAGTGGAAAATTTTCAATAGATGGCGGCGCCTCCGTCTTTATTGGTTCAATTTTTGCCTTGATAATGTTTTTTTCGATATCTGTAACATCACATGATAAGTGTGATGACAATGGCTCTCCAGGTTTTACAACGTCTCTGCTCGTTTTTGAGTTTTCATTTAATTTGACGGCCAATGACGTAGATGCTGGGATTTTTGTTATCGAACCACTTTCAGAATCTAAAAAGGAATTTTTATTTATTTCAGATGTGGATACATAATTGTTAGTCGCTTCATTTTTGTCCTCCAAAATATTCCTTTGTGTAACTGGATCAATAATTTCCAAAGCACGTGAGCGTAATTTTGCTCTGGTTTGAGCCGGATTTTGCTGCTTTGATAGCTGATGCGACATTCTAAGTAATGCTGCAACTTCAACGGGCTGGGTCACTGTGGGTTTTGCTACACTTAATACGCTACTGGCCGCCCCAGGAGAAATTCTTAATGGTATCTGGGCCTGATTATTGGTAAATGTAGGGCCACATACAGGTCCGCTAGGCTGTAAGGGCATACTA
Source organism: Stomorhina lunata (assembly GCA_933228675.1). Lineage (NCBI taxonomy): Eukaryota > Metazoa > Arthropoda > Insecta > Diptera > Rhiniidae > Stomorhina > Stomorhina lunata. The sequence continues at coordinate 96,336,339 of OW121742.1, read as the reverse complement.
TTGTTTAATCCTACTGCTAAAGCTGGATTAACTATTGCTGTTTGTTGCTGTGACGGCGGTTGTATATAATATGGACAATACATAGGTGGAAAATATTGCGGTGAATATTGACACGGTTGCATTTGTGGTGTCCGCGCCACATATGGAGCCGTAAATTGTCCCAATAGAAGGCCTTGATGCACTGCTGGATACATAGGAGAATGTATATATATATTCCTTGGTGTAGGATTTGAGGGATTTGTTCTATATACATTTCCCGAAGTAGACTGATTCCTTTTGTCTGAATTATTATTTGTCGTATTTTGAGGAACATACATGATTTGCGGCTTTTTTGTTTGCATTTTATATAAATCAGACTGAGTCCTTGTGGTAATTGCCTGTTGATTGCCGCGAGCGTGTTGAACTGAAGTTTGTTGTTGAGCTTCACCAGATGATGTAGCTGCCGTACTCACAGTTGTCTGTTGGATCTTACTCTGCTGGGGTAATGCATAACCAGCAGATGGTGCTGCTACATAACCAACTTCGCCAGATATGTAGAAGCCTGGTGTATATAGTATATGCGGGTCACTAGGCGATGGCTGGTTCTGTGATAATTTTTCTGAATCGGCCGACTGTTGCCTATTAGGCGACCGTTGGCCGGTTGTTGTTAAAAGCTTCTTCCTACTAATCATATAAGCAGAGAGTTATTTTTGTTGAAAGGTTATTTTATTTTTTTGGGTTGGTTCAGGACTTTCGAACTTTAGTTGATATAAACCTGGAAACGATAAGTATTACTAATATTTTTGTTACTTCCTTTAAAGAGGTTGTCTTATTTGGTAATAGTTATAGTAAATTGTGTAAAAATGTTTCATATTCTGTTACCAAACTTTTAGAGTCGCAAATTAAAAACGACAATATCGATCTAATTTGTCGAGATCGCCCATTTACACAAAAATACAATAGTTCAACTCAAAAAGGGCATTCAAAAATTAATTATATCTTTTTTTTTCGGAAATTATTTCATATTTTAAAAATTGCTCTTACATTATTAACTAATTTAAACCGCGGAATTTCAAATTCTAAATTGTTAAATAAGAGGGTTGTCTCGTATTGAGCTTTTTCAATATTAGAGATTTGTATATTGTAACTCGCTGGTCCCTAAAGTTGATATCCAAAGGATGTCGAAATATTGGACAAAAGCGAAATAAATTAATAATTTTAAAAAACCCAGACCTCGAGCTCATTTGTTCTTAAAAATTCCTAAAAATTGAGAAAAATAAATATTTAAAATCAAAATGGCTTTTTGCTATATAAAAACTTTTCTCCATTAAAATCAATACACTTTTGCACGCAAATGAATCAATTTTATAGTCCGATTGAGATACCTCCATAGCATGAATCCTAAACAGATGAGCTGTTTTTCGAAGACATTGACATTGCACTTTTATCTTTGATGTTCGAGAATATAATGAGCGCCAAATAATGGGGCTCAAAAACTCCCTTGTCTGGGCCGTTGTATTGTTATTGAGAAAGATTCACTTTTCACGGCTTGTTATAACCTTTAAAACCATATTTGGATACAAATTAGGACTGTAAGGGAAAATACTAATTTTTAAAGTGCTCAAATAGCCCCTTATAAGAGCCATTTTATGTTATAACCTTAAAAACCATATTTGGGTATAAATTAGGACTTTAAGGCAAAATACTAATTTTTAAAGTGCTTAAATAGCCCCTTATAAGAGCCGTTTTATGCATCTGGCACATGGTTGAGAAAGATCCGTCTTTGGCGGTTTGTTATACCCTTATAAGCCATTTGTGGTAAATTTGGTATGTGCTGATGTTTGCTGACTCTGTCAAACTTCTGGAATGAAGGTATACAACAACAGTGGTACAACACTTCTTCCAATTCCGAGCAAGATACTAAGTAATACGAGTAATTTAAAATAGAATATCCGACGCAGTTTTCTCTACACTCTTCGAAAATGAGTTTGGATTCAAAGAGAACCGTTCTTGTATTGATCTAATCAACACAGTAAGAATAGTACTAAACCTCAATCTAATGAATATACCAATGTAATGAACACCCCCGTTTACATACCATTTATCGACTTTATGAAGGCCTTTGACTGTATCAACAGAAGCTATCTATTGAGAATTTTAGAAAATCGTAACATGCCAACGAAAATTCTAAACTTAATTCGGCCAAAGTACTTGAATTTCAAATGTCGAATACTACACAAGGGTAATTGATTTGTCAAATCCGTTCCAAGTCTACTACTACTAGAGTAAGGCAAGGACAACATAATGCGCACGGCTCTAAATAGTAGACGCGGTATCCCTTTAAACAACTCGAGGACTTGAAATAAGCTCATAACGTATGTCTTCCAAGCCAAAGCTCAGGTCACCTTTAAGAAAACACTAATGACATCGCTGTTAAATCTCGGGCAGCTGGGCTGGAAATCAATATGTCCAAGACAAAGATTGTGGCTGAAGGCTAGGCCGCAAACCCTTAAACACACATCAATGTGGATAACGAAGTTATTGGAAGGTACCTTTAATTACCTTGGAAGTTTGGTATCTATAAAAAAGTTGCCCCGACGAGGTTTTTAAATCACGTATTAACAAGGCAGAATCTGTATTCGTTATTCTCCGAACTATCTGGAAATCTCGGCAAATATCAACAATAACAACTAAGTTACGAATATACAACTCGAATGTCAAGTCCATCTTGTATTACAGTTGCGAAACTTGGCAACACAAATTCCATCGAAAAGCGCCTGCAAAATTTTGCAAACAAATGCTTGCGGCAAATCCTTAATATATGGTGGCCGAATCGCATAAGAAATGAAGATCTACTAAACGCGACAAACCAAATTCCTGCTTCTATAGAGGTATGTTAACGGAAATAGCAGTGGATAGGTGTTCTAAGGCCAAATACCAACATTTTACGACAAGCGCTTCGTTAAAATCCACAGGGAAACGACCGTCGAGTTGGTGCACATGATGCAGAAGAAGCCAGACCTCAACCTCATGATAAGTTACATGACATGACAGCGTCAGTGTTTTTTTAACTTGTCCTTAAATAAGCTACGGCCATAATTGAACTGCATCGATAAACATTAATACTTGATGATGCTTCATAGTCGAACATTCAATTAAGTTTACATCGATGCTCTGTTGCTTATATAATCTGCGTCGGAAATAGTAGAATATAATCGCAATAAAATATTCGCGATATATGTTAGTCCATTTTTTGGACGACATTAAATTAATCAAAACAACAGAAATATCGTTCATACGTAAAAACCTTCCCTACTATATACGACAGCACTGGTCATGACCAACCTGGAAATATAGAAAGCAACTCTCGTACAGCGAAATTTAAAAATAAAGAAAAATATTTTTTGCACGCACTGAGTTAAAACCCTACGTATATTTAGTTGCGACACTATTCAAGCAAAAGAGCAATATATATTTCTGGAATATGCGGAAATGCCCTTTTAATAAAGAGTCGCAGTTATATTTAAAAAATGGTTAATTTAGAATGGCTTCAAAGAACCCATGTTTTGCCAATTATAATAGAGTTTTGACATTTTCTACTTATGTTTGATGGAGATTAATTTTGCAAATGGTTTATGAACGCAGCTTATATAAATTTGTATTCACCGTGTATGTAATTTTGCGTATTCTTCACTAGTCCCGTTATATTGTCCAAAATATTTTAGCCATTCGAATTTACCTGATTTTTTATCTATTATTATTATTTTCCAGAAATTTTGGATATTATTATATACAAATTTTTAAAAAAAATTGTAAAACTGAATCCTAAAATTTATAAAATTTTATAAATTTTTATTTTGAAAGAAAAGTTCTAAACAGGAATACTCCAAAAAATTTATTATCTTTTATCGTTAACTCGTTAAATTTGAATTTGTTTTCAAAACTAACGCCTATAAGAAAGTTGTTAAAGAAAGCAATTTTATTTATCGTAACGATGTGATAATTCCTAAAATAAGCAACTATAGGCTGGTACTAAGAGAATTTGAAAAATAAATTTCGGCCCATTTTCCAAAAATTAGCTAACACATGAACTTTTTTGATAGCCGCCTCCTTTGCCCTTTACAGAGTACCAATACTCGAGACGACATTGACCAGGCTGTAAACGTACTGAATGACGCCAACCCACGAATCTAGCTTGTAGACTCACCATAAGGACAGATAAAAAGAAACCCCCTGGTGGTTCTCTAACATTTCAACGAGGCCAAAAGGACCGCTAACTGAACCCCCTACAAAGCCTCCGTTTACAGATTTAAAAAAATGCGAAGATACAGACTTGGAGGAACTTTTGCAGCGGCATCGAAGGTTTTTCCGATACAAGTAGACTTTGCAAAATCCTGACAACGTCGCTCAGGAGCTACATATATTCAAAAGGACAACGGCCACTGGACAACAAGAGGATCTAAATCTCTTGAGGTCCTTTTAGAAACCCATTTTCTAGGCTGTATACCTCTAAATGTGGACACAACTAATGACCATACCGTCTTCGAGTTCACTCCGATTCCTCTTAACAGGTAAAGAATTCAATCCCTGACAACATTGACTACTACATATCCACCAATCACTTTGATAAATCCTTTACAGGAGACTCCTCACCCCTTATGAAGGTTGTCTGGAGTTATACACGGACGGAACCAAGTCAAAGAAAGGCGTGGTGTGGGCTTCTTCTTTTCACTTTTAGGAAAGGAAATTTGTTTCAGGCTTCCGGATCAATATAGTATTCTTCAATCCGAGATATCGGCCATATACAAACCAGTCAAATGGTTAAGATACCACATAATATACGACAGGAATATTCGTTTCTCTATCGACAGTTAGGCAACCATAAAATCGGTATCTAATATCCACAAGACATCTGTTCTTTCCCGCGATTGCCAAGCATCTCTTAACAAGCTGGAGAGACATTGCAATATCGAACTTTTCTGGGTACCCGGGCACAACAACATACCTGGGAACTCCAATGCGGACAAACTTGCTAAATCCGGGACTCTTCTAAGTCGGGATAACGTCAACCAATTTACGGGCTTACCGCTTTCCGCTTGCAAATCAGTAATTACTCAATTTCTTTACGTATCAGCGCAAAACACTTGGTCCATTGAAATCTCTTGCTCAATATCTAGGTAAACATGGCCCACTTACAACAATAAACGTTCAAAATGCTTGGTATCTCTACCTTGGCACAGACTCCGGAACCTTATCTCAACCTTAACATTTCACTGCGTTTTTGGGTTGCATGCCAAAAGACTAAACCTTCAACACCATGACTACTGTTGTTGTTGTAACAGCATGACCTGCAACCAAAATATGAAAAAATATGTCATTAATGTTCTCAAAAAATCAGGGGAATCCTCTAAATCCCGTCCCACATGACGCGCCGCTTCAATAATGTTAGTCCATAGGGAATTAGGAGTTAGGAGGGTCGGGTTTGCTGTGCATTGGAAGAGGTGCTGGGTATTATGTGGATTTTCTCCACAAGCTAGGCAGGAGTTGGGTATAGTAGGATTAATTCTGGATCAGTATGAATTATGTCGAGTACAATATACTGATCTTAGTTGTGCCAGTAATACCCTAGTAGTTCTCGGCAGACTTCTCTCTTCCTCTACAATAGGTGGAGGACAGTCACTAAGCATAACATTCAGTTGGTAACTAGATAAAGTTGATGTTACCATGCTTTTGTGAATGTCTTCCAAAGCTGCTTTATATGAGATGATATTGAGGGTGGTATGCTGTCTAATATCAATCTCATAGCATTGAAGGTCCTTCCTAACATGTCGTGGAAGGGGATCTAATTCCGTTAGATGGTGGTTCGAGTGATCTCCATTATGATATCCCAGAAGGATTTGCCTAGCTAGCATTTGGCTATGTTCCTTAATTGGTAAGGAAATTTTTAGGCAGCCTGTTATTGTTCTGAGAGCTGCATTTTGACAGCTCTGGAGTTTTTCAACTGCGTTTCGCTCACACTTGGTGACCACACGGTTCTACGATAGTCGGATATACGAGCCAAAACAACCCGGAGCATCAACAGCTTCGGCCAAGGACTGTCAACCCAACAACACCCGCAATCATGACTGCTGTCGTAGTTGTCGCAATATCGAAGAGGAGGAGGCAGTAACTCTCTCTCCTCTCTGCCACTGCCCCTCTCTTTCAATGTTGAGGGCTCTTAATCTGGGCGCGCTTTTTCTGCATAATTTTTCTGATCTAGAGAGTATTGACATTCGTAAATCAGGGCTACAGACTGGCTTGAATAAGCCGCTTATCGATTGCCTGAAATAATTATTTGTGTCTTTCTCAAAGAAAAAAACATTGTTATTTGAACCCGTTTTTTTTTTAATTAAGATAATTTTATGATAGATTGTTATTTTATGTCTGTATAGACATGTTTATCAGAAATGACGACATTAATTTCGAATATTCAAAATTTTCTTAAAAAGTTAATTTTTGAAATCAGCGAAAACGTTATTTAATTATAGCCAAAATGCAGGGTGTACATTAATGGTGGAGACACTGTAATAGAAAATGTCAAATTGGTTGTAACATTAATTTATTTGAAACGCCCTGTTTGCGGTTTTATTTGTCATTCTTTTATTTTCTCTCTCCAGTTGCAGTTCAACGAAATTTTTGTGCACGTTGCTTGTTTTTTTGCTCCGTGATTTTACTGTTTATTTTTGCAATAAATAAGGTTTTTACAAAAAATTATTTAATTAAAAACCAAAATTTAAAAGATATTTCAATAAATATTTCAGTGAAACAAATAAAATGGTGGCTGATAAAGGCGGCTCCGCTATCAAAGTAACAAGGGAAGATGTCTGTCGTATACCGGAGACCATATCATTTCCCGGCGAGGAAGAACATGTGTTGAACGATTGGAAAGAAAGTAAAATTTTTGAAAAATGTATGCAGCTTTCGAAAGGGAAACCAAAGTAAGTTTTAATTCTTTGTTTTGCAAAAATCTAGGAGAAATTGCATCATTTCTACTAGAGGTTAGAGTGTGTGTGCGTGTAGTGTGTGTTAGTAGTTCAATATGAAAATGAATCAATTTAATGTAACTTAATTTCTAGGTACACTTTCTATGATGGTCCTCCCTTTGCCACTGGTTTGCCTCATTATGGTCATATCTTGGCTGGAACTATCAAAGATATTGTCACACGCTACGCTTACCAACAGGGCTACCACGTGGATCGTCGTTTTGGTTGGGATTGTCATGGTTTGCCTGTGGAATTTGAAATTGACAAACTCTTAAATATTCGCGGTCCTGAAGATGTTGCCAAAATGGGCATTGCTGCCTACAATGCTGAGTGTCGCAAAATCGTTATGCGTTACGCCAATGAGTGGGAAGATATTGTAACACGTATGGGTAGATGGATTGATTTTAAAAACGATTACAAGACCTTGTATCCTTGGTATATGGAGTCGATTTGGTGGGTTTTCAAGCAACTTTTCGATAAAGGTCTAGTGTATCAAGGTGTTAAGGTTATGCCCTATTCAATGGCTTGTACTACAGCCTTGTCAAATTTTGAATCAGGTCAAAATTATAAGGAAGTCGTAGATCCCTGTGTTGTTGTTGCCTTGGAAGCTATTGGTAATGATAATACATATTTCTTGGTGTGGACTACTACACCCTGGACATTACCATCGAATTTCGCCTGTTGCGTTAATGCAAATATGATTTATGTTAAGGTAAGTTAAAAGTTTTAATAATTTTAAATAAAACTTTTCTAAATTGTTATTCAGAATTATTCTGCAATGAGGAAGTTAGTGACAAGTGATTGAAATGATAACTTGGTGATACAAATTATTGTAATCATAATATAGTTATTAATATTATTATGGTATCGATGTAGATATGTTATGTTTTCTAATTCCATTCTCATTAATAACAACATCCAATTTGTTAGCCTTATTACAAGAGTCGTTTTGTATCTTCGACAACAACAGTCCCGTTAAACATAAAAATGTTAATATTTTTTAATCTAGCACGAAACTGTCGTCGAAAATAGCTTAGGTTTTAAAGGTGGCGCCGAAGCGACACCTTCACACGGAGACCCATGGGGTCCATTGTGATCCTACAACAATGAATAGAAAAGAAGAGATTAAGGAAAGTGGAAAAGAAAAGCAATATACAAAGGAAGAAGAAGAGTACAAACCTAAGCCAGTTGAGTCCAGTGATAAACCCAATAATATCATGCAGTTGTACCTTTGCATATAATTTTCATATACATAATCCTGAAGTTTAACATGAAATCTTCTACCTAGATGTCTGAGCCTCTAATTTTGGAGCCTTGGACAGTAACAGAGAATATGTTCTACCGATTCGGGCGAATCCTCATCTAGACATATTCTGCAGAGGTCCGGAATGCTACCATTCCACCTATTTAGCCTAGAATTTAAGGCACAACGTCCCGTCAAGATCCCCATACATCTTAAGCTCGTCCTATTCAGACCTAGTAATATTATGGTTCCACTAATTTCCGCTTAAGGCCATAGAGCTCTCGATATCCTATACGTAACCATGTTTTCATATGACTTTGTGGTTTCCATGCTGATCCACGACTTAATGCCTAAATAAAAGTAACAGATAGGTGGAACAATGTCCGTCACTTTTTGACTTAAGTCTTCGCTCGAGCCTTGTCTAGCGACTTTTTCAGCAACTTCGTTGCCAGCGATGTCGCAATGACCCGGAACCCAGCACAATATAATCCTAAAGCTGAATGATCGATCAAAAAGAGCTATTTAATTTTTTGTTTTTACAAGTTCAGAGGTGATACTATGTCCTCGTTACTCCTTGAGCGCCGCCTGGCTATCGACGTATAGTCACCTCACTATTTTCAGCTATAGTACTAGGGATGAGCTCTGTAGAGAGATATCTGCCATATGGAAGATACAGCACTTGTCCGCAAGTCTAAAAGATTTCCTAAAAGGCCAGATCCAGTACCGCAATCCATTTTAGATTCATTTGTTAAGATCGAACTGCCTTGAAAAGCGCTGTTTGCCCCTTCTAGTCGTTCTATCAGGGATTACGACTTCTGTTGATGTGCTCAACAGTAACTTCTTAACTAAATAGTCAGATAGTGGTAGGCCTGACTCCAAGCCCAAGGAGCCTGTTAAGCTCAGTATACTGGTATATCGAGAGACAACATGATGTCTAGGGCTGCTGGAGGTGTGCTTTTAAGATCACATCGAAGATACTGCACCACAAAATAGATATCGGTATGTATATTCTAGTTTCTTATGACGATTATGATTCTAAGACGATTGATCGTTAACCGTCAATCTGTCTGTTGAAAACACCAGCTTAAATCGGTTCACATTTGTTTATAGCTCCCATATAACCCACCCGAAAAATAATAATAAATATTAAATTAGTTTTATATGTTAGAAAAATACAAAATCAGAGAGACTTTGCCCAACATTGGTTTATGGTCACAAGTGAAAAGACCCTAATTCGTATATTTTACTTTAGTTTATCAGTGATTCCAATGCATTTGTAAAAAAATAACGCGTTTATAATCAGTTGCACACAAAAAGTTAAATTTTTAATATTACAGTTTTTATTATTTTTTTTCTCCTGTAAAGTTCCAACTTGAGTAAGGACCTTTTCACTTGAGACCAGACATATATAGAAATATTTGTACTGCATTTAATTTTGTATCATAGTTATTGTTTTTATCGTAATAAGTAGATATTCATAAAGATTTTTTAAGTAGTTCACAACAATAATATTTTTCAGGTTACCGATGTCAAATCCGGTCGTTTTTACATTCTCGCCGAGAGCCGTTTAAGTTATGTATACAAAAACGAAAGCGAATATCAAATTGTCGAAAAGTTTGCTGGCAAAACTTTGGGTGGTGCCCATTATAAACCGGTATTCCCATATTTTGAACAACGAGGCCAAGAGGTTAGAGCTTTCCGCATTTTGGTAGATGATTATGTTACTGAAGATTCTGGTACTGGCATTGTACACAATGCACCCTATTTTGGTGAAGACGATTACCGTGTTTGCTTACAAGCTGGCTTGATAACCAAGTCCAGTGCAGTTATTTGTCCAATTGATGATGCTGGTCGTTTTACCGAAGAAGTTACTGACTTTAACGGTATCCACTGTAAGGAAGCTGATAAACTCATAATTGCCTACATGAAAAACAAAGGCAATTTGGTATCAGCTGGGCAAGTTAAGCATAGTTATCCTTTCTGTTGGCGTTCGGATACACCACTCATTTATAAGGCTGTGCCCTCGTGGTTTGTTAGAGTGGAGCATATGTCAAAGAATTTATTGGCTTGTAGTTCTCAAACGTACTGGGTGCCTGATTTTGTTAAAGAAAAACGTTTTGGTAACTGGTTGAAGGATGCTCGTGATTGGGCTATTAGCCGTAACCGTTATTGGGGTACCCCGATACCCATTTGGAGATCACCCAGTGGCGATGAAATTGTGTGTGTGGGTAGCATCAAAGAGTTGGAACAGTTATCGGGCAAACGTATTACAGATTTGCATCGTGAAACCGTCGATGACATAGAAATTCCCTCTGCCATTCCCGGCAACCCACCTTTGCGTCGTATTGCTCCAGTTTTTGATTGTTGGTTTGAATCTGGCAGTATGCCTTTCGCTCAACAACATTTCCCCTTCGAAAATGAAAAAGACTTTATGTCAAATTTCCCAGCAGATTTTATTGCTGAAGGTATCGATCAGACTCGTGGTTGGTTCTACACTTTGCTCGTTATCTCTACAGCTCTATTTAATAAGGCTCCCTACAAGAATCTTATTGCCAACGGTTTAGTTTTGGCTGCTGATGGACAAAAGATGTCAAAACGTAAGAAGAATTACCCTGATCCCATGGAAGTTGTTAATAAATATGGTGCGGATGCTTTGCGTTTATATTTGATCAATTCTCCTGTTGTGCGTGCTGAAAACTTACGCTTTAAAGAAGAAGGTGTCCGTGACATTATTAAGGATGTATTCCTTCCCTGGTACAATGCTTACCGTTTCCTTTTGCAAAATATTGTACGTTACGAAAAGGAAGATCTACAAAATAATAGCCTCTACACTTATGACAAGGAGCGTCATTTGAAGAACATTGAAACTGCTTCAGTTATTGATGTTTGGATTTTGTCTTTCAAAGAATCCCTATTGGAGTTCTTTGCCACCGAAATGAAAGCTTACCGTTTATATACTGTTGTGCCTAGATTGACCAAATTCATCGATCAACTCACCAACTGGTAAGAGAGACATATTAATTTTATACGTTCTGGTTTTCTTATGTGTTTTTTTTTAATATTTTAGGTACGTTCGCTTAAACCGTCGTCGCATCAGGGGTGAATTGGGCAAAGAACAGTGCATTCAGTCTTTGGATACTCTTTACGATGTTCTCTTTACCATGTCTAAAATGATGGCTCCTTTTACCCCATTCTTGGCCGAATATATTTTCAAACGTTTGGTCTTGTTCCAACCTAAGAATGTCACTGAAAATGCAGAATCTGTGCACTATCAAATGATGCCTACCTCAAATCCAAAATTCATTAGAAGCGATATTGAAAAGTCTGTCGGTCTTATGCAGGCTGTAGTGGAATTGGGTCGTGTTATGCGTGATCGTCGTACATTGCCAGTTAAATATCCTGTTTCAGAGATTATTGTCATTCATAAAGATCCCAAGTGTTTGGATGCTATTAAGAGTTTGCAAGACTTTGTTTTAAGCGAATTGAATGTGCGTAAATTAACTTTAAGTTCCGACAAAGAGAAATATGGTGTAACATTGAGGGCAGAGCCAGATCACAAGGTGAGTTCAAAGGAAAACTTTTCTACCTAAAATTGACTGACATTTTGTCTTTATTTATTTTGCAGACTTTGGGACAACGTTTGAAGGGTAACTTTAAATCCGTAATGGCTGCTATTAAAGCCTTAAACGATGAAGAAATTCAAAAGTCTTTGTCACAAGGCTATTTCGAAATCGAAAAACAACGCATTGAATTGGAAGAAGTGCGTGTAATTTACTGCATTTCGGGGCAAGTAGGTTCAAACTTTGAGGCTCACAGTGATAACGAAGTTTTGGTACTAATGGACATGACTCCAAATGAGGAATTACTGGAGGAAGGTTTAGCCCGTGAAGTTATAAACCGCATTCAAAAGCTCAAAAAGAAAGCACAACTTATACCCACCGATTCCGTTTTGATTTATTACGAATTAAATGCTAGCGCTCAAAAGAAAACTGAAGCAGAACAAATACTTAAGGTTATGCAAAACTATCACTCAATGATTAAAACTGCCATCAAATCTGAATTTGGCAAATATAATGCTGCAGAAGCTGGCAAGAAGCGTGTAATAATTAGCGAACCTGTTGACCTTAAAGGCATTGAACTTAAACTTACTATCTGTTCAACAGAGGAGGTACAATTGCCGGTTCTCAAGTGGGTTAATGTAGCCCTAGCATCAGATCTTTCTCCTCGTTTTGGTAAATCGAATAAGGCTTCGTTACTATTGGAAAGCTCAGCCAGCAAGCAGTTGATTTCATTGGATCAATTAAAACAGGAAATTGAAAATCTTTTTGGTGTTTATGGCCTTAACTACAATATTTACTTGTTAAGTCAACAAAAGGCTACTGAACTCACTAAGGTCGAGAAATCTCTTAGTGGCAAACTTTTGGTGGTTTCCCGTAGTGCCGAGGAGGCTTGTAAATATCCACAAGATGCTGCCTCAAATATGCCTTATTGCAAATTTGTCAATAAATCTGGATCCACGTTATTTACTGAAAATCCTTTAGGATTTTCTTTGGCGGCGTAAAGACTTTACATACTTGAATCACAATTATAAATAGTGATTTTTTGTATAAGTTTATATTTATTTCTCTCTTCTTTTTACAATCTTAAATAGTTTACATGGTCATAATTTTTCGTAATTACCTATGTTTTGTCTGTTAATTCCTAATATTTTTCATTTATTGGATTTTAACTGAATTATATTTAAAACAATCTACAAGATTAAAGAATTATAATGGATAAACAAACGGTTGATAATTTTATTTCAAAGCTAAATGATTTAAGGGTGAAAATTCTTACTTATTGGATATATGATGTACATTAGAGCTCTTCGCCTTCCATACAAAAAACATAGTTGTGTCAGTCACCCCCTAGGATTAAAGATAATGTTAAAACAATTCTAAATTTTTTTTTTATTTTTTTACCACGCCTACAAATACCGCCCTTTTTGTAATTTGTTCACAGCATCGCCATTTTATGTCCGATCATAACATTTTATACATCGGTGTTCGCGGATCTTTAAGGGCTACACTTCTCTCTATTATAGTTTTTTACTACCACGTCAATTTATTGTCATAACTCTAGGTTTGTACTCGATTCGATTAAGGTGGGTACGAATCGAATTTTAAAAATTATGACTAAAAATTTACATGGTAGTGAAAAATTATCAAAGAGAAAAATGTAGCCCTTACAAAGCCGTGAACACCGATATATAAAGTGATATAATCGGACTAAAGATGGCGACACAGCTAACAAAATACAAAAATTGCGGTATTTGTAGGCGTGGTAAAACAATAAAAAAAATATTTTTAGGTTTATTTTGACATTATCTTTAATCCCAGGGGTGACTGATTTAACATTGTATTTCCACTTGGATTTTTATTATACATTTGTTTAACTGAACTACATGCCACTAGATGTCAGTATATGTGCAATATATTTAGAAATTCAATTTGAATGGAATCCAAAATTTTAAAACAATACTTAAATATTGTATACTTTTAGGATGTTCTAAATATTCTATATCGCCATGTGGAAATTGTATTTATTTATAAAATCAAAATCCAAAATTTATCGACTAATTTAATATCTCCGTGTAGGTTTCCTTTCCAAACATCCCTAGAGAAAATATTTTCCTTTGTTTTTATCCGGTAAGGAAATAAAAAAATGTTATGAAATAGTTATCGCAATATCACCCATTTGCCACCAGGGCATAATGTTCGATAAGGTAAATCGTTATCTTAGTATCATCCACAATTTCTTCACCGAGCGTAACCTGAAGATACAACCAACTAAATCCTCAGCGACCCTATTTACTACCTGGACAAAAGAAGTAAGCCTACAATTTGGCGTCGAGCAACAACAACAACATATTTACAACTTGGCGTCGTGTTCGATGTTGTATCAATTCCGACAGTGAACCACCCGAAAATCCTGGGAGTCACACTCGACAGCCTTTTTACTTCGTCAATACATGCCACAACTGTCGCGCATAAATTGCGATATATAAACAAGCCGGCAGTACTTGGATAATGGACAAAGGTTTTTTTGTCTACCTATAATGCGATTGGTCGGTGTGTTGGGATGTCATCAGTGAAAATATCCAAACTTTAACATCATACAGGAAAGATCTTCGCGTGTATCATGATAGCATGCGAAGATATCTACTTGATCCTTTAGATCATACCTCGTACATGGCAGCATTAAACAACATGTATAAAGACGCCACCAACTCCGCGATTTCAGGTTATCGCATGAATGTTGTATTAGGAGGTCGTCCACCGCCTATAGCAGAAGAAAAAACGAACCTGCCGCGGAATGCAAGAGTCGTTCTGGCTCAACTGAGATCCGGATGGAGCAAGAGATTAAATAGACCGTGCCGTCCCCTTGATATATATGCCAGGCTCCGAACGGCAAATGCATTAGTTAAAGAACTTTAACATAGCTTAATATTCAATAACCAGTGGCTAGCTGAGTTATGAGTTAAACCGCCGCTTTTTTGAAAATATATTTTTCTTCTGCTTCTATTTTGAGGTAAAGAATGAATCAAACCAATTTTGAATACCCTGTTCTGATAGTCAGAAGGGGAAGGTCTCGGCTTTTCACGTATTTTTTTTGCTTTCCAAATAATTTTTGACCGGCCTTGAATCATGAGAAAGAGCACTGTTAAGATTATTCCTCGTGTCTGGTAGTTTTTAGTTGATTACTCTCTTCAAATAAATCAGTTGTCATACCTTGTGATTGTCTTAACCGATTTCAACAGCTTATAATATTGGAGTTATTATGATTCCATTTTTAATCACCAGTAACTGTTACACTTATCGAATTCTGTTACCAGTTACACTTATTGAATTCTGAATTGCAATGACCTTCAAAACACCAAATTTGTTATTATTGACACCAAACATATGCGATATTTCTGCTCTATGGAGGTTCAAAATAAATAAAAGTTGTGTTCTAGTGCTTTATAAAATTTCATAAATATTGTAAAATACTGAGAAAAGTTTTCCTATCGTCTACTTTTCTTAAGAAATGTCTTCCTATCGTCAACTTTTCTTAAGAAATATCTTCCTATCGTCAACTTTTCTCAAGAAATGTCTTCCTATCGTCAACTTTTCTTAAGAAATGTCTTCCTATCGTCAACTTTTCTTAAGAAATGTCTTCCTATCGTCAACTTTTTTTAAGAAATGTCTTCCTTAAGAAATGTCTTCCTATCGTCAATTTTTCTTAAGAAATGTCTTCCTATCGTCTACTTTTCTTAAGAAATGTCTTCCTATCGTCAACTTTTCTTAAGAAATGTCTTCCTATCGTCAACTTTTCTTAAGAAATGTCTTCCTATCGTCAACTTTTCTTAAGAAATGTCTTCCTATCGTCAACTTTTCTTAAGAAATGTCTTCCTATCGTCAACTTTTTTTAAGAAATGTCTTCCTTAAGAAATGTCTTCCTTAAGAAATGTCTTCCTATCGTCAATTTTTCTTAAGAAATGTCTTCCTATCGTCAACTTTTCTTAAGAAATGTCTTCCTATCGTCAACTTTTCTTAAGAAATGTCTTCCTATCGTCAACTTTTCTTAAGAAATGTCTTCCTATCGTCAACTTTTCTTAAGAAATGTCTTCCTATCGTCAACTTTTCTTAAGAAATGTCTTCCTATCGTCAACTTTTCTTAAGAAATGTCTTCCTATCGTCAACTTTTCTTAAGAAATGTCTTCCTATCGTCAACTTTTCTTAAGAAATGTCTTCCTATCGTCAACTTTTTTTAAGAAATGTCTTCCTATTGTCAACTTTTCTTTAGAAAAGTCTTTCTTTTGTCACATATTCCTTAGAAAAGTCTAATTTTCGTCAACTTTTCTTCAGAAAAGTTTTCCTTTCTTCAAGGTTTCTTTAGAAATATCTTCATACTGTCAACTTTACTTCAGAAAAGTCTTCTTGTCCTCAACTTTTCTTTAGAAAAGTCTTTCTAAAGTCAACTATTTTTAGTTTTAATTTAAAACTATTACTAATAACCATAACCATCGCGCAATGTGCGTCCTATAATATCAATGTCATTGTGTTGCTTGTAGACAAAGCAACTAAAATTCGGTTGCATACACAATCGAGCCATTAAATGCAAATAATGAGATTTCTTGTAAATCTGAAATAATGAATATTTTAAGGGTATGACACCGGTCGGTATTAACTGTCTATAAACGTTTCTACTTGCTTGTTTTATTAATTAGGTACAATAACCTCAATGAATTAGTCATGTTTCGTGGTTTTATGTTTTAATATGATTCAAAGGGATTTCCTTTGAAAATGTAAAACTAAAGAAAACTACAAATACAACATAAATAGAGTCAATAACTCGTCCTATAGGTTCAACAGGCAGTATGAACTTATTAATCAGCGAATACTTGCACAAAAAGTTACGTGTAAAAAAAACTGTCTTCGAATTTGGAATTCTTATTACCAATTCTCAAAACCAACTACATTTTCAAAGTGTTAGTAAAAATTTTAATATTTCATAAAACAGTTTTCATTGAAAACCCGAATGTAAGTAGGTATCTTTCGATTTGTATGGGAATATCAATATTGTCTATAGACTTGGCATTAAGATGTTTCAACCCATGTATCTAATATAACATACCGTCCAGAACGATATAGGTTATATCAAACTTCGTAGACAATGTTTAACAAACCGTAAATATGAAATTGGGCAATAACCTGTACTGAAACACACATATAACGTACATACATGCTTAAAAACTCCTTTTTCATACATATATAGATTAAATTTAATAGATTAAATAGAAAATTTTTCTATAAAAATAGAAAATTTTTGAAAAATGTTCTATAAAAATAGAAAATTTTTGAAAAATGTTCTTTAAAAATAGAAAATTTTTGAAAAATTTTCTATAAAAATAGAAAATTTTTGAAAAATTTTCTATAAAAATAGAAAATTTTTGAAAAATTTTCTATAAAAATAGAAAATTTTCTATAAAAATAGAAAATTTTTGAAAAATTTTCTATAAAAATAGAAAATTTTTGAAAAATTTTCTATAAAAATAGAAAATTTTCGAAAAATTTTCTATAAAAATAGAAAATTTTCGAAAAATTTTCTATAAAAATAGAAAATTTTTGAAAAATTTTCTATAAAAATAGAAAATTTTTGAAAAATTTTCTATAAAAATAGAAAATTTTTGAAAAATTTTCTATAAAAATAGAAAATTTTTGAAAAATTTTCTATAAAAATAGAAAATTTTTGAAAATTTTTCTATAAAAATAGAAAATTTTTGAAAAATTTTTTATAAAAATAGAAAATTTTTGAAAAATTTTCTATAAAAATAGAAAATTTTTGAAAAATTTTCTATAAAAATAGAAAATTTTTGAAAAATTTTCTATAAAAATAGAAAATTTTTGAAAAATTTTCTATAAAAATAGAAAAATTTTGAAAAATTTTCTATAAAAATAGAAAATTTTTGAAAAATTTTCTATAAAAATAGAAAATTTTTGAAAAATTTTCTATAAAAATAGAAAATTTTTGAAAAATTTTCTATAAAAATAGAAAATTTTTGAAAAATTTTCTATAAAAATAGAAAATTTTTGAAAAATTTTCTATAAAAATAGAAAATTTTTGAAAAATTTCCTATAAAAATAGTAAATTTTTGAAAATTTTCCTATAAAAATAGTAAATTTTTGAAAAATTTCCTATAAAAATAGTAAATTTTTGAAAAATTTCCTATAAAAATAGTAAATTTTTGAAAAAATTCCTATAAAAATAGTAAATTTTTGAAAAATTTCCTATAAAAATAGTAAATTTTTGAAAAATTTCCTATAAAAATAGCAAATTTTTGAAAAATTTCCTATAAAAATAGTAAATTTTTGAAAAATTTCCTATAAAAATAGTAAATTTTTCAAAAATTTCCTATAAAAATAGTAAATTTTTGAAAAATTTCCTATAAAAATAGTAAATTTTTGAAAAATTTATAAAAATAGTAAATATTTGAAAAATTTCCTATAAAAATAGGAAATTTTTGAGAAATTTCCTATAAAAATAGGAAATTTTTGAAAAATTTCCTATAAAAATAGGAAATTTTTGAAAAATTTCCTATAAAAATAGGAAATTTTTGAAAAATTTTCTATAAAAATAGGAAATTTTTGAAAAATTTCCTATAAAAATAGCAAATTTTTGAAAAATTTCCTATAAAAATAGTAAATGTTTGAAAAATTTCCTATAAAAATAGTAAATTTTTGAACAATTTTCTATAGAAATATTAAATTATTGAAAAAATTCCTATAAAAATAGTAAATTTTTGAAAAATTTCCTATAAAAATATTAAATTTTTGAAAAATTTCCTATAAAAAGAGTAAATTTTTGAAAATTTTCCTATAAAAATAGTAAATTTTTGAAAATTTTCCTATAAAAATAGTAAATTTTTGAAAAGTTTCCTATAAAAATAGTAAATATTTGAAAAATTTCCTATAAAAATAGTAAATTTTTGAAAAATTTTCTATAAAAATAGTAAATTTTTGAAAAATTTCCTATGAAAATAGTAAATTTTTGAAAAATTTCCTATAAAAATAGTAAATTTTTGAAAAATTTCTTATAAAAATGGTAAATATTTGAAAAATTTCCTATAAAAATAGTAAATTTTTGAAAAATTTTTTTTTAAATTTTTAAAAAATTTTCTATAAAAGTAATAATGAAAATATAAAAATAGTAAATATTTGAAAAATTTCCTATAAAAATAGTAAATTTTTGAAAAATTTCCTATAAAAATAGTAATTTTTTGAAAAATTTCTTATAAAAATAGTGAAATTGTTGCAAAATTTCCTATTAAGATAGTAAATTTTTGAAAATTTTCTTTAAAATTTTTAAAAAATTTTCTATAAAAATAATAAATTTTTGAAAATTTTCCTATAAAAATAGTAAATTTTTGTAAAATTTCCTATAAAAATAGTAAAATTGTTGAAAAATTTCCTATAATAATAGCTAATTTTTTAAAAATTTCCTATAAAATAGTAAATTTTTGAAAAAAAATTCCTATAAAAATAGTAAACTTTTGAAAATTTTCTTTTAAATTTTTAAAAAAATTCTATAAAAATAGTAAATTTTTTAAAAATTTCCTATAAAAATAGTAAATTTTTTTTAAATTTCCTATAAAAATAGTAAATTTTTGGAAAATTTCCTATAAAAATAGTAAATTTTTGAAAATTTTCTTATAAAAATAGTAAATATTTGAAAAATTTCCTATAAAAATAGTACATTTTTGAAAAATTTCCTATAAAAATAGTAAATTTTTGAAAATTTTCCTATAAAAATAGTAAATTTTTGAAAAATTTCCTATAAAAATAGTAAATTTTTGAAAAAATTCCTATAAAAATAGTAAATTTTTGAAAAATTTCCTATAAAAATAGTAAATTTTTTAAAAATTTCCTATAAAAATAGCAAATTTTTGAAAAATTTCCTATAAAAATAGTAAATTTTTGAAAAATTTCCTATAAAAATAGTAAATTTTTCAAAAATTTCCTATAAAAATAGTAAATTTTTGAAAAATTTCCTATAAAAATAGTAAATTTTTGAAAAATTTATAAAAATAGTAAATATTTGAAAAATTTCCTATAAAAATAGGAAATTTTTGAAAAATTTCCTATAAAAATAGGAAATTTTTGAAAAATTTCCTATAAAAATAGGAAATTTTTGAAAAATTTCCTATAAAAATAGGAAATTTTTGAAAAATTTCCTATAAAAATAGGAAATTTTTGAAAAATTTTCTATAAAAATAGTAAATTTTTGAAAAATTTCCTATAAAAATAGTAAATTTTTGAAAAATTTCCTATAAAAATAGTAAATTTTTGAAAAATTTCCTATAAAAATAGTAAATTTTTGAAAAATTTCCTATAAAAATAGTAAATTTTTGAAAAATTTCCTATAAAAATAGTAAATGTTTGAAAATTTTCCTATAAAAATAGTAAATTTTTGAAAAATTTTCTATAGAAATATTAAATTATTGAAAAAATTCCTATAAAAATAGTAAATTTTTGAAAAATTTCCTATAAAAAGAGTAAATTTTTGAAAAATTTCCTATAAAAAGAGTAAATTTTTGAAAAATTTCCTATAAAAATAGGAAATTTTTGAAAATTTTCCTATAAAAATAGTAAATTTTTGAAAAGATTCCTATAAAAATAGTAAATATTTGAAAAATTTCCTATAAAAATAGTAAATTTTTGAAAAATTTTCTATAAAAATAGTAAATTTTTGAAAAATTTCCTATGAAAATAGTAAATTTTTGAAAAATTTCCTATAAAAATGGTAAATTTTTGAAAAATTTTCTATAAAAATAGTAAATTTTTGAAAAATTTCTTATAAAAATAGTAAATATTTGAAAAATTTCCTATAAAAATAGTAAATTTTTGAAAAATTTCTTATAAAAATGGTAAATATTTGAAAAATTTCCTATAAAAATAGTAAATTTTTGAAATTTTTTTTTTAAATTTTTAAAAAATTTTCTATAAAAGTAATAATGAAAATATAAAAATAGTAAATATTTGAAAAATTTCCTATAAAAATAGTAAATTTTTGAAAAATTTCCTATAAAAATAGTATTTTTTTGAAAAATTTCTTTTAAAAATAGTAAAATTGTTGCAAAATTTCCTATTAAGATAGTAAATTTTTGAAAATTTTCTTTAAAATTTTTAAAAAATTTTCTATAAAAATAATAAATTTTTGAAAATTTTCCTATAAAAATAGTAAATTTTTGTAAAATTTCCTATAAAAATAGTAAAATTGTTGAAAAATTTCCTATAATAATAGCTAATTTTTTAAAAATTTCCTATAAAATAGTAAATTTTTGAAAAAAAATTCCTATAAAAATAGTAAACTTTTGAAAATTTTCTTTTAAATTTTTAAAAAAATTCTATAAAAATAGTAAATTTTTTAAAAATTTCCTATAAAAATAGTAAATTTTTTTTAAATTTCCTATAAAAATAGTAAATTTTTGGAAAATTTCCTATAAAAATAGTAAATTTTTGAAAATTTTCTTATAAAAATAGTAAATATTTGAAAAATTTCCTATAAAAATAGTAATTTTTTTAAAAATTTCCTATAAAAATAGTAAAATTGTTGAAAATTTTTCTATAACAATACCTAATTTTTTTAAAATTTCCTATCAAAATAGTAAATTTTTGAAAAAATTCCTATAAAAATAGTAAATTTTTTAAAAAATTCCTATGAAAATTGTAAATTTTTGAAGAAAATTTCCTACAAAAATAGTGAACTGTTGAAAATTTTCCTATAAAAATAGTAAATTTTTGAAATATTTAATATAAAAATGTAAATTTTTGAAAAATTTTCCTATTAAAATAATAAATTTTTGATAAATTTCCTATAAAAAGGAAAATTTTCTATAAAAATAGTAAATTTTTGAAAAATTTTCGTATAAAAATAGTAAATGCTTGAAAAATTTTCCTATAAAAATAGTAAATTTTTGAAAAACTTCCTATCAAAATAGTAAATTTTTGAAAAATTTCCTATAAAAATAGTAAAAATAGTAAAGTTTCTTATTAAAAAGTATTTTTTTTTTAATTTTCTGCAAATTTGTTCCTTCTTTTGATACGTTTTCAAAAAAAGTGCTTAGTGTGTCAGTGCCAGAATTGATTTGCAAAATTTCGAACAAACAATTTTATTGACGAAAATACAGACGGCACTTGACCTGTCCTATCGTGTAAGGCTGAGTCAAGTTAAAATAAAAAATTAAATATTTCATAAGACGTTTATATAATTATAAAATTTAAATCTGGCAATGTCTTAAAACAGTTATTTTCTAAAAATAAATTAATTCACAGTTGACATTTATTTCATGTGATGCTCATTCTCATACTCTAGTTTTGACAGTTTCTAGCATAAAACAAAAGAATTGTTGTTTTTTATACATACTTTTGACAGTTCATTTACTGTAATGTTTATATTTACCGTTGTTTATTCGTGCTGCTGCTGTTGTTGTCATTTTGAATAGAGGGTATAATGAAATCAAACATATTATGAGTTTATTAAACTCTTAACCCCAGAACCGGAGAAATTGTCACTCAAAACATTGACAGTTGGCATGCGCAAATAAACAGAATGGATGGACCCTTAGTAGATATATTCCACCAACGGACGGCAACTTCGCCAAACACGAAGTTGGAAAATGTTACACATAACGAGAAGTACGGATTAAGAAAATACATGCATTACGCGTTGCAGACGGAAAAGCTAGTTAAAGTTTTGTAAAAAATTATTTTTATCTTTTTTTTCTAGAATAATTAAGAAGAAACTTTAAGTTTAATGTAAATTTTAATAACAAAGAATCGATTTTCTTTTATAAATGATATTAAAGTGATAAAAAATTCAATATATTGAGTGTTTTTCCAATAAAAATGTATAAAGAAAAAAGTATGTGCGTGTGTGTGTGTGAAAATTTTCAATATTTTCTAGGAATTTAATGAAATCCTAGAACAAAAAGAGAAATTTTTTTAGAATTTCTTTAAAGTCTCATAAATTTTGTTAATTTTATATCAAATAATTTAAATAATTTTTATACTTTTGCTAAACTACGATTAAATGAAAATTAAAATGAAAAATCTATTATAAGTACACATACCACTTAATCACATACATAGAAATTTTGAAAATGGCTGCGTAGTATCGAAAGAGTAACGAGAAAAACCCTTCAAGTTTTAAAGAAGAAAATGGAAAAATGCAAACATTTTTTTAGAGCAGGAGGTTAAACAAAAAAAGTTCGTTACCATATTATAAGTAACGGTAAC
Organism: Stomorhina lunata; assembly: GCA_933228675.1. Taxonomy (NCBI): domain Eukaryota; kingdom Metazoa; phylum Arthropoda; class Insecta; order Diptera; family Rhiniidae; genus Stomorhina; species Stomorhina lunata. The sequence continues at coordinate 96,313,276 of OW121742.1, read as the reverse complement.
AGAAACCGAAAGAAGAAGAAGAAGAAGAAAAACACCATTATACAAAATCCAAATAACCTTACACTTCAATGGGCCAAGAATTTAACATCCATCCCTTCGTTCGTTTTGTGTTAAATTTAACAGTATAACAGAATAAAGGCGACTAGAGATTGAGTGAGTGGAGTGTGAAGTGAATGAGTGGAATACGGTAAATTAACAGAATAACGGTTAATTTAAAATGAGTATATGAGTAAATAAAACTCTCGTCACTCACATTCTCTTCGTTTCGTCCGTCGCGTTTCTCGGTATGACAATATAAATAAAAACAAACACGAAAGTAGGAATAAAAACAAAACAAATAATTTGGAGGAAAATTTAAGCATTTAGTGACAACAACAACTACTACAACAATATCAAACAATTCCTCAGGGCACGAAGTTATAACAATCAAAACAAAACTGGCACCTGTTTTACCTTCAAGTACCATAGCAGGTGGGACTACAGCAGCCGCAGCAGCAGCTGCTGCTGCAGTTCGTCTACCGGAGACCACTTTTAAAAATGTTAACAGTATTAGCGCATTTAATGGTAGTGTGGCCGTTACAAGCTCCGGCTTGGGACTGGGAACCACATATCTACATGAAAGTCCAGCCACAGCCTCCATAACAAAATTATCCAGCTCACCGCATTTGATGTCACCCACACATACCGCCTTATCTGGCTCGGGAACAGTCTATGGTAATTCTTCTGTTGTCAACAACAGCAACATAGGAATATCAACAATTGGAGGAGGAGCTGGAACAGGAGTGGTTGGTGGTGGTGGCACTTCAGTAATATGCAGCAGCGATAGTGGCATATCGTCGATAATTTCATCGACACCCTCTCTAACCCAACTATCCCCACCACCGGTTTCCAATGCTGTATCTCTAGCTATTTTAGCCTCCAGCATTGTTACCACCTCTAGTAACTCGTCAATGACTAACAACAATGGCAGCAGTAACAGTTGTACGCCCGGTAGTGGTAGCGGCAGTGGAGGACGCTGTAGTCCCATTATAGGTGGCATAACGGCGAATCTGAGTAATGGCTTGGCTTCATCATCTTGCATTTATGGTGCATCTGCTACAGCTGCTGGTAGCGGTAGCCCACTTTTATATGCTGAACGCACATCGCCAGCTTTGAATATGATGGTTGGCTCAGGAAAAACAAAAAATTTGAGCCCTTTACAAAATACTTCCATTGGAGTCTCAATGGCTTCTTACACAGCTGGCAATAGCACTTTGACTTCAATTGCAGTTTCTACGGCAACTGTTAACACGCAAGCACAAACCGGCTCAGGCTCAAACTATTTAAATACGATCAAAATGTTAGGTCCTGCTGCATCAATTGATTTGGGTACATCACCCCTAACGCATCGTAACTATCCCAGCATTAAGGGTTTCACATTTCGCCGAAGTTTTGATGACAAAATAATTGCAGTCTCTACAGCCACAGGTTCCGGTCATATAAGCAGTCAATCGCAAACTTCATTAGGTGGACCAGCCATATCGGCAACATCGTATCTATCGCATTTTCCAGCTACTTCTTCGCACCACCATCACTATCACCATCACTTGCAGCAACAATCCCAACAGACTCCCCATTTTGCCCACTATCATCCCCAACATACCTCACACTTACATCACAATCACCTCCATCATGCCACCCACTCGGCTCTGCATCATCATTTGATTGGTGGTGGTGGCAGTGGTTTTCATAGTAATTTTATGGGTATTTCATCGTCTGCGGTCAAACATTCCGTCGCCTCTGCCAACTCAGCTGTACCCTTCTTGCCTTCGCCCCTCTATACCCCACTAACATCGTCACAGTCGACAACAAAACTATCGCATCGTGATGATTTCCTTCAGCAAATTGGCTATTTGCCAACAACTCGTATTTATAGCACTCCATCCAGTCTGGTGGATGAGGATAAGGCACAGCAGGACTTTTTGTCATTATCCTTGTCGCCCCCATTAAATCGACGTCGTGATATGCCTGCACTGCGTGGACCATACGTTAGTCTGTAAGTATCCTCATTTCATCTGAATAGAAATACAAATACAAGTGTTCGGTTTGCTCTTTGTTTCTTTGTCTTACTTTGAACATCTACACATACTTACATACATGTATAAGTATTTGTATTATGTCAGTGTATGTGAGTGGATTGGTAATTTCCATCTCCTTTTTATTTTATTTTAGTTTTTGATTTTGTAATTGTACAACATTATCACACTATTAATATATAGTTTAGTCAAGTACGAGTACATATTACACTCGTTATAATTTCCGTTTCCTGTTTGTTTGCCTTTGTGATGCAACGATTGTATTGACTTGATTGCGCCTGTATTCGAGAATGTGTTAGGGAGTGTATACGTGCGTATGCATGCATTTACAAAGAATAACACATACTCACATTTCTCATTGAATCCCTATTTTTAGATATACTAAATATATTAAATATGTGATTTACATTTATTTTATTCTTAGAAATTTAGTTTAAATATTAATCTAATTTATTAAAAATATTTTATTGATTCTCACGATTTAACGGATTACATTCAAGTACTGAACCAAAAAGTTCAGGGGAGTAACTGCGTATCTCGATTCGAAAATAAAACTGTTCGAATTTGTATGCTTTAAGCTTTGCGTTTCGAAAATAATTTCTTTCGAATCGAAATACACAGTAACCCCCCAGTTGTTGAAAAGTAGTACAGTAATTTTCGGCTATACGCCGCAGCTATAGTTGTACAACATTTGATGATTATAAGCGAATTTTTACTATAACCGATTTCTTTATAAGGCATTTTATTAGCGAACCTGGATGTAATCCAGATTTGGACTATAAGCGAACCTTTGGACTATATAAGCGAACTTTTGGACTATATAAAAGTTTCATAGTTTCTTCAATAAAACCACTTTTTTAAATAAAATTTTAACATAAGATAAGCAAATATGAATTCTAATCAAACCAATAACACAGGTCAACACGACTTAGTCATGGACTTGTTGACCAAATCTTGATAGCTTTGATCTGCAATATTTGAAAATGACATTTTTATATGAAAAACAGGTTTTTGCAAATAGTGTTAATATAACTTAAAAACGGCTGGTTATATTCAGCCAATAAGAAAAACCGAAATTCAAAAATAATGTTATCTTTAAGTTGTCTCCAATATTTCGTTGTTTTAGTCATAGTACAATAAAAACTAGGTAAAATCACTACACACTTCGTTCTCAATTTCAAATCCCTGAAAAGTCAAGCAAAAGAAATTGAAAAAAAAAATATTTTTTTCATTGTATTTTTTTTGTTTGTCAAAAATAAATATATTAAAATATTTTTTAAAAGTTCATTAAGAGAAGCATTTGTAACGCATTTTATCATAAAAAACTTGTGAAGTTTATAAAAGGTCCAGAAAGTAAGATTAAACTATGAAGTGATGTGTGCGGTGCAAATTTCAAATTCAAGTTATTCAATATTTTCTTTTACTTCGACTTTCATTCTGCTTTCTTGACATTACAGGGTCTAAGAAATTGACAACTCTCCCTAGTGATTTTACCTAGTGTAGTTCTGCCAAGGTTTTAGTGATATAATAGAATTTACACTAGAATGCAATAGAATTTACATCTAAAAATATAGTATATATTTTGCGTTTTTTTCTTGAAGGCAGTTAGTTTGAGTCTGGCTTATGTTAAAGTCATAAACTATTTCCCAAATTTACAAATTGGTTTAATAACACATTGGCACAAATAAAAGTAAGAAAGTTCTATAGTCGGTCAAGCCCGACTATACGATACCCTTCACCACTATGTTCAAAGGTTTTCTTTTTCTTTTTTGCTATTAGACAAACATTTTCTCAAAACGTATACATTAAAGATGTTTCCGTCATTTGAACTTATATGAGAGCTAGGGTCAAATGTGGACCGATTATCTCGAAATTTGGCAAATTGATTATAGTTTATACAAAAATTATGTATGCAAAAAATAAACTCACAATTATCTTCAGATTTAAGAGCGTTTTAGATATTTTTGCCTCATTTAGTGTATTTTGACACAAATGTTTGTATGGGAGCTATGGTCAAATGTGGAACGAAATTTGGTACAGTGATTTTGGTTTACATAAGCAGTATTTGTTTAAAATTTCATGAAAAAATATTGATATTTACGGCCAAAATATCAATTCCGGGAAGTGGGGCCTATGGGAGGTACCATAAATAATGGACCGATTTTGACAAATTTCAATAGCCATGGTCCCATTATCTAAATCAAAAATGATATGTGCCAAATTTCATCAAATTATCTTAAGAACTGGGACCTGTATTTCGATTACATGGTTTACATGGGGTCCAGCCAGCCAGCCGTCCAGACGGATGGACTGACATCGCTAAATTGACTCAGAAAGTGATTATAAGCCTATTGGTATACTTAAAGGTGGGTCTAAGACAAATATTCCTTTGCGTTACATACATCAGCACAAACTTATAATACCCTTTTCACCTATGGTGGTGAAGGGCATAATTAAGTTAAAGTTTCTGATTTTTCTTGTAGGTACTGTCGAGTACAACAACGTTCTGTTTTCTGAATTTTTAAAACACCCCCAAAATCTTGAGTTACGGGTAAAAAACCGGGTTTTCATACCCGTATGCACTTATCACCCTGTAACTTAGACATTAAAAAAACGGGTTTTTATCCGTAAATCAAAATTTTGGAGGTGTTTTGAAAATTCCAAAAATATAGTGCTGTTGTACTCGAAAATACCTAACAGAAAAATGGCATGACATCCCAGAAACTTTTACTTCATTTTATTTGTCTTATTTTTGAAAGTTAGTTTTTCTTTTGACTTAAATAAGTCAGTCAATTTCTAACAGATTTTAAACACGAACTCTCGTTTTATTGGCTATCATTTATTTTTTAAATAAAATCATAAATTGGACTGTTCCTTTACAAAAATATTGTGTAACAACGTCCCGAAAATATAAAAATTAGAAACAAAAAACTAAAAAAATACATTTGGTGTATAAATACACACATTAATCTTAAGTTTATTTTAAAGAACTATATATCGTTCAATGTCTGCCAAAACCGTTATAATCGGTTGGTATTTGTCTAAGTTATAGGGTGATAAGTGCGAACGGGAATCAAAATTATGTTTTTGCCCGTAACTCGAGATTTTGGGGATGTTTTTCTTTGAATTCCAAATGGTATAACATCCCAGAAACTTTTACTTCATTTTATTTGTCGCAGTGTGTAATTGATAGGAATGTTGAAAAAACTATGAGGTTAGTGTGTTAGTCTGTTAACCAGAGTCACCAAGACTATGGAGTTATTGTTATACCATAGAAGCTAGAAAAATCATATCACTGGCTTCCCCATTAAACCATCTGGATCATCAGATTTCCAAAGAAACAGCTCAGAATTAGTCCCACCTGCAGAGAAGTTTTTTATGGACTCCTCCACCTACACGTTAACACAGTTTTTGCAAAAGTTATTTATCGCAACCGCACACTTTCAAATCGTATAGTGTCTTATCATGACGGTCATATGTTTAGAGGCACGCCCACAGATTCTAGTTCATCTGAAATTTGAAAGATAGTTCCAAGTTCTGCCCCTGTGTTCCAGCAACTATATACGATGAATACTAGACTGTTGAGCTATCTCGTAATAAGATCTGTATTAATACAGAGTTGATGTTGAGCTTAAGAGAGCAGACCTTCTGGAACCTTGGGGATTATAGTCGACGGCTTGATTATTTCTATCACTCGCTTCCTTTATCAGTATTTGTCCTAGCCAATTATACTTGTTTGTAACGATTCTTGATCGATTCGAAGTCATAGATCTGATTTGTAATTGTGACGGACCAGAAAATTCAGCTGATGGGCCTGAGGCACCCATTAGCAAATGTTTATATTAAGCTCATTTCCCAACTCTTGGTCAATTCGAAGCCATAGATCTTGATTTGGCTAGAAGACGGGGCAGAAAATTCAGCTGATGGGTCGTAGACACCGATTACCAAATGTTTAAATTTCCATGTCTAAAAACCATATAAAAGCATTTGTGTTAAAGCTTGGAGTTTAGCGATTGTTGAGATATTTTGAGATCTCCTAAGGCTAGTAAGAATTCTAAAAAAGCTTGCATTGTTTCGCATAACATATTTTACATAGATATCTTTGTAATTGCCTCCTCTTTTTGAAATTATACTCCCTAGGTAATATAAAGTTTCAACTCCATCAATGGATTGCCCAGCAAGTAAAAAATTGGCATCATTTAATGAGTTGAAAGTTTGGATTGCATGCTAGGGAATCGGTGAGAAAATACAAATATTTCGTCAGCGTAATCGATGTCATCTAGCCTATAATGAAGACGTCGTTCAATCGATTGTTCCACGATAACCTATAAGCTCTTTATGTGATAAATACACGATTTGTTTGGTTTGAACTGCTTTTTCGAGTCTTAGCTGTGGTTCGTCAATGGTCGCTATGCGACTGTGCAGAATAAGGGCTATGACTTTGTTAAATATGTTAAAATAAGAAAGTCTTGCGAATTCCTTTTTTCCGAAAGTTTTATAATGAGACCTTCTCTGAGATATATATATATTTCCAATTGGAACAAGGGGTACTTCTCTCAGACAATGAGCTGCATCCGATTCTATTTTTAGACTCATTGAAAGGAACCTACTTTTTAACTCCGGCTCCGAACGGCAAATGCATTAGCTTGAGAAGTTTTACCTAGCCTAATACTCAATAACCAGTGGCTAGCTGAGTTATGAGGTAAACCGCCGCTTTTTTTTAATATATTTTTTTTTAAGTGGGTCTGGCCAGGGATCGAACTTGGGACCTCTGGTATGCTAGGCGAATGACAATCCTGCAATACCACGGCGATTCACGGTTTATTTAAAATTAGTCATTTTAATTTACTCGTGTTATAAATTGATTTAATTTTTCCAATTAATCGAGCAAACATTACTCGAGTAAACACCCAAGCATAATTACATATTTATCTTTAAATATTTTATTACTTTATTTTAATTTTCCAATCCTTCACCAAAAAAAAAAAACGATAAGACTAACAACTTTAATAAATAAAACAAAATTGATGCCAAATATCGGCACTTCATTCTCAGAAACACTTACAGACCTATTGTGGGAATAAGTCATTTCCAATCACACTTGTATTATTTATTAAACAGTATTTAAAAACTTGTAAATTTTTTACAAAAATAAGCTTCAAATATGTTCGCTTGTAAAAATTTTTAGGAATCTCTTATAATAAGTTCAGTAACTGGTTGATCGAGCCTTGCTCGGAGATTTATGATAATCATTTGGAGGCAAATTTTAAAGTTTTCATATTTTTTTTATTTCATAAAGTACTTAAATAAATTAAGAGGAAAGACACTACACAAATATCCGAATAATTTTGAATCATTTTGTCCGAACAACACATGATCAAATACATATATAGTTTACAGTTGAATTCATTTTGGAAATTGGTCAGACCAACTAAGAAACCTCCGTCGACTCATGCGCAACAACTTTTCTAAGATTATAACCTGATCAAATGCACAGTTATTTTGAGTAATTTTCAGTGGCGCCATCTTTCGGAGATCGGTCACATTAACTAAGACTCAAAGACCTTAATGCGTAACAACTTTTCTAAAAGTCATAGCATGATTAAATGCACAATTCACAATTTAATTTATTTTGAGTAATTTTAGTGACGCCATTTTTCATACCAATTAAGAAACCTGCGTAACAATTTTGCTGAAGATCATAGCATGTTCAGATGCATAGTTTACGATTTAGTATATTTGGACTAATTTTTAATGGCGCCACCTGGCGGTAATTAGTCTTACCAACTTAAAAACCTTTGTCGGCTCATGCGCAACAACTTCGCTAAAGAGCATAACATGAATAAATGCACATTTTACTTTTCTATAAAGAGCATACATACAGACATACATTCATTTGTTTAAAAGTTATAACATTACTAATTTGCCCTTTTTATTCCCTAATTTAAAAAAATTCATATGCATAGTTAGTACTTCTTTGAACTAAATGAATTCGTATTATAAAAAAATACTTAACATACTGTTTCTATTCATATTACGTAATGCGGTGTTAAGTTAACATTTTTTCCCTTTTTACCCATTTTGGCAACCGAAATCAAAAAAATACAAAATACGTGTTCAATATTTTTTTGAACAGCTATCAATTGCAGTACAAAGTTCCTTTCTACATTCTTTGGTTCAAAAGATAAGAGTGGGTTAAAAATTGCACCAAAAAACACTAATTTTACCCCCTATGGGGCATAGTTTCTGAAAAGTACCAAACACATGTCCGCTTAGTTTTATAGTTGTTCAAAATTTTGTTAATATACCTATTACTTTTGGAAATACTACGTTTTAAGTTTTTTCCCCTTTTTGCAGCAAAGGGGGTAATGCTGCAAAATTTCCAAAATTCCCTTCATACTCGATCTATACTGCAACAAAGGTACCTACCGTCCACATTTTATCAAAATCGTTAGAGCCGTTTTCGAGGTAGGCATTTTCTATATATCCTCAAGGATATGTAATGGCCAGTGCAAATTGTAGTAACTCGAAAACTGTTTAACCGATTTTAAAGATATGTAGCTTATTGGAAATCTCATTGTGTTTGCCCTAAGGACCAGGATCCACTTTTTTGCAAAAGGGGGAATACATAGCTTTAATTTTGCAAAAACTGAAAATTTGACAATTTTTTTCGATTTAAACGCTATTTTTCAGATTTGGGGCCTATGCGCTACGTGTTAACGTTGTCCAATTCGACTAAAATTTTGTGGGTGGAAGTTTCTCTCCAAATCTCACAATTATACGACATGCACCCATTGAAATTAGAAAATTTATTTTTTTCATACATTTGAAAACCCGCTATAATGCGTATATTAAGCAAAAAACTAAAATTTTGTGAAAATGAGCGAATTCACTAAATTGTGAATAAATTCGAAAAAATCAATCGATTTTCATGGTCGATATCTTATTTTGTTACTATTATATGTCGCTATGCGATAAAATAATAAATCTGGAAGTTTTTTGCCGTTTTCGTTTTTTCATGATTTTTTTAAAACGAAAATTTTTGCCATTTTTATGTAAAAAATATATTTTTTTCTTAAGTTTTTTTATTATAACTCCGATACTATTGATCCGATTGAAACGCGATATATAGACGAATTAAAGGCTATGTAAATCTTAATTTTTCTGATTTTATTTCAATAATATCGGACTAGTAGTTTTTGAGTTATCATTAATTATTTAAAGAAACGTCTAAAAAAATTGCAATTAAAAAAAAAAAAAATTTTTTTAAATCTTGCCATAGAATTTAAAAATTTTACCATTTTTGTACTAAGGTAGCCATGATACATCAAATGTATATAGTGTTTACTCTAGCACATTTTTGCTGTTGACCTGTGTTATGATTCGTAAAGTTGTCTTACATGTCTCTACCAACGGTTTTATATCAATAATTCAAAATTGCGTATCAACATGTGCACTATTTTCAAAATTCATCAAACTTGGGGTAAGATATTAAAATATGCTTCTTTAACAGTTTGTTGGGAAGAAACCTTGTGTCCGAAATCCAAACTTTTGTACTTAGTACTCGTACATCATCAAATACTTATCAATTTGTTGTCATTGTGGATCGCACTACAAATAAATTTCTTTAGCAACATTATCCGTATGTGAAATGAACTTGCCACACAAACCTTTTCGTTTGTTTATGACGTCAAAAAAAAATAAATCGAATTTCCACAAACACTACTCCCTCTATATTTCCCACAATCTATTTTTTAAGTTTCATCACAATATAATGTATAAGGACCCCTGAATGTATGTGTAAACTTTAAAAAATAAACTTAGATTCATATTGATCCCTCATAACCAGACGTCTCTGTCTAATAAAAAAAATATATGACGTTGCTCTTTTCTACATTAGGCATGACAATAAATTTCAATAAGGATTATAGAATACAATTTTTAGTAAGATTGTTTTTATTCAAATACATGCATATCGTTACTTTAATATAAAAAAGCCCTAACTAATATTTTTCTTACATTATATTAGAGGGGAAAAAAACTAAATAAAATCTTAAGTTTTGAAGATACAAACATTTTTTAAAAGCAGGTTTTTTTCTAAATTCTCTAAAGAATTTAATACTATAATAATGTTTTTTAAAGTTAAAAGATTTTTAGAAAATTATATTAGTTAAACCTTTAAAAAGCGATTTGAATGAAAAACGACTTAGGGCTTTTCTATATTAAAGCAACGATATGTAAGTATGTATGTTAAATAAGTATATTTTAGTTTAATTCCACCTATTTTTTGTGTATTTTTTATTTATAAATCACAACTATTTCTAAATCCAAAAACAAAGACCAAAATAACAATTTAACACTATACGGAGAACGAGCCAAAATGGCACTAAATATGTATGAATCTGGGAATGAATACGACACGACATTGAAAACAACAACAACAACAATAAAAACAAAAAAGTCAACGGTACGGACTACGTCAACACTCTAGCAGGGGGGACAATAATGGCAGGTGTAAAAGTATACAAATACATACATATACAATGTATAGGAGAACAAAGAGTGTGAGAGAACTTAAAATTTGGCGGACAGCAAGTGATGAAATCACAAAGTTTATAGCGTTGGATTTAAGTACTACTAAGAGAATACGAGTGAGTACCACGTCGTAATTACCAATGGGTAAAATAAATGCAAAGTGACGCTGTTGAATAAATGACGATTAAATGGAAAATAAAAACAAATTTATTTATAAGTGTGTATTTGCATAAATACAGTGTGGAATAATGTTGTAAGAGCATCTCATAGGTACGGTGTTGAAGGGAAATTAATTATATATGTATAAATATTTTTCTTTAGTTTGCGATTCTAAGATTTTTCAATGTTATAATCTGCGGTAGCTAAATCTCTATCTGACCTGGGGTGGACGTTAGTACAAGGAAGCTCGTGCACGATCTTCTTACATAACTGTGGTCTTCTATCTCCCTTAGTTTGGAACCTAACTTTGAAAGAAATTTTGGTTTCACTAGAACAACGTTGGCCAAATGTAGAGCGTTTTTAAATGAGAGTGCTTAATCTTAAATAATGTATTTGATACATGTTTTGTTAGTGTTAGTTATACCCTTAACCACCATAGCACAGTAGGAAATTACGGCCAAAACCCCCATAAATGTTTTTAATTTTATTTAAGAAATTTTAGTGTCAGATTAGAGCTGACATTTCAAAACATGTAATCCCAAATTTTTACCATATTGCATTGAATACTAAGGCTGTAATAATTCCTCAAAGTTTGAATATTTGTTTATATGTTTTTAATAAAATTATTTGTATATTTGAACTCATATATAAAATTCGCTTAATTTTGGAATACGTGTAAAATGTTGACTTCTTCTTTTTTGGATTAAAAAGTAGATACCTTTCACTTATCAACCGCGCCAATTTCAATATTTTTTGACCCATGCTTCATCTAAAATTCTAGCGGTTAAAACAACCATTTTATATGACCACAGGCTTTATATTTTCTTAAAAGAACTATTTCAGTTTAACTAAAGGTATATTATTTATATACACTAAAATTTTCAAGAACAAAAGTCTAGAAATGACCAGGTTATTAAGTTTTAGCCGTATTATCCCACTATTGGAGAGGGTATATTGGGTTTGTGCTGATGTTTGTAACGCATAGAAATATCGGTCTGAGACCCCCCTTTTAGTATACGATGTCCGGCTGGCTGGCCGGTTATCCAAGTAAGCTTGTTATCATTCTACAGGTTGTAATTTTAAAGATAATTTGATGAAATTTGGCACAGGCTCATATTTTGGTTCAATTACGATCCCTATTCTTTTTGGGTGAAATCGAATTACTATTTCGGATACCTCCCATAGGGATGCCTTCCCTTAAGCTTGTTATCATTCTACATGTTGTAATTTTAAAGATAAGTTGATGCAATTTGGCACAGGCTCATATTTTGGTTCAATTACGATCCCTATTCTTTTTGGGTGAAATCGAATTACTATTTCCCGGTACAACTAAATTTGGTCCTTTACAGCCACAAATTTAGTTGTATTTTAATAATATTCAGCACAAATATTGCTTATCATAACCTTAATCAGTGTTCTTAATTTTGTAGAATTCGGTCCATATTTGACCACACCTCCCATACTAGACATATTCTCAAAAAAAGTTTATATACACATAAAAGCACGAAAACGTTAATAACTCTAAAGATAAATGAATTTAATACTACTTAAACTTTGCACATATAAATATTTTATAAATATGAACCAATAGCCACAATTTGGTAACAGTCGGTCCACAATTGACCCTAGCTCCCATATCAGGCCCTTAGCCGGAAATGATATAAATCTCGAAATTTTGAAAAAAATAGCACATAGTATATGTATGTATGTCTGTAAGACTTAAGGAAAACTTGTTTAATTGTTGGTCCATATTTGACCTTAGTAGTGAAGGGTATGATATAGTCGGGCTTGACCGACTTTAACTTTTTTTGCTTGTTTAATGTAAATTGTTGTTATTCACATACCACGCAAATAATTCTTTTGAATTGCGGTCTTTTATCTCCCTTAGTATGGGGCTTCGATTTGAACAAAATTCTAGTATCTCTAGAGGAGATTAAAAAGATTTTTGCAAATGTTGATGATGTAGCAATATTAGTCTGGGTGAGGTTTCTAGTACACGCAGAGACGTCCCCTGAAGGGATGACAAGGGACTTGGGGTAATTATAAATAAACAGAATTAGTTCCTTTAATATAAAAAAAAAAAACACCGAAGGAATCCGTCTCCTTGGTAGACACTGAAATCCTTTTGCCAAATACCTCGGAGTATCACTGAATACGAATCTGAATTTCTGAGGTTAACTAGCTTGTTAAATATGGCTTAACATGACAGTGCCCATATTTCTTCATTAGCGTTGCCAGTCAGGCTGGATTCGACTGGATTGTCCAGCTTTTTTAGCGCTTGTCCAGTGTCCAGCTGAAATTAAATTTGTCCAGCTGAAAGGTGAAAATTGAATTTTTTAAATATTTCTTTAAAGAAAAACTATTTTTATGAAAAAGAACGCAATAAAAACTTTTTTTCGTAGAATCTTCCTCTCAAAAACTCCAAGAATAGCTTCCTCCGCCTGTGCAAGTGTCCATGATTTAACACCATATAATAACGCGGGAAGTATAAGCGTTTTGTAGAGCGTAGTTAAAGTTATTACAGAGAGAGCTTTATTCCTTATCTGACATCGTATGCCAAAATAGAATCTGTTGGCAAGTATGATTTCGAAACTTATGTCATTATTTATGTTGACAGCTGTACAAAGGAAAAAAAACTATTTTACAACTTCGTAGCTATAGTTCTCAATGATTACATGTGGTCCAATTCTTGAGGATTGCCTGCTTGTAGAAACCAGCAGTTTTGATTCATTGACAACTAGACCCATTTAATTAGATTCCTTCTTGATACTTGAAAAGGCGGCAGTCAAATCGCGCAATGTGCGTCTCATGATATCAATATCATTGACAAACGCGAGTAGCATGTATTTTCTGTTAAAAATTGTTTTAGATCTCGGACAATTTCAATTTCTTTGGATATCGCTGCGGTTAATTACGGTTTTCGCAATTCGGTTTATCAAAAATTAATGATTTATAGAAGCAAATTAATAAAGCAAGTTTTTTATTATTAATGTCCAGCTAATTTTTGGGTTGTCAAGCTTTTTGTTCATTATGTCCAGCTTTTTCAGGATTTGTGTCTGGCAACCCTAATCTTCATGCAAGAGTGAAAGAAACGATTTTTCAAGTGCAATTGGGTTCTGCATTTTTAGATTACTCTACAATCACTCTTAACTTGTCCAAGCACATTTTCTTTGATTGGAAACCTGAAAACCTCGTACATACGCTCAAAAATGGAGTACAACTCTCATATTTGGACAGGTGCAGGACGTTCTAGTCTTGAAATATCGTATCGTGTTCAAAAACTAGCCATTGACCTAATAGGTGATAGCACTATTTGTGAATCTCGAACATTGTCGAAACGTAGGGTGCCTTTCATTGTTCTGCAGATATTACCATGGTAAATGTTCTGACAACATAAGTAGTCTTATTCCGAATGCACATACTTCTGGACAAATCACGCGTTTAGCAAACAGAACGCACCCTTTTATTAGTTGAGCCGAACAACGAATGTGGAATTCATTTTCTGATTGTGTTTTTCTAACCCAATACAATATAAACGATGGTGACTGTTTTGAGCTTTTATGATAGTCCTCATTATTCCAAATATTTCTTAGCACTGGAGTGAAAATTTTGACACTTGGATCGAAAACTCTTAACATCCAGCTATTTCTTTATATTTTAGAGCCTTAATACTGCCCACAGCAGATTGTTCTAGTTGGGCTTCATGAAATGTTAGAAGTTCCCTATGTCGTTCTTTATTGAATTTTCAGATGGTTGCCTAGTTTTGTTATAGTATAATTAAGATCTATTCTTCGAATTGGTGCATCTGCTTTCTAAAATTGGTCAGTGAGATTGTAGTGCTGTTTTTCTAATATCAGCATTAGATGTTTTATATTAAGTATAGATCAGCACCATTTACGAGTTTTTATTTTATGGTTTATCTGGTAGGCAGTTCATTAATTTGGGGGATTGCTCTTCCTTGGAGTAGCATATTCTTTAATGTTGTTTCTTTCCATGCTTAAAACATCGTAAGTGCTAAGTCGATGGGTGATGAGTCCAAAGACACAAGCCACATTTGTATAGAGAGCCGATCGATCCGAGACAGATACCCACTGGGATTCAAGGATAACAGAAGAAAAAATCTCCTTTATTTTCTGCCTTCTCCAAGAGATTATAGAGCCAAAGTATTAGGTTAGGTTTTTAGCTTGGGTGCGGTATCTTCCTATGATTATTCGGCCGAAGTATACTTTCCAGTCGATCATGGCTCTTAAAAAATCCTCAGATATGCGAAATCTAACTCAACTTCTATAGTGATCTCGCCAAAGTATAACTGTGTATTTTCCACTGCCCTAGTCTGAGAGAGCTCGCGCTGTCAAAAAGGTTTTAGCGGATCTGAACATAAATAAGTATCCTGGTCCGGATAGCATTCCAGCTGTCAAAAAGTTTTTAGCGGATCTGAACATAAATAAGTCTCCTGGGCCGGATGACATTCCAGCACTGGTCTTGGAGCAGTGCTCTTGGACATTAGGTCGTCCATTGGCTCACCTTTTCAGCAAACTATACCATGCTGGTAAATTTTCTATGTTCTGGAAGGTGGCTAATACCAATTCCAAGAAAGGGTGAGGCTAATAACCCTGAAAATAACCGCCTAATAGTAATTTGTTCTGCACTTTCAAAAGTAATGGAAAGAGTGGTTAAGTATCTGGAGTCTAATTACATACTAAGCGACCGGCAGTATGAAATTTTGTAGGGGCCGTTCTACGGGGGACTTGCTATCCTATTTATCGGATAAATGTTGTCGTTCTATTCACCGTTTTGTCGAAAGTAAAGTTGTTGTTGTAGCTTTAGATATTTCAAATGCGTTCGATAGAGTTTGGTATGGTGCACTTCTATCGAAACTTATTACTTTTGTGGTCGGTAATGACTCCTCTCGATTTATAACCTCAGAAATTTATAACCTCAAAAATCGCTCTATAGGAGTTGTTATAGATGAAATATCATCCAACGAAATCAAGATAAATTCAGGGGCACCGCAAGGCTCCGTTCTTTCTCCTACTTTTTATCTTATTTTTATAAATGAACTTCTATGTCAAACTTCCAATACTATCCACTCTTTCGCAGATGATAGCAATATTTGCCATTCATATACATTAAGTCACAGGCAAAGCCTCTTAGACACAAAGGAAAATAGGCAGAACATAAATGATACCCTGAATTCAGACCTAATATCGATTTCTGAGCGGGGTCGTATAAATAGTGTTGATTTTAATGCCAGAAAGGCCCAATGCTGTACATTAACACACAAACGCATGTTGCTTCATCTGTTACTATTGAGGAATCAGAAGCTCTTGATGTTCTGGAAATGAAAATACAGTGTGATGTCAGTTGGACTCTCGTTTTTTTTTTTTTAATTATTTCCTTACTATTTATAACAAAGTGCTCCAAAGTCCAAGGATTCATACATAAAACTAAAGGCCGAAATCGCTGCAAAAAGGGATCACATGAAGCGAAAAAAATTTTGTTTTTGCCCAAGAAGGTTATTTTATAGTATATCCAATAATTGAATAGTTCGGTATTACAAAATGAAGGGGTGTTGGAGACCAAGCAACGGTTTATCTTGGTTATGCTTTATCTCAACTGTAGACACTGATGTTCTCGGGGTATCACCCGGGGAACTATGTTACATCTAATAAATTTAGTCATATAACATGTGCCGTTGGTTATCCCATAAGAACGATAAAAATATGGTTTAGGATGTCAGGCTAGTAACACATTCCTGGAAAAAAAATTACTATGAAAAAGCTAAAATTAGAATAAAAACAGCTAATATTAGATGAGGACGTCCGAAACTTCGATGAAAATACCAAGTGGAAGAAAATCTTTTAAAGCTTAACCTACAAAATCGGAGAATATGCGCACAAGATCGAAGCGCATGGAATTCTTAAATATGCTCGGTCTTTGACCTTAACAGGTTGTAAGTATGGGCCATTCAAATAAGTAAAATAGCTAACAAAAAGTGCTCAATGACATCTGTAATCATTAGAGCTAAATGGAGTGCATACTTTCAGAAAAGTAAAAAGGGTGTTCCAACTAGAATCCAATTTTTAAATGACGGATGTAGCAATTGAATTGTTTCTCTGGCTGTATGACATGTGGTGCCGTCTTGTTGAAACCACATGCCCTCTACATTCGTTTCTTCAATTATAGGCAAGAAAAAACTGGTTATCATTTCACGATTCCTAACACCATTGACTGTTTGCGCTTGACCTGCCTCATTTTCATAAAAAATGGTCCAATAATTCCTCCAGCCCAAAAACACGTTGAGGATGCATTTGCTTCTCGTGAATCACTCGAAGATTTTCCTCACCCCTAGTGCGACAGTTCTGCCTTTTGACGAAGTCATCAAGATGGAAATGGGCCTCGTCACAGAAGATGATTTTATCGGCAAAATCAACATTTTCATGTTGTCTCTCCAATACCCAATTATCGAACTCCCTTCGCTGTCCATGGTCATCTGGCTTCAGTTCCTGAGTCAATTGAACTTTGTATGCATGAAGATGCAAATCTTTTGTCAAAATTCGCTACATAGTCAATTTGGAGACACCAATTTGCTGAGCTCGGTGTCGAATTGAGATGGATGGAGTTTGAGCGACATCATCACGTATAGCTGCGACATTTTCGGTCGATCGACCTGGTCGAAGGCGCGTTTTTGTCTTTACATCACTAACAGACCCAGTTTAGGCAAATTTATCCATTAATCTCTTTACAGTTGATTCTTTTGGAGCATTATTGTGACCTCAAATTGATCGCAGTTTGCGAACTGTAGCCGCAAAACTTTCACCATTTTGGTAAAACAATTTCACAATGAGAATGCGTTGTTCATTCGTGTAGCGCTCCATTTTTACTAACCTCGTACCTTCTACTAGCAAACAATAACAATTGAATTCGAATCGCACCAAATTTAAAAATTGCGTTCTAGTTGGGACACACTTCATTTTACAAAATTTACTTTCCCTTAAACAAATATCTTTCACTGTTCGTATATGAAATATTTATATACAAAAAAATATTTTTGGCAAGAAATCGAAAAGTTAAAGTTGTTTTTGTTATCCATTCGATTTTTGTACTTCTGGTTGACAAAATTTCTTGTGTGCGATTTGTATTTAGAAATTTTGTTGTGCAGAAAGAACAAAGAGCGTATACAGACAGACAGAAAGTAGAGCTATTATAAGTAGTGCTACTAGACAATGTAGTGCTGGTGCTTTGTTTGAATTAAACATCTCTAGCTACGAGTAGTCGATACATGCTCATAGTAGTAGCTACTGTTTCATATACTACTACTGGGTAAATTTGCTTATGAAAAATGTACGCTCGCTCGCATTTGTTTAATTTTACTCAAATGAAAATGAAAAAGAAAAATACTACGAGTAGAACAGAAGAAAGAAAATGAAACTTTATTTGCTGAACAGGCAATTGATTCGACGGTTCGGTCTTTTTTATTTTAATATTTTCTTCTATTTTTCATAATTTTTCACACAGAAGTGAATACGCGCATATTTTTATTTAGTTTTCATTTGATCGTTATGTAAGCGTTAAACGAAAATCAAATGAAAATAACGTTTAAAACGCAGTTAAAACGCGATTTTAATCGAAGTCTTTTTCAAATTCAAATAAAGTAACTGAACATGATCTTGAGTGAATAATTGTGTGAATTGAGTAACGGACGGACGGACGACGGTGTTAGTGCGTGTATCGATCGACGACGTGTGAGTTTTTGTAATGACCGTGAAATTTTATGTTGAAACGAAAACGAAAATAACAAAGTAACAAGTAGAAAATAAATGAAATAATAAAAATAAAAACGAATTAAACGAAATGCAATGTTTCATTAAGTGATATCCAAAACTTGTAAAACTAAAAATAAATTCTATTTTAAAAAGACAAATTAACATCGATAAAAATGGGCTCCATCACACAGTTATTCTGGGAAACTTTGCAAGCCCTTAGGCCCAGCAATACAACCGGAGTATGTGAAACTCCTTTGCCAAAGACTTCCGAAGTATTGTCTTTGTTTATCCGGCCAGATATGTGCTTAAAAGATGAATCTCCCTCCTGGAAATCTTTGTACAAATTTATGGACTACTACCAATTATTTCTACACACAATTTTGCCTTATATCTCTTTAGCTGCGGAAAATTTTACAAACATAAAAGACTCTCTTGCCGGTTGGCGAGAACAACTCAATACCCACTATCAATTGTGCTCAAACATTTTAATGAATGACCAAGTGTTTGTCTTTGCTCTCAAATTTTCATCTCTCCTTCTATTTCTATTCGTGATGCACTGGCTAAAACAAATTAGCGCAAATACCAATGAAAAGTCATCACAATCACAAAAATCGCACACATCGGAAGCTACCGGCAATGGTTGTTTACCCCCAAATAATCCCGAATCGACGATAACACCACAAACAATTATTTGTGAATTTGAATTTAAAACCCCCGGCGAACTGCGGGCAGAAGCTGAGGCCGTCAATTGTGTTATGTTGGATGTTGAGGAAAAGAAGCGTCGCAAGAAATTTAGCAAAAAACGAAAATGTGTTTCAGCTGGTCCCATATTAATTCATCTGAGACACTCTAAGAAACACAAAAAACCATATGATGTTGCAATGTTGCCCTCGGTAGAGGCTCGTGATCATTATTTACCGTTGCGCTCGAAACCCCTGGCTGTGGGTAGCGCAAAACCTCAAGCTGTCGAAGTTAACAATAAAGTAGTGGATCAACAGGAAACGGAAATTACTTACATGTGTGTGTATATACATATATATTTATTGTTTATTTATAAGGTTTTGAAAGAGACAAAACAAAAATATTTTTTCAAGATCATTTAGCAAGTTAAATTCCAAGCTAATTGATTGTAGTTTATATGATACCCAGTGCTGCCGTTTTGTGTACTTCTAACCAAAATTGGTTACTTTTTTACTTAATGTATACATGTGTACTTTGTTTTCATTTTGGTTACTTTTTTCGGGAAAGTTCATAAAAGTGAACTTCGACGATTTTCTTCAAGATCGATATTACTTTTTTGTACTAAACAATGAAACATTTTTCTTAACATAACTTTTTAAATCGTTAGCACCAAAACATAACTTCTTACTTTTTCAAATCATTCTGGCGCACAGTGAGTGGTGGACAAAATTCATGTTATAATTTCCAATTTCCGAACCCCGAATTCCGAGAAAAGGTTGTTTGTCAAATTCGGAATAGATGAGTTAAATCGGTCAAAAGTCATATTTTTAATACAACTTTTTCGAACACTTAATTTGAATTTAGTGACTTAGTAGCAAATTGTAGTAGCATTTTGTAATCGCGGTTAGAAAACCGAATTAATTAAACATATAACTCAGATCTTATGACTTCAAGTACTAGTTATTCCCATGTGGACTATTTAAGTTATAGTAAAAAAATGTTTTCTCAATTTACTTAAAATAATTTAAGATGAAATTATTATATTTTGGTGCGAACGCCTAAAGGAGGACAGTTTTTGAGATATAGAAAGATTACATTATAAAAGTATCTTCTGAACTATTCGACCGATTTTTTATTTTACTTCTTTATTGAAAGGTAATGAAATTTCTGCAACAAAGTCAGATCGTTTGTATAATTTAATCAAGAATAACTGAGTCACAGTAGATTTAATAGGTAATTTTTGTTTACACTTAATAAGAGGTGGTGTAGAATTGCATTGTAAATGCATTTTTTTACCTAGATTATTCTAGATTAAATACTTTTAAACAAATTTATTGAAAAAAAAAAACAGAAAGAATTTTCTATTAAAAGAAAATTGTACTTTATTTCATAGTCATGTTTAACTTAAAAAAGTTCTGGTTTTTTAAATTTTGGTATTTTTAACTTTTTTTAGTATGAACATTTTGTGCTTAGTAGGATCCAGATCGGTGCCAAAAGTTACAGAACAGCAAATTTATTATCCTACTTTAATTATTAAAAAATCAAAAAAAGTATACATAGCTGTTTATTTTCTGCCTCTCGTTCAAGGAGCTACAAATAGGCGCCCAGCTACGACTGTTACATATTGTAATCGTTGTTATTTAAACACTTAAATGCTTCAAATAGAATTGAAAGTCCTAAATTTTCTATATAACAGTTTGTTCAGATCTTTAGCGCTAAGTCGGAAAATTTCACACTAAATTTACTTTAAAGATATCGACATTTCAAATTTTGGTTACTTTTTTCCCAACTAGGTTAGTTTTATATGAAAATTTGGTTACAAAAATAATTTTGTCGTGGCAACACTGATGATACCATTGTTTATTCAAAAAAACTTAGCTGGCGATATATTAGTCACATAAATACTTTATGATTTCAATTAACACCTTGAAATTATATGAAAGATTTAAGGCAAAGCTTTAAAGTACATTTTGAAAAATAACAAGTCGAATGCTATATTCAACTCTTCTATACCCTTCAATTTAATAGAATCTTCCTCTCATACACTATAAGAATAGCTTCATCTGCCTGTGGAAGTGCCCATGTTTCACTTCCATATAATACAACGTGTAGTATATGAGCTTTATTTCTTAGCTGTCTCTTTCAGAGGTGGCAAACATGGTACAATTGTACTTTTTATACCCTTCACCAACATATGTGGAAAGGGTATATTGAGTTTGTGCTGATGTTTGTAACGCATAGAAATATTGGTCTAATATAGCAATCAACTTGGTATCACTCCCTGAGTTGTTTTAACGATGTCCGTCCAGATAACTGGCTGGCCGGTTATCCATGTAAGCTTGTTACAGGTCGTAACTTTAAAGATAATTTGATGAAATTTGGCAAAGGCTCATATTTTGGTCCAAGGACGATCTCTTTATGGTCAAAATCGGATTACTATTTCGGGTAACTCCCTTTTTTTGTATTGGACCAATACTCAGGGGATGACCTACATATGCATATGCATTGTGATGAACTAGGAAAAAAGGTTGTGGGAAGGAGAATAGAGGGAGTAGTGTTTGTGGATATTCGATTTGAACCTTTGGATATCATAATTAGAGGGGAAGACTGATGTAGGAAGTTTATTCCACATTCGTGCTGTACGGCTAAAAAACGAGTTTTCTCTATAGTGCGTCGTGCGATCCACTGGAAAATCGACTACAAAGGGATGAGCCCTTGTTGAATTGTCTGTGCTACGAAGAAATGTACGGGTTTCTGGAACAAGATCCCTAATTTTGTTTGAGCACATGCCATTGTAGTAGTGATAGAATAGTGAAACGCAACCCACATTACGACGATGCTTCAATGAGGCAATAGAATTGGCTACCCTACTGTCACCGATAAGTACCTTCGCCCTCTCTTGTACACGGTCGAGAAGCTCCAAAATAGACTTTGAAGCACCGGCCCATACATGAGAGTTGTATTCCATTTTCGGTCGGATATAAGTGGTATAGATATTAAGGAGATCAGTTGAAGTGAAGTATGTCTTACACCGCTTAAGAAAGCCGAGACACTTGAATGCTTCTTTCGACAGTTGAAAAACGTGATTAGTCCAATCAGAACAACAAGAGTTTCTGATTCCTCAATATTTATATCACCCATAATTACAGATGATGCAACATTGTTCATAGCACGTTTGTTTGTTAACACACAACGTTGGGTCTTTCGAGCATTGAAATCGACCCTATTAGAACGACCCCAATTGATAGGAATTTAGCGTATCATTCATGGTTTGCCTCTTGGAGTTGATATCCAACATGCTTGGCCTATAGTTGAATGAATACAAATGACAGATGTTGCTATCATCTGCAAAAGAGTAGATAGGATTGGAAGTTTGACATAGAAGGTCATTTAGAAGAATAAGAAATAGAGTAGGAGAAAGAACGGAGCCTTGTGGTACCCCCGAATTAATTTTGAACTCGTCGGACGATATCCCATCTATAACAACTCTTATAGTGCGATCTCTGAGAAAGCTCGATATAAATCGAGAGAAATTGTTACCTACCCCAAAAGCAATAAGTTTTGATAGAAGTGCTCCATGCCACACTCTATCAAACGCCTTAGAAATATCAAGAGCTATAACTTTACTTTCGCCAAAACGGTGAATAGAACGGCACCATTTTTCCGATAAAAAGGCTAATACATCACCCGTAGAGCGGTCCCTACGAAATCCATATTGTCGGTCGTTTAGTAGGTTATTAGACTCCAAATATTTGACTAGATGATACTTTACCATACTTTCCATCACTTTGGAAAGCGCGGAAGAAATTGCTATTGGGCGGTAATTTTCGGGGTTGCTAGCCTCACCCTTTTTGGGGATTGGCGTTACATTTAGCAATCTTTCAACACATGGGAAACTCACCGACATGGTATAAGGTGCTAAAAAGGTTGGTTAATGGACGAGCTAACGTCGAAGAGCACTGCTTCAGTGCTGCCATCCGGCCCAGGGGACTTATTTATGTTAATTAAATTGAAATATCTACTTAAATCTCGAAATTTTGAACAAATAGCACATAGTATACGTATATATGTCTCAAAGACTTAAGAAAAACTTGTTAAATCTTACTTGTTTTGATACACTTTAAGCCTGATTGGTGCCGTGGTACTACCGCGCCCTACTTGATACAATTTTCAATTTTTATTTTTACTTTGTCGAAGTTTTCGGAAGACCAAAATTTCAAACTGATTTTCATATGTAGCTAACAAAACTTTCTATCCCATTGTAATAATGGTCTGGTACCAACATAAAAATGGGTCTGAGACCAACTTGTAGTATTCTGATTACCTCTAAGTTGATTTCAAATTGTTTAGTCGGTATTTTTAAAGTTATTTCTAAAGGAATTTGGTTTAATTAGTAGGTTTTTTCCGGAATTGCGATATGAGCTCATAACAGCCAAAATATTTAGAAATTTTTTCGAATTTAAGCAATATCCCAGTAAAACTTTTCATTACCAAATAATGAGTTAAACAGTTAAACTATTGAACACGAACTACTTACTCATTCGCTGTTTAAGTCATTACATTAACATGGGATGTCATTGGAGACAAGTACTTACCAATTGCAGAAAAGTAATGACTTGGGTAAGCAATTTGAAAGCAACAGCAACAACAGCAACAACTTTTTTGTTGTTGTTTTATTAAAAACCTATATTTTTAAACGAAATACAAAATTTTTTGTATGATCCCATGGGGGCTCGAACCCAGACCCTCCGACTGCTAGGCAGAGACTCTTCCACTGAGCTACTTCATATGTTGAAAACTTAGCAGCTTATAATAAATATAAACAATTTTTATTTTTAGATCCAAAATCATGTGAAAATAACTTTGTTTTTTCCCTGTTTTTTTTTGCTTTGTTGTAATTTTTGGAAAAATATTTTTATACGATTTTTTGTAATTATTTTAAAACTTTTTTAAAATTATTTTAAAACTTAAACAATTTAAATCTTTTTTTTTTTTTGTATAAGTTTTTACATAAGATTGACTCTTACTTACTTAAATGTTACAACCTGTTAAGGTCAAAGTCCGAGCATATTTTAGAATTCCATGGATTTCGATCTTGTGCGAATATTCTCCAATTTTATAGGCCAAGCTTTGAAAAATGTTCCTCTACTTGGTCTTTCTACCGAAGTTTCAGACATCCTCCTCTAATATTAGGTAGTGGGACATTTCAATTCTAATTTTATCCTCTTCATTGTATTTTTTTTTCAAGAAAGGGTTACTAGCCCGTAATTCTAACCCATTTTTATCGATCTTATGAGACAATTCTCGGAACATGTTAACTCACAATATTAATGGGTGTTAAACTAGCTCCCCGGGTGATACCATGAGGAGGTGTGTGTCCACAGTTGAGATGAAGGATGACCCAGATAAGTTGGGCTTACCAAGTTAAGACCAATTAGAATTGTGTTTGGTATTCAACATCCCCTACATAATCAAAATTGAGTCATGATGGTATTTTTTCATTAACGTGAGTTAGTTTTACAAATTTTTTTTACAGAAGATAATATTTAAGTTCTTAAAATTCAAAAATCATTTAAAAAGACTCTTTTAATAAAAAAAAAAAAACTAAAAAAAATTGTTGCCCTTGGTGGGATTTGAACCGGGGCCATTCAGTTTAAATTACCATCTTAATTACAAATAAGTACTTCTGTAATAACTTATTATTTATTCGGATGGTATGTTGTAGTCGTTACAAGGTAACCAGTTATCAGAGTACTTGCCATTACCAAAGTTTTGCTGGGTAATAATACAAAGAGTCACTGTAAGTGGCTATATCATATTTCGTTAGATATATTTCATATTTTACCATACCTCCCATACACGATCTTTTGAAGCGGTCCACACTTGAATCTAGCTCTCATATTTTTTTAAAAATTACAAAATCTTCTAGATTTGTTAACAAAAATTCCTCGGACCTTAGTGGTTTATTAAAGTTTTTAGTTTGTTAAAGATTTTGTAGAGCCCCACTCTTGTACCTTCTTTCTTGTTTTGTATATAAAATTATATAACTTAATTTAATTTCTGTTCAATTTGTGGGTATAAGACCATTTCCATTTACTCGATTTTTCCATTTTATATCTCAATTGGATATATTATATACGATTTCATGCTTTACGAAAAATGTCTTAATAAAAATTTTATTAAATACTTTTGTTTACCAAATTATTGAAATTTTAAGGTTCTTATGTACTTTAGTTAGTTGCAAATGGATCAAATAAGATCCAGATAAAACAATCTCCATTCTATTGTTCAAAATTTGTTACCCGTCAAATTAGGTATCTTTAAAGCTAACATGTTTCAATTAATATATTGAATATAAACAAGTAAGAAAGCGCTATAGTCGGTCAAGCCCGACCATACGATACCCTTCACCACTAAGGTCAAAGGTGTTATTTTTCCTGTATAAAGACAAATATTTGCTAAATTTTGCCATCATACAAACATTTTCTCAAAACTTACATATTTAAGCTGTTTCCGTCATTTGGACTTACATGAGAGCTAGGGTGAAATGTGGACCGATTATCTGGAAATTTGGCAAATTGATTACAGTTATTACAAACATTATGTATGCAAAAAATAAACTCAAAATTTTTAATATCTTTAGATTTACGAGCGTTTTAGTGATTTTTTTGTCTCATTTAGTGCATTTTTAAAGAAGAGTTTGTATGGGAGCTATGGTCAAATGTGGACAGATTTCAACGAAATTTGGTACAGTGATTTTAGTTGACATAAGCAGTATTTGATTTAAATTTCATGAAAAAATATTGATATTTGTGGCCAATATGTCAATTCCGGGAAGTGGGACCTATGGGAGGTACCATAATTAATGGACCGATTTTGACCAATTTCAATAGCCATGGTCCCATTATCAAAAAAATGATCTGTCTGTAAATTTCATCAAATTATCTTTAGAATTGCGACCTGTAGTTTGATTACAAGGTTTACATGGGGGTCCAGCCAGCCAGCCAGACGGACGGACGGACGGACATCGCTAAATCGACTCAGAAAGTGATTCTAAGCCTATTGGTATACTAAAAGGTGGGTCTAAGACAAATATTTCTATGCGTTACATACATCAGCACAAACTTATAATACCCTTTCCACCTATGGTGGTGAAGGGTATAAAAATGGTACCACCACATTCTAAAAAGTTTGTTTTAATATTTGGTACAAAATCAAGAAATCCATTTTCCACCTCTGATCTGCTTAGGCTAAAATAGAACCTGTTGACAAGTATATTTATTTGTTTTCCTTGTGAAAATCCGATGGGTGGTAGATTTACCTAGTCTAAAGCCACAGTGGTAGGTCCCAATTTCGGTAACTTTGGGTTTTAGTGATTTTATATGCAAATGAAAGGAGGCTTATACCTCTATAATTGACTTTCCTCTTGTGTGCTCTGTACATTCAATTATAATAATAATAATTATTATTATTAAGGGTTTTGGTTTATTCGATTAATCGTGCTAATAATTATTCGGTGTTCAAACTTGATCGATTAATAATCGAATAGTGACAAATTATTCGATTAACCGATTAAAATTTATTGTGAAAAATCAAAAATTGTTTATTTATACACATTAGAATGTCCCAAAAAAAATTAAGAGTTATTTTACAGAAAGACGTACCCCAAATGTTTTACATATGACTCCAATTATCTAAATACAAAGTTTTATTCAGATCGGATATCGGATTGGACATGCCAGTTATATTGAAAAAATAAGGGGTTTCCTCAAATGTTCGAAAAAATATATTCTGAATCCTTATGAAACGATTGAGCGATGTCCATATGTCTGTCTGTTAAGAGCACGATAACGCCTAAACGAAAGGAGCAAGTTCACTGAAACTTGGCAAATATATTCCTTATTTTTGGGAACATTTTTGTATTGAAATTGGTTCACATTTGACCATAGCTCTCGTATAACCCCGTCTAGGCTATTCGCTTATTTGCTAATAAATGACAAGTTTTACGTAAGCACTAGGCAGTACATAAAATTTCATCGAAATCGGTTCACATTTAACCATAGCTTCCATACAAAACACTTACAGAAACAGCTCAAATTCCATCTAAAATACACTTAAATCCCAATAAATGAAAAACTGTAATAGCTATGGCGGCTAAATTTAAATCCATAACTTACGGAGGTTCATTTAGTATATTTAAATTGCACCTACGAAACTAGATAGCTATTAATCTATGTTAAGTCCAGAATTTATATTCGATTGATACATTAGGAACTCCTAACCAAGTATTACTTTCAATGTGTTTGGCCTAATTATAAAGCACCACGAAAAGTATTTAACAGCTATAATATGAAACCATACCCGATTATGAGACCAAATTTTGTGCAATGTTAATACTATGGAACTTTTAAATGTTGAACTATAAAGCTACTGTAACCGAATTCAGTCCAAAGATTTTACCAACAATACCAGCTAGCGTATTTTTTCGAATTTGGTCCACATTTTGAATTAGCTGCACCCTCATAGATATTTGGTGGTGGGTATATAAGATTCGGCACAGTCGAATATAACACTCCTACTTGTTTAGTCTCAGATGTATTTGGTAGAATGCCAGTTATTTTAAAATTAGATATATAATTATTATTCATGACTGTTTATTTCTTTAATTTTAGATCTGAACCTCGTGGTACTTTAAGTACAACAGATGAAATTTTCCCAGACTCACCAGAGAGCAGTTTATACGGATCCGATGAAGAACAGGAAGATGTGGCACAATACTGTCGCGGTGGTTACCATCCGGTTGTTATAGGTGATATATTTGATAATCGGTTTCGGGTGGTGCGTAAACTAGGATGGGGTCACTTTTCCACTGTCTGGCTATGCAGGGATCTCAAGTAAGATAGAAATTATAATTTTTTTTTTAATTTTTCTTACAGTTTATTTCATTTCATTGTACAGAGAGGAAAAGTATGTAGCTTTAAAAGTGGTTAAAAGTGCTCCCCACTATATAGAAACGGCAGCGGATGAAATACGACTGCTGGAGGCAATACGTGATGCTGATCCCTTGGATGTAAAACGTGAACGCATTGTTCGCTTACTTAATCATTTCACTGTACGCGGTGTTAATGGCGTCCATACATGTTTGGTGTTCGAAGCCTTGGGTTGTAGTCTGTACAAATTGATTGTTAAGAATAACTATCAAGGTTTGGCGATAGCTCAAGTTCGTAATATTATCAAACAGGTTCTGGAGGGCCTGGACTATTTGCATAGTAAATGTAATATTATACATACGGATATTAAACCCGAAAATATTTTGTTGGTGATAGATAATGCGGCCGCAATGAATCAACAAATTGATGATGAAATAACTAGTTTGAGAATAAAGGGTGTGGATTTTCCAGATTCATATAGTAAGTATATATTTTACAATTGATTATAAATTTACTGCATATGTTAGTTAAGGTTCAGAGCAGATTTATGTCTATAGAATGTCCCGATAAATATAATATTAACATTATGCCTAACACGTCAGGCACTATTGAACACACTTTGGTCAAAGACAATATTGTAGTACCTGGGCGACCGAGCCTTGCTCGGAGATTTATAATAAGCATTTCGAGGCAAATTTTAAAGTTTTCATATATTTTATAGTACTTACCAACTAAAATAAATTTAGAGAAAAGACGGTACACAAATATCCAATTAATTTTTAATCATTTAATTCATTTCAATGCATAGTTTAATATGAATAATCATGGAAATTAGTCATACCGACTTAGAACGAGTAATGAGTTTGCTAAAAATCAAATCATGATCAAAAGCACAGCTTACGATTTAATTCACTTTGTGTAATTTTTAATTTCGCCACCTGTCGAATATACTTCCTACCAGCTAACAAACCTTCGTCGGCTCATGTGCAACAACTTTGCTAAAGATCATAGCCTGATCAAATGCGCAGTTTACGATTTAATTCATTTTTAGTAATTTTCAGTTGCGCCACCTGTCGGAAATTGTTCATACCAATTAAAAAAACTTCGTCGGCTCATGTGCAACAACTTTGCTAAAGAACATAGCATGATTAAGTGCAAAATTTACGATTTAATTAATTTTGAGTGATTTTCAGTGGCGCCACCTGTCGGAAATTAGTGATACCAATTAGAAACCTTCGTCGTCTCATGCGCAACAACTTTAGCTAAAGATTATTGCATGAGCATAACATGGTAAAATGCATAGTTTACCATTATATAAAGGACATACAGACAGAAAAATATTAATTTGTTTAAAAGTTATAACATTACCAATTTTTTCCCCTTTTATCCACTAATTTCTAAAAAGTAACATATGCATATTTGGTACTTGGTACCAATTGAATTCGGTACTTTTAATAAAAACGCAGTTAACGTATTGTTCCTATTCATATTACTTCATGAGGTGTTAAGTTATCATTTATCCCTTTTTTACCCATTTGGGCCCCCGAAATCAAAAGGATGTTTTCCCCCTTTTTACCCTCTAAGAGACAAAGGTTCCAAAAGTCCCTTCTTACTCGACCTATACATCAAAAAAGGTACTTACTGTCCAAATTTTATCAAAATCGGTAGAGCCATTTTCGTTATAGCCTTTCTATATATATATATAGATATATTCTATATATATATAGATATATACATACAATTATTGCTCGTTTAAGAATATAAATAAATAAAGATATTGTACTCCACAGTATGGAGTCCATACATTTTTTTCTGTCACATGTGAAATTAAAGTGGATCTTTTTTATGGAATTTTTCAAAACGACCATACGGCAAATCGATATATGGAAGTGCACTTAATAATAAACAACCCTAGACTCAATATTCTGGTAGTATACTTAATAGAAATTGAGTGCCCCTGTGGATAGTTGCCCGAGACTTCTTGCGAGGGGGTTATAAGTATGTCGGATTTACTCTAGAGACTCTGATTTATACACAACATCTCTGTTCGGAAAAATTGTATTATAAATTAATTTTGTATTGCAAAAAGACCTACAGCTAAATTTCTCTTAGGCTATCGAACATTGTAATGTTTCAGATGAGCTGAAATTTAATGTCATTCTAACAGCTGTGATAAATATATTATCTATTAGTCAAACTAGTATTATGTCTCTTGATTTTGTCTTTCTGGTTGGCCTTAGATAACTCAAGGAGATGGTTCAGGTCCGGCATAAACCTGGGAAATGTAGAGTAGACAAGATATAAAAACTAGGGACTACGTTTTTAATTCCAGATAAACTAGATTCTTTTGACATTCCTCTAGCGACTTACAAAGCGCTCCTACTAAGAGGAAAGGTTGAACTCTGTATTTATTTCAGGTAGTCATTGTAGGGCAATGTCTGATTTGAAGGACGCAGTTATGCTAAAGAATAATCTGATAGTCTTTTGCAGAAGCTTAAATAACGAGATGTCAACTGTCCCACATACAGTAAGGGATTATTGCTCTTATTTATTTGAAGACCTGGGCATTTAGCTCACCTAGATATTGGTCTACTTAGAAGTTGGATGGTTCTGCAAGGGTAGACAGTGATGTACTTTTTGTTAGCTTTAGTGGTAACACAATGTTTAAAATTCTCCCACATTAAGCTTTTGATTTATTAAGGAAAAAATGCATGAATACGAAGGGTACTATTTATATATCGGGAACTGACAATAGTAATGGCAACACCATAATACAATTTGAATTTTTTTCAAGAGATATATCGCAAGTATAATGAATTTAATAGTGGTGATGATTCACGAATTCCGTGATTATTTGCGAATTCCGTGAAGGTAGCCCAAAATCGGTTGTGACCCAAAAAATCGACGCAGTGGTTGAACTGATAATGTAAGATTGTCGTGAGACACATTGAGATATAGATGCATTTCAATACATTCGATTTATTAAGCATGATCACCCTGAGTTGGTTACCCCATATTTTATATATATCAAACAAAATAGCTCGTGTCAAGTGATATAAGGAAATTATCAAAAAGTTCGACCTTGGTACTTTAAAAGAACTGAGTTAAACATGTGACAAATCATGACCTTATGCTTATGTACCGGAAAATGATTCCAAGATGAGCTAAATTCAACAAAAATTGTTTGTGGAAGAGCACAACGATGCAAATAGTAGCCTGTTTCTTCGGTCGATAATGTCATGTGATCACTGTTCCGCTTAAGCAACATAGAACTATTAACTCCGAGAGGCACACGATCATTTGAATAAATAGTAAAACTAACTCCCGATGATGAATCATTCTCCAACGTAATAATGCGAGGTCTCACACATCTCTTCAATCAAGTGAATTTTTAAACAGTCAAAACATTGAACTGATCACTTATTTCCCATAAAATCCTGACCTAACACTCAATGACTCCTTCTTGTTTTCAAACATCAAATGTTAACTAAGTGGTTAAGGATTAACGAGCGCCAAAAAAGCGCAACTGCTTCTTCGGAGGTTCAAAAGCCATATTCTGGAGGTGTCCCAAGAGGAATGGGAAAACTACCTATGACAAATATTTTGAACGAATGTTAAAGTGTGTTGGCTATCAAGGGGAAAATTTCGGAAAACTGTGAAGGCATCTTCATTTAAAAATGTTTGTTACTATTTGCGAAACATTAATAGTATCCCTCGTGTTTAAATTTTAATAATAAATATGTTAGCGATAAAGTAAATGACTACTAATTGTTATGCATCTTCTTCTTCTTCTGTTAACCTTGACTCCCAGTGAAGCATATCGCCTCAATCATCCTTTTATATCGAACTCTATTGCGAGATGTTTAGCATACGTCATTCCAAGAATAGCTTGCTCCTTGCAAATCGGCATCAATAACCCTTCTCCACGTCTTAGCAGGTGCACCAACACGACGGCCTCTTCCCTGTATATTCCAACAAAGTGCCTGTCGGACAACGTTAGAATTTGACCTTCGAATCGCCAATTCCGTTGACATACCTCTATAGAAGCATTGATTTGATTTGTCACTCAAAGTAAATCTTCATTTCTTATGCGGTTCGGCCACCATATATTAAGGATTTGCCGAAAGCATTTGTTAGCAAAGCTTTGCAGGCGCTTATCGATAGCATTTGTGCGTTTTCAAGTTTCGCAGCCATAATACAGGATGGACTTGACATTCGAATTGTATATTCGTAACTTGGTTGTTGTACCGATATTTACCGAGATTTCCAAATAGCTCGGAAAATGCTAAATGCAGATTTAGCCTTGTTAATACGATATTCAATCCTCGTCGGCGCCACCTTTTGAAGATACCAAACCTCCAAGATAATTAAAGTTACCTACACATCCAATAACCTCGTTTTTCACATTGATGTGTGTTGACGGATTTGCGCCATAGCCTCCAGGCACAATCTTTGTCTTAGAAATATTGATTTCCAGTCCAGCTGCCTGAGTTTCAACAGTGATAGCGTTAGGATTTACTTGAAGGTGACCTGAGCTTTGGTTAAGAAGACATACGTCGTCGAGTTGTTGAAAGGGTTTCCTTTGGATACCGCGTCTACAATTCAGTGCTGTGCGCATTGTATTGTCGATGATAAGAATAAAAACTATAGGTGGCAAGATACATCCTTGCCTTACTCCAGTAGTGACTTCGAATGGATTTGACAATTTACCCTTGTTTAGGATTCGACATTTGAAATCCACATACATTCCCGAATTATATATAGTTCCCACACAACATTCCAATTGGAACAAACGTACTTTTCTCAGACATCCGATTAGGGTTGCCAGTCAGGCTGGATTCGACTGGATTGTCCAGCTTTTTTAGCGCTTGTCCAGTGTCAAGCTAAAATTAAATTTGTCCAGCTAAAATCGGAGAATTGAGTTTTTTTATATTTTTAAAGAAAAACTATCTTTATGATAATGAACCCAAAAGTGTATTTTTTCTCTTTTTTACTTAAGTGATTTATGCGTTGATTAATTGAGTGCTTCTATCAATTTTCTCCATTGTATTTACTTTACTTAAATGGCCTATATTTACAACCTGTTAAAGTCAAAGGTCGAGCATATTTTAAAATTCCAATTTCGTAGGTCATGCTTTGAAAGATTTTCCTCTTTTGACGTATCGGGTTGTCAAAAGCTGCTTTGTAGTAAACTAGAGATGATATGTATCAATTTGTTTCTCTTGTGTTTTCCCTAGAATTTGACGTAGCGTGAAGATCTGTGGTAGATTTACCCGGTCTAAAGCCACATTATTAGGTTCCAATTATTTCGTTAATTTTGGGCTTTTGCCTTTCACACAATAGGGTCGATATTATCTTATATGCAATTGAAGTAAGACATACCTCTATAATTGACAATAGTTTTATCTAATTTGTTTGTGGACTGGACAAAGAACACTGAGACTCCAATCGTCCGGCATATGTTTTTCTAACCATAGGGTTTTTATAAGCTGGGACATACTCCTTATCAAGTCATCACCTCCTGCCTTAAAAAGATCTGCGGCAAACCATCGGCACTAGCAGATTTGTTACTTTTCAGTCGAATTATTGCAATTCTAACCATTTTGGTTAGGATGGCGGACATTTAATGTCGATTTGTTTGGGCATGTTATCTTGTCCACTTTCAGTTGATTAACAATTTGCAAAATTTATTAAAGCAAGTTTTTTTTATTAATGTCCAGCTAATTTTTGGGTTGTCAAGTTTTTTTTACCTTATGTCCAGCTTTTTCCGGGTTTGTGTCTGGCAACCCTACATCCGATGCATCCGATTCTATTCTTAGACTCATTGAAAGGGACCTACGTTTGAACTCCGGCTCCGAACGGCAAATGCATTAGTTAGAGAAGTTTTACCTAGCCTAATAGGTACTCAATAACCAGTGGCTAGCTGATTTATGAAGTGAACCGCTTTTTTTTGAAAACTTATTTTTTAAAGTGGGTCTGGCCGGGAATCGAACCCGGGACCTCTGGTATGATAGGCGGATGACTTACCTGCTTTACCACGGCGGTTCACATTCCCGAATTAAGTTCATAATTTTCGTTGGCATGTTACGATTTACTAAAATTCTCCATAGATAGAAGCTATCTATTGACACTGCCGAAAAGGGTTCATAAAGTCGATAAACGCTAGTTATACTTATGTGGGTGCGAAATTCATTACATTGCTCTAGTTCTATTCTTACTGTCTTGATTAGATTAACACAAGAACGGTTCTTTCTGAACCCAAAATGATTTTCGCGGAGTGTAGAGGAAACTGTGTCGGATATTCTGTTCAAAATTACTCGACTTAGTATTTTGCTCGGAATTGGAAGAAGTGTTATACAAATTTTATGCACAATTGTGTATATCTCTGAAATTAATGAACCGATTCTATTTCTTGAGCATTGAAATCTTTTGAAATTATAATAAAATTAATCTTAGGACCTGAAATTGTTAAGAAAACCTCTAGAATTGTTAAACCTTAGTTATAAACTTCTGATACTTATGATTAAAAATGTATTATCTTTTAGTGGATGAAAACGCCCTATAAAACGCTCTATTAAAAATGTATTATGTAATTAACCCCTTGTCTTGCTTTACAGTTAGTTCCATAGAAAAACAAACGAAAACACGAGCCAAATGGCCATTACAAAACATCGAAATGAATGCAGCTAATACCACAACCAATACAGCTAATAATTCTGCCTCATCGACGCCTCTGCCACCGCCTTTAGGAGTTGTGGGAGGTGGCGGTGGTGGTGGTTCAAATATAAGTGGCGACAAAGAAGATACATCGTCATTAACCTCAAAATACTCTAGTCTAATGGGCGATAGCATAGAGGGCAGCAGCACCGGAGGTGGTAATAATACAACATCTAATACTACGGGAAATCTTAACAATCGTTATCGCACCGAAAAGAAAATCACTGCCAAGGTAAGTGAAACGTAATAATTTTGTTTTCTCAATTAATGATTATTGTAATGAACCTAATAATGATGCACTTTATTAAAATAATTCCAATTTAATTCAGTCAATTTCACTTTGATTTCAAGACAAATTTCAATTAAAAAATATACACACAATTTTAGCTTGTTTGTGTCTAATTTAATATTTTTATTTTGTTTTAAGATAATATATTTTTATTAATTAATTGATTTATTTTTAATATATTTTATAATGCACCCTACACTATCCACCATGCACATCCTAAATACACATATTTAATATTTAAACAATTACAAAAAAAAAAATATATTTTATAAATAAATGTTTATAACCAAAAAAAATTGGCATGTTAATCGAACCATATAAAACGCCATTTTGCATTTAAAATTGAAACGAAATTGAAATACGAAACACAGTCTTTTGACGAGGCAGATGATATTGGCATTGAAAAAGATCAAAATCAAAAAAATTGTTATAATAATCATGATAATGAAGCTGCTACTCCTCAAATGGATTGTGAATTGAATTCCCTTAATAGTGATAATTCAACGTTTACACCTACCACATCCCCGACAACTGATGATAATGATGATGGTAATTTTAAGCTTGATCAGAAACAGTCAATTGATACTACAACACCATTATCACCCCCAACTCCTACGATTACAACTACTTCAACTACATTTGAAACGTTTACACTGTCATCAAAGGTAACCGGCTACACTTCAGACATAAGTTGTGTTTATACTGTTCTCTAGAAGTCAAATGTTTTATAATTTATACGCATTAGGCCAGGGGTTAAATTACTGCTTTCGATATCGAACGAAATTTTAAATAAGGGAAGTCTGGGTTAATATAGTATGAAATTTTATAAAATATTAAAATTAGCTAATCTCAAAAAGCTTTGGTATTTAAAATAATGTTTTGTTTATTTTCATGGCTTTTGACCCCTCTTTACAGCACTTAAGTTGCCAAAAATGCAACAACAATATATATAGGTTCATAACTAATTTGGACTTTGGCTTTTGTGAGAAGGTCCCTCCGAGTACTCAAAAATCCCTGCTACTGCCACATTATTCTTCTTCTTCTGTTATTCTTGACTCCCAGTGGAGCATATGACCACATTATATTTGTATGTAATAACCGTTACACCAATCTCCTTTAGGGATACTAGAAAATCGTTCAGAGTAACGGAGATAAAATAAACAAACACTTCAAAATTGCATTATTTTGTAATAAGTAAAAAATCGGAACATGTCGCCATAGTGAAATGGTCCAAAATTCGACATCTTCCTTATTTTAGTCTGATAGCAGGTATTGTACTATATTTGTATATCATGAAGAATATCTCTTATAATTTTGGAGATAACTGACTTTGAAAATTACTGTTTTAGCTATCTTTTTCGATCTTTTTCCTGCATATAAACAAAGTATGTAGTTTGATTTATAAACTGTGTATCATAATGCGCGAAAAGGATAATTACGATACCAATAAAGGTAATGCTTTATATATAGAACTTAGTACAACGATCTCCACTCCACTGTGAAGCAAGAGGTTTAAAGCTTTATTGCACGGATTTCGTCCTTTTTTTACATGTCTTTGAGGCTAAAGCCTCTTTGGGGATTTTTAAAAATTTTTTGTGAATTGTCGGAAATCTGCTGCCATTTTTTTTTTATTTTTGTATTTTTTCCATCAAAAAAGCTATTCAACTACAAGATTTCGTTAAAATACATTAACAAACGAATTTATTATTGACGATAATTGAGCTTACCATTTAAAAGTTCTTGAATTATTCCCCTAAATCTTTTTCCAACCCACTGTGCGGCGGTAAGTCTACAGGAATAACACGCCGTCGATGTGAAAGAAATAAAATTGTCTGTAGTACAAAATATGTTAAATAATGTGTCTAAATAAGTACAAATGGACCAACTCCACTGTTCTAAAAATAGAAGTGTCGTGCAATTTCCAAAGAGGACCCCCAATTCGTATATACACTATATACAATTAAATATGCAGCATTTGCCTAAGTGTTATACACAGATGGAGTATTGTAGGAAAAAAGTTTTTATTTGTAAGCTTACGCAAAAAATAGTATTTCAAAGTGAATGTAATAAATTTTACTCCAGTGTTAATGCACTATAAAAAACAATAATAAAGTACCTAAATTGAAATATTTTTCGATATTGAAAGTTATAATTTGTTCCCCACAAATATGCCAGCTTTTATCTGCGATTCCTTAATGTAATGAAATCCCATTTTTATATTAATTATATACTTCAATAGTTGATTATATTATATTAAGGAGACGTTGTCTAATGCTCGTAAATACCTTAATTTAACTTAATTAATGTTCTTTAACTAATATTTTGATTTAAATTGTACTTTCTAGTACAAAAGAAATAACCAGCCTCAATCATCAGCTTTATTACAAAAACAAAAAACTTGATTAACCCAAATAACTTAAAATGTACTTATGTATTTGAACTTATTTGTATGTATATCGAGCACATTTTCACCTGCTATTATACACTATTTGCTCTTTAATCATACTCGCACATTGAAATATTAATCAACATTTAAATCATTTACCCGTCTCGTCGCGACTAACACAAACACAAATTAATCATTTCGTTTTAATTTTGTAAACAAATTAATATTTAATCATGTCTAAATCGTTTGTAGATTTCATTGATGGACTCATTTTTTACTGACTTGCTTATATGTATATTCTAATTATACAGTACGACAGTGGTTGGTACATGTTAACAGAATATGAAAATAGGCTTAAAATAAAGAAATAGGCGTCTCGGCGTTTTGCTGTAGCACGTCAGAATTTTAAGAAAATCGATTTTAAAGATTCGAAGGACCGCACAGTGAGATTTCTTCATACATCTAACTGCAAAAAATAGAAGGAGTTATCCTACAACGATGAAATTTGGCACACTTATTTAGTTTTATATAGATAAGAAAAATTCAAAAAAACTTTGAAATCCGACGACTCCTTGAGGTACCTCCCTTGGACCCCCATTTTGTTACTTAATTTTCTTCTCAATGTATAACCCGCAATTTTCAACAGAATTTCATGAAAATCGGCATAACTCTATTATTTGACCAAGAAAAGAGCTCCACTAGTTTTGGTTGGTTTTGGACTCCTTAAGGTACCGCCCTTGGACCCCCATTTTTTCACTTATTTTTCTTCTCAATGTATAAACCCCAATTTTCAATAGAATTTGATAAAATTTGGCATACTTCTATTTTTTGATCCAGAAAAAAGCCTTACTAATTTTGGTTGAAATCCGACGACTCTTTGAGGTACCTCCCTTGGACCCCCATTTTTTCACTTATTTTTCTTCTCAATGTATAAACCCCAATTCTATTTTTTGATCCAGAAAAAAGCCCTACTAATTTTGGTTGAAATCCGACGACTCTTTGAGGTACCTCCCTTGGACCCCAATTTTTTCACTTATTTTTCTTCTCAATGTATAAACCCCAATTTTTGTTGAAAATCCGACGACTCCTTGAGGTACCTCCCTTGGACCCCCATTTTTTCACTTATTTTTCTTCTCAATGTATAAACTCCAATTTTCAATAGAATTTGATCAAATTTGGCACACTTCTATTTTTTGATCCAGAAAAGAGCCCTACTAATTTTGGTTGAAATCCGACGACTCCTTGAGGTACCTCCCTTGGACCCCCATTTTTTCACATTATAATGTATAACCCACAATTTGATAAAATTCGGCACACTTTTATTATTTAATTGTTGTTATAAAAGAGCTAATGTTAGGATTAATAACTGCAATTTGATTAAAAACTTAAGCCTGAAGGTATGCAATGGTTTTTTATTATAAGCAATATTCCTGACTTTTTTTACTGAATTTTAATTTTTTCAAAAGTTTGACAAAAGTTGCTAAATTGTTTTAGCTAATTCGAAAGAAAAGCCTTTTGTCTTTCATTTCATTATACTAAGAGCACGGAGGTAAACCGAGCCAACTGACTTTTTCTCCAACGAAAACTGCCAATGCTAAATTTTATAGGACAATCTTGATGCGCTCATATCTCCCAAACTATGTGTGCAGTAAACTTTTTTTTTCTTTAAAACAAACACAAGATCTCAGACTTCAATAAAATTCACACCTACATTTTGCCACTTGAAATATCTTCGATACATAAGCCTTTAAATTTCAATAATTTTACCATAAATTTTTGTTTCACAACATTTAGCTGACTTCAACCGATTTTTTCTATATATGTATATGTATATATATCTTAGGAAAAAAATATAGATTTTTCATTGCCAGATTCTTCTCTATCAAATGGCATTATTATATTTTTGAAAAGTGATAGTCAAAAAATGCCTTTTTTGCAGCAGAAATACCATAGTGGACCGTGGAGGTTCACTTGTAACGTAATACTATTATAAAAAGTTCTATGAAAATAGAATGGGTGAAGCGATTTTAATGCTTGAGCCAGTTTTGGAAAGTTAATTAAATTTGGATTTGTTTTTAAAATTACAATTTTCAATTTCTTTGAGTTCGAATAACTTTACTTAAGAAAACGATATCGTTTATCTGTATTAACTTCATACACGTTTATGTTACCATAATAAAGTTTTCAAGCTCGTGTATACCATTAGCTAAAAGGGGAGTGGCAAGCAATCCTTGACATTTTTTATTATTAATAGCCTAAACACATACTAAGTTACAATTAGTATGGACAATAGATATCCTTCTGCTGACCCAATAAACTTTCAATCAAAAAATTGTTACAGTTAGATAGAATCTGGAAATAATGGACTCTTAGCACATTGTATGCGGGACACGTACTTCTACTTTTGCTAACGATTAATGTTTTGGCGCAACACACGTATTAGTAGGGTTTATTGTAACAACGTGGTTTCTTTGTGGGTACAAAAATAACGATATAAACTATGTAGGTCTGTCTTACCCATTTATATTTTTCTAGATATCACCAGGGCACCAATCAGGTCTAAGTGATTTTGAGACTCAACTTAATTATACATGACCAGATTGTGAAATATTTTAATTAGGTTAGGTTAATGTGGTTGCCAGGTAATTAGAATTACTTAGATTATGAAGTCCATTGTGATAACTCGGAAGCTAGCAAAACCCATATTTTAGATTTTTAAAAAGTTTTACGTCACACTATGGTATTTCTCGAATATAGCTTAACAGTTTTAATCCTGATGTCGATTTAATTAAGATACAAAACAATGGTTTTAGTCTGCAGAAGAAAATAACTTAATTTCATATTTAGTTTAGGAGATGTCAGAAAATCGAAAAAAGCTCTACAAAATTCAGGGTTTTCATTTTTCGTTGGACAAAAACTAAATTGGCTCGGTTTTGCTCAGTGCTCCCACCATGAACAGGTGAAAGGCGAAAGTCTCTTTTTTAGATTAAGCAAAAAAAAAATTATCGAAATTTACCGATCGTAGAACAAAGTTCCAAATGTTATGAACTAAGTCACGTTAATTGTTACGCATAATTTGTGCAAAAAGTGTTGCAGTTGTTTAGGCTTAACTTTTTAATCAAATTTAAGTGTAAGTCTGAGACAGGTACGTCTAGGAGTCGACGGATTTCAACCAAAATTAGTAGAGCTATTCTTTGGATCAACTAATAGACGTGTGTAGAATTTCTTTAAATTCTGTTGAGAATTTCAGCTTGTATATTGAGAAGAAACATAAGTGAAAAATGGGGTTCCAAACCAGGTATCGCAAGGAGTGAACGGATTTTAACCAAAATTATTAGAGCACTTTTTTAATTAGTTAAAAGTCGTGTGTCGAATTTCCTCAAATTCTGTTGAGAATTGCGACTTGTATGTTGAAATGAAAAAATGGGAGTCCAATGTACCCCAAAGGAGTCGACAAATTTCAACCAGGAGTAGACGAATTGCGACATAATAGGTAAACAAATGGATGTCCAAGGCAGGTACCCTAAGAAGTCGACGGATTTTTTTAATTTTTCTTATCTATAATGCAGACATAATTTGGATACATAAGAGCTGAGCCAACTCATTTAGATATACTATGGCTATCAGATGAGAATAAAGGGGTTGGTGAGGATATACAAAAACCATTTTCAAAGATTTACGCAATATGTATTTTGAGATATTTGCGTAATACTGTTTTCGGGATGGTTGTAGTACATAAGTACCTCCAAGTCGCACACTTGCAAAGCGATTTTAAAATTTAAAACAGTTTTGGAAAGTCAAGGGATCAAGCTTTCTATATTGAAAAAAACATTATGAAACATTACTTTTTGATATCGGTTTACATTTACAAAAATTATTTAACTTTTTCCAAAGTAAATTTTTCGATTGCAAACAAAATACTTTTTATAACGAATTTCGGCTCTGCGAAATATGGCCCAAAAAAATATACTGAGTACAACAACGCGAAATTGTTCTGCATTTTTTGGGGCTTTTTTGCATTTTTTCCTTGGGTTAATTTTTCAAAAATAAAATTGAGTGCCTTTTCTGGAAACTATGCGGTCAAAACTGAACAGTTCAAAATTTTGTGTTAGATGCTGAATCCCAACAGCATCACTATTATACTTAAACGAAAGCACAACTTTTGAAGTTATTCTAGCACCACTTCACACTATTTAACAATACATATATTAAAAAAATGGTCATTATTTTTACATGTACGAGTTTTTCAGTGACTTTTGGTGATGTGGACCGATTGACATATTTTTAAAACATTTTATCAAACTAATGAAACTAATGGCTGAAACGCAAAATGTCAATCTGTTAATTCGCGTCCAATATAATCTACCCGAAATAAATGTCTCAACTAAAATTCGAGTTTAATATTCCGATCTTAACATAGATAAGAAGTTAGAATGGACAGATAGCGTGGCATAAATCCTTAAATCAACTCAGATACCCATATTTAGATTCGTTACATACGTAAGCCCAAACTTATAATAACCGTTCAAACTAAGTATGTGATGTAGGGTATATATACTAATTTATTTATTTACAAAATTGATTAGATAGTTATTAACACAACTTATTCATAGAGTAAATAATATTTGTAAACATACTCGCACTCGTAGTTCAAATATCTACTAACAATTTGCCAATGTTTCAATAATTTCCAATAAATGCTTTATTTATTTTGTTATTTTTTATGTTTATTTTCACACCACATCTTTTGTTTAAATTGAAAATAAACAAGGAAAGACCTCATAAACAAATACATATTATTATTTTTTTTATTCAAAACCTAACAACTAAAAACTTTTTACAAAAAAACTACAAAAATGCGTCATTTAATGTTTTTTATCTGAATGTTTGCACCAACATTTTGTTTCTTTGCGTTCTTTTTTTCCATTTCTTTTAATCAACTAAAAATGTACAATAACAATAAAAAAATACAAAAAAATAAAAACTAAATCACAGCCGCCCACTGAAACCACACCGGGTTCAGATATAGAACAAACAAATAATAAATTAAATAATACCAATACTACAATTCCTCAGACTCAATCCTATACGAATGCCATACAGTCGTTAATCAATAATACGAATGTACGAGTGAAAATTGCCGATTTGGGTAACGCTTGTTACGAGGTGAGTTTGTCTATTTTATAATACCCAAAATGTCTGTAATTCTCAAATTGTTTTCTATTACCCTTTGCAGTACCATCATTTCACGGAAGACATACAGACGCGTCAGTATCGTTCGATTGAGGTTCTATTGGGAGCTCCTTATAACTATACAGCCGATATTTGGAGTACGGCTTGTTTGGCATTTGAACTGGCAACAGGAGATTATCTGTTCGATCCTCATGCTGGTGAAACCTATTCAAGGGATGAAGATCACTTGGCTCATATAATTGAACTGTTGGGTACGATACCCCCGTCAGTGATACTGAGAGGAAAGCACGGTCTTAAATATTTTACAAGTTATGGTAAGTTTTTAATTTTACTGCAATTTTTACAAAGTTTGATATTGACATTGGTGGCTAATATAATGCTAAGCCCCAAACGAAAAATTACCGCCTAATATCAACTCTCTAAAAAACACTGTTTTACAAACAATAAAATCGTGACCAAATAAATCTGGGGCCAAATTACGCCATTCGATATCGATCGAAATCTTAGATATTTTAAAAACATTTGTATAGCATACTTTAAGGAAAATCAAAATTATTTAAAAGATGCACGGTTTACTATATTTTTTTCAATTTATTTGCCAAAAGATGAACAATAGTAAAAGAGTTTTAATTGAAAAATATATATTTTTAAAAACGAATCAAAATAGATACAAAATTTCAATAAACTTTTTGCTTCGAAGTAATTTTGAACATCCCTAAAGTATACTTCACAATATTCGCTTAAATGTCTGAGTTTTCGATCGATATCGAATGCGGTAATTTGGCCCCTGATAACTAACCTTTATGTGAAATTGCTCGTTGAATCCAAATGTAAAGTCAAACGTAAAGCAGTTTTCGAGTTATCGCAAACTTTTTACTGGAACACGATGTCACTTTAAAAATATATGTATATATATTCGAAACTAGTCTATGGATTTTAGTTTTGTTTCATTAAAAGATATGAAATTACTGAAATTGTTCAGGAAGGGCTAACCCTTAAAGTTTTAGGAGGTAACTTTAAGGGTCAATTTGGTATTCCCTAAAAAATCACTACCACACAAATTTTCAATAAAATTGATCTAACCTTTATAAACTTGTTCGCTAAATCCAAATGTGAAGTCAAAATTAGAACACTTTTCGAGATATAGCAAATTTACTGTTTACCGCATTTAAAAAAAAACAAGTAAGCGGCTAAGCCCGACCATACGATACCCTTCACCACTAAGGTCAAAGATGCTCTTTTTCCCGTATAAAGACGAATATTTGTTAAATTGTGCCTTCATACAAACATTTTCTCAAAACTTATATATTTAAGCTGTTTCCGTCTCATTATATGAGAGCTAGGGTCAAATGTGGACCGACAAATTATTAAAGTTTTCACAAGAATTATGTATGCAAAAAATTAACTCAAAATTCTCATTATCTTCAGATTTATGAGCGTTTTAGTGATTTTTGCCTCATTGAGTGCGTTTTGACAGAAGAGTTTGTATGGGAGCTATGGTCAAATGTGGACCGATTTCAACGATATTTTGTATATTAATTTTGGTTTACATAAGCAGTATATGTTTTAAATATTGATTTTTGTGGCCAAAATATCAATTCC
The DNA here is from genome assembly GCA_933228675.1 of Stomorhina lunata. Classification (NCBI taxonomy): domain Eukaryota; kingdom Metazoa; phylum Arthropoda; class Insecta; order Diptera; family Rhiniidae; genus Stomorhina; species Stomorhina lunata. The sequence continues at coordinate 96,268,943 of OW121742.1, read as the reverse complement.
AGGAAGTGGGACCTATGGGTCCCACTATCAAAAAAATTATTTGTGCCAAATTTCATCAAATTATCTTTAGAATTGCAACCTGTACTTTGATTACAAGGTTTACATGGGGGTCTAGCCAGCCAGACGGACGGATGGACTGACATCGCTAAATCGACTTCGAAAGTGATTCTAAGCCTATTGGTATACTAAAAGGTGGGTCTACGGCACAAACTTATAATACCCTTTCCACCTATGGTTAAATTATGAATATTAATAAAATGTATTCAAAAATAACACTGAGCGACAAAAAATGCAACTTTTGCGTAGTACAAGAACGGCACTAACCAATTATGAATTACCTATTTACCGTTATTTAAACCCAATGCTTGATCTCATCTGGTCTGGTTTTTAAGATATTGAGCATATCATATTTTTGGTAGAAACTTGTAGTTTTTTGGGATATTTTGATGAATATTGTGAAGTGATGATGGAACGTCTTCAATATCTTTAAGGTTTTGGAATCGTAGGAAGTTGTAAATTCATTTAAATATAACAGCAATTTTATATCTACATATATTGATGGTATTGAGATCAAGCATCAAACACAGTTTCCAAAACAGCACCTCAATTTAATTTTTGGTTTGCGAAACGTAAATTAGACACTTGATTCTTCTTTTCTTTCCGTCATCCTTGACTCCCAGTGGAGTATAGGTTCTTAACCATGCTTTTATATAGAACTCTATTGCGAGATGTTATGCATACGTCAATCCATAAATAGTTTGCTGCTTGCAACTCCTCATCTATTGAACTTATCCACGTTCTGGCGGGTGCACCAACACGACGGCCGCTACCTTTTGGATTCCAGCAAAGCGCTTGTCGAGCAATGTTGGTATTTGGCCTTCTAACCGTGTGGCCTACCCAGCACCATTTCCTTTGACATACCTCTTCAGAAGTAGGGATTTGGTTTGTCGCGTTTAGTAGATCTTCATTTCTTATGCGATTCGGCCATCGTATATTAATCAAGCATTTTTTGCCAAGGTTTGTAGGCGCTTATCGATGGCATTTGTGAGTTTTCAAGTCGAGAATGCAGATTTTGCCTTATTAATACGATATTCAATACCCTCGTCGGCGCCACCTTTTGTAAATACCAAACTACCAAGATAATTAAAGGTACCTACACATCCAATAACCTCTTTGTCCACATTAATGTGTGTAGACGGACTTGCGCCATAACCTCCAGCTATAATCTTTGTTTTAGAAATATTGATTTCCAGCCCAGCTGCCCGCGATTTGATAGTGATAGCGTTAGTGTTATCTTGAAAGTGACCTGAGCTTTGGTTTAGAAGACATACGTCATCAGCGCATTCCCAGTCCTCAAGTTGTTTAAAGGGTGTCCATTAGATACCGTGTCTACCATTCAGAGCCGTGAGCATTATGTTGTCGATGACGAGGATAAAAAGTATAGGTGACAAGACACATCCTTGTTTTACTCCAGTACTAACTTCGAACGGATTAGACAATTTGCCGTTGTGTAAGACCCGACACTTAAAATCCACTTACATAGGTAGCTCCTATTGACACTGTCGAAGGCCTTCATAAAGTCGAAAAAAATGCTAGGTAAATGGGGGTGCGGAATTCATTACATTGCTCTAGTACTATTCTTACTGTGTTGATAAGATCAACACAAGATCGTTGCTCTCTGAACCCAAACTGATTTTCGCGGAGTGTTTCGAAAAATGCGTCAGACGTTCTATTCAAAATTACTCGACTTAGTATTTTGCTCGAAATTGGAAGAAGTGTTATACCCCTGTAGTTATTGCAGTCTTTAGATTCACCCTTTTTGGTATTTTGCCTTGTATACCTTAATTCCAGGAGGTTGGTAGAGCTTCTTTATCCCATATTTAATGCACAAATGGGTGCCAAAGTCTCGCCGATCCTTCAATATCACATTAAACCATCTCCGAGATATTGTCATTGCCCGGGCCTTGTTGAGCTTATGGCTTTTAATGGCATTCTTCACTTCTTGTATTGTTGGTGGGCTGTCTGAAATTCCATTGAATAAACTGTCAAGGTCTTGCACTTCCATCAGTGCTTCTAATCCAATAGGATTGTTTAATGTTGACTGGAAGTGTTTCATCCATCGTATTAATTGTACCGCCACTACTAAGAATGGGACTGTTGTAGGTAGGATTGCCACACAACGCCCTTGATATATTGTATAAGGTCCTCATGTCGCCTTTGCTTGCAGCTGACTCAACTTGGCTCGCTAGTTCATCTATCCACATTATCTTGTTCCTTCTTGCAGACCTTTTTTTCTGTTGGATAGGTCACGGTATTTTGTACTAAGCACCTTACAATCCACGTTTGGATATGTGTTTTTTAAGGTTTTACATTGTTCAACCAGGTCCCATGTTGCTTGGGTGAGCCAAACTTTCCTTTTATGGTCTTTGAAACCTAACGTTTGTGGACCATTGTACGTTTGAGTGACACACCTTACAATTTCGTTAATATTAGCGTCGTTGTTGTTAACAACATCTGGAAGCCGATTCCTTATGGAAGTAACTTGGTTAGATGGTATACAAAAATACTTTTTTTTGACTTCTGATGTGGAATTTCGTCAAAAGTCGGCAAAATCGCCAAAAAGAAAAATTAGATTTAGCATATAAAAAAAGTTTAAAAATTTAATAAAACAATTTCAAATTTTGTAAAGTAATATATCATTTTTTAACCAATTACAGGCAGTTTACGGTATATCACTAAATTAAAACCCTGGAGTCTAATAAATGTTTTAATTGAAAAATACGACTGGGATCCAGTGGAAGCCAAAAAATTCTCAGATTTCTTATTACCTATGTTGGAGTATAATCCAGTTATCAGAGCATCAGCTGCAGAATGTCTAACTCATCCGTGGCTGGAGGAAAAAGAAGAATTTGTTTAAACACAGGATAAATAAGAAACAAAAACATTAATATAAAAACAAAAACAACAACAACATAATTTGATAGCTTTGATGAAATTAGTTTTAAACAAAAAAAAAACTTAAAATTAATTATTATTACGACTTAAAATAAAACAAAAAATATTAAAATTTATCATAAACATACAGACAGACATAATTATTTAAATATACATACATACTTACATATATACATAAATACATACATACATATGTAAATCGTAGCAAAGAAAAAAAATACATATTAATTTATTAAACACAGGGTGGCGCACCAAATGTGCTGCTAAAATTAAATTCAAATAACTTTTTTTATAATTTTATATTTCGATTTCTTTTTAAAGATATTAGACTGTAAATGACTTCATGATCAACCACACCTATGCTATACCTTATCAGAACATTATTAATTTTGGAATGAGGGGTGTATATCGGGATTGCCTTAAATATTATTGTTTCAATTAATGACTCGATTGTGTATTGCAACTCAATTTTAATTGTGTTGTAAATAATCCAAATTACATTACATAGGTAACTGATAACCGATAACAGAACCTCAGTTTTCTAGCCTCAATTATTAATCATATTGAAGATGGCAACTAGAGTAAATTCAAGTTGCCAGTTATAGGTTATTTCACTAATCTGGAATTTGTAGTTGTTTTAAATTAAAATAACGGAAAAAAATATATTCCCATAGTTCCATGACAAGCACATGAGTGCCATCTATACATCCGAAAATGCCTGGAAACTTTATTTTCAAATAAAGTTTTTATTCTGTATTTTGAAAATTTTGAGACAATCCAAAGTTTTTGCTCAGTTGACAATGTTGAAAACATTTCGATGGGACTTCTGTATATTCATAAACGAATTGTAAAATTATCAAAGTCTTGTAGTAGGAATTTTGCATGAAAAATTGTTATTATAAGCTTGTGACAGCTATATTTTTCGTTTATGAATTAGGTGGTATATATTTATATTTTTTTCACACTTTTCATTAAAATCGCTGTTGTTTACAATTTTTCTTCTTCTACTTCTTAGTTGACAGTCACAATTATCGATAACCTTTAACAACTGACATGTGTTGCCAGATACAATACACATTTTTTATGGTTGTGTTGCCAGTAGACGAAGCAACTAAAATTCGGTTGCAATACACAATCGAATCTTTTAAGTGAACTAACAATCACGCGGATACTGACTATACTGGCACAATTTAATATGTTATGCTTTGTAGATGCGATAACCAACTAAGCCACAGCGGCCACTGCTGAATTCTTTTTCAACAGATTGTATCTCATCTAATATCTACCACATCTACGTATTCCAGTAAAAAGGGCTTTTTAGTTCGGCCCTGGCAATGTTTGCCACATTTTCTTGGTCTGCCTCGTAGACAATGAGTTCTTCTCTAGATCTTCTACAAAGTTCTGCACTTAAAATCTAGTTATGATGTCAAATTATGCACATAATGTATCTCAGCAACTTTTGAAGAATGCTTGAAATTTTTCGTTAAGCTTTCATAGAAAAGTACAGACTTACATTTGTATCGAATATTCCCTTATGCCTTCATAGTCGGGTCACAATTTAAAAACCGGTTCATCACATAAATGCTATATGCATCCGTCCCCGCTGAGAATTGAATTTATGGTCGTTCGAAGTACCTCATCGATTACCAACAAAATAAAGGTGGGGAGACGATATATCCATATCGGATGCAACACTACAGTAAAATACGCAGAGCCTGTATTAATAAGACCAACCAATTCGTGTAAGAGCCCTTTCTGCTTCACACGATCGAAACCTTTTCGAAATTAATAAATACCATATGTAGAGCTAATAATGATACGTGAGGATGCAATGTGGTCTACACAAGACCACATTTTTTAGTTGGCTAGCACGTCGACTTCTAAGCAAAACATATCCTATTCAGCCAATGTTCAAGCCTCGGTCACATCACCGCCGTGGTATATCAGGTTCGTCATCCGCCTAGCATACCAGAGGTCCCAAGTTCAATCCCCGGTCAGACCCACTTGAAAAAAATAAATTAAAAGAAAAGCTGCGGTTCACCTCATAACTCAGCTAGCCACTGGTTATTGAGTATTAGACTATGAAAAACTTCTCTAATTAATGTATTTGCCGTTTGAAGCCGGAATTAAAACGTAGGTCCCTTTCAATGAGTCTAAAAATAGATTCGGATGCAGCTCATTATCTAAGAGAAGTACCCCTTGTTCCAATTGGAATGTTGTCGGGGAATTATATATAAATATATAAAATAATTAATTACCACATCATCCTCCATCCTCGGTAAGCCTACAGAAATAAATGTTGTATATGCTGAACTAAACTCTGTTGAAACCCACATGTCTATTGGAAAATTTGAGGTATAAACTCGTTTAACATCGGTGTATCTTCTGTTATCATTGAGCATAGAGCCTCTTCCATCCTTTTATATCGAACTCTATTGCGAGGTGTAAGGCATACTACGTCATTTCATGAATACTTTGCTGCTTGCAACTCCGCATCATCGTTCTAGCAGATGCACCAAGACGTTGGCCATTTTCCTGTGGATTCCAACGGAGCGCTTGTAGAGCAATGTTGGTATTTGGCCTTCGAAGTGTGTGGTCTGTTCACCGCCATTTCTGTTGACATACCTTTGTTAAAGCAGGGATTTGTCGTTTGTCGCGTTTAGTATATCTTTATTTCTTGTGCGATTCGGCCAGCATATATTAAGGATTTGCCGCAAGCATTTGTTTGCAAAGGTTTGTAGGCGCTTATCGATGGCATTTCTGCGTTTTGAAGTTTCGTGACCGTAATACAAGAAGGACTTGACATTCGAGTTGTATATTCGTAACTTAGTTGTTGTTGAAATTTGTCGAGATTTCCAAATAGCTCGGAGAATGACGAATTCAGATTTTGCCTTATTAATAGCAATTCAATATCCTCGTCTGCGCATTACCTTTTGTAGAGACCAAACTTCCAAGATAATTCAAGGTACCTAAGTAATCCAGCCATAGCCTCCAGGCATAATCGTTGTCTTCGAAATTTTACCCAAGATTCAACAGTGTTAGCGTTAGTATTTTCTTAAAGAGCTAAGCTTTGACTTGGAAGACAAACGTCATCAGCATATTCCAAGTCTTCGAGTTGTTTAAAGGGTGTCCATTAGATACCGTGTCTACCATTCAGAGCCGTGAGCATTATGTTGTCGATGACGAGGATAAAAAGTATAGGTGACAAGACAAATTCTTGTCTTACTCCAGTACTAACTTCAAACGGATAAACAATTTACCTTTGTATAAGACCCGACACTTAAAATCCACTTACATTGCCCGAATTAAGTTTAGAATTTTCGATGGCAAGCTTCGATTTTCTAAAATTCTCCATAGGTAGCTCCTATTGACATTGTCGAAGGCCTTCATAAAGTCGAAAAACGATAGGTAAATGTGGGCGCGGAACTCATTACACTGCTCTATTACTATTCTTACTATGTTGATTCGTTCAACACAAGAACGATTCTCTCTGAACCCAAACTGATTTTCGCGGAGTGTAGCGGAAAGTGCATCGGATATTCTGTTCAAAATTACTCGACTTAATATTTTGCTCGGTATTGGAAGACAAAATATCATCTCTTTTTTGGTATTGTTGGTGGATTGTTTGAAATTACATTGAAAATACTGTCATAGCTGGTTTTATTATGTACTTCCGTTAGTGGTTCTAATCAAATAGGATTGTTTAATGTTGACTTGAAGTGTTCCATCTAGCGTATTAATTGTTCATCCGGGGCTCTCAACTGTTGGTGTAGGTAGGTTTGCCACACAGCGCCCTTGATATATAAGGTCTTCATGTCGCCTTAACTTGTAGCTGATTCAGTTTGGCACGCTTGTTCATCTATCCACATTCTCTTGTCTATCCTTGCAGACTTTTTTATTTTATTGCAGAGATCGCGATATGTTGTACGGAGGACTTTAGCATCTACATTTTAATAAGTTTAAGTCTATATAAATTATCAGTTATATTGACCGTCTACTATTTAGAACATTCGCCGATAATATTTGCCAGAATTGACAATTTAGTCTTAAATCCTAACATCGCAACCTCGTACATCGGTCTTCGTTTGACACTTCTAGATTTGGCAAACATGTTTACTCCCTTCTTTATGTTCCACCCTGTAAACAAAATACAGACATACAAAATTGCATAAATATAATTTCATGTTCTTAAGTGTAAAAAAGCTTTAAAGCTTTGATTAAGTTATTAAAAATTCGTTGAAAAAATGAAATAAAAATTGAAAAAGTAACTTGGAATTTAGTTCTTGAAAAATGTGGATTTCTATTCAAAGTTATTTAGGGTACTCACATGGCTTCTTATCTCCTCAAATTGTCATAAGTTGTAAATTAAAAAAGCTTTAAAACTTTTAATTTGAAGACGAAAATGTTTTAGGTCAGAGGAAAAAAAATTCAAATGATTTTTTCAGTTTCGATTAATGACAATGGAACTAATAAGAGACCTTGTGAACACTTTAATCGTTTTGTTTTCTCTGAATAAAAAAAGCTTTAAAATCTTAATTTTTGAACATTATAATTATAAGTAAAACAAAAAACGAAACAATTCAAACACTCAAAATTTAAATATTAAAATTACAAAAAATAACAATAAAATTTACACGTTTAATAAAATTTATAATAAATAAATTATTACAAAAAAAAATGAAGAAAATAAATTAAGAAATGATAAAAAGAATAAATACTATAAGCCTATCTGACTGATTTAAATAAAAATACAATATATTAAATAATAATAAAAAAAATATAAAACCAACAACAACAATATAAAATTTTTCAGCAACTTTAAATATATAATAAAATAAATTATTATTATTATTTATAATGAAAAATTAATTTATAAAATATTTAAGAAAAAATTGAAATAAGAGTAAAATTAAATAAAAACTAAATTTATGAGGAAATATATTTAGTATAAAATAATTAACTTAAAACAAGGTAAAATAATATAAAATTACATAATTTTTGTAGAATGTGTTATACATAAATTAAAAAAAAATGAAAAGGATTAAAATTAAAAAACTTAAATATGGAACGGAACAAATTAAATAAAAACTATAAAACATAAATTTAAACCAATACAAACAAACAGTGGGTAAAGATCGGTTAAACCGATTGTGTTTTATTCTACACCAATGGAGGGCACTTACACATATGAAAATTTGCGATTGTACTATAGAGCTGTTCGCCCTCTATACAAAAAAAAAAGTTGTGTCAGTCACCCCCTAGGATCAAAGATAATGTAAAGACAATTTAAAAAAAAAAATATTTTTTTACCACGCCTACAAATACCGGCCTTTTTGTATTTTGTTCACTGTGTTGCCATTTTAAGCCCGATCATAACATTTTATTTATCGGTGTTCGCGGCTCCGTAAGGGCTACATTTCTCTCTTTGACTAGCACGTCAATTTATCGTCATAACTTTTAAAAACTAGATTTGTACTCGATTTGATTAGGGCGGGTACGAATTAAATTTCAAAAAAATATGACTACAAATTGACGTGGTAGTAAAGAAATATCAAAAAAAGAAATGTAGCCCTTACAGAGCCAAGGACACCAATATATAAAGTGTTTTGATCGGACTAAAGATGGCGTCACAGTTAACAAAATACAAAAAATTAAAAAAAAAATTAGAGTTATTTTTACATTACCTTTAATCCTAGGGGGTACTGACTCAACTTTTTTTGAACCACTCTATTGTACTAGTAGCAGCAAAGAAAATTTAAAAAAACTTCGTATTGTGTTCTCGCTTCATCATTTGCGTTTCATACCGATTAATTAACTTTTTTTCTGAGAGTTTGTAAAAATCTGGAGCGTAAAAGTATTTTTATGCTCTTTAGTTGAGTGACAATATAGGGGGGGTTACTGCGTATCTCGATTCGAAAGAAAAACTGTTCGAATTTGTATGGTTAAAGCATTGTGTTTTTAAAATATTTTCTTTCGAATCGAAATACGTAGTAACCCTCTAGGTTTTTTATAAGAGATATTAGATTTTAAGGGGTGCCTTTGATTTCAAGAGCTTCCCAAATGGTGTTGCGAGGAAGCTTATCAAATGCCTTTTCAAAGTCGACGAACACTAGAAACAGAGGTGATCTCTACTTTACGGAATGTTTAACCACCAACATAAGGGTGTTAACCTTGTCAACATAAGATCTGCCTGGATGAAAACTAGCTTGTTCAGGGCAGAGTTCTGGTTCTAGGGCTGACTTCAGTCTTCTTGTGATGATGTGTGATATCACCTTTTTCACAACATTTAAAAGTACTTTTATAACAACTCCCCCTACAGCTATTCACTACATTAAAGTTCCTCTATTATTGGGCGGATATGGCTCGTAGTTGGAAATTGCAAGCCTTTTTAGCACTCACAATTTTCAAAACTGAAGGGATGTCAGATCTTTCAGAATGGTTAGGACAGTCACATTTGTTGGGGGAGGATTGTGCCGCAACATCTAAAAGATCTTTAAAATGATTATACCAGATTTCTAGCTGCTCATTTTCCAAAGTAACGAGTTTCCCGGTACTATTTTTAAGTGGGCTGGTTGAGAAGGTACTGTTATAAGTTAGACTAAAGAGATTCCTTGTACGATTGGTAGCAGCAGAAGTTTGGGCTTTCATTGTCATACCGTCTTTTGCAGCGGCGTGGACTTTGCTTGACTTGTTTGTCAAGATTGCTATGTGCTCTCAATAAATCAGACTTTTGCCTAATGGTTTTGTCACTTGATAGTACGAATTTAGCCACTTTTCGCTTCTCAATCAAATATACAATCAGGGCCCTTCACTAAACTGCAATTCTACAAGTTTACAAGTTACAATTACAAGTCTAATTCTTACAAGTGCTGTTCAATTGTGTTTCATTAAAATTTTCACAACAATTGTAACTTTTTGGACTTGTAAACTACAATTTCTACAATTCTAATATTACAATTTTACAATTATAATAAAATATTTTGATAAACAGAGAGAGTCAAATAAAACATTTTTGAACTCGTACTGAACCACACCATCTACGATTTTCATGAAATTATTTACATTCTCCTAGCCTAGGCAATTTTTACACTTCTTTAAAATTTTTAATTTCGCTTTGGGTCAGATTTTATGGCGGTTCAAATTTCGTTTTTTTTCAAGATTTTTTACGAAATATACCCAGTTTATATGCCTACGGTTATCAGATTTTTATAAGACTAGGCTCATGTTTTAGCATATGTCCTGTAGTTTTATGTCCTTTTGATTAAAAAATTAAATCTTGTATTCAAATTCAAAATTTGTACTGAAATATTATGAATTGTTTTAGAAAAAGTTTTTGTCTTCCGATCCACCATGGGCCCATTTTTTTGGCTTTCGCATTTTGTTGTCTACACTATTATCCACATTTGACCATACATACCCTTCACCACTATAGGTGGAAAGCGTATTATAAGTTTGGGCTGATGTATGTAACGCATAGAAATAATGGTCTTAGACCACCTTTAGTACACCAATGGACTTAGAATTCATTCCTGAGTCAATGCCAGTCCGTCCGTCCATCTGGCTGGACCCCATGTAAACCTTGTATTTTGAGAGTCTTAGTCGACCCTATGATTTTTTCCTACAATTCTACAAGTGTACAAGTACAAATTTAGATTAGTGAAACAAAACCACTTGTAGAAGCATGACTTGTAAACTTGTGAATTGTAAAAATCACTTTTAGCTACAAACTTGTAATTGTATTTTAATAAAACACAATTTTTTACAATTTACAATTACAATTTTATTGTAGACTTGTATCTTAGTGAAATAGGGCCCATCCTAATGTACCGATCAGAAGATGGTTTATGGCCTTGTGTTTGAACATTGTTTCTCCGATTACTTCGCACAGATTTCTGTACATAGCTGCCCTTTTGTGTTAAGAAGACCTATACCATGTATGCCCAAGACATTTTTGAAATTGCTTATTAAAGAACCCACTTGGACGTTGAAGTCTCCCATCAGAATAACTACATCGCAATGGTGTACAGACGACATAACTTTGTCAAGCTGGCTGTAGAATTTTTCTTTGACACTATATCTGATGTATACAACAACGATGGGCAAATGCGGCTCTTTGTTGCATAAACTGCGGCTCTTTTAAAATTTAATTCTTTTGATTTTTTAAACTAAATTCCAGTTTTAATCTTGAATTTTAGATTTTATTTTTTCTTAAAAAATATAAAAAGGGGAAACACGAGAAAATAGGTCTTTTCAAGAACAATGGATATAAAAGTTACTACCGCTCAATTTGAAATTGTGAACAGAGAAACTTAAGACATTGCAATCAGACCTTCAAGTAAAAAATGACACTTGTCTGGCTTTAGTCAAGGAGATGACAGTGTCGTGTAGCTAGTTTTTAATATTATTCGGTCTAAAAGGACGTGTGTTGAAATTGACGCTCCCTACAACTGAGCGTCGAATTGGCCAGATTGGCAAAACTAAAAATAAACTTGCTTTCAGCGAGTCTACTGACATTCAGGATGTTAATGACATGAGTAAATGAGAAGGAAAATAATGTTAGACTTAGTAGTAGATCAATGTCAAAACAGAGTGAACGGAGTGACAAAAATTATGGGGGGGGGGAAAGCAAGGGCTTATTGAACTTTTTAAATAAGATCCAAATACTTTAAATTTATTATCATTTCACTTGGAATCTATAGAAGCTTAAAGTATCCGATCGGAATGCATGATATGTCTTTTAATGTTCCTTACTGATATTATGGCATTTCCTAAACAATACATTTGGCTTTGTAAAAAACGTTGATCAGTTTTAAAATTACATTTGATCCAGTCCGATCATTTTCTCCCTTTTCTTGATCATAATCTGTCATTATTATAAACTTTTCTTCAAAAGACTGTTTTTTTCAATCGGTAACATCATTTTTGGGTATAAATCACCATGTTCTTATAAAACGTTTTACTATTGTGGCTCTTTAAAAAATATGTAAAATGGCTCGTATTGACCCACCCCTGATATACAACTTAAATATAAAACCGGTAAAAGCAAGTAAGAAAGTTGGTCAAGCAAGAATTTATAGTACCCTAACCACTGAGCCGCGTGGTATAGCAGGTTAGTCATCCGCCTAGCATACCAGAGGTCCCAAGCTCGATCCCCGGCCAGACTCACTTGAAGAAAATAAATTTTCAAAAAAGCGGCGGTTCACTTCATAACTCTACTGGTTATTAAGTATTAGGCTATGTAAGTAAAACTTCTGTAACTAATGCATTTGCCGTTCGGAGCCGGAGTTAAGACGTAGGTCCCTTTCAATGAGTCTAAAAATAGAATCGGATGCAGCTCATTGTCTGAGAGAAGTATCCCTTGTTTCAATCGGAATGTTGTCGGGGAATTATAAATATATAACAACTGAAGTAAAATGTATATCAATAACATAGGTCAATAATTGATGCGAAACTGAATGATCTACCGATCGTTATCAATTTTTTTGGAATTCCTTGAGGCGGCCGAAAAATATACGAAAAAAAAAATGATTAGAAATGGCGAAATTAAAATTTAGAGGACAATGTGGTGTTCATTTCGTAGAACAATGGCTTGGGCCCAAATGTTAAGGAAATATAAAAAAACGTGAATGTTTCAATCGTTTTTTTTTTAATTCGCAAACTTGCGCTACTAAGATTTTGTGTTCAATATAACTGAAGTCTCGGGAGTTTAAATCTGTAATTAGATTTTCCGAACTCCTAAGAGAACACAAATTATTCTAGTTTAATGTCGGTTTCAAAGGAATTAAAACTATTTGATTTTTGCCCATATCTCTGTAATTGATGAGTATATTCAAAAATGTTGTTAGTACAACTTTAAGACAATATCGTGAAAAAAGTATATCTCGACAACTACAGCCTGTTCACTGTGTTCAATTTTGAATATTATATATGAGAGCTAATATAAAATATAGACCGATTGCATCGAAATTCTCAAAAAGTAATTATTTTAAGATTTGTAAGCGTTTTGTGATTATAATTGTCTTTTGAGAGGTGTAATTTGGGAGGTAAAATAAAGGTCTAATGTGGTCTAAGGTGGAACTGAGACAAATATTTTTAAGTTTATAGGTTCACTTTTTTAATAAATTTAAGCTTGCTGCTCTTAAAATAATTCATAAGTATTCAATTTATCAGTATTAATGTGTTTCCCGGGTCGGGGTTATATGGGAGCTCTTACTTTATGTGAACCGATTTCGTTCATTTTCAATACACAACTTTTTTCAATCGTTTTTTTACGATATCGAAAATACTTTTATTTGGGAAAAATACTTTTGTAAAATTTTGTCGTTCTAGCTTTTTTCGTTAAGGCCATTTTTTTTTTGTATTTTTGTGTTTCCGTAAGTTTTTTATATGGGAGCTATGGTCAAATTGTGACCGATTGTGACACACTGGTTGGCATTGACATAAGACTTCCTTCTGCTAAATTTATAGTTTAACATTTATAGACATTTAAGTGTATTTTAGGTGGAATTTAGGCTGTTTCCGTAAGTTTTTTGTATGGGAGCTATGGTTAAATGTAAACCGATCTGGATGAAACTTATGTAAAACTTCTATATACCAAATTTGATCATCAAATTTTATCATCATAATTTGTTATTTATTAGCAAATAAGCAATTAGCCTAGATGAGATTAAGCGGGAGCTATGGTCAAATGTGAACCGATTTTACCTGATTTCAATACCAAAATTTTCCAAGAATTAAAGAATATTTATGCAAATTTCAGTGACCTATATCCTTTAGTTGAGATTTTATCGTGCCGACAACGGACATCGCTCAATCGTCTTAGAATTTCATAAAGATTCAGAATATACTTCAATTTTGGCTTTTGAGCCAATATTTGGGAAATTCCAAACGGATTGACAATCTCATTATACCCCCCATTCCTTTTGATGGTTGGTATTAAAAAGTGAACCTATTCTATTGGACGTGAGTGTATATTAACGTATACCTAGTTTAAGAGTTACAAAATAATCATACGCCTATGTGCGCAACAAATAAGCATGAAATTGTCTTTATCGTCAGATTTAGGAACATTGGAAGTTATAGCCAAATATGAAGAGAAGCTAGACGTATGGAACGTACCAAAAATAATGGACCGATTTTAGCCATTTTCAATAGCAATGGTCCCACTTTGAACATTACATAATTGTTATTTTTTTAGAAAACTTTAAATCAAGAAAATCGGGTTATATACAGATTAGATATTAGTAAAAAATCGGTGCAGTATGGGAGAAAAATATAAAATTTTATTTTTGAAGTCGAATATATTTAAAACCGTAAGAGATAGGGGATGTTTTTTTAGATCTTGTGTTTTGTTTAGATCTAAGTATGTATTTGTTATATCGGTTGGAAAATGGCAATTAAATGTATATCGTTTAAAAGTGATTTATGAGTCTGAGGAGCTCGATTGCGTCGCCCCAGTAAAAGCTAGGCTTTCCAGGTTCAAAACTTAAGCTCCCAAACACTTCTACTATATACTTAAAGTATTTTAAAATGCCCCAATTGTTTAGAAGTTGCAGACTTATTTCCATTATTTTTTTCTACCATCCCACTGTGCATCGTAGCATTTGCAAATCGAACATAGCAAATAAAAAAATGTCTATATTAATTCTATAAAAAAATAAATACTATATCGATTGACAAATGCCCCTATGATAGACTATTTTCAACGGATTGTGATCTGCGCTATTATTAACTTAAGTGAATGAACCGATTTTTTGGTGTAGACTAAAACAATAAAGTACAGAAATATTTTTAATATAAATTCAAATTTGTTTAGAAACACAAATTTTAGCATTCAAATCTGCCTGAAAAAACAACTTTTTTCACCATCAACTTTCTTAAATTCTCTACAAATTTTTATATAGAAAATTAGCAATTTTTAAAAATTTTTTATAATCATATTCAAGTAAATACAAATACATAAAGTGAATATTTTCTAATGTTAGTGGAATTGTATAGAAAGATTTATTTTCTATAAGTATAAATAAAAAAAATCAAACAATTTTGAGAAACGTATAAAAATGATAATTGAAGGGTTTGGAGCAAATAAGATACACATTTAAAAAAATAAAATAAAAAATATTTCAAAAAGTTTTGAACCATCTTAAAGATGACTTTTCAAATTTCTAGTCCAGTGATGTTCAGTACAATAACTAATTATAAATATGTATAACAACAACTCCTACCACTCATGGTAAACGGTAATGTTGGGCATCACTGTTCTAGATATATTTCCTTGTTTTTGCCTAAAACTCTTTTATTAAAAAATATTAAAAACGAAAACTCAAAATGAGAATTTATTTCCATTAAATTAAAAAAAAACATCATACAAATATTTATTTATTTATAAATATTAACATACTAAAACATAAATATTGTGACCAATAAAAATTATTACTTAATTCTAAAAATCTACATTGAAAAAGATCCACACGATAAAAATCTGAAAAAATCTTTCATAAATTTCGTATATAAAATATTAAAAAATTTTACATAAATAAATTTATTATTACGAGTAAATATTTAATATGCAAACAAACAAACAAATAAACATACTTACTCATATGAAAAATAAATTTAAAAAAATACAAGTATTATAAAAGAAAAACTTAAATAATACAACAATAACTAAAAATTTAAATAAATAAAAAAAACATTTTATAAAACGAAAATTAATAAAAAAAAGTAATAATGTTTTATTTCAAATTACATTGTGCGCCAAATTAGGGGTCATCGATTTTTTCCCGAATGAGACCAAATGGAGATGATAGAAGGCAATTAGTAGACCAAAACCCTAAATGGGTTTTGAAAAGTTAGCTCGAGTTTTGAAGTTTCAGCTATTTGAAGTTTGGTAATTTGGGTATAAAATTGCCCATATAAGTTTCTTGTATAATAAATCAGTGAATAAATTTGACAGTTGACAATTACAATTACAATTATACAATTTTATAAATTACTTTTTATAATTTTTGTGAATTTGTATTAAACTTTATTCTCCATTTTTCCATATTTATACTAAAATTATGTGAAATTCACAATATCGAGTATTTAACTTTTTGCTGAATCGAATAACATTTCCTATCTTAATTTGTATAGTGTGTGTTAAATTAATTGTGGAAGGGTCTTATGTAGTTCCTTACTATTAAAAAGTAATGTATTCCAAATTTGCTAACCAGAATCGATTCAGAAAACAAAAACCGGATGAAGCATTTTTTCATTTTTAGAATAATAAAATTAGTAGGAAATTTCTATTTAAAATTTGATTAATAAGCTTGTTACATCATTAGGAGGTTAAATACACTAAAGACAATTTTATGTAATTTTCTTAACGTAGCGTTTAGTCAATTTGAATGATTCAAAACTGGAAATTACTGCTATACTATTCATTCGATTTTAACTTTTTCATTGAAAGATATATTTTATACAACGTTACCGCTGACAAATTTGAAAAAGTCGCAAAAAAGTCGTTTTTTACAAAAAAAGTCGCACAAAAAGTCACTTTCAATAAAAAAAAGTCGCACACTTTTTTTATAACATTTTTACTTAAACAATGAACAAAAGACTATCAGGTATGTGATGGAAATCGATCGTTTTCAAATCGTTCAATTTCAGATATATTTTTGAGGTAATTTTCCGCTATTTTTCAAAAAAAAAAAAATGAAACAAAATGTAAGATAAAATATCAGTCGAAAGGATTTAATATTTTATCTTTCATTTGGTTTGAATTTTTTGGAAAAATAACCTAAAATTACCTCAAAAATATATCTGAAATCGAAAGATTTGAAAACGATAGATATCCATCACATACCTGTATAAAACAATTCATACTTGAAAAGATATTCAGGTATGTGATGGAAAACGATTGTTGTCAAATCGATCGATTTCGGATATATTTTTGAGATAATTTTCGGTTATTTTCCAAAAAAAAAAATAAAATTTGCGATTAAGTTCTTTTGACTGATACTTTATCTTTCATTCGGTTTAAATTTTTTGGGGAAATAACCGAAGCTTATCTCAAAAATATCGATCGATTTGGAAACAAACGTTTTCCATCACATACCTGATTATATATAGGCAAAAATCAAACAGTTTTAGTTCCTGTAAAACCGACTTTCAACTTGAATAATTTTTGTACTCTTAGGTGTTCGGAAAATCTAATTACAGATTTGAACTCCTAAGTCTACAGGTATATTTACCACAAAATCTTAGTGGCGCAAGTTTGTACTTCTTAGCGTAATTGGTATGCAAATTTCAAAAACGTAAAAAATCGAATGAAGCATTTACGTTTTTTCATATTTCGTATTCTTTTTTCGTTTCATTTGGACATTTGAAATAGACACCGTACTTGGGGGATGAATCCATGGCCCTTTAAATTTTAATTTTGTCACTTCAAATACTACTTAAGGGCTGCCAAAATTTAAGTATGTTTCTCCACTTTTAAATTTTTTCGCATTCCTAAAAAATGGATAAGGATTGGTAGATCAGTTGTGCATCGTTTGATATATATCTCATTTATGTGCTCCATATTGGTATAACATACGACAAATATGTATAAAAATTCCAAACTACCTCGTAAACTGAGTTTTTTCCATTTAATACCTAAAAGCAAAAGCGCACCAAAAAATCATTTTTTGCTATTATTGTATGAAGATTTTGAATGGTTTTAGATAGCAAACTGAGACAAAGTGATGGCATTTATACTTAAGTTACAATCATTTTAGGGAATTTTAGTTAAGTCGCACACAAAAAAAAAGTAGCAAAAAAGGGCCATGGAAGAAAAGTCGCAGGTTGCGTCGCAGGCCACCTGAATAGTCGCAAATTGCGACTTTAGTCGCATAACGGTAACGCTGATTTTATATGTCAGTAATATAAAACTTCTTTCCTAATTCAAAGAAATATTTCTTAATAAAGAAATTTTTGAAAATTAAAAAAAGTCCTATTTTTTGCCCAATGTTTGAAATTTATTTCAATGCTCAGTTCTGGTTTCGACAAATCGATTTACATAAAATTTCGGGTCTATTTGATTTAGAAACTAATTTAAAAAATATTTTTCCTCTAAGGCCAATTTAACTTTTAGTTGGCCGATTTAGTAAAGATTTCACCAATTTATTGGAAATTCTCCCAAATTTTTCGAGAAGATTATAAAAATTAATAAACATGATCAAAATATGATTAAAATACTCAATTATAACATTTAAATTTGTTTACAGATTTACTCAACATAGAAAACATATTGAAAACATTTTTTTAAAATAACCCAACTTCAAAGAGCTATAACTTAAACATTTGAGCTAACTTTTCAAAATTATTTGGAGGTTTTGCTCTACTAAAAGCCTACTTTCACTTACAATTGGTCTTATTTGGGAAAAAATACCTTGGCGCACAGTGTTATTTATGCCCAGGTTCGTCTTGCAGAAATAAATTGTATTTACTTTGTTATAAAGTTAAAAGGTTAATGTCAATTCGCCATCTATCCCCGGAGATCGTTTCGAAAAAATCTCCTTACACAATCACCAGAGATAAAAAAAAAAATTGTTTTAATAAAGTAAATTTTTATTTCTATAAAGCTATAATCTTCAAAAAAAATTAATTCAAGTTATTTCACATAATAAAAAACAAGTAAGAAAGCGCTATAGTCGGTCAAGCCGACCATACGATACCCTTCACCGCTAAGGTCAAAGGTGTTATTTTTCCTGTATAAAGACAAATATTTGCTAAATTTTGCCATCATACAAACATTTTCTCAAAACGTATATATTCAACCTGTTTCCGTCACTTGGACTTATATGAGAGCTAGGGTCAAATGTGAACCGATTATCTCGAAATTTGGCAAATTGATTACAGTTGTTACAAAAATTATGTATGCAAAAAATAAACTCTAAATTTTCATTATCTTTAGATTTACGAGCGTTTTAGTGATTTTTTGTCTCATTTAGTGCGTTTTTGAAGAAGAGTTTGTATGGGAGCTATGGTCAAATGTGGACCGATTTCAACGAAATTTGGTACAGTGATTTAAGTTTTACATAAGCAGTATCTGTTTTAAATTTCATGGAAAAATATTGATATTTGTGGCCAATATAGCAATTCCGGGAAGTGGGACCTATGGGAGGTACCATAAATAATGGACCGATTTTGACCAATTTCAATAGCCATGGTCCCATTATCAAAAAAATTATCTGTGCCAAATTTCATTAAATTATCTTTAGAATTGCGACCTGTAGTTTGATTACAAGGTTTACATGGGGGTCCAGCCAGCCAGACGGACGGACGGACATCGCTAAATCGACTCAGAAAGTGATTCTAAGTCTATTGGTATACTAAAAGGTGGGTCTAAGACAAATATTTCTATGCGTTACAAACATCAGCACAAACTTATAATACCCTTTCCACCTATGGTGGTGAAGGGTATAAAAACCCCACAAAAATAGACAAACCCACAAAACTTTGGTAATAGAATGTATTTTGATAGTTTATTACCATGTAATGACTACAACATACCCTACATATTACTTATAAGTTATTTCAGTAAATACTTATTTGTAGTTGAATGGTAATTTGAACTGAATGGACCTAGTTCAAATCCCAACAATATACTTACCCCCAATGACATCACCATGTTAATGTAACGACTTAAACAGCTAATGAATAAGTAGTTTGTATCCAATATTTAGCTGTTTATCTCATTTTTAGACCCACATTTTTCGCATTTTTTTTTTTTTTTTTTTTTTTTTTGAGTACAATCCGCAATTTTTAACAGAATTCGGCACACGCCTATAAGTTGATCTAAAAAAGAGGTCTGCTTATCTTGGTTGAAATCAGTTGACTCCTTGGATGTCTGCCCCAATTTTTCACCAATTTTTATTTTAGTGTTATAAGCCGCAATTCTCTATCAGAATTTACAAAATTGACACACGTCTATTAATTGATCCAAGAAAGAATTATACTAATTTTTGGTTGAGATCCCTTGATTTTTTGAGGTACCTGTCTTGGATCCCAATTTTTCACTTGTTATTGTTCTCAATGTATAAGCCGGACTTCTCAACAGAATTTAAAAGAATTTGGCGCCTACTTGTTTATCCAACAAAGAGCTCAACTAATTTTGGTTGAAATCCGTCCACTCCTTGGGGTACCTGCTCTGGACACCCATTTTTCACTTATTTTCCTTCTTCTAGATATAAGCCGCAATTCTCAATTTCGGCACACATCTATTGGTTGACCCAAAAAAGAGCTTGACTAATTTTGAAATCCATCGACTCCTCAATACTTGATTTACACTTAAATTCAATTTGATTAAAAAGTTACGCCTAAACGACTGCAACACAACAGTCCCATCTTGAGTAGTAGCGGTACACTTCTCTAAACCCCGGATAAACAATAAATAAGATGGATGGAACGGCAAATGTATTAGTTAGAGAAGTTTTACATAGCCTAATACTCAATAACCAGTGGCCAGCTGAGTTATGAGGTGAACCGCTTTTTTAATTTATTTTTTCAGGTGGGTCTGGTCGCGGATCGAACTTGGGACCTCTGGTATACTAGGCGGATGAATAACCTGCTATACCACGGTGCTTAAAAGTTCAGTTCACCTTCAAGAAAACACTAAAGACATCGCTGTTGAATTAAGGGCAGCTGGGCTGGAAATTAATATTTCCAAGACAAAGATTACACAGCACAACAAAATAAAAAAAATTTCATGTGCTCTTAAAACCACTATACAATTTTGATGTATCATGACTACCTTTGTACAAAAATGGTAAAATTTTTAAATTCTATGGCAAGATTTTTTTAAATTGCAATTTTTTTAGACGTTTCTTCAAATAATTAATGATAACTCAAAAACTACTAGTCCGATATTATTAACATAAAATCAGGAATCAGAAAGGAATAAATAGCTTTAATTTTGCAAAAACTGAAAATTTGACGATTTTTTTCGATTTAAACGCTAGTTTTCAGATTTGGAGCCTATGTGCTACGTGTTAACGTTGTCCAATTCGACTAAAATTTTGTGGGTGGACATTTCTCACCAAATCTCACAATAATCCGACATGCACCCCTTGAAATTGGAAAATTTATTTTTTTCATACATTTGAAAACCCGCTATAATGCGTATATCAAGCAAAAAAACTAAAATTTTGTGAAAATGAGCGAATTCACTAAATTGTGAATAAATTCGAAAAAAAATCAATCGATTTTTATGGTCGATAACACATTTTGTTGCTATTATATGTCGCTATGCGATAAAATAATAAATCTGGAAGTTTTTTGCCGTTTTCGATTTTTCATGATTTTTTTAAAACGAAAATTTTTGCCATTTGTACGTAAAAAATTTATTTTTTTCTTAAGTTTTTTATTGTAACTCCGACACTATTGATCCGATTAAAACGCGATATATAGACGAATTAAAAACTATGTAAATCTTAATTTTTCTGATTTTATTTTAATAATATCGAACTAGTAGTTTTTGAGTTATCATTAATTATTTGAAGAAACGTCTAAAAAAATGCAATTTAAAAAAAAAAAATTTTAAAAAAATCTTGTCATAGAATTTAAAAATTTCACCATTTTCGTACTAAGGTAGCCATGATACATCAAATGAATATAGTGGTTACTCGAGCACATTTTTGCTGTTGACCTGTGTTATGCTTGGATATTATTGGATGTGTAGGTACCTTTAGTTATCTTAGAAGCTTGGTATCTACAAAAGGTTTATAAGGCAAAATCTACATTCGGTATTCTCCGAGCTACTTGGAAATTTCAGCAAATGTCAACAACAACTAAGTTACGAATATACAACTCGAATGTTAAATCCATCTTGTATTACGGCTGCGAAACTTGGAAACGCACAAATGTCATCGATAAGCGCCTACAAACCTTTGCAGACAAATGCTTGCGGAAAATCCTTAATATATGGTGGCCGAATCACATAAGAAATAAAGGTCTACTAAACGTGACAAACCAAATCCCTACTTCTGTAGAGATATGTCAACGGAAATGGCGGTATGTCAACGGATGCCATACACTTCGAAGGCCAACTACCAACAATGATCGACAAGCGCTCCACTGGCATATACAGGGAAGCGGCCGATGTGTTGGTGCTCCTGCTTGAACGTGGGAAAGGTCAATTGATGCTGAGTTGCAAACACACTATTCATGGAATGACGGAATCTCGCAATAGAGTTTAACATCAAAAGATGGTTAAGGCCCTATACTCCACTGGGAGTAAAAGATAACAGAATGTATCTAATAAGTATGGACCAGGTATCTATTAAAACAAGTAAGAAAGTGCCATAGTCGGTCAAGCCCGACCATACGATACCCTTCATCCTAAGGTCAAAGGTCTTCTTTTTCCTGTATAAATAGGTCTAAGACAAATATTTCTATGTGTTACATATATCAGCACAAACTTATAATACCCTTTCCACCTATGGTTTTGTAGTGTATAAATATGTATATATATATTATGTATGTGTCTAGTACTAATAAGAACTTTCAATAAAATACCTTCTAAATTTTACGTCTAAAGGTCTTATAAAAACAAGTCAACTAACTTCAGAGATATACGACAAATATTAACCAATTACAACCAAATATAGCCCAGATATCCATCCAAATCAATTAAATAGACTGAGTAAGTACATCCTTAAGACATAAGGCTTTCACAGATTGAAAGAACGATACATTCCAAATATTATTGTTTTTTTTTTTTATTTTTTAATGACAAAAACAATAATTCTGTGGCTTGGTGCTAAAAGGGCCAATGTCAAAAAATCAGTTTTGAGAAAATTAGAAATTAATATTTTATAAGATTTTGTTTTACTTACAGCTCAGCTAATTTCCAAGTTTCGCTCATAAAATTTCGGTTGGACATGAATTATGATCTAATAGAGGGCATGATAAAATCAATTCCAAATTAAGAAAAAAAACATGACATTGGCCCTTATACAAGGAAATATTGACAAAAAACCAATATTATTTAGCCACTGTTTGTTATGTTACTACAAATATTATTGAATTTAGAGGATATATGTATATATCCAATAACTTATAACATATATATCTTATAACATATCGTATAAAATTCTAAAAAAATGTGAAATAAATTATTGACATTGACCTTTTTAGCATTTAGATTTCATTTAAAAATAAAAAAATAATAATAATAAAAGGGCCAATGTCAACATTGGCCCTTTTAGCACTAACAATTGTAGATTTAGTTTAGAGTGACATTGGCCCTTCTTTCTTATGAATATTTTTCAATAAAGTAACATGAAACTAGTTTTATCGAAATTTTCACTTTTTGTATATACAAAACTTCATAAAAATCGGTGATGGTGAGGTTCAAAATTCGTATTTTTTGTTCGAAAAATTTTGATTTCACTCTTGAACAAAATTATTAAAAATTAAAAAATTATTTTTAAAAACCTACCTAAGAAGAGTATAATTTTCTACTATTCAGACCACTTAGTAAATAAGATTATATATTAAAAAAAACTCAACAATTTAGCCATTTCTCATCTGGAAAATTTCATAATTTTTTGCTGCATATCCTTATACATGTAAAGGGTTAAATTGTAAGGGCCGATGTTGAATGTGAACCACACCTAAACGCCAAGTTTTTTTCCGAATTTTATTTGACATTTCTCTATTTCAGACTTACTCAATTTGAACCATGGGGAGATACACAATCTAACAACGTGTTAAAGTTATCCAGACTTATTATGAAAATGGGAGTGCAAATCAAAATGCATATCGTGCACTTCGTGATTTTTTTGGCCAATTTGATCGTCCAAATGTGCGTACAATCGCAAAAATCGTGGAAAAATTCGAGCAAACCGGGTCTGTAGAAGATGTGAGAACACCAGTGCATGCTCGTACTGCAGAAAATATTGCTGCTGTTCGCGATAGTGTGGCTGAAGAGCCGTCCACCTCAACTCGTCGTCGTGCCCAACAATTGCACCTCTCACGCTCGTCGTTGTTGAACATTATGCATAAAGACTTGCATTTACACGCTTACAAGGTGCAATTGGCTCAAGAACTAAAGCCTCTTGACAATTCCAAACGTCGTGAATGGGCAGAATGGTGGCAAGAAATGGCAACAGTGGATGATCAATTTTCGAAGAAAATCATCTTCAGTGATGAGGCACATTTTCACCTCAGTGGATTCGCCAATAAACAGAATTGCCGCATTTGGGCGAATGAGAATCCAAGAGTGATTGTCGAAAAACCAATGCACCTACAAAGAGTGACTGTTTGGTGCGGTTTATGGGTTGGCGGCATCATCGGGCTGTATTTTTTCCAAAATGAGGCCGGTCAGGCAGTTACTGTGAATAGTGTTTGCTATCGTGAGATGATAACGAACTTTTTATGGCCCGAATTGGAAGATATGGATGTGGACGATATGTGGTTTCAGCAAAAGGTGTACGTCGATAAGCCAGCAACAATTCAAGAGCTAAAGGATTAGATAATTCGACACATTAACGGCATAGAACCTCCATTAGGCCTCAGGGTCATCGAAAATTTGGACCATCGGATGGAGGTGTGCCGCCGTGGTTGCGGCGCCCATTTGGCCGATATTTTGTTCCATACATAATTGAGTAATACCAATATATCATAATAAAATAAAAGTACAATAATTTCCTAAATAGTTTGTGTTTTATTCAAAATCAACATCGGCCCTTGAAATTTAACCACCCGATAGTTAAAGACACGAATTTTCGGAGGAAAATTTTAAAAACTCCAAAACCGCTTTAGTTCACTTTTATATTCCATTATGTTTATTGGAAATAATTAAATTTTGGCAAAATCAAAATTTATCCCATTTTCCTCATACATTTGTGGGCAGATGCCTACCTACAATTTTTCATAACATATTTTTTTGTTACATAAAAAAACACTTTTGAGGGAAGTTGAGGTGACATTTTGTTAAATAAAGTGAACCCTAATGGGAACAGGCCTACACTTAAAAGCCGAGTGAATTAATTTGAAACTTTCACAGATTAGCAAATAAAAATATAGCATTATTTATGTAGTACTTAGAGGCCCTATGTTCCACCAGGAATTTAAGGACTAAATATATATGTAGTACTTACCTTAATAAGTCTTCAGAAACATATGGGCAAAATCAAACAGTTTTAATTCCTTTGAAAGCAATTTTCAACTCGAATAATTATTGTACTCTTAGGAGTTCGAAAAATTAAAGATTTTCAAATCTCAAGACTTCGGGTAATCGAACACAAAATCTACTTTTATGAATCAATAATCTTATTTTCTGTTATATACTAAAATATGTGTAAAAAAGTTTAGGTGTTTTCTATGCAAACTTTTGAAATATAATGGTTTTTAAAATCATCCATATTTGATATTTTTATTAAAATTATCAGTTGATATTTTTAATTTTTGAAAAATATGATAAAAGAAGACAATGCATTACACGGTAATGACTAATAATGTTATTTGAATTCCAATGGTTATGAGTATTTTCAATACTTTAAGCAATAAAAATACTAAAATGTTTAAAATAATGTTATATTCTAAAAAGGTATATGGCAACCCTAAATAATTAGAGATTTATTTTATTATATAACAAGTAAGAGTGGTATATTCGGCTTTGCCGAATCTTGGATACCCTTCACCAATGGTGTTCCAAAAGTACTTAATGTAATTCGTAGCAATATTTGGTTATACTAGTATTATATGCAAAGAGTCTTTAAAATTAAGAGTCGGAAAACGAAAACTCGGTGGCGTCATCATCTAGAATAGTTATGCACCCAAAGGTTAGGTTGGGCAGGTGGCTGATGTCTAGGGAAGCTTCACTTGGGTTCTAAAGTGGTCCCTTTGTGAAAGATAATGATTACTAGACTACAAGTAGAGAATGCATATTTAAGCCAGCCAGTAGCTTCGAAATAAAATAGACACATATTTTACGAACATTTAATAAAGTTGGATAGACCAGATAAACCATGCAGAAAAGATGCTTCAAAATGTAGATGCCCTTAGATTTGCAATAGTACATCGATTTGATGAAGTTTAAGTATTCTGACATGCAACCCAAAAACGCTGTGCCCAGTGAAGGTTGTGCACTTTAATTCGTACGAATTATCCAACTAGTAAAAGTTCTTGATTAGTTATGTAAAACTCTGAAGTTAGCGGACTGATTTAGGTCAAAGCTTTAACAATGATTGTCAATGTATACAAGCCTTAAAATTATAGGGTATACACTCTTAGTTTTAGATACATACGTGAAATATATAGCTTTTGAATGGATGGTTATCAGCTTTGTCGGAAAAGTTTACTTATTAATTTGAAGTTAGTTAATTAATTAAAATGAACACTTCATCAATAATATTTGGGATGTATAGTTCTTTCGATCTGTCCGATGGTTGTTTGGAAAGTTTTGCTCTAGTTCTTTGTGCAATTTTAATGTGATTTAATTTATCAGCATTAAATCGATTCCCGGTCGGGTTTATATGGGAGATTTCACTAAATGTGAATAGAGCTCGCCCATTTTCAATATCGAACTTTTCAAGAGATCAGAAATACTTTTGTCAAATGTTGTCCCTCTAGAAAGTTTATTTTAGGCGCTATTGTCCTGAATATCAATATTGTACAACGTCTTTATACTAAATGTCATCATCGTATCTATTATAATTTGTCATTTATTAGCTACTAAGAGATTGCCTTAGGCGAAGTTATACGGGATCAATTGTCAAACGTGAACGGATTTCTCCCAATTGCAATTAAAAAATTTAAATTTTTGTTGATATGTGAGATACTTACATACATATGTAGGTTTTGAACGGATATCATGTAATTAGCTGCATTTTTGTACTTCCTAGGAAGATTACCTATAATTTGATATATAATACATTCTCAAATGTTATCATAATGTTCAAAAGTCAGACACAAAATTAAGATAAATGCAGTGTGTCTGTCTGCTAAAACCAGATTTGTGGAGCTCCTGATTTGTCCCACCCTGAATTTCAACATTGTCGATCAAAACACCATCGCTTAAACGCTAAATTATATCTACCACAAATTTCAGAATGCATCAGGATTTAGATAATCCCCTGCGAAGGACGCTATTAAACTTCATCAAAATAAACATCTGAGATATCGACAAAACAGGAGCTCCAAAAACTTGACTACAACAGAAAAGAGGACAGACGGACGGACAAACAAACAGACGGACGGACGGGCAAACAAACAGACGGACGGACGGAGGTCGCGAAATCGATTCTTGTGCCGATTCTGAGTTGATCGGTACAATTTGAATGGTATTCATAATCAGATTTGTGGAGTATATATATCAGATTTTAGAAAATCCTCCCATAAAGAACGATGTCAAATTTCATCACAATCGGTCCATAAACACCTGAGATATCGCTGAAACAATACTTACAAAATGTAAACAAAATTTCTTAGACACGTACTTTGGGCAATTTGCTCTACATCAAATGTAGTGTTATGGCGATATCTCAATTGTTTATAGACCGCTTTTGATAAAATTTAATAACGTGCTTGGTGGGCGAATTTCCTAAAATCTGATATAAAAGTTATGTAGGTCCGTACTAAAGGAGGATAGTTTTTCCTATTTCTGCATTTAATTTTTTAAACAAACATTCTCTAATGTGTACTTTGGGCAATTTGCGATACATCAAATTCAGTGTTTTGGCGATATCTCAGTTGTTTATGATAAAATTTTACAGAGTGCTTTGGGAAAATATTTCCTACAATCTGATATATAACATATTATCACATGTACACCAGGAGTATCTTTTTTCTCTTGTTATTTAAAAGTGTGTTTCAATCAAAAATTTTAAAATTTTCGTTTAATTTTTGGTATTTTTTCGATATTTTCGGTGTTTATAAACCGATTTTAATGAAATTTAATAGCGTTCATTGCGGGAGAATTTCCTAAAATCTGATATATAATTTATGTAAGTCCATCCTCCAGGGGCTTCAGAAACTTGATTTCAACAGACAGACAGACAGACGGACGGACGGACAGACAGAAGGACATCGCTTAATCGATTCTCCTCCCGATTCTGAGTCGATCGGTATAATCTACGATTACTAATAAAAAAATTACAAACGGAATCACAAACTTATAATACCCTTTCACCTATTGGTGAAGGGTATAAAAAAAATTATCACGATTTATCATTTTGTATGTGAAATGATAGATTGAAATTCAAAAAAATAATAATTACTACTGAATTGGGGGAATTTTGGGTGTTAAATTGTCCCCGCACCGGAAAAATAAAAAAAAAAATCTAAAAATGATAATTCTTTTTCGAAAATAGTAGCCCAAGAGAGATATGTGCAAACAAATTTAATTGAGCTACCATAATTTCTTCGACCATTTTCCAGTTTTTCTATGGACCTGAGAAAAATGTATAATTTTTCAACATGAAAAAAACTAAGTAAATTCGATTAAATTTTAACAAAACTGAACTATTTAATACTAACAAGCGATTAAATGATAGATTATGTCTAACTTTGGAATTTCTTCATTTACAAAAAACTGTTTTTGCATATCCTTAGGCGCTTTTTCAGGGACGTGAAAAATGGAATAACTCTAAAACCACTTAATGGATTTTTGTTTTTGTCTATTTGAAATAAAGCTATTAGTTAGTTTTATTTAATAATCCATTATTTTTTCTTTTACAAATAGTTTATTTTTAGTTGAAATTTCTCAAAAACAAAAAAATAACCCATTTTTTCCAAATACAAATAGGGTCTTAAACTTTGGACCCGATGCGCGCCCATAGAACGTTGTCCGATTTGGCTCAAATTTACAGGACTAAACTTTTAGACTTAGTGTCATAATATTCCGTTGAAGAAGCCATAAAATTCGAATGAAAAATTTCTTACATACAAAAAATTGTCACACTAATGTATTGCCATGAATCTTTGTACTTCACAATGAAGTTCGTGATATCGATTAAAAACGTTAAAACCATAAACCAGAACTAGACTGTGGGCGAAACTGTAAAGTACATTTAAGAGACGTCAAAAGTACATTTAAAAGACGTCATCTTCATATAAGAAATGTCATTATACATTTTTTTTGCTATTTTTTCTATTTTTTTTTTGTGCTTGGTAGAACATATGATCGCACTCTATGCGGTACTCTATGGTTAAAACTGTACAATAAAGACCATTAATTTAGTTTACAATTTTACTTATACGAGTAAAGAAGTAATTTTGATTGCAATAAGCTTTTTCCAGAACCTCCTAAGAATATGTAACATGATTTTGGCAGGAATTATAGATTAAGTAACAAACATTTTAATTGATTCAATAAAAAACTGTTGTTTTGTTGTAATTTAATTAAACATTGTATTTATTTAGTTTCAAGTTAATTTAAGAGAGGAAGAAAGAGATACGAGTGAGAGAGACACACACACAGAGAAATGCAACTAAATAACAATATTTCTTCTTCTTGTTTTTATATATGTATATATTTTTATTATTATTAATATTTTCTTAATTTTTTTTTTCTTTCTTGTTGTTATAAATTAAACAAATATGTACGTGGATACATATACATTCAAGTTATTATTAGATATTATTTACTACATAATGTATACATAATACATAATAGATAAGAATAATATTGTAATAATATTTAGATTTATAATTATAATAATTAAGTGATTTCTTCTTGTTATTTTGTTTTGGAAAAAGGTATTTATATATAAATATTATACAATTAAAATATAATTAATTATTTAGGTTTTATAGAAATTTTATAATTTTGTTTTGGTTTTTTTTTTTTCATTTTTGTTAAATTGTTGAAATAGTATTTTTTCTGTTTATAATTACAATTTTAAATTTTTACTCTGCTATTTTTTTCTTTATTTTTTTTATTGCCTTAAATATTAATTTTTGTTTATAGCTTGCCCGCCCTAAGGCTTTTTTTTTAATTATTGTGTTTAAGGTTATGGATCAAGATGGCATCTTCTCATTTAATTTTTATTTTTTTTAAAGCCTTTTTTCACCCGGGTTTTTATTTGATTTATTTTTTTTTTATTTGGTACTTGGAATTGTTTTTTTTTCTATTTCTTTAATTTTTCATGTAAATAATTACTTTTTGAATTTTATATCTTTAATTAATAATATTAAATACTTTACATATTTTTTTTCTTTTCTTTAAAAAATTAGAAAAACAGAAACAAAAAAAATTTTTATGCATAAATTATGTTGATAAAAATATTTGACGTAAATGTATTTGATTTAATTTAATTATATTTTATATTTTATGTTGTGGTTGATAATGTTGAATAAATGTTGAATGTGTGTGTAGAAGAAGTTCTAATATTTTTGGTTTACCATATCTGAGAGAAAAATAAAAGAAATTAAAAATTAATTAATTTATATGATTTTTAAAAATTAAGAGCTGCGAAAGAATGAATCCTTTTTGAATGAATTTGTTAATGAATTAGGATATTTTTATTTAATTCGTTTTGTTTAAAATGAATTGAATTTTAGAATCTGAATTAAATACAAAATTATATTAGAAATAAAAAGGAAAAATGGCATAAGCTGAGAATAATATGTTATTGAATATGTATTTCTGGCAGAACCTGTGCCTAAAGTTTAAAAGAGCTAGCTACTCTAAACTTTTTTTAAAATTGTATTCATTAACCAAATTAAATTTTTTGCACTAAAATTACTTATAGTTTCTTAGCTGATTTTATTCAAATTTTAAAACATTTTTGGAAAGAAATTCAACTTTTTTAATTCACATTAGATATATGAATCCATTAACTCAATAAATATTTTATGCAAAATGTATGTGAGCTCTTATTTGCCACAATATAGTTTTGTTTCCGTACGATAACACCGTGCAACATGAAAAAAATAACCATATACGGACATCACTAAGTGATCAAAGATAATTTTGATCTTTAAGATGAATTTTTTTTTGTTTTTATATGTTCCTTATGACAAGGGCTACAACTTTGTCTCAAAAGTGAATCAAAATTCCGAACGGTTTACAAGATATGAGCCTGAGAAAATTATCACTTTTTTCAAAAAAAGGTCACACAACAAGCGAGGATGAGTTTCGGCATACGCGTCTTTTTTACATTTGTTTTATCAGGTAGTGGCGTTTGTAAAGTGTGTCCCAACTACAACTTACTTACTTAAATGACCTGTAATTACAACCTTTTTAGGTCAAAGGCCGAGCATATTTTAGAGTTCCAAGCACCTCTATCTTGTGCGCATGTTCTCCAATTTCGTATACCAAGTTTCAAAAGATTTTTTTAAAGGTACAAGGTTTGTAAAAATGGAGCGCTACACGAATGAACAACGCATTCTCATTGTGAATTTGTTTTACCAAAATAGTGAAAGTTTTGCGGCTACAGTTCGCAAATTGCGATCAAATTTGGGTCACAATAATGCTCCAAAAGAGTCAATCAACCGTAAAGAGATTAATGGATAAATTTGCCGAAATTGGGTCTGTTAGTGATGTAAAGACAACAACGCGCCTTCGACCAGGTTGATCGACCGAAAATGTCGCAGCTGTACGTGATGATGTAGCTCAAACTCCATCCACCTCAATTCGACACCGAGCTCAGCAAATTGGTGTCTCCAAATCCACTATGCAGCGAATTTTGACGAAAGATTTGCATATCATGCATACAAAGTTCAATTGACTCAGGAACTGAAGCCAGATGACCATGGACAGCGAAGAGAGTTCGA
Organism: Stomorhina lunata; assembly: GCA_933228675.1. Classification (NCBI taxonomy): domain Eukaryota; kingdom Metazoa; phylum Arthropoda; class Insecta; order Diptera; family Rhiniidae; genus Stomorhina; species Stomorhina lunata. The sequence goes on along the minus strand of OW121742.1, from coordinate 96,237,242 downwards.
TAATTGGGTATTGGAGACGCAACATGAAATGCTGATTTTGCCGATAAAATCATCTTCAGTGACGAGGCCCATTTCCATCTTGATCCTCGAGTGATTCACGAGAAGCAAATGCATCCTCAACGTGTCACTGTGTGGTGTGGGCTGAAAGAATCATTGGACCTTTTTTATATGAAAATGAGGCAGGTCAAGCGCAAACATTCAAAGGTGTTTGGTATCGTGAAATGATAACCAGTTTTTTCTTGCCTATAATTGAAGAAATGAAAAATGAATGGAGGGCATGTGGTTTCAACAAGACGACGCCACATGTCATATAGACATAGAAACAATTCAATTGCTATATCAGTCATTTCCCGGTCGTGTTATTTCGCGTTTTGGAGACCAGAATTGGCCGCCTAGATCGTGCGATTTAAAACCTTTAGATTTTTTCCTCTGGGTTTTTTGAAGTTACGCGAATAAGCCGACGACGACTCAAGCCTTAAAAGAGGAAATTGGACGCTGCATTAATTAAATACCGCAGCATTTATGCAAAAAGGTCATTGAAAATTTCATTAAAAGATCGCGTGTGTGCCAGCAAAGCTGCGGCGGCCATCTGCACGATATCTTGTTCCATACATAACCTCATTCTACTTTACGATATAATAAAGTTTTACGATTTTTTTTTGTAAATATCTGTGTTGTATTTAAAATTTAAAAATTGCGTTCTAGTTGGGACACCCTTTATATGGTTATTTTTCCATGACTTAAAAAATTACACACTGTGTAACAAATTTACCCAAACCATTTTGAAGTTACCTAAAACTCACAAAATTGTGTTCACGTACTCTGTTTTGGTTTGTGTCTTTACTATTTTAAAGCGTAATTTCATTTCCCCTCTTACTCAAAACTACTTTTTCTCCGAATAAGTTTAGATAACAAATTTTTCTCGTGGATGTTAATTAAAAACAAATTGTTTAAAAACTACATACAGCAAAACTTATATATTTTCAACTGCTTTAAAAACATTTGTTTGAATATTTTTCAAGTTTTGCTTCAAATTTCTTTTGAACTTGCATTCACGTTCACACACGAACATTTTCATCATCAGTTTCCTTTAATTTCATAAAAAATGTCAACATTTTCGTAACTTGATAGTACAGTCAGGTTTGTATCAATTTCAATTATGTCAGCTTTTTTTCATAAAAACTCAAGACTTGATGAACCAACCTGACTGATGTAAAAGTATACTTGAATCAATTGTGGACTTAAATGTTGGTGTTTTCTGTTTCCCTATTTCAGAGTGAGTTTTGTTGTTTGAGGGAATACACTGCAGTCGTCCTCAATTCTATATGATTCTCCTTTAGAAAAACACCCGATCTAGTGCCGATGTCCATTTCAAAACCATCTGTGAAGATCAAATGCCTTCAAAAAGAGATGTACAACCCTTCCACTCGAAAGATTTCAATACTTATTGTTAATTTCTGAATAAGAAAGATACAATGAAGACAAACTCCATTTTATACTTATTTGTCAAAATCAGGCTTGCCAAATTTGACGAAACATCGGCATTTTGGCGATTTTTGACCTGAAAATTAGTAGCTAAAAACGATGTAAGTTTTCAATAATTCCGATATATTGGAATTTACAGAGTCAAAATTTGGGAAAGAAAAACAAAAAAATTTTCAACGCAAATTTTTTTTTATGGAAAAATTTTCTTTAGAAAAATTTTCAATTTAAAATTGTTTCTACCGAAAAACTTTCAATTTAATTTTTTTATTCTAAAAAAAATTTTAGATTTGAAATTTTTTCTGTAAAAAATTGTTACTATACGATTTTTTGTATAGAAAAAGATTTATAATATAATTTTTTGTTTAGAAAAATGTTCCACATAAAATTTTTTAATTGAAAAATTTTCAATATAAGATTTTTCGGCATAGAAAAAGATTTAATATAGAACTTTTTGTATAGAAAAATTTTTCAATACAAAATTAAAAAAAAAATCAGTATAAAATTTGTTCTATAGAAAAATTTTTAATAAAAATTTGTGCTGTAAAAAAATTTTCAATGAACATTTCTTTAATGTTCAGCTATATTTGTAATATATTTTTGACAATTCCAAATTTTTGGCGAATGCTGAAAATTTACTGCCGATAATGCCAATTTTTTTTGATATGAAAATATTGACAATATTCCGATTTTCCACGAAAATGTTCTGGCAGCCCTGGTCAAAAGATGTCCAATAGAGGGATAGGGTTTTACTCAAACTTTCTGTTTTTAGAAACAAATGCACTTATTTATTTAACTAAATTTTTGACCTTTTTTGCAAATATTTGCTAAAAAGTCTGAGATTTTGATTAATATTGAATTGATTCTAGAAAATTTAGATCGTCTACAAATGGATTTATAGGTCAAAATTTAGCATGCATGTCATGTTCTGCCTATAGGCCACAATCTCTAAGGGTTTTGGCCTCCAACGAAATTAATACACATGACAGATGTTGCTATCATCTGATTAAAAAAATATATGTAGTATACTTTTAGGAGAACCGAAAATAATTTTATAGTCTAATTAAATAAAATATTTTATTTAGTTTTCAAATTTTAATTTGAGCAAGATTGATTTTCTAATACATTTTAAATATTTAAATAAGAATGGAGATCATTCTTAGAGTTTAAAGTTTATTTGACTACAATATACATTATATTGTCTCCTAAAAGTATACTACATTTTTTTGTTTGAAATTTTGATAGTTTTGATTTGAATTGACCTTGTCTGTTATAAATCCAAAATTTTGTTATCAAAAAGGTGAGTTAAATGAAATACTAAACTCATACCAAAGACTCTATAATATAAAGATATTGCACTTTAAACATTTTTTTCTTCCAAAAGTGAAATTAAATTGGATAAAGAGCAATGAAAACACATAAACGCACAAACAAACATACATTTCATGAGCACGTGTGTGTGCCTTAGCTCTCTCTCATCGAATAATCGTATCCATTAGTTGTTTCCGAATTAGAGTAAAAACAGTATACTCCACCTTTAATGGGACTTATCAAAGGGACCATACGGCAAATCAATGTATGGAAGTGCAACATCTTTATACTATAGAGTTAAGCAAAGACATTCGTTCTAAACAAAATCTTTATTTAAAATTCAAATAAAAGCAAGTAAGAGTGTTATATTCGGCAGTGCCGAATCTTTTATACCCACCACAAGTTGTGTTAAATTTAGAAACATATCTCATATACGTATCTACGAGTATGCAGCAAATTCAAAACGTGGACCAAATTCAAAAAAAAATTGTTACGCTAGTTGATATTGTTGGTAAAATATTTGGACTAAATTCGGTTCCAGTAGCTTTATAGTTCAACACTTAAAAGTATGTAAGTGGTTTTCCTAGTATTTACTTTGAACAAAATTCTTTATAGTAACCGGATATGGTTTTACATTAATAAGTTGTTAAATACTTTTCGTTTATCTTAATATTTGGTTAGGATAAAGATGTTGATAGTAATACGACAGGTCCATATATTTAGTTAGGAGTTCCTAATGCATCCGACGTATATAAAGTCTGGACATTGGTGCAAACTTATTATGCTGCTTGTACCTCCGAATCTTTTTGATTGTAGATATAAAAAGGGATGTTATATATATGTAAGTATTATAGCCAAATGTTGACCGATTCCAACAAAATTTTACACACTGGCTGGAATTTATATAAAGCTTATTTTTGCAAATTTAGTGGCAATAGCTGTCATAGTTTCTAATTTAATAGCTTTTAACTGGTCCTTGCTAAATATTTTTTGGTTTCCGGGAGTGTTTTTTATATGAAAGCTATAGTGAAATATGGACCGATTCCTATAAAATTTGATATACTGACCAATATTGCATAAAAGGAGCTCTAACTAAATGTGAACCGATTTCGCCCATTTTCAGTACACAACTTTTGTTACATATCAAAAATACTTTTGTAAAATTTTGTCTCTCTAGTTATTGCAGTTAAGGAGCTGTCGCGCTTTTATCTGACGGACAGACGGACATAAACCCCCTTTTCTTTTTGTATTTTTGTGTTTCCATAAGTTTTTTATATGAGAGCTATAGTCAAATGGTGACCGATTAGACAAAATTTTTCACACTGGCTGGCATTCACATAAGACTTCCTTGTGCTAAATTTAGTGGCCAAATCTATTACAGTTTATCATGTATTGGCATTTAAGTGAATTTCAGGTGAAATTTAGGCTGTTTCAGTAAGGTTTTTTGTATGGGAGCTATGGCTAAATGTAAACCGATTTTGATGAAATTTTATATGCTGTATGGGGCTAATGTAAAACTTCTATACACCAAATCATCATAGCTATTAGAGTTTGTTATTGATTAGCAAATAAGCGATTAGAATAGGCGATGTTATACGGGAGCTATGGTCAAATGTTAACCGATTTTTTCCAATTTCAATACCAAAATTTTCTCAGAAATGAAGAATGTTTTTACTAAGTTTCAGTGAGCTTTCGTTTAGGCGTTATCGTGATTTCAACAGACAAACGGACATACAGACAGACAGACAGACGGACATCGTTCAATCGTCTTAGAATTTCATAAGGATTCAGAATATATATCGCTTTTGAGCCAATATTAAGGAAATTACAAACGGAATGACAATATACCCCCCATTCTTTTTAATGGTGGGTATAAAAATTCGAAACGAAACGAATTCATCCATAAAAAAAGTCATTAACAAAAATGTTCATCAAATAAATATTATGGAAACAAATGATTCTTTGAATTCGGATGGAAATGTTTTAATGGCAGTGTTAAACAGACATGCCGTGGACTTTTTTTAATGGGATAGAAAATGGTATTTCCAAAACGAATATTGAATTCTGGAAAATTTTATGTTTATATTGATAATTTTTTTAATAATAATTAAGCAAAAGGAAACTTTTTATATTAATCCATAACAAAAAATTGAAGCATAATAAACTCCAGTACTTACATTCAAATGTGGAAATAATGAAATATAAAACAGTTTCATATAGAGTTTAAATAATTTTTTTTTCCAAAAAGACAATGATAATACAATTAAAAAGGAATTATTTCCAACAAATAGCTATAATTAAATAGATAATAAAAATATATTTATGGAAATATTAAAAAAAATCTTTGGCTAAATAGAAAAGAACTGAACTAAGCAAATGATTAGTTGCTAATTTATAAAAGTTAGTTAATATTAAAATTGAAAGTGAAGATGAATTAATATAATGTAAATATTTATTTAAAATTACTTTAATTTTTGCATATTTATGTTTTAAAGTTAAACTATGATTTTTTGAATTGTTATTATTTAATTTTTTTTTTTCATATTTCAATAAAAGTTTTGAATAAACAACATTTAATTCGATGGTCTTAACGCATTTAATTCATAATCTTATTTTTCCCAAGATCTTTATTATTTGTAGGTTAATGCAAAAATATCAATTAAATTTTGTTGTTTAATATTAATTACTATTTGTTATATTTTCAAATATTTAATTATTTATAAGTATTTATATATGTTCTAAGTTTTAGATTTTGGATTCAATATAAGAATACAACACCATAACTCTGTAGGTAAGGTATGTACGAGTAATTAGTTTTCTTTATTATTTTCTAAATTTTAATTTTTCATACTTTTCTTTTTTTAATTTTTTATTTCCCCCGTTTTAAAATAATATCGAATTTTTTATATTTTATATTTTTATAGCACTTTTGTTGTTTTTAGCCATAATTTCTTTGTTGTTTTAATTTTCGGATTTAAAACTTTTCTTCGATTTTATGAGGGACAGGAGGGAAGTTAAGTAGTAGTTTCTTTTTATATACCTGGGGTATAAGTTGTTTGTTCTGTTGTATTTAATGAAGTTTGCTCTGTAGCTGCAACCGGAGCACCAGTAAATGGATTTACACCTGTGGCTGGAGGTGGTGGCATAGCGAAAACAGGTTGGCCACCAGCATTGGATGGACCTCCTTGGTTTTGTGGATCAGCGTCCAAATCTACTTCCTCCTATAAAAAATAGAAAAATATGAATTAAATTTAATATAAGTTAAGTAATAATTAAAAAAACACACTCTTCTTATAGATATTTTAAACCATTTTGTATTCAAATTTCTTACAATTTATAATTTTAATACATACAATCAATCATGCCAATAAAAAGTTGTTTTAAATAATATAATTTTACTCTGATTTTCTAATTTTTAAAATTAAGTATATTGTCGGCTTAATATGCAAATCTGCTAACTCCCTTTCTTATTATATTTCAAAGATATATTATCAGACATTTCACAGATTCCGAACGGAATTGTTTGAAATCCATAGTTACATTCCAAACGGAATGGTTTTAGTTTTTTTGGCTCTAAAAGTATTTAAACACGATTTTTGTAATTATTTGTTTCAACAAATAAAACAGTTTTATCAAAAAAAAAAAAAAAATTACTCATATGTTATATTAAATAATGAAAAAAACTATACTATTAATTTCAGTTTAAAAGCAGAAAAACAATAAGTCGGCCAAGCCCGACCGATACATATTTGCTTAATTTTATCATAAAAAATTTGCTCAATACGTGTATATTTAAACCATTTGCGACATTAACCCTTATATGTAAGCTAGGTCAAATATGGACCGATTTTCTGGAAATTTAGCAATTTAAAAACAGCAATTTTGTGTGCAACAAATCCACATTAAATTATAGTTATCTTCAGATTAAAAAGCGAAAAAATGCAGCCCTAAGAACAATAACAGGCTGCCTACAAACTACATCACTACATCATCTTCATGAGGAAACAAAAATCCTTCCAGTGACAAGATCATGTTATATCAGCAGTTCCTTTTGAGATGTCATCAGAGAAATCATTCAAACTTTAAAATCACACACTTACACTTTCATGATTTCCAAAATCGCGCGATTTTTTATTTAAAATTTTATTTATTTTTTTCTTCTGAGAAATCTTTATAAAATAACGATAAAAATTTTGAAATCTTCATAAAATAACGGATAAAAATTTTACATTTTAAATATTTTCGTTATTTTCTGAAAATTTCTCAAAAACTGATATCGGGAGGGAGGAACAGTTTAGAAATATTTAAGTCCCAAATAGGTCCCCAACGCATGTAGTCAGGGTCCTCATGAAACGCCTATACTGTACGGCCAACCCTACTTCACTTACTCCTGAGGATTTGTGGTCTCATCCAGTGGAAGTAGCACAATTGCTTGGCCTTGATCTACAGACAGATCCCCGTAAACAACAAATTAATAAATTTTTTTTTCTGTTGTAGTCAAGTTTTTGGAGCTCCTGTTTTGTCGATATCTCAGGTGTTTATTTTGATGAAATTTAATAGCGTCCTTCGCAGGGGATTACCTAAATCCTGATGCATTCAGTAATTTGTGGTAGATATAATTTAGCGTTTAAGCGTTTTGATCGACAGAGATAAAATTCAGGGTGGGACAATATCCTAAAATTTTGTGTAAAATCCAATAGCTCCACAAATCTGATTTTAGCAGACAGACACTGCATTAATTTTAATTTTGTGTCTGACTTTTGAACATTATGATAACATTTGAGAATGTATTAAATATCAAATTATAGGTAATCTTCCTAGGAAGTACAAAAATGCAGCTAACTACATGATATCCGTTCAAAACCTACATATGTATGTAAGTATCTCACATATCAACGAAAATTTAAATTTTTTAATTGCAATTGGGAGAAATCCGTTCACGTTTGACAATGGATCCCGTATAACTTCGCCTAAGATAAGATGATGACATTTAGTATAAAGACGTTGTACAATATTGATATTAAGGGCGATAGCGCCTAAAATAAACTTTCTAGAGGGACAACATTTGACAAAAGTATTTCTGATCGCTTGAAAAGTTCGATATTGAAAATAGGCGAACTCTATTCACATTTAGTGAAATCTATCATATAACCCCGACCGGGAATCGATTTAATGCTGATAAATTAAATCACATTAAAATTGCACAAGGAACTAGAGCAAAACTTTCCAAACGTCTATCGGACAGATCGAAAGAACAATACATCAGAAATATTATTGATGAAGTGTTCATTTTAATTAATTAACTAACTTCAGATTAATAAGTAAATCTTTAATAACTTTTCCAACAAAGCTGATATCCATCCATTCAAAGCTATATATTTCACGTATGTATCTAAAACTAAGAGTGTATACCCTATAATTTTAAGGCTTATCATTGTTAAAGCTTTGACCTAAATCAGTTCAGAGTTTTACATAACTAATCATGAACTTTTAATAGTTGAACAATTCGTATGAATTAAAGTACACAACCCTCACTGGACACTGTGTTCTTGGGTTGCATGCTAGAATACTTAAACTTCATCAAATCGATGTGCTATTGCAAATGTAAGGGCATCTACATTTTGAAGCATCTTTTCTGCATGGTTCATCTGGTCTATCGAACTTTATTAAATGTTCGTAAAATATGTGTCTATTTTATTTCGAAGCTACTGGCTGGCTTAAATATGCATTCTCTACTTGTAGTCTAGTAATCATTATCTTTCACAAAGGGACCACTTTAGAACCCAAGTGAAGCTTCCCTAGACATCAGCCACCTGCCCAACCTAACCTTTGGGTGCATAACTATTCTAGATGATGACGCCACCGAAAAGCTTTTCTTTTTCCGACTCTTAATTTTAAAGACTGCATATAATACTAGTATAACCAAATTTTGCTTGGAATTACATTAAGTACTTTTGCAACATCATTGGTGAAGGGTATCCAAGATTCGGCAAAGTCGAATATACCACTCTTACTTGTTTTTTCTTAAGTTTTTTATTATAACTCCGATACTATTGATCCGATTGGAACGCGATATATAGACGAATTAAAGGCTATGTAAATCTTAATTTTTCTGATTTTATTTTAATAATATCGGACTAGTAGTTTTTGAGTTATCATTAATTATTTGAAGAAACGTCTAAAAAAAATTGCAATTTAAAAAAAAAAATAAAAAATAAAATAAAATACGATACCCTTCACCACTAAGGTCAAAGGTGTTATTTTTCATGTATAAAGACAAATATTTGCTAAATTTTGCCATCATACAAACATTTTCTCAAAACTTATATATTAACCTGTTTCCGTCATTTGGACTTATATGAGAGCTAGGGTTAAATGTGGACCGATTATCTCGAAATTTGGCAAATTGATTACAGTTGTTACAAAAATTATGTATGCAAAAAATAGACTCAAAATGTTCAATATCTTTAGATTTACGAGCGTTTTAGTGATTTTTTTGTCTCATTTAGTGCGTTTTTAAAGAAGAGTTTGTATGGGAGCTATGGTCAAATGTGGACCGATTTCAACGAAATTTGTTACAGTGATTTTAGTTTGCATAAGCAGTATTTGTTTTAAATTTCATGAAAAAATATTGATATGTATGGCCAATATGTCAATTCCGGGAAGTGGGACCTATGGGAGGTACCATAAATAATGGACTGATTTTGACCAATTTCAATAGTCATGGTCCCATTATCAAAAAAATTATCCGTGCCAAATTTCATCAAATTATCTTTAGAATTGCCACCTGTAGTTTGATTATAAGGTTTACATGGGGGTCCAGCCAGCGAGCCAGCCGGCCAGCCAGCCAGCCGGCCAGCCAGCCAGCCGGCCAGCCAGCCAGCCGGCCAGCCAGCCAGCCAGCCGGCCAGCCAGATGGACGGACGGACATCGCTAAATCGACTCAGAAAGTGATTCTAAGCAGATTGGTTACTAAAAGGTGGGTCTAAGACAAATATTTCTATGCGTTACATACATCAGCACAAACTTATAATACCCTTTCCACCTATGGTGGTGAAGGGTATAAAAATCTTGCCATAGAATTTAAAAATTTTACCATTTTTGTACAAAGGTAGTCATGATACATCAAAATTGTATAGTGGTTTTAAGAGCACATGAAATTTTTTTTATTTTGTTGTGCTGTGTAATTGTAGCAAATATATCAATTCCGGGAAGTGGGGCCTTTGGGAGGTACCATAAATAATGGACCGATTTTGATGAATTTCAAAAGCCATCTTCCCACTATCAAAAAAATCTTTGCCAAATTTCATCAAATTATCTTTAGAATTGCAACCTGAACTTTGATTACAAGGTTTACATGGGGGTCCAGCCAGCCAGCCAGCCAGACGGACGGAATTTAAACCTATTGGTATACTAAATATGGCTCTAAGACAAATATTTTTATGCGTTACATACATCAAAACAAACTTATAATACCCTTTCCACCTATGGTGGCTCTTTTGCATCAGCCTTAATACGAGTACTAAAGTCGTATCTTCGACTACGACAGTTTCGTACATGATTAAAGAAATCTAGTACTAAGCTACAGTTGTCGAAGATAATATCTCATATTATGAGTTCAATACTCTAATAAGGGGATGTTCACATATTACATAACGCTCTTAGGGGGAGCGGGTTATGGCTTTTGTTACGGTATATTAATTTTGTATGTGTATTTCTATTAAAATGTGTTACAGGGGAGGTGAGTAATATGTGAAAAGTCCCTAATTCAAAATATCAAAAAATAAAATATATGAATATCTTTCGTCAACTGTTCCAGAATTTTGCTTTTCAAGCTTTCTAAAGCCTAAAGCCAGTTAATGTATTAAACCTTAGTAATGTAAAATGATTTTTTACTATTGATTGAAAAGTAATAGACTTATTTTAGCAAACTTCGAGCTTATTTTAAAAAGTTTATCAGCTTTTAATTATAGGATAGGACATGAAATGAAGTATATATGAGATGAAAGATTAGCAGAGTAAACATATTAATAGATTAGGAATAGTTAGTTTAAATAAGCAAGATTGTTACGATTATTAAATACTCAAGATATTATACAAAATGGTTTAATATTTATAATTTGGTTAGAATTAGAAGGGATGCATTATTATACATTTTGGGAGTACTTTATTTTTTATAAATACGTTTTAAATAATTATTTATAAAATATTTAGGTACATTATTTAAATACATGTTTCAGTTTTATTTTGTATTTTATTTTTTTGTAAATTAAGTATTAGTAATTTAATAAGAATAAAATTAAAAATAATATAAATTCAATTTTAGGTTAGTAAAAGCAATTTTACAAACTATAATAGAAAGGATATAGTAAAACCAACAATTTTGATAATTATTTAACAAAAAAAAAATATAATTTGAAATAAAATGAAATAGTTAATAGTTTCTAATAATACACCAACAACATATTGTTATGTTATGCCACAACAACAACATCATGCTAAAAACAACAAAATAAAAAATATTAAATTTATTTACTTTTTTTTTTGGCAAAGAAAAGTTTTAAACTCTATAACTACTAGGAAGAAAGATTTGTATGTATGGATGTTATGAAGAGGAAAAAATGCACAAAATGATTAACAAAGTACTTACAAGTCGTTCAGGTTGACCCATATTTCGGGGACGTTCACTAGCTTCTCTAACTTCACCGTCACGCTGTGATGATGGATTTAACAAAAAAGTATAAGGTAATATAAAATTTTGTTTAATGTTTAAACTCAATTTTTTTGTAAGAAAAGAATTTTAAAAAATTATAATTTAACAAAAAAAAATATATATAAAATTAAAAGAAATTGTGGATTTAGTTTAAAAAGAAGAGAAAAAAATAAAAACAAAAACAAGAAAAACAAAATTTTATATAGTAGAAAGTGAATTGAGAGATTTACTAATTTGGCTATTAAGCTGAATTCCAGAGGCATTACGTAGTATAGTTAAAAATCTATTGAAAGCTAGTAGAAGATTTTTCGATTTTTCAAAAAGAAAGAACATTGCCAATTAGAATCAAAATTAAAGAGATTTGGAAGAAAATTGTATTGCATACTTTGGGGATTTCTACACAAATTACATACATGTTTTAAAATTATAAACTTTTGTTTTTTTTTTAAATTCCGATTTATAATAATCAAATAATTTATAATATTTAGTGTTTTACATTTAAAATCCCAGTAAAAAATATATGGATTAATCCATAATAGAGCAACAAAGGAGTAATGACTTGTTCATCCATTTGAAGTAATAAGCGAGTTATCGAAAATTTTTTTTTGTTTTGTTGTTTATGCCTCGCTTAATATTCCAAAAGGATCAACGAGGGATTTTTTTTTTCTTTGACATTTTTAGTTTTATTTTAGTTTTAAAAAGTGAAACCGTGTTATTTAAAAACAAGCGAAAAGGTACGGTTATATTAAAAAATTGTTAAAAATGTGTCAAAATTTGGTTTCTAAGCGTCACTTAAGACGATTTGTTAAAAATTAAATTGAAATTGATTAAAAATTGAATTGACAAACACAAACTCCCATTATGCTCTTTTAGGAGGCAAAAACGATTACTCCCTCTGTCGTCATTTTTAAGATCAAATGGAGTACTCCATATGGAGCTTAAAAGGAGTACTCTTGTCTGCGGACATGCTGTGTTAAAAATCCTATAAGATCCGGAGATTTATAGAGTAATACATTACTCGCAAAGGAGCGCTCTAAGATTACTCTTTGGATGATCCTATTTTTTACTGGGATAATTAGTTTTTTTGTAAAAATATTTCCTCTGTTATCCCAAAAGTATGCAATGCTATTTCAAATGCTAAATCTAATGATTCTCTAAGTACGACAATACTAATTATTTCTTACTTAATTCAAGTATAAGTAAGACAATAATATAAGTCTTTGTGAAGATAAACTACTGAAGCTATATGTGGACCAATTTTTAAAAGCTTTGTTAATGCTTAAAAAAATGTTTGTTTTGAATTTGTTTTATGTCGTTTAAGCAAAGCTAATTTGTGCAAGGTTTTAGTATAAAACATTGACTTTCTTCAGACTTATGAGTCTTTTTACGATTTGTGGTATCAAAGTGAATTTTGAGTTTGTGTCGTAAGGAGGGTATGATCAAATATAAGCCAAATCCGACTGTGATTTAAATTCATTTCTGGCAATAGTTTAGCATTATTTAAACAGAAGATATAAAATAATTCCATAAGTGGGAAGAGTATTATAAATTTGTGCTAATGTTTTTAAAGCATAGAAATATTGTTCTAAAACGTTTAAGCAAGGTTCGAAAAAACAGTACCTTTTTATATTGTACTGAACTTAGACACACACAAAAGTTGGAAACAAAGTTAGATACAAAAAGGCACAATGAAAAAAGAATGGTACGTTATAATAACGTACTGTTCTTTGATGTTTTTGAGTATTTTTTAGATTACTTTAGAGTACTATAAAGTGCTAAGTTCCGAATTTTTAGATAACTTACTTATGGCTGCGTTCGTAATATATTGACGAAGTATTGTTGTTGTGCGTTCAGAAATAACTTGAATATTTTCATAAAAAAATCCTAACAGCTTCAACTTTGAACCATATTATTAATATGATATTAATACTAATAAAATGAGCAAAAAACATATACTTTTTGGTAAATAAATTACTTGGGGATATCAAAGTGCTGGCTCATGGCTAAGGTAAAAGCGAATAATAATTTACTCGAATCGGAAGTACATGTTAAAATCTTCAGGCATTTTACCAACTTGAAAACAGTCCATCAAATTAGAACTGCTGGTAAATTCTTAAAGTTTACATGCACAGTATGACAATTGTACTTAACAACAGAGTACGTTATAGTACTCAACGAAGTACGTTAATTTTAGTGTTCTTCGTGAAAGTTCGTTGTGATAAAGGTTGTGTATTTTCACAGGTACTCTAAAATTTTAAGGTTTCTATATTTAAATTGAACACGGTACATTAAAATACCGTATGTTCGAGTATTTTTACGAACCCTGCTTTTAAGTACACCGATTGACTTAGAATCACTCCCTAAGTCGATTTAGCTGGCTGTTAATGTAAAGCTTGTGACCAAAGTGCAGATCGAAAATTTAATGAAATTTTTCATAGACATTTCATTTGGTAAATAAACCAACGAATTTGAGATTTTGACCGCTTACCGCCTATTGCTTATGCCAACAAAAATCAGTGTCCCAAATTTTATTGGAATCGGTCTGTATTTGACAAAACACTGACCTGCAGCCAATCATTTCAATGAGACAAAAATCACTAAAACGTTAAAGAAAAAAACCCTAAAAAGACGACCCAACAGTAAACCACCCAAAAATCCTGTTAATCACACCTGACGGTTTTTTTACTTCATCAGCTCATGCCACAACTGTCGCGCTTAAATTGCGATGTAGAAACAAGGTCCTAGCCGGCAGTACTTGGCGAATGGACAAAGAAACCTTTGCTGTCTACCTATAAAGCGATTGGTCGGTCAGTGGCGATGCAGCCCTAAAAACTATAACAGGCCGCCTACAAATTACCTCATCACATCATCTTCAAAGATTCTTCCAGTAAAGGGACACACTATTATGCCATCTCAGCAGTTCCTTTTGGAAGGTCATCTGAAAAATCATCTAAACTTTAACATCACATAGTTTGCATCTTCTCCGAGGTATGTTAGAAAAGATCTTCGCGTGTATGAGGATAGCATACAAAGATATGTACTTGATCATTTAGATCAGCGGTGGGCACTAACACATATGCAAATTTGTGATTGTACTAGTAGCAGCAGAGAAATTTAAAAAACTCCGTATTGTGTTCTCGTTTCATCGTTTGTGTTTAATAGCGATTGATTGAATTTTTTGTTGAGAGTTTGTTTACAATTGTTGTGTGTCGTGTATGTGTGTCAGCAGAATTTATTTGCCTATAACTAGTTATAGCAAATAAATTTCTCGGACATGGCAGATTTAGATCATACCTCGTACATGGCATCATTAAACAACATTCATAAAGACGCTACCAACTCTTGCCGCGAAAAAAAAGAGTCGTTCCGGTTCAACTGAGATCGGGTGGAGCAAAATATTAAAGATCTTTTGATCCCGCATAGACTGCACCGTCCCCAACATATGTCCAGCTTGTGTCAGGGTCCTCATGATAACAACATATTAAAGTGTACCGAAAACCCTAATTCACTTAGTCCTGAGGATTTATGGACTCATCCAGTAAAAGTAGCGCAAGTCCTTAGCCTTGATCTCCTAACAGATCCCCCATAAAAACAAAATTATAAAATTGTAAATGTTAGAGCTGTAACAACAACAACTAAAACGCTCGGATCTTCAGATAATGTTAATTTTTGTCAATTTTTTGCGTGCATTATTTTCAAGACAATTGATCCACATTAGACCAAGATTACTTTAGATTATGTTGACTAGAAATTGATATGGTAGTAAAAACCTATTGAAGAGAAAAATGTAGCCCTTAAAGAGCCGCGAACTCCGTTAAACAAAGTGTTATGATCGGACTTCAAATGGTGACACAGTGAATAAAAAACTAAAAGGGCGGTATTTACAGGCGTGTTAAAAAAATATTAAAAAAAATCGGAATTGACTGGCAACTTTTTTTCGAGCTACTCTATTGTACTCCATACATTTTTGTTCTGTTAAATGTGAAATTAAAGTGGATAAGGAACATACATTTCATAAGCTAGTGTGTGTGAGCTAGCTATCTCTTATTGGTTAATCGTCTATATTAGTTTCCGAATTAGAGACAAACCGTATTTTTCAAAACGACCATACGGCAAATTAATGTATGGAAGTGCAACATCTTTATTTTATAGAGTCTTTGGTAACAGGAAACTGGTGCTATCATCGAATTCGATTAAAACTTGTAAATAATAAACTAAATTTCACGATTTTTTGACCGTAAAAAGCTTTTTAAAATCAAGAAAAATTCGGACTCCCAATGTAAAACTAATACACGTAAGAAAACAAAGCGACAATTAGGATTGGAAAAATAACTTTTATATGGTACCAAAAACTATAACAAATTATGAGCAAAGAACAACCGCATAATTTTAAAATTGCATAAAAAGAGAATCTACTAAATATATAATTCTTGGAGAAATGTTTGTACGATGACAAAATTTTGTATTTTTGTGGAGTACTCAAAAAAACGTCGGTTACTTTAGCTGGCTTTTTCTGGGAAAATTTTACGGCAATAGAATATGGATTGATGCTATAGAAATTGATGTTATATTAGGTAATAAGATTTCAACTTGGCCGTGTATACATTTTCTAATTTGTTTCGCCTTTTTCAGCACTGCAAATGTAGATTTATAGAATCGTCCGTATCGTTACGATTTGACATCTAATGACTTTATTTTGTTCCATGATAATGCGGTATATGACCTTTACATGTATGTTTTGGAGGTACCTTACCAGAATGAAAAATTCTTTGGAAATTAGTTCACACAAATGGAAAAAACTAGAATTTCAGTGAAAAAAGCAGTAACCCCAAAGAAACATTTGTTTGGAAAAAAGACAAGCCAAACGGAATTTAATTTTATAAAAATGTTCTATTGGAAGTAGTAGAATACTAAATTAGTTTCTTTTGATCAAATTTTATTTGAAACCTCCTAAAAGTATGCAATTTCCTAAAGCTCTAACCAATTTTAAATCGTATCGATTGACGTATTTTCGTCTCTGACCGATATTTTATTTATACAAACCGTGATTCTGATCAAAACACAGATATTCATCAAACGTCAAAAAGTTTTCTAAAAATAGAATCAGTATCAAACGCAATTTGAGTTCAGAACATGAGAGATTAATACAAAAGTCTTTGCTTCTAAATGCTTGTTTAAAAAAGTTAATAGCTCTAATACAATCAGGGTGGTCGAGATATCTTGAGAAGATTAGGTTTGTATACCTTACGGAAGTGTTAAGGTTAAAACATTTAAATACAAAACATTTTAGCAACTAGCACTACATTAAATATTAAGAATTAAAGCAATAGAACGTGTATGTTTTTATATAAATTGTAAATAAACATTTTGTGTGAAAGTTGAAAGAAGTCATAAATTATTTAGTACATAGTAAATTTTGTGTTTTGAAATGTCATTAAAAATTTTAAGATTTTCAAGAAAATATTGTGAAAAACGAAAAATTTTTAAACTATACTTTAAGAGTCTTTATCTTGTTACGTATGCCATCTAATATAAATTTATATACATGTTATGTGAAAAAGTAAACTTCTCTCTATAAACCCTTAACCTTAGTTATTTATTTTTTATTTGATTTTAAATAATAGCTAGCGCATGATGTTATTTTAAAATTTAAATTATGATTAGTAAATAAAGTAAATTTTTATTTTTGATGATTTTCGTGAAGATTATTTTATGGTGAATAAAATGTTATGAGAATAAATTAAAGTGTATTCGAATTAAAGTGATTTATAGTAGCGTGCATTTAAAGTTTTACCAAATTAAGAAAAAAATATAATTTACAAAATAATTAATGAAAATAAAATTATAAAAATATTAAATAGATGATTACAAATTGTCAAAATGTATTTCAATTAATGAAATTTGTTAGTTTCTAAGACGGGTACTATTTAACTTTCAATGTGGATTATCTTAAGAAGAATGTGTCGATGAACTCGGTTCTTTGAATACTTAGTTGTAAAAATAAAAATAGTTCTCGTTGGATACCCTATTTATTAATCGATTTAAAAGATTGCCGTGTATATACTCGTAAAACATAGACAAATTATTCTCCATCATGACAATGCGAGCTCTCACACATCTCGTCAAGCAATTGAATTTTTGAGCAGTCAAAACATTGACTTGATGACTCATCATTTTTGAAAAGACATTACACAAATATCCAATAAGTTTTTAATAATTTTCAGTGACGCCATCTATCGGAAATTAATCGCACCAACTTAGAAACCCTGCATGATCAACAATTTAAAGCGTTAAAAAACTTGTTTTGAGGTGGATTAGGAATGAATAAGAAATTATTAATATTATGATCAAAATGGACTGCGAAATAAAAGTACGGGAAAATATCAAGCCCTAACCGCCAAAAAGACTCAAGCGCCAAAAACTAAAATTTACAGGAGAATCATTTTTTGAAATATCTTTGGACAGTGAATTGTATTCAAGTCTTTATTGTTTTTGTTGTAAAATCATAATAGTAAATTCTACTGCCCTGATATTTTGTGAGATGATGCAGATGATCATGAATAATAAATTTTAATAATAAAATGAAAATCGTCCATCATGTCGCTAGAGCCCTTTTGGCGGTTATGGCTTGATATAATCAAAGCAGGGTTTATAATATTAAGATGTTGCACTTCCATACATTGATTTGCCGTATGGTCGTTTTAAAAAATTCCATAAAAAGGAGAGTTTACCGCTTTAACTCTAATTCGGAAACAACTAAACGATTATCCAATGAGAGAAAGCTGAGGCTCACACACGTGCTCATGAAATGTATGTTTGTTTGTGGGTTTATGTGTTTTTTATCCACTTTATATTGAATAAAATAAAATAATTATTTCACTTTTGACAGATAAAAATGTTTGGAGTGCAATATTTTTTTATTATATTGTCTTTGATTAAAGAAAAAACTCGTCATAGCAAGAAATTTGAAAATTTGAAAAACTGGATCAGTAGATAAAGTAAAAAAAGGCAAAAGCCTAACAATTCGATCAGAAAAGCAGGTCGCATGGTGAAATACTCTAATGCTGCGCTGATGACATACAAAGTTCAGTAAGTTTCAGATCGCAATTCGGTAAAGAACTTGGAAGCAAAAAAATTAAATTGAAAAATTGAAGAAAGATTTATAAAAACAATGCACCTGTTGTGAGATGGATGACGAAACATACCTACTGGCAGACTTTTCTCAAAATCCCGGCCAAGATTTTTATGTTGCTGATGAGCTAGGCTATGTTCAGGAAGAGTTCGCAAAGAAAATTCTCGTGTGGCAAGCTATTTTATGCAGTATGCAATGGACAACACACTTTAAACGACTAGAGGACTTGGAATATGATGATGACGTATGTCTTTTAAGCCAAAGCTCAGGCCACTAACGCTATCAAGTAATAATAAGGCAAAATCTGCATTCGACATTCTTTGAGCTATTTGGAAATCTCGGCAAATATCAACAACAACTATGTTACAAATATACAATACGAATGTCATGCCCATCCTGTATTACGGCTGCGAAACTTAATGCAACTACAAATTTCATTCGGAACACTCTTTTTACATACATATTACCAATTTTTTGTAATCACCAATTTTACTTTATTTTTAAAATAAAAACGAAAAATATGCCGAAAAAACAATGATATTTTAGTTACCTTATGTTATTGATTAAAAAGTTAATATTATTGTTAGCAATGAACCGGGATTTGATCTTTGATTGCTTTTAACAAAATACCAATAATTTGAATAACTTTTACTTACTTACCTGGTCTTGTAATTTATATTAAACAAATCAAAAATTGTACTTTTATACAGAAAAATAATCATGCAAAAGTTTAAACATAAAAAAATACCAACATATAAACTCCACAAAAATCATCAACACAACATAAGCTTTTGTCGCTATTTTTTATATTATTTTTTTTTTAGTTACACAAAGCTTTTACCAAACAAAAATGGTAGGTTTTTTTTGGGCGGGTGGGGATATAAATTGGAATTAAGGAAATTTTAGACAAACTAAGCCAAGATATTAAAAGCCAATAAAAGTTTTATAAACACTAAACCCATTTTGTAAGAAATTTGCGCTGTTTTCTTTTAGTCATTGAAAATTATCAGAATTTTACACTCCCGTTGATGTGTTTACGACATATACTAAATTAAACTTTGAAGAATTATATTTCCTTAATAGATAATTTCATGTACTTCGTGTTTTTTAAGAAAAGCTTATTTCGTCTATTAATTATGTGATGTTCATTGAATGAATAAATTTTACGACTTAAGAAAAATACTAAAAATTTACTCTTTAAATTTTGGACTCATTTACAGACATGTTCTAAGTTCCACTTTGAAGTAAAATTAGTTTGAATCATTTTTAAACAATTTCCTTAAAATTTATGTTTGAAAGCCAGTCTAATGGACATATCCGTGTTACTTAATGCTTAAATATAATATTTATGATTTTCCATTTATTGGAAATGTAGTAAAATTGCCCCCAAAACTAGCACTAGCGCTTTAAGTCTCCTTTATTTATGTAAATCGTGCAAATGACATTTTTAGCAATGTGTTCGTTTTAATTAAACAAAAAAACAAGACCATGTGACTCTAACTATTCAGTAATATTTGATTTGGACTGAAAAAGGTGCGTTTATCACTGTTTGTATTGTTGAATTGTTTCATAAGAAATTGTTAATTTTTCATACTAAAGGCTTTGAGACTTTTTTTTGAACGTCTTCGGATAGTGTTCTTAATTTTTTCATTTGGCATTTATTAATATTCGTTAATAAAATGAGCATTATCGTCATACTTTACTTTATTATTTTGGTAAAGGTAAGAAAGTATTAAAAAAGTGGTAAAATTGGTTTGGTTAATTTCGTTCACTGGAGATAAGTCATGTTCAGGTCGGCCTAGTGAAGTTGATGATGATCAAATCAAAGTTTTAATCGAAGCGGATCGTCATATGTGCGTGAGATTAAAGAAATGTTTAATTTATCAAAAGCTGCTGTCAATAGTCATATAAAGCGTCTTGGAGTTAAAAGAAATTCTTAAAAACAAACTCATGAAATTTAACAAATGAAAAATTTAACGCTATGAATTCGATCCATTTTTGAATCGAATCATCACTGGAGATGAAAAGTGGATTGTTTACAATAACGTCAATCGAAAAACGTTCATAGTCCAAGCGTGGTAAGCCACCACAAAGTACTATAAAAGCTCGTTCCGACCAAGGATTCTACTAACAATATCGCAGTTACAATAACAAAAACAGCTTAAATGCACCAAAAGAAGATTATGTTGTCAGTTTTGGTAAATTTGGAAGAGGAACTGAAATGGACAAATTTAATGCAGCCATCAACAAAAATGTCATAACCTATTAGGACTATACAAGACCGCATACATCTTAGTTTACTCGCCAAAAACTTAGAGCTTGTCTGGGAACTTTTGATTCATCCACCCATATTGCCCTGACCTTGGGCCATCAGACTACCATTTGCTTAGGTCTTTGCAGAGCTTCTTAAACGGTAAAACTTTTAAGCATGATAACTTTGTGAAATTGCAATTGGTTTAGTTTTTTTCATAGAAAAAGAATTGTTGCGAATGAAAGGGACCAAGATGACACAACTGAACAAATCAATGATAATGGCGGCATATGTCCACCACTAAACCAAAATGATGTTAGAATTGCAATAACTGGACTAAAAAAACCGAAGTTGCGGTTGCCGATTGTTTGCCAGAAGGGATTTTTAAGGCCGGAGGTGATGAGTTGATATGGCGTATGTCCCAACTTATAGAAACCATATAGTCAAAGGAACACATGCTTGCCAGACGATTGAAATGTCAATATTCAGTGCAAAAAAAGGAGATAAAAGTGTATGTGGAAATAATAGAGGGATAAGCCTTCTTTCAATTGCCTATAAGATTCTATTGACCATACTATGTGAAATCCTTAAGCCCAAAGTTAACGAAATAATTAGGACGTACCAATGTGGCTTTAGACCAAGTAAATCAACCACTGACCAGATCTTTAATCTACGTCAAATCCTGGAGAACCCCCAAGAGGAACCAATTGATACGTATCATCTCTTTGTTGACTATAAAACAGCTTTTGACAGCCCGATACGGAAGAAGGTGTTTGAAGCAATGTCTGAGTTTCGCATCCCTATGAAGCTAATAAAGTTATGCAGGATGACACTAACTAATGTAACATCATCTGTTATGATAGGTAAGAACCTATCAGAGTCTTCCATGACTAAACGGGGATTCAGGCAATGTGACAATATATCATGTGATCTCTTCAATATTGTGTTAGAGAAAATCTTGGGAGATGCAGCAGTTAATACAACTGGTACAATTTTCAATAGAAAAAAAATGCAACTCGCGTTTGCCGATAACATTGATATTCTGGGACGCACTTTGCGCAAGGCAACTGCCGCCTTTTCCAGCATCGAAACGGAATCAAACAAAGTCCTCTCCGTAAAAAGTAAAATTACGTTCCATAAAACGCTTATACTACCCGTATTATTGGCACTTGCACAGGCAGATGTAACTATTCTTGAAGTTTTTGAGAGAACAATTTTATGAAAAATTTTTGGGCCAGTCTGCATCAATAATGAATATCAACATCGAATGAACAATGAGCTGCATGAGTTATACGCTGAGCTGCATGAGCAACGCATCAAGCAGCAGCGACTGCGTTGGCTAGGACATGTTGTGCGAATGGATGAAAATACTCCAGCAAAAATGTATTCGAAAATCATCCCAAGGGAACTCGTAAAAGAGGACGTCCGAAAATTCGATGGAAAGAGCAAGTAGATGAAAATCTTTCAAAACATTTTAATGAAACTGATGACCGGCAGTTGTCATAACTTTGTTCATTAAAAAACATCAACATTTTATTATTGATAGAGAATTTTGATCGAATCGAATTGATTAACTGTAATATAAATTTCATTCAAATATTTCACATAACTAATAGATAAAATAAGGAATTATTTAAGGGTAGAGCAATGTGCTTGCAGATTTTAATAGCTAAATTTAATTCAGTAGCTGTCGTAACTGATGACCAGCAGTTGTCATATTTTTGTTCATTAAAACACTTTATTATTGATAGGAAAGCTGAAATGTTTAACACATTTAAAAGAATACAATAAAGTTCCTTTTTATTAATGAAACTTATATAAAATTAAAGCTTTTTTCAAATCGTTCTATCATACATGAATTTGGCTAATTTTTAAAGTGATATATAAAATCGTTTCATTATTTCATTAAAATATTCTTCAAAATGGGTTTTTAAAGATTTAAAAAAAATGTATTTACAATCAAAAAATAAAAAAAAACATAAGCTAAAGGGTCTAAATATTTAAACTAAAAGTTTTTTGTTAAAGAAAATTTTGATTTTCTTGTTTTTCTTTCTTTTACATTTTAATTGTTTTAAATTTACTTGAACTTTATGAAAAAATCAACTATTCCTTTGGGTTGGTAAAATTTAACTTAATGTTCTAAGGACTTACATTTAAATGTGAATACTGATCGTGTGATTCATTTGCAGGTGGCTTAAATTTGCCACAACAGAAGTTGCAGCAACAACAACAGCAGCAACAGCAACAACAGCCGGTAATTATTGTACAACAAATAACCAAAGCCTAAGGAAAAGAAAGAAGAAATAAAAAAGAAATTGTAAACATTTTTTATAATTTCAAGATCGTTACGAATCGATTACCTTAACTGCTGGTGATGTTACCACAAAGTAAGCATTGACGTTTTCTTCGCCAAATTGTTCAGCAATGTAAAGACCTAATGAACCGTAATTATCGTAAATGTTACGTTTTGTTTGATCACTAAGTATAGAATGTGCACGATTGACTTCCTTAAACTGTAATTGTTTAAAAATAAATTAATTTATTAAAAAAATAACTGAAAATATGGATTTGTTTGGAAAAAGCTTACTTTGTCGGCAGCTTCAACATTGTCGGGATTTTTATCTGGATGATATTTTAAAGCAAGTTTCCTATAAGTCTTTTTTATATCTTCAGCTGTTGCTGTTTTAGGAAGTCCCAATATTTCATATAATGAATCGCCAGATGTTCTGTAAGAAATTGTAAAACAATAATTAGTTAAAATATTCATAAGATACCTTTATGTTTCGTAATTATAGAAAACAAATAAATATTTATCATCGAAAATGGCTTTTAAATTATTCTCCATGGAGGCTATTTTGCATAAGTGTGAACTAATTTTCGAAGCACTTTTCCCATTTCGATTGGGATACCTTCAAACATCCATTTTTAACACAATGACAGCTTTATCAAACTTCTTATTTTAGGGAATAAAAAATTCATTAGATTTCAATGCGTGCAAGCTCAGAGAATAATAAGTTTTTGACAGGGAGCGTGAATTGCTCCAATCCAACAATTTTACTGCCTCCAAATGTGTCTCCATACAAATTTTAAAGTTTTAAGAAATTGTTTACATACTTTTAGGCGAAAAATTCGCTCTTATTTTTTGGAAATTTTTTAAACTGGTAATGGAGCGAAAATTTTGTATATGAAAAAAAAATAAAAAGTGTTCCACTTAAATCTTTGACTATATGGAATAATTATGAGAAATTAATTAAATTTCATGGCCTTAATACCTAACTCAGCTCGATTACACAAGGGTCTATCGACTTTTGATGCAAAATAGTAAATCTACTTAAAAACTCAAAGAAGAAAATGAAAATAAAACGTTTTTATGTTCCTTACTTTCTAGGTTCATTTATAATAATAAATTAAAATAAATAAGTAACTAAATATAATTCTAATTTGAATACGAAAAAATACATCACTATTTTCAAATTCTTACAACATAAAGCAATTCAAAACTGTTTTAAATTATATTTTTATCTTTTTAGGGAAGTTGGATATTCTCTTTCATATATTTAAACAAAAATTAGGGATGCCATTATTTTGTTACATTCATGAAAATTTATTTCATTGTATAAATTTAATGAATGACTTTGTTGGAGAACATTTTTGTTCATGACTTAAAATTAATCCACTCAAATCTGTTTAAGATACGCGATTAGAATAATACACAAAATAATCTGCAAAGAAACTACTAGCTAGTAGTAAACCTTGTAAGTAGTTCAGTCAATTTATTTACATGCTACATAAATACGAGGGCGGTTGCAAAAGTCCTTGACATTTTCACAACGTTTATAAAATTTAATAAACCTTTAAAAAACTAAGAGCTAGGCTTTCTAATTCGAATGTTTTCTTTCGAATTGATGTCAAATCAGTTCAAATCGAATTTATTGTGATTTCGAAAAATTAGGACGTTCTGTATACTTTAAGGTGATAAATAACTTTAGGAGTGTAGTGTTTTATTAAAACACATAATGAGTGCTCTAAATAAAATTTGTAGTTGGATTTTCTTAAATAAAAATCAAACCTTTTAATATAAAAACTTTACAAAATACGCAAATATAATGACATATACAAAATCATTTAGCATTAAAATGTTTACTTAGTACTCGGGTTTTGCAAAATTATCGACTTTTTTCGGAAACCCTCCCATTAAAGATTTTACAGTTGCTTCTGATACCTTTTTGGAGCATGTGTTCCACCTGCGCTTAAAATCGGACATGTTCTCGGAAATCTTTCCTGTGTTCTTCAATTCCTTTTTTACCAGAGCCCAATACCTTTCCACAGGCCGAAGTTCTGGACAGTTAGGTGGATTTGCCTCTCGTGGTACAAAAATGACATTATTCATTGAGTACCACTCAAGTGCCTTTTTTCCATAATGGCATGATGCCAAATCGGGCCAAAAAAATGTAGTCACTCTGTGCTCTCTTAAAAAGGGTAACAACCGTTTTTGTAGGCACTCCTTTATATAAATTTCTGTGTTTATTGTGCCAGATGCCACAAATACTTTACTTCTTTTGCCACAACTGCAAATAGCTTGCCACACGAGAAACTTCTTAGGGAATTTTGTTTGTTTTTTTGTGCGAAACTTGCCCCGTTTATCAGCAACATAAAAATCTTGACCAGGAAGTTGAGAAAAGTCTGCCAGTTCGTATGTTTCATCATCCATCACACAACAGGTGTATTTTTTTATAAAATCAGACTTCATTTTTTTCGCTCGTTTTTTTGCTTCTAAGTTCTTTATAGCATTGCGATCTGGAACCTTTTGGACTTTGTATGTCTTCAGTCCAGCATAAGCTTTGACTCTATGTGCAAAATTCGTAGAACATTTCACCGTACGAGCTGCTTTTCTTAAAGAAGTGTTAGGCGCTCTTCGAAAGAGTCGCTCGACTTCTTTTGCCTTACCAATATCTGTAGGACGTTTTTCCCTCCCTGATCCAGGTTTTCTTTCAATGCTCAGGTTTTCCTTATACCGTCTGATGGCATTAGAAACCGTTCGAGGGTCAACTTTCAAATTTTTAGCTATTTTTTTAAAAGTCCATGACGGATTTTTTTGAAAAGTTTTAATTATATTTTCACGAACTTTTTTTTCGCAGTCCATTTTGATTGAAATAACTATTGAAAATTAATAATTTCTAAAATAATAGTATCTGACATATCTATAGAAACTAACTTGATCAAAAAATAAATTATTTCTTGCACTATGGATAAATTTTGTCTAAAATAGTAAATGCATATTTTTTGTAGAACACTCTTTAGGTTTATACAATGGAAAAGTTTTCTATGGGAGAAGTCAATTTTTGTTGCAAATGTTATAAGGGTCAGAATTTTTTTCATGTCCATGGAAGTCAAATTTGGCCAATATAGTGACCAAAGCAGTCAATATTTTTATTAAACAAAACATACAATTTTTTTTTTACTTTTTAATAGATTTGATTGTGAACATGCTTAATAATAGGATCCTCAACTCGAATCTCTGTGACTGAAGTTTACGTAAAAAAGTAACTAGGGGTACTCCATAAGGAGTACATATCACCATTGCTGTGGTTGCTGGCTGTCAATGTCATCCTTAGAAGACTTGACTAGCTGGGGAGAAAGGTCGTAGCCTACGCCAATGATAGTATTGCTCGTATCAGGCAAATTCCCAGATACAATAAGTGATATTATGCAATCGATTCTAGTAGAACTTTCCTCTTTGGCCAGTAATAAAGGACTGGGGATAAATCCCGACAAGACGGAGTTAGTTCTCTTCACCAGAAGGTATTAGGTTGAAAGTTTCAAACTTCCTATGTTAAATGGTGTAGAGTTAAGACTGTCGTATGAAGCTTAAGGGATTATCTCTAGGGATTATCTTGGACAATAAGTTATCTTGGAAGAGAAAGGATGAAAAAAGGGCTAAACGCTTACTACTTCTGCAGGAACTCCGTAGGTAAAAAATGGGGCTTAAGACGAATAGTTGTGTATTGGATTTACACAACCATTGTAAGGCCTGTTTTAACATATGGTTGTGCAGTATGGTGGGAGGCTGTTAGCAAATGTTCATTCCTGGCTTTTCTCAATAAGTTACCCTCTCGATATTTTCATAAAGGGAGTGGCATCCAGAAGTCTAGTATGGCTGTACGTGTCAGGTATACTTAGATATAGGCATGCAGGACACTCCAGTATTAGGTCTACCACGATCTGACTATTTAGTCAAGGAGTTACTGTAGCACAGCACCAGTAATCGTAATACCTGTTAGATCCGACTGGAAGGAGCAAACAGTACTTTCGATCTTCATGGATTTTTCTAAAATGGATTGCGGTACTGGATCTGGTATTTTCTTGAGGGATCAAAACGTTAGGAAATCCTTCAGACTCGCGGATGAGTGCAGTGTCTTCCAGGCAGAGATTTTTGCCATTTGAAAGGCTACAAAGCTTATCCAGGGTCTTATAGCTGAAAATAGTGAGGTGACTTTATACGTCGATAGCCAGGCTGCGCTCAATGCGCTGCGGGGACATAGTATTACCTCCAAACTAGTTAAAAAATGTAGGATAGCACTTTTAAACCTATCATTCAGTTATAGGATTAGATAGTGCTGGGTTCCGAGTCATTGCGACATCGCTGGCCCGAGCCAAGACTTGAGTCAAAGAGTGACAGATATTGCTCCACCTATCTGTCACTTTCATCTGGGCATTAAGTCTTGTATCAGCAAGGAAACCACAAGGACATGGAGAAACATGGTTACGTGTAGGACATCAAGAGCTCTATGGCCTAAACCGGACATTAGTGGAACCAAAATTCTACTAGGTCTGAATAGGTCAAGCTTAAGAAGATGTAAATGGTTCTTAACAGGACACTGTGCCTTAAATTCGAGGTTTAATAGGTGGGATAGTAGCATTCCGTAACTCTGCAGACTATGTCTAAAAGAGGATTCGTCCGAGTTGGTAGAACATATTCCCTGTCACTGTCCAAGGCTACAAAATCAAAAGCTCAGACATCTAGGCAGCAGATTCTTTGCTGAGTTTCAGGATCTGCAACAGTGCAGTTTGCAAGATATTGTAGGGTTCACCACTGTTCTCAACTGGCTTAGATAGGGTACTCTCTCTCTCAAATGGTTTCAGTAGAATGTGGCATCAGGCACGATAAACACAGAAATGTATATAACGGAGTGACACAGGGTACCTATATATTTCTGGGCCGACTTGACGTCCACAATGAAAAAAGGCAATATTGTAATTTTTGTACCATGAGAGTCAAATCCATAGAACTGCCCAAAACATTGCGCTATATAAGATATTGTGGCCTCTTTAAACAATTTAAAGAACACAGAATATGTTAGATTTTAAGCGAAAAAGACCCCCCCAATCTTCAATATAACAAAAACAACTACAAAAATTTTGGAAAAAGTTGTAACGCAATTGATGTGACACCCTGTTATAAAAGTAATCACAGCACTTAATCTTTTCATGCTGTTATGATTCTATATTTGAGTAATTGCACTTTTGTATAAGTGGAATAAAACAGAGCTTACCTAGATGAAATACTCAATCGATTGATAGTATTTAACACTATAGGTATGTGCTTAAAGAAAAAAACGTATTAATGTTTCTGACCTATGAAATAAAAGAATTATAATAATCTTAAATATACATAGGTAATGAAAAATGGAGAAGTAACTATTTTTGAAAAATAAAATATTTAGGATGTTAAACCCAGTAAATTGGTAATTATTCAAAGTGAACATTTCACTTAAAATTTTATATATAAAAAACCTGTTAATATCAATTACAAACTTGTTAATATTTCAAAACTTTGAGTAAATGCTCTTTTAAATGTATATTTTATTTCAGTGATTCGACTGTCTCAAGGATAAAAGGAAGTCGGTTATTAAAACAAAGCAATCACACATCAGTTTTTTTTTTTTTTTGTTCAAGTATTAGGAATAGAACAAAGTTACATTCCTAATAATTTAATACTCGTATAAGTGCTTATTACTGTGCCCTTTACCACATTTCACTTGTATGCAGTTTTTACTAACTAACATGAATAAAATAGTTTGTTACCATCTCAATGTCATAACGACGAATGACCTCCCTTATTCTGCACAAACATCACAACCTTTTTAACGAAACGAAACGTTGGAAAAGTCAACATAAGCATAAGGAAGAAAATGTTAAAACTGTGTAAAAAATCTTGTTATCGCGATTGCCTTCAATGTCAATATACATTTTTAATGGTATAATTTTAATAATTTGCCATTTTCCACGTATGTATATGCATGCATTTTTGAGGGAAGTCCCTAATTAATGAGTAACTTTTAAATAATTTTAGTTGAACTTATTCATTGTTTTTAGTTTTAGTTGTTAGGCAAACAAACATATGGTATGATTTGAAATGTAAAGAAATGTTAATACAAAAAAGAAATGGTAATAGTTTTAATGGGAATCCCCTGATAGTAATTAAAAAACTAATGAGTTTTTGTCGGTCACGAAATGAAATTTATTTAAATATTTATATAATATATTGCAATTTTAAGTTTTTTCCTATTTCGCTCTATTTAAGTTTTTGTTCAGTTTGTCGATAACATGAACTCTTTATTTCTTAATTTATTGTTACTGAAATCCTTGATAAATTTAGCAAATTTTATTATGAAAAAAATATATAACATGTCATTGTGTTTCGGCAAAGGGCCAAAAAATAATTTTGAGTTTGTTTAAAGAAAATAGAGAAATTATTCTTTTGTATGTGGGATTATTTTAACAATCATTAGTTATTTCGAGTTACTACACCGAAAAAAATACCAAGCGGGTTACTGCGTATCTCGATTCGAAAATAAAACTATTCGAATTTGTATGCTTAAAACATTGTGTTTCGAAAATAATTTCTTTCGAATCGAGTTAGGCGGTAACCCCCCAGTACAGAAAGTCGTTAACGATTTTTTTTGATTAATCGATATAAAAATGAATCGAATAATCAAAAGTTATGAAAATGTATAAAATAAAGATGCAAAAAAGTATATTGTGGACAATTTTGAATGTGTTAACGGCTATGCCTGATGCAATATTTGTGATACATAGAGACCACTTCATCCCTTTTTTATCACCATACAATTTAATAATTCAAAAAGAGCCCAGAATCCCAAATCACTTGTACAAGAAAAGGGAAAAACAAAAAATGTTTTATTATTCAAATTTTGAATTATTCAAATTTTTGATTAACCGATTAATCATGAGTTTCGAACAATCAAAAACAAAATAATTCGAATAATTAGGTACACGAATAATCGAAAATTAAAGTTAATCGAATGAATAAATGAATTGTTCTTAAATATACGATTAATCGCACATCCCTAGTTATCATATAAAAATGCTACAGTAATTATCGGATATGAGAAACGCAAAGTTTTTTAAGTTTTTTTAGTTTCAAAACAAATATGCAGCTTTTAGAATTGTTAACTCTCTTAAGCAAACTTCGCAATTTAATCTAAACCCTAAACATCCACCGTCTTCAGAGTAACGACTACTGTAGGAGTTATTATAACTTTGAGGAGGAAGAGGCTCAAGCATATTTTAGAGCTTTTCTACACGATTTATCTGGAAATTTTTAAGATGCAAAAATGGACAACTTTTACTTTTACAACTTTTATCACCCACCAGACAAACCGAACCTAAAATATACTTTTTCAAACTTGACTGATTTTCGTTAAGCGTAAATTACTTACAAATATTTAAGCCTATCTTATTAACAGGTAATAGTAAGAATTGATAAGCAAGCTTGCATTGACCATTTTAACGAATTACTAGAAGCCGTGGTATAGCAGGTTAGTCATCCGACTAGCATACCTGAGGTCCCAAGTTCGATCCCCGACCAGACCCACTTAAAAAAATAAATGCTCAACAAAAGCGGCGGTTCACCTCATAACTCAACTAGCCAATTCTTCTTCTGTTATCCTTGACTCCCAGTGGAGCATAGGGCCTCTGGTTATTGAGTATTAGGCTATGTAAAACTTCTCTAACTAATGCATTTGCCGTTCGGAATCGGAGTTGAAACGTAGGTCCCTTTCAATGAGTCTAAAAATAGAATCGAATGCAGCTCATTGTCTGAGAGAAGTACCACTTGTTCCAATTGGAATGTTGTCGTGGAAATTATTATTATTATTTCTATTATCATTATTATTATTAGAAGCTTTTACTGCCCCTAAGACAGAACTCGCCGTTTGCGTAGCAAATTAGTATATGGATTTGTGATATTAGGCCAGATTCTGAACTTTATCGTTATTACAGTTTCGACCATTTATTCCATGGCATTAACAACATTGTGGTTAAAATAAAGTTTCCAATTAAAATTAAAAAGAAAACTGCTTTTGTTGAATTATGATTTTCTAGCGGCAACTTAGTGATATGAAACATATTTTCTAGTTAAAAATTAAATTTTTGTTTTATGAGATTTAAAAAGCTAACTTTTATATTAAAAAATCTAATTGTTTTTAAGCGATAGAAAATTTTGTAGTTATTTAGAGATTCATATCATTAAGTACGACGATTTTCTAATATAGAAAGCAACATTTTTTCGGTGTACAATTGAAGCGTTTATTTATTTTTATCATTATAGTTTCTTTTTGTATAATCTAATCGTACTTGTGTTTATATAAAAAATTTACTTAATAAATTGCATTGATAAAGATACAAGTACAAATTATTGAATCATACTACTTTAATAATAAATATCATTTGTAAATTTATAAGATTTTTTGAAAATACATTTAAAACATTTGTTTTTTAGGAGTCATCCTTTTTAGTATAACAATTATACCGAAGCAACAAATGGTTAATATAAAGATGTATGCAGTAAAGTTATAATTTTGATAATTTTTTTTAAATTCTACAAAATTGTCGAGATATTGACATATTATTTAATTAACCCCTAGAATTTTGAAAATGTATCATACGTTATTCTACATTTGAAGTGAAAATAAATAGAATTAAGTCGCCCAGTATGCAATTCAAAGGTTTAGTGGCTGACACAAAAAAACATACATACATTGCTTATAAGTCGGTAAATCCACCAAGGCATGATATTTGCCAACTTAAACGAAAAGTATAACAAAAAATTATATTTTTGTATTCAACACTCTTTTTAAACATTGAAACGCATTATAAAGAAAGTACCATCAATATGTTGCAAAACATTAAACATATTTGAAATTTTAAAAGCATACTTAACATACAAATATAAAAGAAACTCTTTTTAGTTTTTCCTTTACACATTCTACAACAATAGCACAAAAATATTCACGGAGAATTTAAAAGAAAAATGGAAAACTATTTTAGCAAATATTCCTTGAAAACAAAAGCAAAAAAAGATTTAAAATAGCATAAAAACATAGACAATAAAACTTAAGTCGTGGTAGTATTAACGATTTTTAGAGGATTATAATCTTCGTGGTTAGAAAGTGGGACTAAAACAGAGAAACAAATATCGATAGCCTATAACAAAGTGGTTTTATTTTCAGGTTTAAGAAAATATATTTTTGATGCTATAAATTTGTTAACACAATGTTAATTGAAATCATAAAATCAGAATTAAGTAAAATCGATTAATTTCTGTGACGGTTTTAAATTTTTCAACCGTGGTTTGCTATGTTTAAACGAGGCAATATAAGTACACAGGAGACGGAACAACAAAATATCGAATAACTAAGACTTTTAAGATATCAAAGGTTTGAGCAGGATATATTGTAGATAAATATCTGGGTATGCGAAATGTGTGGCACATA
This sequence comes from Stomorhina lunata, assembly GCA_933228675.1. Lineage (NCBI taxonomy): Eukaryota > Metazoa > Arthropoda > Insecta > Diptera > Rhiniidae > Stomorhina > Stomorhina lunata. The sequence goes on along the minus strand of OW121742.1, from coordinate 96,204,555 downwards.
ATCGGCCACAAACTATAACAAAATTATGATTATTAGCAATGTTAGAAACTGTTCTATTAAAATAAATCCAAATTTTGAGTCAATATGTGACAATGATTAAAACCGGGAATCTTAGCTTAAGCATGTTTAATCAAATTCATCACGGTCTTTATTTCTCAATTAAATTAGTTGAAGGGAATAAGTATAATATTAATGGATTTCGATTAAAAACTATTATTGGTTCCGACTTTACAATAAAGCCTTATCATTTACTCTGATAAAAAATAGTAAGAAATGTTCACAAGCAAGCTTATCGGTTTTATAAAGTTTTTTGTATGAGTGTTTTTTATTTTTTTGCTAATAAACGAAATTCATTACACCCTACATCATCGTATTTGGGAAGGGTATAAAAGGTTGGTGTTTAAAATTGTAAATCATAGAAAAATAAGTAAGAAAGTGCTATAGTCGGTCAAGCCCGACTATACGATACCCTTCACCACCAAATATTTGCTAAATTTTGCCTTCACACAAACATTTTCTCAAAACTTATATATTTAAGCTGTTTCCGTCATTTGGACTTATTTGGGGGCTACGGTCAAATGTGGACCGATTATCTCGAAAAATTCAAAATTCTCTTTATCTTCAGATTTACGAGCGTTTAACTGATTTTTGTCTCATTAAGTGTTAATAGAAGTTTGTATGGGAGCTATTGTCAAATGTGGACCGATTTCAACGAAATTTGGTACAGTAATTTTGGTTTGCATAAGCAGTACATGTTTTAAATTTCATGAAAAATATTGATTTTTGTGGGAAAAACACAATTCCGGATAGTGGGACCTATAAGAGGTACCATAAATAATGGACCGATATTGGTCCCACTGTCAAAAAAATCTTCTGTTCAAATTTCATTGTTTACATGGGGTCCAGTCGGCCAGCCAGGCGGACGGACGGACTGACATCGCTAAATCGACACAGAAAGTGATTCTAAGTCTATATTTAGTCTATCTATACTAAAGGTAGGCCTACGACAAATATTTCTTTGCGTTACATATATCAGCACAAACTTATAATACCCTTTCCACCTATGGTTACGAAGGGTATAAATAGTCTATGACCCAATTTAAGGAATATTGATAATCAGGGTACATGTACGTTACGAAAATTGTATTAGATTTATTACAAATATTTTTCTTGGTAGTTGTATATTTTTCTTTGGTACCTAGCATAGGTTTAGCCTTCCGGAAATGAGATTTTGGTCTGAAATTTTAATATATTTTTATATATAAATATTGCTCATGATTATGTAAAGAAACCAAGCAAAGTTTCTGTTTGGTCTTAACTTGGTAAGCCCAGAGTTATCTTTGTCAGCCTTCTGTGGACACTGGTCTCCTCCTGCTACCACCCGGGAAACTACGTCAAACCCATTAATGTAGTAAGATAATATGTGCCTCGAGTTCTCCCATAGGAACGATAAAAATATGGGTTAGGAGTCGGGCTAGTAACCCACTCCTGGAAAAAAATTACTTAATTATTCTTAAAATTTAACTATGAAAAAACTAAAATTATAATAAAAAAGCTTCCCTCTAATGTTAGAAGACCAAGTAGAGGAAAATCTTTCAAAGCTTGGCCTAAGAAATTGGAGAATATGGTCACAAGATCAAATATACTTTGTCTTTAACCTTAATAGTTTGTAAATAAAGGCCATTTAAGTAATTAAGTCCTACACAAATACTACTGTAAAAAGTCAGTTTAATGCGAGGAAAATCATGAAAACGTTCGTATATCTAAAGAAAAAATTTTTCACATACCAGTTTTGTATAAATAAAAAAATTGTTAAATTTCAAAGCAATTAGTCTGAATTTGACCCTAGCTTGAGAAAATGTTTGTATGTTAATAAAATTTAATAAATATATCAAGAGCCTTTATTCAATAAAGACTTTGAACGAAAAAGAACATTTATAAAGGTAGAAGGCCAATGCACGCGGCAAGTGGCTGCGGGCGGCAATCAGCTGCTTTTTGACTTGTCAAATTTAAAGCGGCAATGGAAAAAAGTAGAACATTGTTCTACTTTTCCGCGCGGCAGATTTTTTTCAGATTTAATTATATCCTTCTCAAATATTTTTTATATGAATATTTTTGTAAACAAACGCACATTTTACGTACTGGTAATACTACGACCGCCCGCAGCCGCATGCCGCGTGTATTGGCCTTGTACCTTAAGAAGAGGCAAAATATACGGGCATGTTCTGCAAATCACTTCCACATGATTTTGAAATCACATAAATTTTCTAAGTCGAATTATTCATTGTTCATAAATTATTTTAATTATTTTTTAAAATTAACTTTGAAGAATATTTACTGGCTCCCCATGGTACTTTAAAAACACCAACTTAAACAAAGACCTTGAAATTCCGTTGGTTGAAACAGAAATAGCAAAGCGTGTTGTAAATTACATCAATAAATTGGTATGTCACCCAAACTCACTAGCTCGAAATATATTAAACGGTCGCGGCCATATCCGGCTCAGAAGGAGGGATACTAGCGACCAGTACAGCAGCTAAAGAAGATGGATTTAATAATGTAAAAAATCCTACTTACCCAAAGAATTACGAAGTTATAAATGGACTTCTATAAAAAGCATTTCAGACTTTAAGATTTGAGTACTAATTGTTCTTCTGTTAATCATGACTCCCGGTGGAGCATAGGGACTTATTGGTAGTTCATAGTAAATAAAGATACAATAAATCAAGGCAAGATGAAAAAAACAAAATGAAAAGATTATAAGAAAACAATTTCCCAATAAAGTGATTTTGAAAAAATTGTATTCATAGACGGTTTTAAATATAGGCTCTCAATATGTTTTTATGCATTGAAAATAATTCGTTGAATATTGCAACACATTGTTCTCAGTGGTGTAGTGTATCATACGGTCGATCTTTGACGATTATAATACTTTCTTACTTGTTTAGAATAAAACTTGTGGTTTAATACATTTTGGACTGTTCTATTTTTTAACTTGTACATAATTGCAACAACTGCAAAAAGTTATAGGAACTTAAAGATCGAGGGTAAATTATTAAAATGGGGATATGCGATAATAAGGAAGAACTCGAAATTATAGGTACATATTTTATGTTTAGGTATATCCTTTATTGCAAGATCAAACAATTAACTTTTATGAAGCAGATCTCCAAATTTTAGTGTCCAAATACTACTATAATTTTCTTATCCTACTTTTTTACGAAGGAAATCCCATTGGATTCATTGGGTCTTCAATAGATGCCCTTTTTACAGCTTTACTTTTCAAACCTAACCTTATAATCTTTTAGGTTTTTAGCTTGAGGGAAATTTCTTTTATGCAGCTGCATTCAATGCTTGCAAAAATTATGCTAGGACGAATCATATTTCTTGGATGTTGTGGAATTTTCGATGAAATCAACAATCATAACCAGAAAAGAACTTAACGAACCCTTTTAAATGGATTTTAACGACTTTTTTCCATTCTGTTTTTGGCTATTTCTTTTTTATTTTTATTATGTGTATGGGCCCAAATGCCAAAGAAAAAAATCAATTAACAGTTACTGCGCAGTCGGCTTCTTTTACGCCCGCCGCCCTTTTAGCAACACACATATAATTGCTTCTTCTTCTTCTTTGTCATTCGTTGAATACTTACACACACTCTGGGCTATTTGCACATTTGAAAAACATCTGCCTTTTTGCAGTCGCAGAAAAGTATACTCATGAGCAGAGAAATTAAGCTGCTCTGCCAAAAAGTTTTTTCTTCTGTTCTTTGATTCATCGTTTTCACAGAAAAAATTCTTTTCTTTTCATGTTAAAATTTTACAGAATTTTTTTGTTTGCTTATTTTTCAACTTACGATAACTTTCTTTTATCCATTCCACTCATTTTGAATTTATTTGTATAATAGTTTTATTTTCTCACACTTTTTATTTATTTTTATATTATTTATTCAATTTTTTAAAATGAAAAATTCTTTCACAAAAAACTTCTTCAAATTCCTTCGGCTTCTTTACACAATTTGCGAAAAAATACTACCACAACTGAAGGTGAATCTTTTTTGTTCTGCTTTTTCCCTTTTGACACAAGACGAACTGAAAAAGGTGGCCCGGTATAATAGCGACCACTTTTTTATATATCAAATCCGATGTAGCTTAACTGTCACAACGAGAAAACTTCATATAAAAATGTGAACATCAAAATTTTCTTTGTCTAACTGCGGCCACCCTTAAAAACTTCGCCTTGTTTTTGACACATTCCTGTTCTTTCTCTTTCGCCAACTGCTTTGCACACCTGGCATACAGGGTTGCAAAAAATGGTAAGTTCAGAGATGTGCCATACTTTTTCTAAATTGTAACGATTACATTGCACTTATAGCCCATTCACATTATGAGTTTTTATAAGTTTTCGGTAATGAAAACATCATCGAAAACTCTATCGTTCACATTTTGAGAATTTTGGGCAGAAATATTTTTTTAACTCACGATTTTCTTAAAACAACGAGCGCTAAACACTAAATTATTTTTTATTGTTTTAAAATAATACATTTTACAAAAATTAAAGTCTTATTTAAAGAAAAAAAAATTAAATAAAATTTTTGTTTTTTATTTTTTCATTTTAAGCTGACATTTATTTTTGTTATTTTCCCATTTTTCTGCATCAGAGTTGTAATAAATGGGATGAACTCAGTGTTCTATCGGTATTCAAAACGTTTTCAAATAAGTTTTCGTTAAAAACTCACAAGTAAGGAGTTTTCATTTTGTATGTGAAAACTTAAGTTTTCAATATTGTTTTAAGCCGAAAACCACTTGAATGAGTTTTCGAGCTTAATGTGAATGAGCTATTTGTATTATTATTTGATATTTGTATCGTTTAGTATTTGAGAAAAATCTTTTTTTTGAAATATAGCCGCAATTTATAATAATATTGACCTATTTCTTAAAAGCTATTTTTAGAATATTTAGCTTTGAACGAAAATGCTACACAGTAGAAATACTCGAAAACCCTAATGGTCGATCACTATCAACTTCTAGAAAAAATAATATAAAATGGAAGGGATGGGTAATATAGGGGATGTTAGATACCAAGCAACAGCTCTGATTGGTCTTAACTTGGTAAGCTCAGACTTATCTGAGCTTACCTCCTCGTGGTACCACTCTGGTAACTACGTTAACACCCGTTATAGATCATGCATATTGAAGGTTGAAGGCCAACGCACGCGGTAAGCGGCTGCTTGCGGCAATCAGCTGTTTTTTGATTTGTCAAATTTGAAGCGGCAATGGAAAAAAGTAGAACAAAGTTCTACTTTTCTGCGCGGCAAATTTTTTCAGTGCTGCCTGATTTAATTATATCCTACTCAAATACTTTTGTATATGAATATTTTTGTAAACAAACGCACATTTTATATACTGGCAATACTACGACCGCCCGCAGCCGCATGCCGCGTGCATTGGCCTTCTACCTTGAGCTCGAAAACTAGTTAAAGTAGTTTTCGCCTCAAAACAATATTGAAAACTTATGTTTTCACATACAAAACGAAAACTCCTTTCGTATGAGTTTTCAACGAAAACTATTAAAATACCGATCCAATACTAAGTTCATACCATTTATTACAACTCTATATAAGAAAAATGGGAAAATATCAAAAATAAATGTCAGTGTAAAATATAAAAACAAACAATAATTTTAATTTCAAACATTTCTGAAAAAAAACATTATAAAAGTGATGAATGGTAAAGTTTTCGATGGTGTTTTTATAACCGAAAACACCTAAAAACTTATAGTGTGAATGGGCTATTAATGTAGTTAGCTAATATGAGACCTGAGTTCTCCCATGAAAACGATACAAAATATGGGTTATGACGTCGGGCTAATAACTCATTCCTGAAAAAAACTAAGAAAAAGCTAAATTTATAATAAAAACGGTTAGAATAAAAGCGCAATAAGCATATTAAATTCTTCCGTACCACTCTTGGATTTAGTAGTTTTTTCGTAAAGTGTAGTTTTTAAAAACATGCCAAAATTTTAGACATAATTTTGCAATTAGATAGTTCTTTTGTTTTTGGCAAATAATAATTACTTTCACCGTAAGATTCCTACAAATAGAAACTGTTCTAAGCTCAATTGAATGACCAAATTCGAAAAGGTCACATCTAGACAAATTAAAAGTTTTTAGAAAATGAAAAAAATCTAATTATTTTATAATGAAGCTATTAGAACTCATTGCTGTTAATTAACGTATATATTAAAAACGTTGAGATGTGACCTTTTCGTATTTTACCATTCAATTAAATTGATAGGATTTTGAAATTAAATATCTATTACAGTTTGAGGGTAACTGCAAGAGTGTTTATAATATTAGGTATATTATAATTTAAATATTTTAGTTTGAGAGTCACTGCATAAGTTATTACAATGAAAGGTTTAACATAATTTGATGTTGACAACACTGTAAACAGCTGATTATTGTTTATGCGTAGAAAATGCAGCAGAAAAAGTAAACGGAATTGAAAAAATATAAAGTAATTAGCACAAATTAAACCATTAAAACAAACTGATTGCTAAACAAATATGTGCAATTATCCTACGCAACTGCAACAGCATGTTATACCCTCCCGAAGTCTGTGCAAAGAGGGACGTTTAAGTTTGTTCTGCTACTTAGGAACTATTGCTCTGGTGTTGATGCCATCTGTACCGCAAATCTATTATGGAATTGTGCCAAAAGTGTGGGGAGCGCAGCTATGGGGTCCAGTATTATATTTTGCATTAATAAGTATGATTATACGCTTCGTTTTGAGAAATACAGACTATCAGGTATTATTGACAATAAATTGGAATGTTTAAGATAAAATAATGTTAATTATGTTCATTCTTGCAGATTGCCATACGAGCTTCGTTTTTGGGTTTTGTTGAAGCCATCAGCATATTATTGATATGCTTTGCTCCCACAGTGTGGAAACAGTTTGGTGTTTATGGTTTCTTTATGGCTTTCTTTCACTATTCAGAATTCTTAGCCATAGCTTGGTGTAATCCAAAAAGCCTTACAGTTGACTCATTCATATTGAATCATTCATGGGCCTATGGCTTAGCGGCTGCTGCCAGTTGGCTGGAGTTTGCTTTGGAAGTAAATTTCTTGCCCAATTTCAAAGATTTCTATTACTTGTGGCTGGTGGGCGTTGTCCTGTGTGCATTCGGTGAATTTGTGCGCAAGACAGCTATGATCACTGCTAGTAATAGTTTTACTCATTTGGTGAGTCATAGTAAATTCGTATACTTTGTTTTATATTTTAAAATTATTTTCAAACAAATTTTAGGTTCAATATGAAAAAGCTGATGATCATAAACTAATAACTCATGGCATTTATTCTTATTCTCGTCATCCTTCCTACGTTGGCTGGTTTTGGTGGTCCATTGGAACCCAATTTATACTGATGAATCCAGTTTGCATAGTTGCTTATACGGCGGCCAGTTGGAAATTCTTTCACGATCGCATTTATTGTGAAGAATTTACTCTTCTAAATTTCTTTCGCAATGACTACAGAGTTTATCAGCAGACGGTGCCTACTGGTTTACCATTCATCAAGGGCTTTATATTAGATTAAATAGAAACATTTCTATTTCCTTTGATTTTTTACGTATTTTTTTTTTAATATAAAACAAAAGTTTTGTTGCTTATTTATTTTAAAATAATTAACTTAAAATCTAAGAGATATAATTTTGAATATAAAACCTCTTAATGCATGTATCAGACGGAATACATGCCTCTTTGCAGTTTTAAGAAAGGCTCTAAAAAAGACAATTCTTAAGTTTTTGTATCATACTAAAGATTTATCATTTTTATTTAGATTGGACTAAGACTTCAATTAAAGCTTTTAGTTTGAATTTAATTGTATTAGTTTAAAAATATACCTCAATTTTTTTTAATTTAACACCAAATCCCCTCATACATATGATTATTGTGACAATGCCAACTAAATAAGTTAACATTTTAATTAACTGACATGAAATAAACAGATTAATAATAAAATAAATTTCTATATTTAAGTATGTAAATAATACAACAAAATTTAACTACATAAAAATATATAATAAAACTTACCAAACTTCGTAAAAATAATAATTATATTGTATATCAAATATCGAAGTATAAAAAGGCATGTTTTCTAGAACTTCTTCTGTATAATTGAATGGTCAAATTCGAAAAGGATACATCTCCAATTTTTTAACATATACGTCTTTTGATACCAAGCTTCTTAAATTTATTTTGTAGATATTTTACTTCATTAGAAAATAATTGTTTTTTTTTATTTCCTGAAAACTTTTAGTTTGTGGAGATGTGACCTTTTCGAATTAGACCATTCAATTTGATTCGAAAGAAAAACCTTTCGTATTTATATACCTAACAAATCGTATTACACAGTAAGCCCCCTGTTATACGCTATCTCGTTAAATTGCTGATGGAAAACTTCATGCTTTAAACATTATTTTTGGTTCTATAAAACCCCGTTTATTTTAAATACTCTTGCATACACAGATTAATACTCTTAGTTCGTGATCAAGAAAAACTGAGGAATTTTTGAGATGTAAAAGTAATAATGGGGGGATTTCCTTTATCTAAAAACTTAAATTTGTATTCGATAACAAGTAGACGGTACAGCAATGGTGAAGACAAAAATATCAGCATCTACAATCTTCAAAAACACGATAGGGCCTAAATGAAAGTTTGATATTGAAGTTGGGCAAAATCGGTTCACATTTGACTATAGCCCTCATATAAACAAATTACGGAAATAGCTAAAATACCGAAAATAATAGGGGGTTTTTGTATGTCTATTCGCCAGTTAAAAGCAAGATGAAAAAAGTTTTTATCAGAAAACTTAAAAATCGGTCCACTTTTACCCATAGCTTTCATATAAACCCCACTTCCGAAAACCACTTGAATACTAAACAAGTAAGAGTGTTATATTCGACTTTGCCGAATCTTAGATACCCTTCACCAATGGTGTTTCAAAAGTTATGTTATGAAATGATTGATATATGGATTTTCTGATCAGTTTAAGGTCGTTACAATCAACACAGCTTTTTAAGTGTAGATATATTCTGATATTCTTTAGACCGATGTACAAACTATGTCGCTGTGCATAAATTATTTAATTTTGTAATTACCTTGGTTTATATTGCGGTTTAAATATCTATACATACATATATTCTATATACTTAGTTTGTGATTCGTGAACTCAGAAAACGTAAGACTTTATAGTTCTAAAAAGTTCATAAATATGCACTTTTATCTGAACTTGAGTCCCTTTTCAATAATATTTGGTAAATATTGCTCCTTCTTTGTATACATATGATTGAATTCATTAATTACGTATGACAGTTTAAAAAAATTCTTGGTTAGTTATCTAAAAATCTAAGTGGACCGATTTAGATCTAACCTTTGGCAATAAGATTTGGGAGTGATTGCTTCGTCAATCAATACAAGCCTTAGAATGATAGGGTATACGGAATTAGTGAGATATAAAATGGATATCAGACCTATACTAGAAAAACTTATGGTAACGTAAAATATCTATATCGGAAAAGTTGTTATATATCAGAACTTTTTAGGAAGTCAGTGGTTAACAAAGTCCATCTTCTAAGTAAGTAGACCGATTTTGATGGGTTCTTCCTGAACAATATTTGAAAATTATCTTTTATCGAACCATTTCAGAGTTTATTAGATTTAGATGCATGTGCAAAATAGTATTTTAAAAAGACTTTAGGCTGTCAATTTGAGTAAATTATTTTCTGTGTAAATTCTAGAAAGATAATTCTCATCGATATACAACAATTCAATACAAAAAGTCACAAAAGTTCTATCGTATTTTATTAAAAAATTTTATCTTGATTCTCGTCTCTTGGCGATATCTCTATTGTAATGAGTTATATCAGAACTGTACTGAGATGTATTTAATGTAAGTTCTGAAAAGATTATCTACAATTTAATATATAGTATTTAAATATATGTCCCTATAAGAACATGACCGGTCATTTGACCGGTCATATGACTGGCACTGATGACTGATATATCAATCACAACCCTGCAAGAACAGTGACAGTCATTTTACCCGTCATATGACTGACATTAGTGACAAAGTTTCCATCATCGCGTAGAACAAAGTTTCTATCATTTTATTAAGCCAATATGAGAAATGTGACCGAAACTTTTATGTACGTGTGATTTTGCATCTCTCTCTAACACACACATTTTTTCAACCACAGATAATATATCTGAGCTGTTCACTCTAATGATTTTTACTAGTCAACATTCCTATATAATTGATCACAGATGACCGGTAAAGTTTGATAAATACTTCGTCAGCAATGAGATAGCTTTAGTCACAGGTGACCAGTAATGCTTGATGATTACGTCGCCACTGTTGACGGACTTCTAGTTTAAAGAAAAACACATAACATTTCATCTCAATATTTATATTATTTAAATAATAAAATAACAAAAGGATAACAAAGGATAACAGTCAAATAAAAAAAGTATAAATAAATATATAACAAAAATGTACATTTAATTGAACAAAAAGTAAACAACATAAGGAACTAAATTAAACAAAATGAAAATAAATTAAAATTACATTTGATATTTTTCACTTTTTTATTTCTTTACTTTATTTTATGTTTTTAGAACACTTAAAAATTGTTTGTTTAATTTAATTTTATTTTTATTATATTTTTTCTTAGTTCTTTTTTTGGAAGTAAATGCACGCCACAAAAATAATTTTCAGAAAATGTCAAAAATTCAACCATGCAAATAACTTGTTTAACGATGATAGAAACTTCCTCACGAGTGACGACCATATGTTTTGTCAAGTTTAAATGTGTTAGTAAATATGTTTTGTGTGTATTAGTTTCGGTCATTCATTTCTTGTAGGGAAGTTTCTATCACTTTCTTAAGGCAAATATGAAAAAGGTGACCAAAACTTTTATATACATGTGATTTTCCATCTCTTTCTTACACATGTATTATTCTGGCTCCAGATATGTATATTCGAACCGCTCACTATTATAGTTTTTACTTATCACCGATGATGTATATATCGGTCACCGGTAACTAGTCAGTGTTGATGTATATATCGGTCACTCATGACCAAAATAACCTGCTCTTTTGTAGTAAAATAATATTATTAAACAATTTTAATTGAACAAAAATTTATTAAACAATACATGCATATAATCTTATAAAATTTATCAAATAATATGTTTAGTTGAGGTGTTGCTACATTCATGGCATTAACATTGGCCACTGGACCACCATGTATTTGATCTCCGGCATTAATTTGCATTCGATTAGGTCCCTGCATTTTGTTATATTTACTGTTGCCCTGGTCTTTGTTGGTTCAAAGTTTGCAAATGATTTGAGGTGGGTGCCGGGCCTCCTGGCATAGACATCATTTGAGGATCCTCCACCAAATGCTGTCCCATCTCGGCATTTGGTGGAGGATCTTGTTGGGGTTTTTCTTTATAATAAACGACTAAAAATAAAACATTAATCATCAATATTAAAAATTAGACAATAATCTTTCCGGGAAACTTACTCTGCCACAGATCCTTGAAGTGCATAAACAGTTTATCCACGAAACACAAATACTTATCATTGTTTTTTTTTTCACAACATGGGTATTTTTAAAATTTTTGGTAACTTTTTTTCTAAAACTGTAAAAAAAACAAAATAATTTACAAAATTATAATTTATCTTCAGACGCTATTCACAAAAATTTTAATTTTTCAAAATACAAAATTTTAATTTCTCAAGTCAATGTATGCAAAAATGAAACAATTGCAAGTTCTGCTGTTGTTTCACTCTTACATACACAAATTTTGTGTCAATATTTTTTTGTCTCTGTGTTAGTTTCGGTCAGTCATTTCTTATAGGGGTATTATATAATGGTTTCACAATGTTCGAATGTCAGACCACAAATTCATGTCATATGCAGTTTGTGGAGCTCCAGAAGGAAATACTGACATGAAATTATATATCATGTCTTAGAATTAAAATAAACACAGGATATATCACTAAAATATTAGACTCATTGTTCCGCATATTGCCGAAAACTATATTTTTTGAAAAATATCTTTTTAATTTTATATCGCATTTTAGGAAATTTTCATTGATTGTTTTGGAGATATTCCAGGTGTTTGTGGGCCAATTTTTATCAAATTCGATAGTGTGCTGAGTAGGAAGATTTCCTAAAATATGATATCGAATTATACAGGTTCATCATACATAAATATATTTCCTTCACAATGTTCAAAAGTCAGACCACTGATTTAAGATATACGAGTATAATGTATATCCGTCTACTGAAATCAGGTTTGTGAAGCTCTTCGGAAATACACCGACATAAATTATATATCAGATGTTAGGACGTACTACCCCAATACACACTATTAAATTTCATTAAAATCGGTCCATAAACACCTGAAGAATTGCAAAAAAATCAAATAAAGTTTTCGATTTTACTATTTTACCCATATCTTAGATGTTTATTGACCAATATTAATTTATGTGGGCCCATCGTCAAGGAAAATTGTTTTTCTTATTTTTCGATTATATTTTTAAACAAATGAGCACTTTCGGCAATTTGGGGAACATCAAATGTAGTGTTTTGGCGATATTTTAGGTGTTTATGGGCCGATTTTGATGAAATTTAACAGAGAACTTTGCGGGAGGATTTTCTATAATATGATATAAAATTTATGAAGCCCAGTAAAACTTTTCATTACCAAATAATGAGTTAAACAGTTAAACTATTGAACACGAACTACTTACTCATTCGCTGTTTAAGTCATTACATTAACATGGGATGTCATTGGAGACAAGTACTTACAATTGCAGAAAAGTAATGACTTGGGTAAGCAATTTGAAAGCAACAACAACTTTTTTGTTGTTGTTTTATTAAAAACATATATTTTTAAACGAAATACAAATTTTTTTTTATGATCCCATGGGACTCGAACCCGGACCCTCCGACTGCTAGGCAGAGACTCTTCCACTGAGCTACTTCATATGTTGAAAACTAAGCAGCTTATAATTAATATAAACAATTTTTATTTTTAGATCCAAAATCATGTGAAAATAACTTTGTTTTTCCCTGCTTTTTTTTTGCTTTGTTGTAATTTTTGGAAAAATATTTGTATACGATTTTTTGTAATTATTTTAAAACTTTTTTAAAATTATTTTAAAGCTTAAACAATTTAAATCTTCTTTTTTGTATAAGTTTTACATAAGATTGACTCTTACTTACTTAAATGTTACAACCTGTTAAGGTCAAAGTCCGAGCATATTTTAGAATTCCATGGATTTCGATCTTGTGCGAATATTCTCCAATTTTATAGGCTTTGAAAAATGTTCCTCTATTTGGTCTTTCTATCGAAGTTTCGGACATCCTCCTCTAATATTAGGTAGTGGGACATTTCAATTCTAATTTTATCCGTTTCATTGTATTTTTATTCAAGAGAGGGTTACTAGCCCGTAATCCTAACCCATTTTTATCGATCTTATGGGACAACTCTCGGAACATGTTAACTCACAATATTAATGGGTGTTAAACTAGCTCCCCGGGTGATACCATGAGGAGGTGTGTGTCCACAGTTGAGATGAAGGATGACCCAGATAAGTTGGGCTTACCAAGTTAAGACCAATTAGAATCGTGTTTGGTATTCAACATCCCCTACATAATCAAAATTGACTCATGATGGTATTTTTTCATTAACGTAAGTTAGTTTTACATTTTTTTTTTTACAGAAGATAATATTTAAGTTCTTAAAATTCAAAAATCATTTAAAAAGACTCTTTTAATAAAAAAAACTAAAAGAAATTGTTGCCCTTGGTGGGATTTGAACCGGGGCCATTCAGTTTAAATTACCATCTTAATTACAAATAAGTACTTCTGCAATAACTTATTATTTATTCGGATGGTATGTTGTAGTCGTTACGAGGTAACCAGTTATCAGAGTACTTGCCATTACCAAAGTTTTGCTGGGAAGGTTATTCCATCATGAGTATGGTTTTTCTTTTCTATTTGAAATCTACTTTTCAATGAAAAATTTTATATGTCACATATAAATTTTGGTGATATCTCAGGCGTTTTTCAACCGATTTTGATGAAATTTAATTAACGCATTTGAAAAAATTCAAATTTTTATAACTTCTTATACTCACTTTTATTAAAATAAATTAAAAAAAGAATAGTTTAGTATTGTATATTCTTCAGTAACTACATTTATTTACAGCATATTTTTTTATTTTAGTTTATATAATTTTTAGTTAATAATTATAATTATTTTATACATTTATTTGTAAAAATATTATACATTTAATACATTCATATGTTAATAGTAAGGTTAGCAAATGATATACGATATACGGAAATAGATTTAAAATAATTCAAATTTTCTTTTTCCAACAGCATTATATAGTATAATCTACGACTATAATATAGTCTAAACGACTATAATATAGTCTACACGACTATACTATAGTCTAGAGGACTATAATATAGTCTATACGACTATAATATAGCCTTGACGACTATAATATAGTCTACACGACTATACTATTGTCTAGAGAACTATAATATTGTCTAGACGACTATAGTATGTATGTATAGTCTATTCAAGCATAGTATAATCTATTAGAGTATAGTATAGTTTTGTAGAATATGTTGTATAGTAGAGTGGTTCGAAAAAAAAGTTGAGTCAGTCACCCCCTAGGATTAAAGATAATGTAAAAATAATTCTAATTTTTTTTTTATTTTTTTACCACGCCTACAAATACCGCCCTTTTACTATTTTGTTCACTGTGTCGCCATTTTAAATCCGATCATAACATTTTATATATCGATTTTCAGATCTCTTTAAGGGCTGCATTTCTCTCTTTGATAGTTTTTTACAACCTCATTAATTTCTAGTCATAACTTTTTAAAATTCGAGTCGTAACCGAGTAAAAATCTAGTTTTTAAAAGTTATGACTATAAATTGACGTGGTAGTAAAAAAACTATCAAAGAGAGAAATGTAGCCCTTACAGAGCCGCGAACACCGATATATAAAATGTTATGATCGATAGTAAAAGGGCGGTATTTGTAGGCGTGGTAAAAAAATAAAAAAATATTTTTTGAAATTGTTTTAACATTATCTTTAATCCTAGGGGGTGACTGACATAACTATTTTTTTTGTATGGAAGGCGAACCGCTCTATTGTACAGTCTAGTCTTCTATGGTATAGTCTAGTCAACTATAGTAGAGTTTATTTGACATTACCACAATTTAGTAGACTTTAGTATAATTTTATAGACTAAAGTATAGTAAAGTCTAGTCGACTATAATAAATTCTGGTCGCCTATAGTATAATTTGGTCGACTATAGTATAGTTTGGTCGACTATAGTATAGTTTAGTTGACTATAGTATAGTAGACTATAGTAGCAATTCAACAACAATGGATTTTTTTCATTTGCCAACCCAGTTTCTTAGTATTATGTTTAAATAATTTATTCATTAGTTTTACTTTAAAGTTGTTTGTTATATAATTATAAAATTATTTTGGTAGTACATATTTTGTCTAAGGTTTTTATAAAACAACAAAAGCCTGAACTACAGGTGGGTAACAAACGATATTTTCTAGAATACTGATGTTTTGTGTAGGATAAAGTTACTAAAATTCATGCCAATGTTACTTATGTTACACTTATGTTAAGATTTTTTTTGTTTGATGTAACATTATTAACATAGTTTTAGCATTATGTTATGTTACCTTTTAATATGTTAATTAAGATGTGGGTTAAGCGAGTCTATTACAGGCAAGAAATTCCTTTCCATATTTCGTTTATTTACGTTGTCTTGTCTTTATAAAGATATCTCACTTTTAACAGTATTTCTTGCTATGAAATAGTTAAATTACTTCTAAAATATAGGTGTGTAGTTAATGTAAGGAATAATTAAAATATACTAAGTTTCCTTATCTACAATTTTACTTGGCAGGAGATTGCCCTGCAATATAAATGTCCAGCAAAAGCGATGATATTACACTTTTGTATTTTTGATATTAAAGACTGTAGATTAAACATGATTCGAAACCTGGGGCCAAATTACGGCATTCGATATCGATCGAAATCTTACATATTTTCAAAACATTTGTATAGCATACTTTAAGGATCATCAAAATTATTTAAAAGATGCACAGTTTACTATATTTTTTAGAAGTTATTTGCCAAAAGATGAACAATAGTAAAAGATCTATTAATCCGTGTTCTTTTTAATTTCGTGTCTAATTATTAAAATGATAATATTTGTAAAACTGTCAATTGCTTCCTGTCTAAATTTGAACAAGCTGCGTCATTTAGTTTGATTTTGGCAGCCATTTATAGCAGACTACCTTAACTCAGAGTTTAAGAAGAAAATGTTAAATTTTGTTATTTTTATAGGAAGTTTTTAAAAATTTCTTATCTTTTTAGGAAATTTATCAAATTTTTTTTTTATTTTTTTAAGAATTCTTCTAAAATTTTGTATTTTTATAAAAATTTTTTTTTTAATTTTTATGTTTATAAGAAAATTTTCTATTTTATAAGAAATTTTTAAAAAATTTTCTATTTTTATAAGAAATATTTCGAAAACTTCTTATTTTTATAGGAAACTTCATATACAAAAATGTCTTATTTTTATAGGAAATTAAAAAAAAAATTCTTATTGTTATAGGAAATTTTTCACAAATTTTCTATTCTTATAAAAATTTTTAAAAAATTTTTATTCTTATAGGAAATTTTTCGAAAAGCTTTTATTTTAAAAGAATATATTTAAAATTTGATTATTTTTATGAGAAATGTTTAAAAAAATATTTTTTCAAAGAAATTTTGCAAAAATTGTCTGTAACAAAATTTAAAAAATTTCTTATTTTTAAAAGGAAATTTAAAAAAAAATATATTTTTATGGAAATCTTTTAAGAATTTTCTAGTTTTATTAGAGATTTTTTAAGCATTTTATATTTTCCTGTAATTTTTTTTAAATATCGTATAAAAATAAGAAATCTTTGAAAATTTTTTTATAAAAATATAAAATTTTTGAAAAACTTCATATTTTTATACGAAATTTTTAAACAATTTTTCAAAAGTTTTCTATTTTTTTAATTTTTCAAAAATTTCTTAGTTTTATAGAAAATTTTTAAAATATTTTTATATGAAATTTTTCAAAATTTCATATTTTAATAGGAAATTTTTCAAAAATTTCTTATTTTTATAGGAAACTTTTCCTAAATTTCTTATTTTTATAGGAAATTTTAAAAAAATTTCCTGTTTTTATATATATTTTTTAAAAATGTCTTATTTTTATAGGATTTCTTTCAAAAATTTCTTATTTTTATAGGAAATTTTTCAAAAATTTCTTATTTTTCAAAAATTTTTTATTTTTATAGGAAATTTTTCAAAAATTTCTTATTTTTATAGGAAATTTTTCAAAAATTTATTTTTTTTATAGGAAATTTTTCAAAAATTTCTTATTTTTATGGAAAATTTTTCAAAAATTTCATATTTTTATAGGAAATTTTTCAAAAATTTCTTATTTTTATAGGAAATTTTTCAAAAATTTCTTAGTTTTATAGGATAATTTTCAAAAAATTTTTAATTTTTTAGGAAATTTTTAAAAAATTTCTATTTTTTATATGAAATTTTTCAAAAATTTCTTATTTTTATAGGAAATTTTTCAAAAATTTCTTATTTTTACACGAAATTTTTCAAACATTTTTTATTGTTACAGACAATTTTAAAAAATTTCTTATTTTTATAGGAAATGAAAAAAATCTATTTTTTATGCGAATCTTTTCAAAAATGTTGTATTTTTGTGGGAAGATATTTTAAAAAAATGTATTATTTTTATAGAATTTTTTTTTAATTTCTTTTTTTTATAGGAAATTTTTAAAAACTTTATTTTTTTTAGGAAAATTATTAATTTATTTTTTAATTTTCTTATTTTATAGATTTTTTTTAAACTCCTCATTTTTATAAGAAATTAAAAAAAATATATTTTTATGGAATTTTTTTCAAAAATTTTCTATTTTTATAGAAAATTTTTTAAACATTTTGTATTTTTATAGGAAATTTTTAAAAAATTTTATACTTTTAAAAATTATTTTTATTATTTTTCAAAATTATTTTTATTATTACTATTATAGAAAATTTTTCAAAATTTTCTTATTTTTATACGAAATTTTTAAAAAATTTCTATTTGTATTTTTTGAGAAAAAATATGTACGTGTTCTAGGGACTTTAATATTTCCACGGTTAAGAGGTCGATATTGAATTTCGATGAGGCCACATGCGCGGTAGTTGAGGTTTCTTCATCCGAAACAATTGAAAAAATTTAAGATATGGTTTAGCAGATCATAAATTAGAAGTGGGAGGGATTGTGGATACAATAGGCATCCCACATTGCTCACTGGTTTTGAATGATTACTGGGGTATTAGAAATCTTTCTGCAAAATGGCTTCTGCATTTGTTATTAAAAATGCACAAAATAATGACCCAATTTTGTCCGACATAATAGCGAGGTCCTAGAAGTATTAAAACAAAAACCAATGCAAATTTTATCAAATTATATTGACCTAAACTTTCTCCACTGAGAAAAACGAAAATCTTTAAAACAAATGAAAGTTGTTCAGAAGGCAGCGGTTGTCAAAATCGTAAACTATGAGAAGGTTTCCCCAAAAAAACCCTTGGTATAAAATTAAAATCGTTCTCCCCATTTTAAACAACAAAATTATACTTCATAATTTGTAACTCAATAAAATGTTAGTACCATCCATTATTATGAATAATAATTCCTGGTGTTTTCCTATTATAAACAAACTTCGAGAATAGGTCAAAATTTGAATCTTCAATTGAAATTCCCTTTCACATTAAACTATTCTTCCCATTATAATGGAATTCTAATTATCCTGAAATATTAGCTTATGGGGAAATGAACTCAACGGGGGATATTATAATAAATAATTTATTTCTTCAAACTTCCTAGAAAATATCGAATTGTCTTAAAATTGTTTCGATTCTTCTTAGTAAAAGGTAGTGTGTGTTTCATCAGGCGAATTTATACATACACAAGCTGAGCGTTACGTGCTTCGCTACGTATCAAGCGAAATAATATAAAAGTGGCGCCACATGTCGGATCAATTGATCATACCAACATCGAAACTTTTGTCGGCTCATTCGCGACAACTTTGCCAACTTTGATCATAACATGATCAAATTCATAATGGCGCCACCTGTCGGAGACTAGTCATATCAGTTTAGAATTCTTCGTAGGCTCATTCGCCACAACTTTGCTAAAGATTATTATATGAAAATTTCATTCATTTTTATATATACATATATATAAAATAAGAAAAAGAAGATATATCTCAAACATATTTCTGACTAATTGTATGATAACTTGTAAAGTTTGAAAAAATATTTTCCATTAAGAAATTAGAACCATATCGTAAATAAATTGAAAAAAAGATGTGTCAATCACTCAATTCTTATCGTGGGCGTTAATAACAAAATTTGAAATCTAAATTTTAAAATATTTTAATGGAATCGATACATGTTTTTTATTGAAATTTAGTAGTTTTATATTGATAAAACTGTCGCGTCAATATTATTATCACTTAAGGCTAACTTTGTTGGTCTTCAAGTCTTATTTATGATCAACTTTTTGCATTGTTATTGATTAAATTGAAGAAATGATCTCTGATATTCAAATGTGCTTGCATTGGGTTTTGCTTTGATCGTGATTTCTTTTATAATTATGAATCAGGGGATGACCTTTTCTTTGCATGATGGAACTAAGAAAAAGTTGTATTGTTGGAAGTAGTGTTTCAATTTTATCATAGACTTCTGAGAAAGTTTTATTTCTCACAGGGACCGTAAGACAAAAAAATTTCCTGTATAGTTTTATGTGCGATCCATTACCTAATAGACCGCAAATGCCCAGATTTCATTACAACAAATAGAATTGTTATACCGATAGACCATTTCGATTATGGTCTAGTAAATCAATAGAGTTTGCTACTCTACTGTCTCCAATAAATATCCGATCTATCAGAGATTTCGAACATCAACATTCGTAAAATAGGCTGTTTTATTGTTGCATCCGGCTGGCTCTAGCTGAGCCTCTTATATATGGTAGACTAGAATTTTATTTTTCTTTCTCCCCAGCAGAAAACACAAAGGGACCTCATCATGGACCCAAGTGACACGGACTCTAATGTCAATCTCCTGCTCAACTTATCCTAACATAAAGAAATAATGCAATTATCCAAGTGAACAAATGCAAATTTTTTTATTTCTTAATCGCGGTTTTGAAGAAAATTGAAAAAATTCGAGTTTTAGTGAAATATTGCTGCCTTAATTATGTGCAAGTCTAATTTAAAAGAATTTTTGATATAAATATAAGTTTTAATAGGTTAATATCTTTTTAAGATATAAACAGAAGGACGATATGGTGAAACAGGTGGTCGTTGATTTTAAAGTTGGGTTAGGCTTAGAGCAATGTTGGCAAATTAGCCCCTAGGGGCCGCAACAACAAAACACATAAATATGTAACAACAGGATTTTTAAAGCTATTACAACCGCTATCGGGGTATACCTAGCGCATTTAAACAAGGGCAAAATTATTAATCGCGGATTCTGTAAGACGTGGGGGCAAGACGTTAACAGTTAATAACATTAATTCAATTACAGGAGTAGCTTATCAAAGATTGGAAAAACAATTGAATATATTATTTCAAATAGAGATTTTCTGGTTTTCAAATCAGTATTAGAGTGTCAAACGTTTGAAATATGATGACTTTTACATTTGATATCAAACGTTTTTTTTTCAAACCTGAACAGATGTTTGAGATTCACATTCATTTTCAAATGAGGGTACATATGAGAATAAACGTTTGAAAAATGATAGTTTCTCAAATTGAGAATAAAGGTTATTCTCAAATCATTATCAAACCCTAAGATGATTTGAGAATAATTTGAAAAAATGGTGTTATATTAATTTGATATCAAACCATATTTTGATGTTTTTTCAAATTTTAAAAAATTTGTATGTTTAAAAACATTAATGTTAAAGATATTTTAATGGAATTGCATTGCATATCTAATCAGTTATAGAAGTAGGACATTAAATTCTATAGCATTGATTTAAGAAGAGTCATAAAATCAGAGGAGATAGTACATCTAATCATATCAAATTCAAACGTTCCTGTATAGGTAGACATATCAAATTTCAGGAAAGAAATAAATGAAAAGTTTGATAAATATTATGGGACTAATACTTCTTCACACTTAACAGTCAAATATTGGTGTCGAGAGTATCGCGGCAGGCCCTCCAATTCTGCTACAGAGGACAATGTCAAAAAATACATCAAATGGTGTTGGCTGACCAGGAAGTGAAGGTAAGCGACTAGCAGGTACCACAAAGTTTAGTACGAATTGCACACGACATATTTTGGGCAATATTTTACATATCGTCACCAAAAAGACGAAATACAGTTTTCAAAGTTTTCAAAAGTTTAGAGGAGAGGGAAAAAACGTTATAAAATTGGAACTATTTGCAATATTTAAACAAAAATTATGCATTTAGATTAAAACTAAACCAGAAATGTATATCGGTTGAAAAAATTTTGTTTTTCTAAACACAGCTTATGTTTTGTCACTTAGGTTATTTGGAATTGCAAAAATCTGAAACCAAATAACCTATCTGCAGTACTAATTAGTATGAATAAATCAAACATATAAATATTATATAAATTAAATAATAACAGTTATACAGGCCTGTTCTGCAAATCACGTGATTTTTAATCACATGCCGTTTTGAAATCACAAATGTGATTTGTTCCTGTTCTGTAAATCACAATTTTTTACGTTTTTTTGTGTGATTTAAAATTCTCAAAACACAAGGAAATTTGTATAAACTAGTACAAATGCACTATTTTTAATAATATTTAACATCATTAATAAATTTTGATTGATTTTTTAGTATTTATACAAAAATTTAAAGCTTTTAACGTTGACAAAGTAAATTTTGCTAATTGATCGACATTAAGAAAAATCACAAAAAGTGTAGCTTGAAATGAGTGTGTCCGTTTTTTCATATTTTTCTTTGAACTTTTAATTAAAATTGCAAATTTTATTAGACAAAATTATAAAAATCATATTAGGCTTTTAATCTATTCAATTAGTAATAGAAATAAAAATAAAATTACATGTAAAACAGACAAGTGGTTTCAAATCGATAGTGTCTTAGCTGACCGATTTGAAATAACAAAACTTTTGTGATTTTTGTTTGCAGAACACCTTTTATGTGATTTTAAATCACTTTCACAAAATGTGATTTTCAGAACAGGCCTGATAGTTTCTTTTACTGGTTTAAGCAAATGAAAGTACTTAATGATTGTTTAAATTACACTATGCAACAAAATTAAACTTTTATAGCGATTTTTGATGATTTAGTTTTGTCTTTTTTAAGTTCCTAACGGTCCCTTAGGTACAAAAACTATGATAATTTGGTCATTTGTGATATCAGATGTTCAAAATTTTGCACAGATATACGTTATGATATAGGGAATAATAATCCATAAAAAACTCAATTTTGTAATTTTTGCAGATAAGTTATTTGGTCTTTAAGATAACGATTTGAAAAAGTTATTCTGCCGTTGGGTGCCGCACATGCTCACTCCTTACCAAAAACAAAAATGCGAGAGCACTTCGACTAGGGTTGCCAGACACAAATCCTGAAAAAGCTGGACATAACGAAAAAAAAACTTGACAACCCAAAAATTAGCTGAACATTAATAATCAAAAACTTGCTTCGATGAATTTTGAAATTTTTGATAAACCGACTTGGGAATATCGTAATTAACCGCAGCGATATCGAGATATATGAAATCGTCCGAGATCTGCGCGATTTGACTGCCGTTTTTTCAAGTATCGAGAAGGAATCTAATAAAATGGGTCAATGAATCAAAACAAAACTGTTGGTTTCTACAAGCAGGCAATCCTCAAGAATTGGACCACATGTGATCGTTGAGAACTATAGCCACGAGGTTGTAAAAGAATTTGTTTACCTTGGTAATGCCGTCAACAAAAATAACGACATAAGTTTCGAAATCAAACGTAGAATCATAAGCAGGCAGATAAGAAATAAAGCTCTCTCTGTAAGAACTTAAACTAAGCTCTACAAATCGCTTATACTACCCGTGTTATTATATGGTGTTGAATCATAGGCACCTGTTCAGACAGAGGAAGCTATTCTTGGAGTTTTTGAGAGGAAGATGTTACGAAAAATCTATCAACATTTATGAACGTTCCCACGGCAGTCGGTTCTTCGTACCGGAACGACTCGGAATTATTAGAATTCCGACCAAGGACTGTCATTTCTACGATATTACCAATAACAACAACATTTAATGAAGAATGAGCTGTATGAGTTATACGTTGACACCGACATAGTAAAACGCATCAAACAGCTCTGCTGTATTGGCTGTTGTGCGAATGTATGAAAATACTCCAGCAACAAAAGTATTCGAAAACAATCCTGAATAAACTTGCAAAAGAGGATGTCCGAAAATTCGTTGGAAAGGCCAAGCTTGACCTACGAATTGGAGAATATGCGCACATTTGACCTTTGACCTTAATAGGTTTTTGATAAAGGCCATTTAAGTAAAGTAAGTACAATAGGGAAATTTGACAAAGGGTAATTTTATTACAAAATGAACTTGATCAAGCAATCAACTAACGCATAAATCACTTAAGTAAAAAAGAAAAAAATACACTTTTGCAAATGTTTTTATTGCGTTCTTTTTCATAAAAATAGTTTTTCTTTAAAAAATATTCAAAAAATAATCAATTCTTCACCTTTCAGCTGGACAAATTAAATTTTAGCATGACACTGGACAAGCACTAAAAAAAACTGGACAATCCAGTCGAATCCAGTCTGACTGTCAACCCTAACTTCGACAGAGGACATGCTGGCGTGGAATATCAATTTCCCTTTCACATGAAATTAAAATTTTATCGTTCATAAATCAATAAAATAAAAGAATTAACTAAAAATTCTTTAAATATTGTGATTTTTCAAACATAAAATAAAACTCAAATACATTTTGATATAATAGATTTTCTTAATTGTGTATAAAATATAAAATTTATTAAATAAACATCTGATAATGTATAGATATATCCTTAATAAAAAAACATTTTATAAAATGATAAAGGCAATTTGTTAAAATTATAATAATAAATATAAAAAACAATATTTTACTTTTATACTTTAATGATGTAAACAAAATGCAAGTTATGTACTTTTTAAACTTAAAAACTAAACTAGAAATTATTGTGATATTTATTTGAAATTTTCTTAAAGTTTAACAAATATTTAACAGAAAATGAAAAAGGAAGATTTTTAAAATTTTTTATTTAAAAAGAGAAGCAATTAAGTTAAAAATTAGTTTAGACAAATTTTTTAATTAACAATAAATGCTTGTAATTAAATTGTTTTGAAAGTGATTAAAAAAATATATTATTGCTTGTTTTGGTTTTTAGGGACAAACATTTAAAAACTTTACATAAAATTATTAACAAAAAAGTCTTTAAAGATTAAAATAAAAACAGTTTAAAGGTTAGAAAATAAAATACAGAAATAAACGTAAAAGTTTGTTAAAAGATAGGACATAGATTTATTTAGTTATATAATCCTATTCATTTGAATATTCCCACCCAAAACGCCCTTAGTAAAATTGCGATATTAAGAAATCGGATGGAGCAAATCTTTTTTATGAGGTATTTAAAAAAGAAGCTTGTGAGTTTTCGACCTTTTGTATTGAAGTCAAAAGTTTTGCCGTAAAAAATTCAACTATTTTTACAAAAAGCTGATTTTACAACAAATTAATTAGATAAAAAAAATTTTTTGTACCTCCCAAAGGAATGAATCTTTTTGGTCCTTCCAATTTCTTTCTGCACTAAATTCATCAAGAGCGTTAAGCTTGGGTATATCTAACTGGACAGGACTGTTACAAAAATATAAATTTTGTTTATTCTTAAAAAATTATGTGTGCTTTTAGGCTTCTGGGAACTATTTAAAAAGACTATTTAAAAAAATCATATAGTATATTTTTAAATTTATTTGAAATGTAAGAAATTTGATTTTAGATTTTTTAAGTTTTTTGACTTTTTTACTCAAGTGCATTTACATTTGTTTTTTTATTTTGTAAATATCAATACAAAATTAAATTTATTTTATTTACATGGCCTTTAATAGGTAAAAAGCTTTTTCATTCTTCAGATGTTAAAATAACACTATTTTACACAAAAAACATACAGTGTAAAAAGGCCTTAAAGTGTGCTTATATTTTATTTGGATAGCTTATGTTAGTTAACAGTATCCATGTTATTAAAAGCAATACTCTTACATTATATGAATTAACATTTGCTAATATTCTCAGGGATGGATAATGTACTAGAAACATAAACATACATGTACCAATTTTTAAAGTTTTGACATATTTTTCTTACTTTCTACAGAAAAGGTACTATTGAGGGAAAATTAACCTAGAGGTTATAAACAGATGAGCCAACTTTAACAAAATGAAACAAATAAAATTAGTACTTCTAAAAATTAATTAATTCTGATTAGAATTAAGTTTTTAATTCCTCGAACTCGGTCGAAAAGCTCTAAAAGAGTTGTATTCCATCAATTAAAAAAATAATTGCTTTCATTATTAGAAATTTCACTTAAATAATTATTTTTTTATTCCAAGTATAATATCTCCTACTTTAAACAAGATATTAAGTTTTTAATTAATCAAACTCAGTCGAAAAGTTTTGGGGCTTTGTATTCCATTAATTCAGAAATGAATTGCTTTCAAAAATCAATTATTTCGGAAAGAAATTGATTCCTCGAACTCGGTCAAAAAGCATCAAAAGAGTTGTATTCCATTAAGTCAGAAAAGATTTGTCTTCATTATAAGAAACATAACTCAAATAATTATAATTTTTTATTCTAAGTATAATATCTCCTACTTTAAACGAGATATTATGTTTCTAGCCCCTCGAACTTGGTCGAAAAGCTCCATAAGAGTTGCATTCCATTAATATAAAAAAAGAATTGCTTTCATTATAAGAAATTTTATCCAAATAAATATAATTTGTTATTACAAGTCTCCTACTTTAAACAAGATAACAAGATTTTAACTCCTCGAACATTTTTGCTTGAATAAAGGTGGTATAACAGGTAAGAGTTCAGGTGAAGTTTAACTCTTACATTGTTTTAGAAAACCGAGATACTTAAATACTTCTTTACACTTTTAAAAAATGTGGTTAGTCCAAAGAACATCCCACAAATGCTCATGCTCAGAAAGTCATCGAACTCCTGAATATTTGTACCACACATGAATATACATACATGAAAAGTACACAGTATTCAGTTTTTGAAGCGTTCAAATTGACTCTATTGTCATCAGAAGCTGTGTAATTTTAGGAAGAACACGTTGACCAGATAGAAAAAGAAAATTAAAAATAAAATAGAGGAATCATTTAAAGAATTGAATAAAGAAAGTAGGATCTCTTTGGCCCAAAAAATTAAAGTTTTAATTTAATCGACGTAAGGAAAAAAAAATAAATTGAAAAATTGTTTCTCGAGACAACATTTTTTTTAATTATGACGGTTTTAGCATAAAATAAACTAGAATCAAATCAAAATTTTTCGAATACGTACTGAACCACACCATCTCCAATTTACATCAAATTTTGTATATACATTCTCCTAGCTTATACAATTTTTTGAGTTTTTTTAAGTTTTTGATTTGGCTTTGGTTCAGATTCTATGGCGGTTTAAATTTCTTACTTTTCAAGAGTTTTTTCAAAATATATCAATTTTATATGCCTATAACTTTTAATGTTATTAGATTTTTATGAAATTAAGTTCATATTTCAGAGTATGTTCTGCAGTTTCATATTGTTTTAATTAATTTTAATTTTGTATCATGTATTGGAGATAAATTATGTCCATGACTTAAGGATATTTCAAAAAGCATAAATTCCATTTTCTTTATCGTTCTTCAAAATATGGATTATGTGTTGTCATTATAAAATAAAAACCAAAAAAGTGGGCCCATGGTGGGATTGGAAAATAATAGACTTTTTGTAAAACAACTCAAGTTATTTCAATATTTGAGAGAAGGATAAACAAAATGGAAGATATGCTTTTCGAGATTTTTTTGAGTCAAGGACATAATTTATCTCCCTTGTTCTCCTACACAAAATACAAATTTTCAGTTAAAAAAAAAATATGAAACTACAGGACATACGCTCAAATATGGGCCTAGTTTCATAAAAATCCTCTAACTGTATCTAAAGTTATTTACAAAATGGGTATGATTTAAAAAATATCTTTAAAAAAATCGAACTTTGAACCGCCATAAAATCTAAATAAAACCGAAATTCAAAATTTTAAAAAAACTCTAAAAATTGTATAAGCTAGGAGAAACTAAATACAAAATTTCATCAAAATCGGAGATGTTGAGGTTAAAAATTCGTATTTTTAGTTCGAAAAATGTTGATTTCACCCACAATATTTTCAAAATCAAAACTTTACTGGACCTCTGGAATTAATATTT
Source organism: Stomorhina lunata (assembly GCA_933228675.1). NCBI lineage: Eukaryota > Metazoa > Arthropoda > Insecta > Diptera > Rhiniidae > Stomorhina > Stomorhina lunata. The sequence continues at coordinate 96,176,872 of OW121742.1, read as the reverse complement.
AAATGAAACGTTTAGAAAAATCAGGTTTATTTGCTATTCAGAATCCTCAACTATGAACTACGACACAGTAAAATGTACCAAGTTGGACGTGGTAGTATCCCGGTGCCAACAAATTTTATGAGGTACCAGAAAAATACAATTGTACCATGATTACCATCCCTGGTCATAAGTAATACTCTAACATGATGTAATTTAATATAAGACAACATAATGTGATTTAACATTAGCCAACGAATTAATCTTACTAGCATTATGTTATTTAGCAGTATTAATGCTATCATTACTAATACTCTAACATTAAGGTATTTAACATTTGCCATCAAATAACATAAAAAGGGAGCTTGACAGTGATATAAAATTTTTCTTTAACAAATTCTAAGACAAGTAAATCCTGATTTTTATGTTTTAGACTTAAAACTGTATAAATTATTAATTTTATAATGTTAAAAAATACTTTATTTTTGTATATTAACTTCAGTCTTAAAGAGTTAAAACTTAATAAAACATTGAAATTGTGATTTTAAATAAAATATTTACATATTAAACATGTTTTACTTAAACAAATTTTCAAAATCTAAAAGCACACAATAATTTTTTAAAAATTAAAAATTAAAGAAATTTTTTTTTAAATTGTTTTAATTTTTTATAATAAAATATTACACAAAAAATGCTGTTTTGATTTTAACATTTAAATATTTTATATATGTATATTTTTAACTTAATAACTTATATAATTACAAAAAATGCTCACACTAAATTAATTTAAATAATAACTTAAAATTTCTATTATGATGTTTATCTTTTTTTAGCAAACAGGAAGAGGAAATTACCATAAGTTTCATTTCCTTTCAATTTTAGTTTAAGTGTGTGAGTGTTCTTTTGTTTTAATTAATTTTATAATAAATTCTTTTCTTAGTATAAATTAAAGTTGATTTAATTAAAATTAAAAAAAGTCCTTGTTGCATTTAACGTTAAAGGAAAACATTAGAACCTTTAAAAAAAGAAACGGCTCCAAACTAAATAAAATAATTAACTATTTAACAAATGACATGTGATGGGATGAATAATTATTTAAATTCAGGTTAAATGTTTTCCATTAAATAAAATAAGTGTTTGTGTTTGTCTACGTGTATGTATAAGAGTGTGTGTGTGTAAATGTGTAAACTTGGTAAGTTAATCCGCTTACAAAGCATCGCCATTACTTTGATTTCTCTTCGATTTGCCACCCAATTCTTCTTGAATTTCATTCAAACTCTTGCCCTTGGTTTCGGGTACCAAAATAAATACAAAGATAAAGCCTACCACGGTAATGCCAGCAAATAACCAAAATGTGGGACCGCTGCCCAAAGCTTCTTTCAAGTTAACAAAAGTCTTGGTGACAATAAAGGCCAACACCCAGTTAGTAGTGCCAGCAATGGAACCGGCTACACCCTTAATATCCGAAGCAAACAATTCACCCATCATCAACCATGGCACGGGTCCAAAACCAATGGAGAACATAATAATAAAGACACACAAACTGCTAACGGGCAACCAGCCGAGATTGGCAACGGATTCCTTGTCGTTTTCTTTCATATAGAAGTAAACACCCATGGCAATGGTGGAGACAGCCATGACACTGGAGGAGGCCAACAACAAGATACGACGACCCAAACGATCAACAACCATAACTGAGACAAAGGTGGCAATGACCTGCATTATGCCAACAACAATGGTGGAAAGGTTTTCATCAATACCGGTATCAGCATCCTGGAACGAAAAAAATGGAACAATAGGTTAGTGTTTAATAATTGTTAATGTTCATAAAAAATCGATTAAGACTTTGCATCGGAAGCGACGTATATCAAGGATCCTTTAAAAACTAACCAAAGATTGTTATAATGAATCGACTGATAGTTACAGAAGCGAAACAAACAGCTTAACCGTTTAAAAAGCTTTAACTCACAAAGTCCCCTAAAGAAGTTTCCAAAAAAGAAACGAAACGTTGGCAAATGTAATTCAAAATTTCAAGTTTTATTTATATTAAAAATTAAAAAGTTGACCATGTTAGCCTAAAGGTACCCCCTTATGAATTTTTTAGATTAGATTAGGACCAACACTCAGGGGTTGAACCCTACGAAATGCATTGTGTTGGAATAAGGGAAATAGGTTATATGAAGGAGGATAGATTTCCATCTTTGTGGAGATTTGTGTTTGTGGAGATTTGATTGAACTTTCCTATCTTGCAACGGACAGGGAAAGTTTTGAAGGGAGTATATTCCAAATATGGACTGTACGCCTTTAGTGCGTCGTTGTATCCAAAACACTAGCCAGTAGATCACCAAGGGATGATCTCTAGTGTATTGAGTTGTTTTCGCATTTCGGAAACGAGTTCTCCGATTTTAGAGCTCATTCAGAATAGAACAACAGAGTTGAAAATCCTAATATCACCGATTGCTACTTTCGCCATCTCCTTCACTTAGTTTAAAAGCTCCACAATATACTATGAGTGTTTTCTTGAAGGTGAAATGAGCTTCGGCTTAGAAGACATATGTACGTCATCAGCGTATTCCAAGTCGAATTGTTAAAGGGTCTCCATTGGATAACGCGTCTATATTTAAAATCCACGAACACTGCCGAATTAAGTTCAGATTTTTCGTTGGCATGTTACGATTTTCTAAAGTTCTAACAGGAAATGGTGGGTAACTTATTCTCAAATACTTACTCCACTCGTGAATTTAAAAAACGTGACACAAAAAAACAAATGGCTTAATCATCTGAAGAGCTATAACTAAAGTATTGAATACGGTAAGTTTGGTTTCTTTCAGAACCTTTCTCCCCAACCATAGAAGATAATGCTTAAATCATCTGAAGTGCTAAAATATGGCTTAATTATTGGAATGGGTAAATGACTGAGTCATCTGAATACGGCAAGTTGGGTTACTTTCTGAACCTTTCTCCCCAACCAAAGAAGATTTTGTTTAGAAAAGAGAATCAAATACTTAGTTCAACTGAAGCGCTATTCCAATACTTAAGGTATCGGAATGGGTAAATGACTGAGTCATCTGAAAAAATTGAACTAAAGTTTTGAATTCGACAAGTCTCTTTTCTGTCCTCTTCTGTCCACCTAAAAAGATATTTAGTTTCGTGTTCAGAAAAGATAATGGTTTACAAATCTGAAGTACTATAATATTATTTAGGAATTGGGATAGGCAAGTTAGACCCATTTTACGGTTCTTCTCCCTCCAGACTAAGAAAGACTGTGGGATTACATTAAATCGATGAGCAGAGAGAAATTTGGAATAATTGAAAGAGGATCTAATGATGATTATATAGTATTAGATTTAACAAGGTAAAACTGCAATGGATGATCCCTTTTTCTAGTTTCGGAAGGATGATCGGGTTATGTTCTTATTAAATCTACGCACAGAGGGAAGAAGTGGTTAGATCATCTGAAGAGAACTTAAGTGTTGAACTCGTTAATTTTTCAGTCACTCCCTCCCTAGTCAAAGAAAGAAATTTGACAGGTTTTTATCTATTTAAGGTTAGATTATCTAAAGAGCTATATAACTTAAGTACTGTATATATCTAGGGCCATTTTTTTAATTATTCTATGACAAAGGTTTATAGATAAAGTAACCCTTACAAGAACGAACGGCTAGTTTCACTTTACTTAGGGTTAAAGCTTTCATCAACAAAGTCCAACAATCTTAAACTATTGATTTCAAGTAAATTCCGGATTTGGAGTATTATTCGTTAAACGTTTTCAAGAAATCCTCTTTTCATTTGATCTGTTAAACCAACAGTTCTAAAGAGGAATGAGCTATAAATTTTGAGTACTATAGAATACGGGAAATCCGTAGTGTCACAACAAAGAACTAAATAATGCTTTGTCAAATGTGAATTCCAAAAAATATAGTTTAAATTTTGGATGTCATATCGGATCAAGTAGGTACTTAGGAAAAAAACAAATTATATGATAAGTATTGAAAAGTAAAGATTAAACTTCACCAAAAATTTAACTATCTTTAAGAATGCAACGTCATAAAACCGATATGGATTCGAAGTGCTTATGTTGTCTATCGAAAGATAATGACCCCTAACATTCTTTAGAAGCATGGTCAGCAAATATGCATTAACATTCAGTAAAGGCATGCTAAGTACTTACCTTGAAGATATCGGTTGAGTAGAAGATGACAGCATTGATACCGCTCAATTGTTGGAAAAACATAAGACCCAAACTGATGCATAAAGCCTTAATGGTAACGGGACGTACAAGAGCGCTGCCAATAGAAACGGGATTTTCCTTGATCAATCTTTCGGTTTCCTTCAATTCTTCCAATTCCATTCTGTAATCGTAGTCCTTGCCACGCAACCATTGAATAGATTTAATGGCGCTTTCATTTTTGTTTTTGGTAACCTGAAGTTAAAGTAGAGTTTAAGGTATAGAGAGGTTATTTATTTTCCTTTTATATGTTAAAGTTCAAGAATTGCTTACCAAATAGGTGGGAGATTCTGGCATGAAAACAAAGATAGCTCCAAAAACTAAAGGTAAGATACCGCAAACAACACTCATCCAAAAGACATCCAAACCGGCACCAATGGCATATACAAAAAGAATACCCGCCGTTATCATAAGCTGGAAGAAACTACCCAGCGTACCACGAATATCTTTCTGGGCTATTTCACCTGTATACATGGGAGCCGTAACACAGAAGGCACCACCTGAGATACCCAAAATAAAACGAGCCGTATACATCATTTCCACATTTTGAGCCCAGATCAAGAGACACCAGCCAAGAGTAAAGGGTAAGACCAACAGGAGCATAGTGAGTTTACGGCCAATAAGATTAATCAGGAAACCAATGGGCACACAAACAAAGGCGGCACCCAAAGTCATGGCAGAACCTATCCATGAGAAAGCAGTATCGTTCACAGGAAAACCATATTCACCAGCAGCTAAACGCACTTGAGCTGGCGAAGTCCAGCCTAAAAGAGAACCGGCGGCAAAAGCACCACCAGCCGCCGACAAGGCTGCTATATACTGCGGCAAGGTTTTTGAAGTTGTTTCGGCTGTATGAACCATATTATCGAGTAAAGTATCTTGCTCCTGCAAAGAGTTAAAGAAAAATAATTTAAATTAGTAAAATGTTCGACAATTTATTTCGAAGAGGACAGGACTTTTTTCGAAATGTTGGTTTCCGATTTTTCGGTCAGCATTGGTGTATACGTTTTACAAGACTAATTGTGACTGATATAATTAAAATAAATACTTTAGTACATTGGCTTTTTGTTAACAGATAATACAAATTTCAATCATATCAGAGGCGTAGTAGTGCAATGTGTTCAGAAAACTACCTCAACAATTTTTATGTAGATAACCCAAATTATTTATTTATTACGAAAATTTTTTTATTAATTGTATTAAAAACAGCAACAAATAATCAATTTTCTTGTTATATCAAAAAACCAAATATTTGCAGAAAACGAATTTTATGAAGCCCTTGCTCTAGGAGGATTTAAACAAATTGACATTGACAAATAATTAAAATGTCTTTTTATATGGCCTGATAACAAAAAGTGACGCTACTGCGCCGAAAATTGTCTTAAGTCCATTGACAAAAGTCAAAGATATGTGACATAGAGATTCGATTATCTTGACACAAAATTTTAAGTGTTCTCACTGCATATCAGTGTTTTTTTTCGTTGATACGAGGGTGGGCTTTTATGTTTCGAACGTATTCAGTACTTATGTTCTCAGAACGTTACTTCAAAAAGTATCTTCTAACATGCATTTTTAATGCATCAATCGCTTCTACATTGAAGTTTTTGGGTTCCAAACCAGGACTATACGGCGGATGACTCATTATTATTTATATGAGTGATTCCAGGGTTAAGCATAAGATCATTACAAAGGGTTTCCATTTGGATCTATTTAGCTATAATCGCTTTATTTAATCCATAACTTCTGGGGCTTTATTATTTTCACTGGATAATTGCCGTCTCCATATCCAATCATGTCTCTCCCTTCTTCGTTTTTCTTGAGGGTACCTAATAGTGGAAGTACTGCTTATATCGTCAGTTGCGAAAGGAATAACTCCTTGATTTCAGGGCCATCATAATTTTCACTGGATAACTGCCATCTCCAAGCCGTTCTCTCCCTTTTTCGGTTTCCTTGAGGGTACCTAATAGTGGAAGTACGGGTTATATCGTCAATTGCGGAGGGTATTACCAATCTAATTCCATTTGCGCCTTAACATTTTTATTTGCAAAGCAAATTAATTCATTGCTGGACTATATAGTATGTCGGTGTGGCAAATTAGATACGGAGAGCTATCGTAATAGAGAATGATCCTTCTTTGGCATCAAGTTATTGGCCGTTCTATGTTTCGCCCATGGTACAAATGAAACAGGTCCGGTTTTTTCGAAAAACATTAGCAAGTGTTTCGAGACCGAATGACTCATAAGTGTGGATAGAAGAAACGTTACCTTTCGCGATGTCAGACATACAATGTTTTAAACAAAACGATCTGATCTTTTTACAAAATTCGTTTTGATGGACAGTCAAATTTTGTAGAATCCAATAAGCTTTCACACAAGTTCTATATCGTATTGTCGTAGTATAGAATGACCCGTTCCGCCTGTGGTACAAATGAGATAGATCCAGTATTTCCGAAAATAAAAAGGCAAACATTAACTTTGAAGTGCTTCGAGAACGAATGCGGTCGTCTTAGAACACATACACAGTCGACTGCTTTTTACTTGCGGCCTCATAAGAGTAGACGGAAGATGCTTTACCTGTCGCGATGTCAGACATACAATGTTTTGAAGAATCTTAGTTTTTGACAACATCCTTTTTGGTCGGCGGTAAAATTTTGTAGAATATATTGAGCTCTCGTCAAAATTCTATCTCGTATTGTCATTTCATAGAATGACATGTGCCGCTTGTGGTACAAATGAGACAGGTCCAGTTTTTTTTCGAAAATAAAAAGGCAAACATTGGCTTTGAAGTGCTTCGAGACTGGATGACTTTTACTAAGTCGTCTTAGAACAACCATACAGTCGACAGTTTTTTACTTGCGGACTATGCGTTACCTGTTGCGATGTCAAACATACAATGTTTCGAAGAATCGCGATTTTAGTTTTTGACAGCATCCTTTATGATCGATTGTCAAATTATGTAGGATTTAGTGAGCTTTCGCGCAAGTTCTATCTCATATTGTCGTAAAAGAGAAGATTTCTTGAAAGCAAATTTGAGTTCTACGATAAACTAATGGAAAGATGAACCTTGATCAAGTTTTTCGATTTTCTTTGAATTCCAAATATTTGTTGGGTTTTTGGAAGACTTTGAAGACCCATATCGACAGCAGCTGTTTACGCATTCGTATGCGTGAAATTTACGAATCGTTGCTTTACGGCGATTAGTCAGCTGTTACCATATCATGCACATGTTTTGAAGCAACGTGATTGTATTTTTAAGCATTTATTGCTACGAATTGTCACAAGTCTTTTTAACGATTGTCAAATCACACGACTAGTTACATGACGTTACGGAACTTCAGTTGACAGATGACAGCACTGGGATTTCCCAATCTCTTAAATTGAAAAGCAACCCTCGTAGTTCTCTAAATCAAAGTCATAGAGTTTTAGCTTCCACTACTAGTTGTGGTGATTTGTTTCGCCTCTGATATCGTATCTATTTTATTAGTGTTTTTTTGAAAGGGATCTCGCTCAATCATTTCTAGGTAAACCAAATAAGTATTTAAATCATGATAACTGATAAAACTGATAGAACTATTTGTTATTTACAAATTAATTCTTCAAATAATTCTCATATCAATTTATAATTTCAAATAGCAAATGTTTCTTGGTGACCAAAACAAAATTATAAGGAAGTTGATTCGTTAGTATTTAATTTTCGAACACTTTTCGGAACGCCAAAAATTATATTGGGGTTGGCGAAGAAAATCGGTTTCAAAGAACTTACAAAAACTGTATACTATTGACTTGAAGCCCATTTAATAGGGTTAAGAATTTGATAAAATTCCCTTTTTTTAGCACCATAAATTATGTTTGAGCTAGCGAAGTAAACCGGGCTCAAAAGCTTTAAGAAACTCAATATTATTGTCTTTATTCTACCAATTTTTCATAAATAATGAATCAGTTTTTTGGTGACAAATTTAAGACAAATTATTTAAACGTGATCAAAAATATTCCGTTAAGAATTATTGTATTTTTGAAAAAATTTCAGAACTTGAGAATTTTGGTATCTCTGCTATTTATGAGATAAGTTTTAAAAGACCTTTAAAACTGTAAACAAATCAAAGTTGTTTTATTTTGATTTCGAATTCTAGATTTAACCAGAAAATGGTGGAAGCAAGGTAAAATTTGACACTATGAAAATCGATTAAAAGAAAATCTGAAAAAGATTAAAATTCAAAGACTTAGAACTATAGAGGCAAGACTCCATATTTAAATCATTCCGGTATAAGATGGAAAACGATTGATTTCAGATATTTTTTTTGGAGATAATTTTCCCTAATAACAAATATTATCACATAAAATTATCTGAAAACGATCGATTTCTATCACATACCGGATACCAAAATTTCGCTTCTAAAGTACATACATATTTATTATAATTTACCTTTTCTTTAATATCGAATTTTCGACTCAAATTCTTTTCGATATTGTACAAAAGACTGAACGTATCAAAACTGATAAAAGCCATTAAAATTCAATAAACTAATAAAACAATAAATATTATTTCAAAATTATCTTTCACGTTTTTGAAAGTTTTCACAATTTCTTTATTTTTTGCGACAGGCCCTCACAGAGTTTCGGTAACTAATGGAACTACTTTAAAATTTTGTTAGTTACAGTTACGGAAAATTACACTTCCTTATCATATCTAAGGTCTGTTTGTAAAAGACCCAAAACTATAAAAAAAGTAATACAGGAGATAATTTGGCAAAATTAAATGGTTTTATTTAAAAACAATTAAGAAATTATTGATCAAAGCCGATCAAAGGCTACCTTATTTACTTATTTACTGAGAAGAATATCGACAAATTTTCCATAGAAAATTTTAAATATTGAAAATTTTCTATACAAATTTATTCAATATTTAAAATTTTTTAGATTTTTTTAGAGAATTTCTAATATTGGCAAATTTTCTATACAGAGTTTCTAATTTCGTCAAATTTTTTTATAGAAAATTTCTAACAACGACAAATTTTCTATAGAATATTTCTAATATCGACAAATTTTCTATAGAAAGTATCTAATATCGACAAATTTTCTATAAAAAATTTCTAAAATCGACAAATTTTCTTTAGAAAGTTTCTAATATCGACAAATTTTCTATAGAAAATTTCTAATATCGACAAATTTTCTATAGAAAATTTCTAATATCGACAAATTTTCTATAGAAAATTTCTAATATCGACAAATTTTCTATAGAAAATTTCTAATATCGACAAATTTTCTATAGAAAATTTCTAATATCGACAAATTTTCTATAGAAAATTTCTAATATCGACAAATTTTCTATAGAAAATTTCTAATATCGACAAATTTTCTATAGAATATTTCTAATATCGACAAATTTTCTATAGAAAATTTCTAATATCGACAAATTTTCTATAGAAAATTTCTAATATCGACAAATTTTTTATAGAAAATTTCTAAAATCGACAAATTTTCTATAGAAAATTTCTAATATCGACAAATTTTCTATAGAAAATTTCTAATATCGACAAATTTTCTATAGAAAATTTCTAATATCGACAAATTTTCTATAGAAAATTTCTAATATCGAAAAATTTTCTATAGAAAATATCTAATATCGACAAATTTTCTATAGAAAATTTCTAATATCGAAAAATTTTCTATAGAAAATTTCTAATATCGACAAATTTTCTATAGAAAATTTCTAATATCGACAAATTTTCTATAGAAAATTTCTAATATCGAAAAATTTTCTATAGAAAATTTCTAATATCGAAAAATTTTCTATAGAAAATTTCTAATATCGACAAATTTTCTATAGAAAATTTCTAATATCGAAAAATTTTCTATAGAAAATTTCTAATATCGACAAATTTTCTATAGAATATTTCTAATATCGACAAATTTTCTATAGAAAATTTCTATTATCGACAAATTTTCTATAGAAAATTTCTAATATCGACAAATTTTCTATAGAAAATTTCTAATATCGACAAATTTTCTATAGAAAATTTCTAATATCGACAAATTTTCTATAGAAAATTTCTAATATCGACAAATTTTCTATAGAAAATTTCTAATATCGACAAATTTTTTATAGAAAATTTCTAATATCGACAAATTTTCTATAGAAAATTTCTAATATCGACAAATTTTCTATAGAAAATTTCTAATATCGACAAATTTTCTATAGAAAATTTCTAATATCGACAAATTTTCTATAGAAAATTTCTAATATCGACAAATTTTCTATAGAAAATTTCTAATATCGACAAATTTTCTATAGAAAATTTCTAATATCGACAAATTTTCTATAGAAAATTTCTAATATCGACAAATTTTCTATAGAAAATTTCTAATATCGACAAATTTTCTATAGAAAATTTCTAATATCGACAAATTTTCTATAGAAAATTTCTAATATCGACAAATTTTCTATAGAAAATTTCTAATATCGACAAATTTTCTATAGAAAATTTCTAATATCGACAAATTTTCTATAGAAAATTTCTAATATCGACAAATTTTTTATAGAAAATTTCTAATATCGACAAATTTTCTATAGAAAATTTCTAATATCGACAAATTTTCTATAGAAAATTTCTAATATCGACAAATTTCCTATTAAAAATTGCTAATATCGACAAATTTTCTATGGAAAATTTCTAATATCGAAAAATTTTCTATGATATTTCTAATATCGACAAATTTTCTATAGAAAATTTCTAATATCGACAAATTTTCTATAGAAAATTTCTAATATCGACAAATTTTCTATAGAAAATTTCTAATATCGACAAATTTTCTATAGAAAATTTCTAATATCGACAAATTTTCTATAGAAAATTTCTAATATCGACAAATTTTCTATAGAAAATTTCTAATATCGACAAATTTTCTATAGAAAATTTCTAATATCGACAAATTTTCTATAGAAAATTTCTAATATCGACAAATTTTCTATAAAAAATTTCTAATATCGACAAATTTTCTATAGAAAATTTCTAATATCGACAAATTTTCTATAGAAAATTTCTAATATCGACAAATTTTTTATAGAAAATTTCTAATATCGACAAATTTTCTATAGAAAATTTCTAATATCGACAAATTTTCTATAGAAAATTTCTAATATCGACAAATTTTCTATAAAAAATTTCTAATATCGACAAATTTCCTATTAAAAATTGCTAATATCGACAAATTTTCTATGGAAAATTTCTAATATCGAAAAATTTTCTATGATATTTCTAATATCGACAAATTTTCTATAGAAAATTAAAAATATCCATGGATCAATTTTCTATAGAAAAAATCGTAAAACATATTATTTTGGACAAATTTTCTATACAAAATTTATAATATCAAAACATTTTCTATAAAAAGTTAATACATCGCAAAATTTTCTTAATTTAAACTTTTGAAATTTCTAAACTTTCATAAGTATCCATAACTTTTATTTGCCACTGTAACTAGCTTTTAAAGTTTAAATTCTTAACCAATACAAAGCTCTTATTGTTGTTGATGTCCATAACAGTTAAGAAGCTTTCAATAATGACGGTCAAGGTGTTAAAAGCAGTAAACAAAGAAAGCTTTTTAATATTATTATTTTGAACACATACATACATGCATACATACATATGTACATAACAGTAAAATGTTAATTGAATACTTCCCGGTTAATTGAATTTGAATTTGGGCATTAGTATGTGAAAATGTAAATTTCATTTGTTTACACAACTAATTATAAATTCAGAGCATGAAGGAGGTAATAAAATCAATAACTGGGAGATTAATAATTAATAAATATCTATTAAAAAAACAGAAGCATAAATATTTGTAGGTCAGCTCAAAATACTTTAGAACCTGTAAGAAATATTAAACAGGAAATATAGGAAGTAAATTGATAAAGTTAAAAATAGATAAAGTCAAGAAATCGATTATTTAAATTTACGGTGTGTTCTACTAGACTGTTAAATTTAAATGCCCTTTTTGCCCTCTGTTATCGGAAACAAGAAAATTACTGTTACTACCAATACAAACAAATGTTTTGCGATCATAAACTTCAATAGACGACAAATGACGTTTTTTTAATACGAATTTTGGTTTTGATTTTCATTAGAACGTAAATGCGGTCTATGGCCAGACACACCCTCTGGAGATAGGGTTACCAAGTTTAAATTAATATTATCGAAAAATTGTCTATAGAAAATTTCAAATATCGACAAATTTTCTATAGAAAAATTTTAAATATCGCAAAATTTTCTATAGAAAATTTTAAATATCGCAAAAAAATTTTTTTTAATTTTCTATAGAAAATTTTTAATATTGAAAAATTTTCGATAGAAAATTTTTATAATCGACAAATTTTCTATAAAAAAGTTAAAATATCGACAAATTTTCTATAAAAAATTTATATAATCGATAAATTTTTGTTAGAAAATATAGACAAGTTTTTGCTAGAAAATTTTATATATTGACAAGTTTTCTATAGAAAATTTAAAATATCGACAAATTTTCTATAGAAAATTAAAAATATCGACAAATATTCTATAGCAAATAAAAAATATCGACAAATTTTTTATAGAAAATTAAAAATATCGACAAATTTTTTATAGAAAATTAAAAATATCGACAAATTGTTTATAGAAAATTAAAAATATCGACAAATTTTCTTTAGAAAATTAAAAGTATCCACAAATTTTCTATAGAAAATTAAAAGTATCGACAAATTTTCTATAGAAAATTAAAAATATCGACAAATTTTCTATAGAAAATTAAAAATATTGACAAATTTTCTATAGAAAATTAAAAATATCGACAAATTTTCTATAGAAAATTAAAAATATTGACAAAATTTCTATAGAAAATTTAAAATATCAAAAAATTGGCTAGAAAATTTTATATATTGACAAGTTTTCTATAGAAAATTTAAAATATCGACAAATTTTCTATAGAAAATTAAAAATATCGACAAATTTTTTATAGAAAATTAAAAATATCGACAAATTGTTTATAGAAAATTAAAAATATCGACAAATTTTCTTTAGAAAATTAAAAGTATCCACATATTTTCTATAGAAAATTAAAAATATCGACAAATTTTCTTTAGAAAATTAAAAGTATCCACATATTTTCTATAGAAAATTAAAAATATCGACAAATTTTCTATAGAAAATTAAAAATATCGACAAATTTATATAGAAAATTAAAAATATCGACAAATTTTCTATAGAAAATTAAAACTATCGACAAATTTTCTATAGAAAATTAAAAATATTGACAAATTTTCTATAGAAAATTAAAAATATCGACAAATTTTCTATAGAAAATTAAAAATATCGACAAATTTTCTATAGAAAATTTAAAATATCGGAAAATTGGCTATAGAATATTTATAATATCGAAACATTTTCTTTAGACAATTTATAATATTGTCAAATTTTCTATAGAAAATCAATAATATCAAAAAATTTTGTGTATAAAATTTATATTATGGATCAATTTTCTATTAAAAATTTATGCTTAAAATCATATAACATATTTATATTTTAGTTTATAAATGGAGAATTAGGAACTCATGCACTAACTAGAAACTATTCAAAATGCGTATAATAACTGCTTCCTCATTTGACATAATTTTCAAAATTATTCCACATTTCCTTCCTGATTTATAGCTAGTGAAATGACTCACCATTTGATCATTTCGCCTACTCTTATATTGAGAATTGACAGATAATGTATCGCTGATTTCGAAGGGATTTAAATTATTAAATAGAGTTATAGTAATCAATATTATTCCTCAGACCTAAATCATAAATCTAATTACGTGCCATAGACCCGTATCTCACAAATATTCGTTACAATCTATCACTCATTTTGACTGTCACATTTTTATTTGTCATGACTATTTATGTAGACAAAAAGTAGTAAAAATACACAAAATGTTTATAAAAAATAAATATATAAAATTAAAGTTAAAGTAATGTTTAATGTGTTCACATCAAATATTTACTTTAACAAAAATTATACAAATTTCACAAATATTTTATTTCAGTTTTTGTTAACATGAAACGCAATACGCATCTATTAGCACAAAAGGCACTTTGGGGTCACTTTGTAATGCCCTTGTCGGTTTTTATTTAAACAAATTTGGTTTGTCAGTTTGTTTGCTTTTCAAATCGCCTACCCTTTATTGCTCATAATCTGGTGAAGGAAGAGCTGAGGATATAAAACAATTAAGATGGAATAAAAGTCAGTGGAGAATATTTATTTTCTAGTCTGTCTTTCTGTTAACTGGTTCCACAGGTTGTTTGCCTGACGACTACGCCTTTATATGCATGTAGGAATGTAAGTATGTAGGATGATTGTCCTTCTACGCGTGGGAATGTAAATAATTATAACATCAGGGTTGGGGAAGTGGTTAATAAAAATGAACTTGTATCATAACAGAATGTACATAATATGAAATATAACGACAAATTTTCTATAGAAAATTTCTATAATATACAAATTTTCTTTAGAAAATTTCTATTATCGATAAATTTTCTTTAGAAAATTTCTATAAGCGACAAATTTTCTACAGAAATTTTCTAAAAGCTACAAATTTTCTACAGACAATTTTTTAAACGACAAATTTTCAACAGAAAATTTCCTTAGCGACATATTTTCTATATAAAATTTCTATTAGTGTCAAATTTTTGATAGAAAATTTATAAAATCGACAAATTTTCTACAGAAAATTTCTATAAGCCACAAATTTTCTATAGAAAATTTCTTTAAGAGACAAATTTTCTATAGAAATTTCTATAAGCGACAAATTTTCTATAGAAAATTTCTAAAAGCTACAAATTTTCTATAGAAAATTTCTAAAAGCGACATATTTTCTATAGATAATAATATAATAAAATAATTGAAAAATTTTCTATAATCTACAAATTTTCTATAGAAAATTTATAAAATCTACAAATTATCTATAGAAAATTTATAAAATCGAAAATTTTCTGTAGAAAATTTATAAAATCAACTATTTTCTATAGAAAATTTATCAATTCTACAAATTTTATATAGAAAATGCATAAAACCTACAAATTTTATAAAGAAAATTTATAAAACCTACAAATTTATAAAATCGACAAGTTTTCTACAGAAAATTTCTAAAATCGACGAATTTTGTAAAGACAAATTTTCTATAGAAAATATATAAAATCGTCAAATTTTTTATAGAAAATGTATAAAATCCACAAATTTTCTATAGAAAATTTATTAATTAGACAAATTTTCTATAGAATTTTTCTATAATCGAAAAATGTTCTAAAGAAAATTTCTATAATCGTCAAAGTTTCTATAGTCAAGGTCTATTAATATATGTAGGTCTATTAATATCCGAATTATATGATCTGGATGGAATTATATACCACACAGCCCATGCCAAAGCGAATAGTGAGCACGAGCGACTTGAGGACACGGAAATCTCAAGTAGAGGAGATTTTAACTGCCCACCGAAATCAAGCTTTAGTTCCAAATTTAATATATCCCATTATCCCATCGGTCTAATTATGATTTATGTGACAGAGTCATGGAAAAATTAGCATTATAGAAGAGTTGCACCCAATGGTGCCGTGGCGATTTTAGTTTTAATAAAATATTCCCGTACCTGGCCCTTAACTGCATTAAAAGTGTTTAATTCATTCGGTCTAGCCCGATTATATGATACCCTTCTCCACTGAGATGTGTGTTTTAATGATCAGAGGTGTATCAGTGCTAAATTTTCTTATTATAGCACATTTTGTCGAGCTTTATGTAATTTTCGGCGAAAGTATAGATATGACAGCTAGAGTCAAATTTAGACTGATTATTACGAATGGATATACAAAACTTATTTTATATAAAACTCTGCAAAATATCGCAATTACAACCTAAATAAACTTCAGAGTTTTGAAGATTTTGGGGTATTTAAGTGACTCTAGGTCTTGTATGCTAAATGAATTTAAAGCCAATTAAATTGCTGGCTATTAAGGAAAGGTTTTATGGGAAGTACGTAAAACAACGAGCAGATTTTATAAAATTATAATAGAGATCGTTCTTGCATTAAAGTCAATTATGTTAAATTCACTCAAATGTTATGTAAGATAGGTTTTGGATCAATATTTCTATACCCTCTTCATTAATAGTGGTGTAGGGTATGACAAACTGTTATTATTACGTCTGTATTGCTGTTGTTTAAAACAACAATTATGTTAACCTTCATAAGTGTTTTTAAAATCTTGCCAGGCATTCGTGCTGATAAACGTTTTTTTATACTCCTTTTACCTTTCTAGAGATGTAATCAAGGTAATCTGTTGTTACTACATATTATATATATTGTTTAATATCATTTGTTTTATTGGCTTCGAACTGCTACAAACATGTAGGATTTTTTTGTAATAAAAATTATAAAATAAAACAGGAAAACAAAAAAAGAAAAGGCAAAGCCTTAAGGTAATTTAATAGCCAACACAATTTAAAGTTTAAATAGTAATAAACAAACCCCGTCCTCCACAATATTACATTTAGAGTAGATAATTTACACGGTCTGTCTGCCTTGATAGGTTGCCAATAAATCAGGGCCAACTCTGAAGATTTGTTTGGTTAGTTTTGCTTTTAAACAAGTTTGAAGGTATTTTTGGTATCGGAGTAATTTAAAGGTAATTGCTTTAGAATGAAAATGATTTAAAATAGTTATACCTAATTTATAGGTATTTAAAATAAAATTTGTTTTCTTAATTATTAAGGGATGTGAATCGTTTTAAAACTTCTCATAAGTTAATTCATTTATATGACAGCTTTTATAATGTCAAGTTTATATGTCAAATTTACTTGTCAAATGTCAGAGTTGATAAGGTGTTAATTAAATAAATTACTTTTAATATACTTAATTCTTTAGGAGTAAGATTGATGTACATAAGCTACTTAAACGAAACAAGGACATAGATAAAAAACATGTGTCACTGAAGAATAAACAAAATTTGAGTTAATGGTAATGTATATTTTTGTAATGAGTAGATCTGTCCAGGGCCCAGGCGAGGATTTATTAAAATCGGCTTTATGTTTATATTTTAGGGTGGCAGTTATTTTCCAAAGTCGAAATTTGTATAAGCCCAACCCCCAGATTTGTTCAAAATGCTAAAAATAGTCCCTTGAAAATTTGAGATCAATCGGATAAGGGGAAAGTTTTTTAAAAATTTTGTTCTACAAATATTACAAATTATAAATTATCTTTCCAGTTTCATAAAACAAACAAATAAGGGAAAAAAATTAAAAAAGTGGTGTCGATATCTTAAACTGTTTCGCTGCACCTAAGATTTGAAATCTTAGAATTTCGCAAAAATGTTTTCAGATATAGGTTAATGGCACTCTAATGTATTCAACTTAATAGGCAGATGGATGTGCCTAAATTCTGTAAATTCTAAATTGTAAAAAATATCTTTTATAACGCTTATAAATTTGAAAGAATTTTGTATATTTAATCAAAAATCGATGCCAGGACCGCTGGCGTAAATAACATAAATAATTATATTCCGAACTTTCCTACTCGTTTTTGGTTAATTTTTTATCGATATATTGAAGTCATTTTTATGAAAAGTATACATTTTAGAAATATATATTCTTACTCCGTTATTCATAAACTAAAAATAAAGCTATGACAAGCTAATAACTTAAATTTTTCATACAAAATTCCTAAAAATTTGATAATATTATTATTCATTTATGAATTATTGGGTTCATATTTAAATAGTATTACATTGTCCATCCCTGAGGTCATTGCTTGTAAATAACAATGATGCCAACTTTTGCAAAAAAAGAAACTTGTTCTTGAATTATAGAGTAAAGTTTCAAAACTTCTACTAATAAAATATGACAGTAGTAAAATTTCTTGAAGTTTTTGAAATATTTAATTTCGGGACATAAAAAAAACTTGTTTTATCATTAGTTTTTAGTAAAAAATCATATTATCGATCACTTTTTAATAAAAAATGTCTATGGTTTATAATTGTTAATTAACAAATTTTTTATACAAACATTTTTTTTATTAAAAATTTATTACAGAAATATTTTATATTCTATTGAACTTGAATATTTAACATTTAATTAAAATGAAAAACATTTTTTAATTGAATTCACAAAAAAAAAGAAGAACGAAATGTAACTTGATAACATTTTTTTATAGGACAACTTTCTAAAGAATATTTTTTTCAAAATCATCTTCAAATGTCATTAAAAGTTAATATTATTAAAGAATTTATTCATTTGAAAATAATTTTAAATGACAGATGTAAAAATTAAGACAAATCTTTATGTTAATAGAAATTTAAATAGACAATAAACAATATAATATAAATGGGTTACAATGGGAAATGTCATTTAATTTGACATAAATATGACATTTCCCTTTAAATAAGTCAATAATATTAAAATATTTAAAAATCATATTCAAATCATATTTCATATTCAATTTCTAGATTTTGACATATAAAATGAAAATAGAGAAGTTTAAGAAATTTTTGTGGTAGGAAGTTTAATTATAAAATATGACAATTAAGAAAGCTTATAAGTCAATTTTTTATACAAAAATCCTAGGGGTTAAAACTTTATTTAAAAACAAGTAAGAAAGCGCTATAGTCGGTCAAGCCGACCATACGATACCCTTCACCACTAAGGTCAAAGGTGTTATTTTTCCTGTGTAAAGACAAATATTTGCTAAATTTTTCCATCATACAAAAATTTTCTCAAAACTTATATATTCAACCTGTTTCCGTCATTTGGACTTATATGAGAGCTAGGGTCAAATGTGGACCGATTATCTCGAAATTTGGCAGATTGATTACAGTTGTTACAAAAATTATGTATGCAAAAAATAGACTTTTCATTATCTTTAGATTTACGAGCGTTTTAGTGATTTTTTGTCTCATTTAGTGCGTTTTTAAAGAAGAATTTGTATGGGAGCTATGGTCAAATGTGAACCGATTTCAACAAAATTTTTTACAGTGATTTTAGTTGACATAAGCAGTATTTGTTTTAAATTTCATGAAAAAATATTGATATTTGAGGCCAATATAGCAATTCCGGGAAGTGGGACCTATGGGAGGTACCATAAATAATGGACCGATTTTGACCAATTTCAATAGCCATGGTCCCATTATCAAAAAAATTATCTGTGCCAAATTTCATCAAATTATCTTTAGAATTGCGACCTGTAGTTTGATTACAAAGTTTACATGGGGGTCCAGCCAGCCGTCCAGCCAGCCAGACGGACGGACGGACATCGCTAAATCGACTCAAAAAGTGATTCTAAGCCTATTGGTATACTAAAAGGTGGGTCTAAGACAAATATTTCTATGCGTTACAAACATCAGCACAAACTTATAATACCCTTTCCACCTATGGTGGTGAAGGGTATAAAAATTGTTAAATATACAAGAGGACTTTTGTAAGATTTTATGCAATAAATTGCATAAAGAGAAACTTAAAATAATTTAATAAATATTTTTTATATGTTATTTACTTTTTAATGGTTTATTATCTTCTTTGCAAATGGTAAAAATTAATAATTTTTATTTTTATTAAACAAAAACGACAAAAATATAATCGGAAATTCTGATGAAATCCACAATTATCATTAAAATTAAGGCTAAAATAAAAGTCAAAGCAAAAATTTTATGATTTTTGTATATCACCTTATATAAACAAATTAAAGATGAAATAATCTTTGTTTCATTGTTAATTGGGGAAAAAAATGCTTAAGAAAATGTTTAATTTTTTTCCATTTTATTTGGCTGGTGGCCAAAAATATTTAAAATTAACTTATTCCATGGTTTATAATAACAAGACAATGGAAATTGAACAGTTTTAAATCCACCAACGTAATACAAAAAATTTACAAAGACATTTATTATTAAAAATGGAGGCGTTTTATATACATGCCCCATTATTGATTCGTCAAAATGACCAAGAAATTTTATTGTCTTTTACGTATTATATCTTGTAATTAAAAATTATAAATGCTTTATCCATAAAATATAAAGTTAATGACAAATCTTATTTAAAAAAAAAAATCAAAATTTATAATAAACAAATTTTATCATGAGAAATTGAAATAAGCTTTTATGTTTTTTACATCAAAGTTCGTAAAACATCCTATAGTTCGCAAAAAAGAAATTCCACTGTATTATTTAACATTACCATATTCAAGTTATATAATTTTAACTGCAAAAAACACTTAAACGTGATTTCCATTTTTTCAGTAGGGCAACATCTTGAATGCGTAAATAATAACAACATTAGCAAAATGTAAACAATAACAGCTGAGCTGACAAAAAAGGTTATAAATATTTAAATTTAAGTGAATTGTTTAAAAGTAAAACCACTTGATTTTAATAAATTAAGTTTATTTTTAGGCAATTACTAGAAATATATTTCTAGACATAATATTTTACATGGAAAGTGACATAACTCAAACTCCATAGGTTTTAAATCCAGTAAGATAACAAACTTCTACTCATTTAATTGCTTCCGAAATGGAAAGAAGATCCGACAGGAAATAGCTAAATTCGAATGAATTTATAAGTCCACCAAAAATGTATTTACAATTTTTTTAAGTTTCATTCCCTCTTTGGAACCTAATCCCTTGAGGGCGGGATTAGGTTGTGGATAGGGAAATGCCTCCCACAAAGGGTTGGGGAACCAGCCACCGTTTAGGTGGCTGGCAACCTTACCCCGTAGGGGTAAGGTAGCTATCCCTCGCGAAACAAACAGATAGTAGTGGGCACTACTCTAAAATTACCCCCCTGGTGTCATTGCGAAAACCGTGCCATGGGCTTCTCGGTTCGCAGTCGGGGGTTTCCAGGTGGGTTACTGTACACTTTGGTTCGAATGTAATTGCTCTCAAATCTCACTGTTCTGAGCGTGTAGGTTCGACAACAATTTCTCTCGGATTGAATTGCGCAGTTAACCCCCCAGGAGACTGTGTTTCAACGGTGTACTGTAGATACCTTGATGTTTAAACTAGTACCAATGTTATTCCCACGTTACAGGGGGCTATGACGTGGCTGTCCTTCCTTCCCGGACATTCGTGTGATTCAAAATTTCAACCAATAACATAAACAAAAACCAAACACAAACAAAAAAAAAAAATTCTAAAGCAGGACATTCTACAGCAGGAGCGACAATTACTGACGAACCTAGAGGAGACAGTGGGAACGACGGAGGTCAAGAAATAGCACGTCCATGTCACCTCTAAATGGGCCCATGTCACCTCTACATGGGCATCAAGTCTTGGATCGCTAAGGAAAAAGCAAAGAACTGGCATAACTTGGCTACTTGCACAATATCTAGGTCCTTATGGCCCGATTTAAATATACACAAGACCAAGTTCTTGCTGGGTCTTAACAGAACCAGGCTTTTTTGTTGTATTGGACCAACATTTAGGGGATAACACCTACATATGCATATGTATTGCGATGGAACTAGGATAATAGGTTGTGGAAAGGAGGATAGAGGGAGTAGTGTTTGTGGATATTCGATTTAAACCTTTGGATATCATAATTAGAGGGAAAGACTGATGCAGGAAGTTTATTCCACATTCGTGCTGTGCGGCTAAAAAACGAGTTTTGTCTATAGTGTGTCGTGCGATCCACTGGAAAATCGATTACAAAGTTGAGTTGCGTTTGCTACGAAGAAATGTACGGGTTTCTGGAACAAGATCCATAATTTCTTTTGACCACATGCCATTGAAGTAGCGATAGAACAGTGTAACGCAACCCACATTACGAGGAAATGCATAGGTATTCTAACTGGCCCTCTAAATTTTAGTTTAAATAGATGGGATGGAGCAATCCAGGACATTTGCAGACTGCTTGGACGGGAATTTGTCCGAAACAATCGAGCACATCCTCTGCCACTGTCCTATGCTCCAAAACCAGAGACTTAAATTTATAGGTAACAGATTTTATGAGGAACTGGGTGACATACAGCAGTGCGAACTGACTGAGGTTGTAGATTTTATAATGGAAGTCAGATGGCTTAAATAGGTCTCTCTCCCGATATTAACGTCTTAGCTACCACTATTCTTCTTTACTACTTCCTCACTTTCTTTCTAACACTATCTTTATTCTTTCCCTTCTCTTCTTTCTCTTTCCTGCTATCTCTCTTTTCTTTAAGGAAGGATCACAATGAACCCAATGGTCCCCGAGTGTAGATGTCATTCCTCTGGCATCATCTTTTAAAACTAACCTAAAATTAATTCAAGAAAGTGAAGATGGAAGACCCACAGCAGTCTGATAGGATTCTAAGAAGAAGACATCTTAAGCGCTCTTGAACAAAAGGCTCCTGTTACCTATGAGCTCAAGAATAGGTCTGCAAATGACCGTGAGGCGTGAGGAAGGGTGGTAAGTGGGATTTCATATTTAAATTTATCCCGATTTGATCATCTCAAAAAATCAAAACCGAAAATGTAAAAAATATTAAAACTTAAACTTGAAAGTATAAAAATATTTTATTTTAACTTTTATAACCATGAAATCTGACATGATCTCTATTAAACATGACCTTTTTGGGGTTAAAAAAGACCTTGACCAATAAGATTTATTTAGTTTTGATTCTGCTCAAAAACTTTTGTTTTAACGGCCTTTGTGGTACTTTTTTTAGCTTTAAAAAAGTACTATATGTAGATATAACACATAAATGTATCTATTTTTTCATACAATACATGTTAACCTTGGTAATATGATAACGTTTTTGATTAACAAAAAAATTAGTAATAAATTGTATGAAATACTTAACTTTTTTTGCTAATTTGTTTTAGCTTTAATATGACGCAAAACTAATATGAAATCATTAACAATATTTCCTTTTTAAAGTTTCTTCCTGATATTTATTGAATTTGTATTTTTTTTGTTAATGTATTACTTATTTAAAAAAAAAAACCTCTAATTATAGAATAATTGTATCTAAAAACTTTTTATCTATTTAAAAGATTTACCCCCTAATTCGTAAATGAATTATAAAATTTTCAAAGGCTTATCGTATAGAAAATTTGATTTATAAGTTCGTCAAAACACGTTTTTTTGTTTATGAATTAGAGGATTATTTTTTATTTCATTTATGTAAATTTTTAAGTCAAAAAGTAAAGAATTTTGTATATTAAAAGTGTAAATAATAACGACTTAAATCTCTTTTTATATCCACCATCAACAAGAATGGGGGGTATATTGAGATTGTCATTCCGTTTGTAATTTCCTTAATATTGGCTCAAAAACCATTTTGAAACCTTATAAAATTTTAAGACTATTGAGCGATGTCCGTCAGTTGTCGGCACGATAAAACCTTAACGAAAGTTTGGCATAAATATTCTTTACTTCTTGGAAAATTTTGGTATTGAAATGGGGCAAAATCGGTTCACATTTGACCTTAGCTCCCGTATAACCTCGTCTAGGCTAATTGCTTATTTGCTAATAAATGACAAATTGTAATAGCTATGATAATAAAAGTTGGTATATAGAAGTTTTACTATATAAGTACTAGGCAGCATATAAAATTTCATCCAAATCGGTTCACATTTAACCATAGCTCCCATACAAAAAACTTACGGAAACATCCTAAATTCCACCTAAAATATACTTAACCCTCCGGCGTGTGAGAAGGTCCCTGGGGACCTTTTTCATTTTCAGACTGAAATTTCTCCTTGATGGTCCATGGGAAGTATACCCGAGCCCCAAATGTATTCCAAGGAAATTTTATCTAAAATCGTTTGCAAAAATTTTCAAAGCGATCCCACCAATAGTTTAGTTTCTATTGAGATTTAAATGTGTTTAGTACGGGAACGTGTGAAAAGGTCCGCTGGGACCTTGTACTGAAATTTCAAGAAATCGTAAAAAAATACTGTCTTTTTTATTGTTTGAACACATGTGTTCATTGAAATTTAGTTCTTTTTAGATTATTTTATTGTGCCTTTCCTTGAAACCGTGCCTTTTTTAGTTTTTATTACCGTCCTTTTTGAGTTGTTTGAATTTATGAATGGTAAATGGACTGGTAAAGCAGGCAGTCGGACTACCTAGATGACAAACCTACTCTTGTAGGCCCATATATTCGGATCCTCTGTGATGTACAAGCTAGAAGACAGGTAGATGTAGAAAGGGGTATAAAAGTGGGTCTAGTTTCGTAAACCAAATCAGTGAAAGTTGAGATAGTGAAAAGTGAACATCCATTGAAAAATTTCAAAAAGAGGAAAAGTACAATACAATGGAAGAGGAAAATTTAGATATTGCCGAAATTGTGGTACGTCGTAGTACACGCTACCAGCAAATGAGTGAGGACGAAAGACGTGCAGTGGATGATAGATTTGCAGACTTCATGAGCGCGGAGATTAGTGATGACGATGAAGGTGCTATTCCTGCATTTGCTCTTGAAGGTGCGGATGATGACGATTACACATATCAAGCAGATTTTCATGTTGATGATTCGGATGCGGAAATTGAATCACATATAGACATCAACGAAGATATTGGTGATGACGAAGATGATGAAGAGGAAGAAACTGAAGCTCATCAAACGAGTGACAATTACTTCATTTCCAAAGATGGCACCAAATGGACTAAAAACGCACCACCTACTTCCCGTACTCGTGCTCATAACGTGGTCGACTACACAAGGAGGAATCCGGGACCAGTACAAACCACATATGATCCCTTTACCATATTCCGCTCGCTCATCACCGAAGACATGGCGTACATCATAATACGCGAATCAAATCGAAAAGGCAGGGAAGTGAACGCTGCCTGGAATTTGGCGAATCCAAGTAAAAAAAAGGAATGGAAACCAATTACTTTGAAAGAGTTCGATGCTTTTTTGGCTATTATTTTGTATGCTGGACTCACTAAATCGAATAGTGAACCTCTTGATGAGTTATGGGGCCCAACGCGCTGTCCAATATATAAAGCTGCATTATCATTAGATAGAATGAAGTGCATAAAACAATGCCTTAGATTCGACAATGGAAATACGCGACAGCAGCGACTAATGAACAGTAAAACTGCGGCTATTGATGATATTTGGCAAATGTTGCAATCTAACTTGGCAGAAGTTTACACTCCACATGATGCAGTGACCATTGATGAGCAGCTATTCCCATACAGAGGCCGCACCCGCTTCACGCAATACATTCCATCGAAGCCTGCCAAGTACGGTATAAAGATATGGTGGTTGTGTGACTCAAAAACATTTTATCCTGTCAAAGGCCAGATTTACTCTGGGAAATTGCCTGACCAGGCAAGAGAGGTGAATCAAGGGCAGAATGTTGTACTTCAACTTTCGGAGAGATATTTAAACACAGGACGTACAATTTATGCCGACAATTTTTTCACAAGTTTGGATTTGGCACGTACTCTGATCAGGAAGAAAACCGCATATGTTGGAACAGTGCGGTCGAATAAAACGTTTGTACCTCGGGAATTCCAAAAAAATCGGTCGCGTCCTGTCAACAGTACATTATTCGGCTTCAACGAAGGCGATATAGCACTATGTTCATATGTACCCAAGAAGAACAAAGCGGTTATTTTGCTTTCCACACAACATTATACTTGCGGTGTGGATATGCAAACTGAAAAGAAGAAGCCGTTTGCTATTTTGGATTATAACGCCAACAAATCGGGCGTTGATACAATGGACCAGATGCTTGGCACATATACATGCAAGCGCTCAACAAACCGCTGGCCATTGGCCATGTTTTATAACATGGTGGACATTGCTGCATTAGCAGCATTTATTTCATACAACGAGATGAAGCCAATAAAAAGAAGTGACAGACGACGGTCATTCCTATTGATGCTGACACAGCAATTGGCACTACCAAACATAGAGGAACGAGCGCTGAACAACCGTATAACCGCATATCCAAGGATACGGAACTCAATGGAAGCATTTGGTGTAAAGGTGAGAAAAAATATTATTAATATTCAAAAGCAGAATAAATACATAATGTTGTTATTTTTAGATATTATCAAGACCGGCAGAAGGAGCTGCACCATCATTTGCGCCCAGAACGAACAGACCGTCATGTCGTCTATGCCGTACTGAGTACGGACGGCAGCGGAAAACAAGGGCGTATTGCCATTCCTGTAACAATCCAGTTTGTGCAGAGCATTCAACACTTATACATCTATGCTACACCTGCACACAAAATATGTTGGACGCGGGACAATCTACGCAACAATAGTTTTTAAGCTTTTTTCATATAAAGTTCATAAAAAAAGAATAATGTTATATATAAAAAAATATTTTTTTCTAATATTCATTATACATACATGTATAATTAGTAAATAGTAATAAATAAAAAAAAAATAATTAAAAAAAATGCGTTTTCATATAAAATTCCACACAAATAAAAATAGGTCCCTGTGGACCTTGTACTTCGTATAAGGGCAACGGATGACTCAACCGTCGGAGGGTTAAATGCCAATTAATCTAAAAGTATAACAGATATAACCACTAAATTTGGCACAAGTCTTATATCAATGCCAGCCAGTGTGCAAAATTTTGTCGCAATCGGTCACCATTTGACCTAGGTCCCATATAAAAAACTTACGAAAACACAAAAATTCAAAAAGAAAAGGGATTTATGTCCGTCTGTCCGTCAGATAAAATCGTGATAGCTCCTTAAGTACAAGAGCTAGTAAGACTAAATTAAGCACAAGGAAGTCTTATGTCAATGCCAGCCAGTGTGCAAAATTTTGTCACAATCGGTCACCATTTGACCATAGCTCCCATATAAAAAACTTATGGAAACACAAAAATTCAAAAAGAAAAGGGGATTTATGTCCGTCTGTCCGTCAGATAAAATTGATAGCTCCTTAACTACAAGACTAAATTAAGCACAAGGAAGTCTTATGTCAATGCCAGCCAGGTGCAAAATTTTGTCACAATCGGTCACCATTTGACCATAGCTCCCATATAAAAAACTTACGAAAACACAAAAATTCAAAAAGAAAAGGGATTTATGTCCGTCTGTCCGTCAGATAAAATTGATAGCTCCTTAACTACAAGACTAAATTAAGCACAAGGAAGTCTTATGTCAATGCCAGCCAGTGTGCAAAATTTTGTCACAATCGGTCACCATTTGACCATAGCTCCCATATAAAAAACTTATGGAAACACAAAAATACATAAAGAAAAGTTTGTTTACGTCCGTCTGTCCGTCAGATAAAAGCACGATAGCGCCTTAACCCCGCCCCGAGAAACACATTAGTGCTGATAAATTGAATACAATTGTAATAGCTATGACGATTAAATTTAAAATAGGGAAGTTTTATGCGATTTTTGATCAGTTTATCAAATTTTATAGGAATCGGTACATATTTGATTATAGTTCTCATATAAAAAACACTCCCGGAAACCAAAAAAATGTAGCAAAGGCCAGTTAAAAGCTTTTAAATTAGAATTTATGACAGTTATGGCCACTAAATTTTGCAGGAATAAGCTCTATATAAATACCAGCCTGTGTGTAAGATTTTGTTACAATCGGTCAAAATTTGGGTATAATTCTTATATATATATATATATATATATATATATATATATATATATATATATATATATATATATATATATATATATATATAACATCCCCTTTTTATATCTACAATCAAAAAGATTCGGAGGTACAAGCGGAATATTAAGATTGCACTAACGTCCAGACTTTAGATACGGTCGTTGCATTAGGAACTCCTAACAAAATATATGGACCTGTCGTATTACTATCAGTATGTTTATCCAAACTAAATATTAAGCTTAACGAAAAGTATTTAACAACTTATTAATATAAACCCATACCAGGTTACGATACCGAATTTTGTTCAAAGTAAATACTAGGGAAACCATTTACATACTTTAAAATGTGGAACTATAAAGCTCCTGCCACCGAATTTAGTCCAAATATTTTACCAACAATACCAGCTAGCGTAACAACTTTTTTCGAATTTGGTCCACATTTTGAATTAGCTGCCTCGTAGCCTCGTAGATATATGAGAGATATTTGTAAATTTAACACAACTTGATGGTGGATATATAAGATTCGGCACAGCCGAATATAACACTCTTACTTGTTTGAATTTCAAATATATTCAAAATTATTATAGCAAAAAAAGTAACATATTTAGTAATATTTATTAAATCCATATTAATTTTAAAGTCAACCAATTTTGTTAAGCTCAATGACCCTTTTATTTGGCCCATAAACTATTTTAAATATATTTTTTTACTATTTTTAACACTTAGTTGACATTTATAAATTTCAAACTAAATACGATATTTTATTTGAATATAAAACATAAGTGGGCTTAAGATTTATGACGTACATAACCTTGAAAGCGTGACAAGTTTATGAATATTTTTTGTATTTGCATAAAATAAAAATTTCATTTGAATAAACTTTTATTTTTATTTAAGTAGAGAGAAAAAATATTTAAATATTTAAAATGAATGAAAGCAATTCATTGAACAAGTTTTGAGATCTAGAATTTATTCTAAATATTTCTAGAGTGTCTACCGGTAAAGTAAATCTCTATTTCGCAGTTTCTAGCCTTTTTAGGTAGTAAAATATTACAAATGATGTTATAAATATTCTAATTGGTTGTCAATTATTTATATTTATTAGAATAATTAACAATTCTTAACAGTATTTATTTGTTAACAGAGGTGCTAAAATCGGTGAAGGGTTTATATTATAATGCGAATATACATTAAAATACGTAGAAAATATTAGATTATAATGCGTTATAAGATTAAAATCTAAAGTAAGCGAGATAATTGGGCCCTATCAGTGTTTCTTTAGATCTGGTAAATTCACTACCGATCAGGTATTCACATTATTTCAAATCCTGGAGAAAGCCTACGAAAATCAGATCGAGATATACCATCTATTTGTTGATTACAATACCGCTTTCGACAGCTCCATGCGCTCAAAGGTGTTTCAAGCCATGTTTGAGTTTGGTTGGTATCCCTGCAAAGCTTAGAGGACTTTAACTGATACTCGATCAGCAGTTAAAATAGGAAAAAACCTCTCCGAGCCATTCAAAACCAAACAAGGTTTCAGACAAGGAAATAATCTATCGTGTGATCTTTTTAATATGCTACTGCAAAAAGTCATACGAGATGCAGACGTGAAATAACACATGTTACTCGCCTATGCCGATGATATTGACATCATGGGTAGATCATTGCGAGCAGTAACTGTCATTTTTAAGATATTCGAAAAAGAGTCTGTCAAAGTAGGTCTGGCTGTAAATGGAGATAAAACTAAGTTGATTTTTATTTACGGTGGTACCGAGCTAGATAAACTCGTTTACTATTTCGAATTTGTAGTCTCCACTTCCACAGTCTTCCCGAGCCTTTCGAGCGTCTTGTGCATTGATACAAGACACTCGGGAAGACTGTGGAAGTGGAGACTACAAATTCAAAAGAAGAGACACAATGGCTAATGGATGCTTCTATGACTAACAAAAATCACGCTTTACAAGATACTGATACTACCCGTGCTATTATATGGTTCAGAATCATGGGTACTTGCAACAGCAGATGAGGTAGTACTTGGAGTGTTCGAGAGCAAAATTGTGCGGAAAGTCTATGGGCCAATCTGTGTTGATGGAGAATACCGGTTGTGAAAATGGACCCGGTGATGGCACACGCAGAAGTGGAAGAGCAAAGTTTCGGTGCAAATAACAGGTAGAAGAGAACATCTCGAAACTTTGTTTCAGAACAAACGTTCGGCTTTTGGAACAAACGTTCTGTAATAGCCATTAAAAGTAAGAAGAATGCGTTATAACCTTATAAGGTTGAAAACAGACCTGAGAACTGGTTTTTAAAAAAAGACAACTATTTACCTTCCTACTGTAATGGGCGGTAAAATGCTTTAAGAATCATTGAAAAAATTGATAAAGTCGACAATTCTGACAGTAGGAGGTAAAATTTGAAATTAAAATGCTTTCAGAATCATTGAAAAACTTGATAAAGTCGACAATTCTGACAGTATTCAATTTGAAATTGACGAGAGGCATTTTTCACAAAAAGGATGCCGTGATTACATAATTTCCTCCGAAGCTGGTACCTTTCCTGAGAGTGGTCTTTAAATATATGAATTAAAGACCTTTCTGCTGTATTGAGCTGCAACATGCTTTTAGAGATAAAATTAGGAATTGACAAGAATCATTTTAAACATCCTCCGTGATTCTATCATTTTTTTTTATCGAAACGGGTACCTTTCCTGAGATCTGAGTCTTTAAAGATAAGAATTATTGGCCTTCCTGCTTTAATCATCTGCAAAATGCTTTCAGAATCATTGAGATAAAGTCGATTATAGGTTCGAATCAAACTCATTGCCTAAATTTCTTTAATTTAAGAGGACGCGGAATCCATAATCGGGAATTGTATTTTACAACATTAACCTGGAAAGTCAGTCGATTGGATTTTGGATTGTGCCTCATTCAATGTTGTAATTCAGGCTTATTATAGGTTCGAATCAAACTCATCACCTTAAGTGCCTGAATTTTATTAATTTAATAGGAATCGTAATCCATAATAGAAACAAGTGGATTTTCATTACAAACTCAATCAACTCAATTGTGTTGGCGGGTATACCACCCATATGGCGTAATGCAGACTGATTATAGGTTTCAATCAAACTCATAGTCTTAAGGGCCTAAATTTCGTTAATTTAAAAGGTTGCGAAATTCATAATCAGGAAGAATTGGAAAGTCAGTCGATTGAATTCTGGATTCTGCCTCATCCAATGGAGATTTAAGCACTCAGTATTTGTAACTAAATGCCGAGTCCTTATTGAACTTTTTCAAGTCCAAGAACTTAGTATAGGTAAGGTTAGGTAGACAGCTGATGATAAGTCAGCGTCACTTGGGTCCTAAAAACGTTCCCTTCGTAGTACCTGCAAGGGATAGACTGGAAAAAGAAAAACCTAAAGTTTTAATTTCAGACCATCGATGAGAGGCTTATACAAGCCAGTCTGTAGCCTTGATAAATAAGTCTATTTTACGAATGTCATTACTCAGTAGATCGGATATATCATGCAGAAAAGGGCCCCTATATTCGAATTGAATAGATTAGAGCGGGGTAGAGAGAGAAGAAGAAGTTACTGTCTCCTCTTCTTCGATATTGTGTTAAAGGTTAAGTCTATCGGCATGCAGCCCAAAAACTCTGTGTCCTGTTAAGATTGAGATTAGGTTGCGGAGTTGGTGTTGGTGGTGGCGAGGTAGAGATACCAAGCATTTAGAACTTTTATCGTTGTAAGTAGCCCATATTTGCCTAGAGATTGAACAAATGGTTTCAGTGTACCAAGTGTTCTGGGCTGACCTATAAAAAAAGTGAATAATTACTGATTTGCAGGCGGTAAACCCCCAAATTGTTCGATGTTTTCCAGACTCGGGAGATTACCGGACTCAGCAAGTTTGCCCGCAGTGGAGTTACCGGGTATATTGTTGTGCCCGGGAACACAGAAAAGTTCATAATATAGGAATTTTATGACAGCCTGACTGTCGACATAGAAACGAATATGCCTATAATACATAATAATCGTTATATAATGTATAATGCATTATAATCGAATTACAATTATAATCGAATTATAATTATAATCAAATCATAACGCTCTTGAATCCATTATAATTCGTTAAAATATAATACTTCTATAATGCATTAAAATCGAATTATAATGCTCTAGAATCCATTATCTTCTTCTTCTTCTGTTATCCTTGACTCCCAGTGGAGCATAGGGCCTTATAATAGTATTATAATGCGTCAATATAATAGTATTATAATGCGTCAAAATGCATTTTAACGCGTTATAATACATTATAATCGTGTTAAGTGGATTTAGAAAAAATATAAATTACAAATTATAAGCGCTCTATAGTGCATTGAACTTTGCATTATAAAATAATTCAATTACAATACAGACATAGAAAATCATAGAAAAATCTAAGGTCAATAACCAATCATACATATATTTTTCTTTACAATAATTTTATATTCAAATATATCAATAAATGCTATTTACGTTTTCAAACTCTATTTTTCTTCCATTAATATCAACAAATACACACCTAACTGTAAATATATAAAATGTCAAAATTTGACATTTGCTATCAATTGAATGGAAAAATGCATTAACAGCTAATACGTTCCGAAGCATAATCTGAACGCTTGAAAAATCTGTACAAACAGATGTTGGAAAAATTATAAAGAAAAATTATGCCGGTTGAAGAAAACTATTTTTCATGCTGCAATGATTAAGTGTGAAATTAAATATTTATGTATAGAAAAACAAAAAGAAAAATAATAAACCCCTAGATTTGTTTTACCATTAAAAGAAAATGCATCCATGATTGCGTTCGCAATAACAATAATAAACATCTGAATAAAATATGTTGGAAATAATAAATCTATAAGTGTAAAGAGGAACAAAGAAAATGTCTGTATGTATTAAAAAATGAAAAAAAAAGAAAAACCAGAAAAAATCCATTATTAAAGAAGATAATCTATCTTTAATATGAGCAATGGAAAAAAGTTCCAATTGAAATGAAAAAGTGTGTACACGGCGAAATGCCTCATATTATAGTCAATTTAAAATTAATTTTAATTCAAAATAATTCCATTATAATGTTTTATAATATATTATAATAGCATTTTAAAATGTTATAATACATTACTAAACATTATTTCGCATTTTAATCGCATTACAAATTATATGTTTAAATCGAATAATAATTGCATTATAATGCTTTACAATTCATTTGAACGCATTATATAACATTACAATGTAACAATGATATATTATGACGCATTATAAACGATTATAATGCATTATTAAGCATTAAAAGGCTATATTATGTAATTTTAATGCATTATATAGCCTTAAATGCTAATAATGCTAATAATGCATTACAATCGTTTACAATGCATATTATAATACATTGTATTATAATACATACTTTTAAATCGAATAACAATAATCGCATTATAATGCTTTATAATTATTTTTAATGCATTATATTATATTATAATGTAATAATTATATACTATGATGCATTATAAACGATTATAATGCATTGTTAAGCATTAAAATGCTATATTATGTAATTATAATGCATTATATAGCATTTTAATGCTTAATACTGCATTACAATCGTTTATAATGCATCATAATATATTATTGCATTATAATACATATTTCGAAATCGAATAATTTTTAAAATTTCGATTATAATGATTTATAATATAATCTAATCGCCATATAATGTGTTATAATACATAACAATGGCACTACCAAACAATAAATCGCATTTTAATGCATTATAATGCATAATAATCATATTATAATGCGTCGTAATATATCAAAATTGCATTATAATATGTTAAAATCTAATAATAATGATATTATTTTTCGATTTCAACATATTATAATGCAATTTTGATATATTACGTTATAATTCATTGTAATGCATTATATTATAATTGTATTATAATGCGTTATAATATATCATAATTGCATTATAATACATTATTATTTGTTTTCGCATTATAATGCGTTATAATTTATCATAATTTCACAAATTTGAATGCATTATAATTACATTAGATATAATTTCAATGCTTTATAATGCATTATAAGCGTATTATAATGCGTCGTAATATATAATACGTTAAAATCGAATAATAAAAACATTCTAATTAGTTTAATTTAAACGCATTACTTACTTACTTGCATTAAAATACATACAATTTTGTTTGTCATTATTACGCATTATAATGCATTATTTATTTCAATTACAATACAAATTTAATATACATATATAGCCCGCTACTAAAAGCCTTAAGCGCCAGGGCAATGAACCCGGATAATATCTTAGCGGAGATGCTTTTATGTGATGTTGAAGGATCGGCTAAACTGTGGCACCCATTTGTGCGTAATATAAGGGGAAAAGAAGCTCCACCAACCTCCTGGAATAAAGGTATACTAGTCAAAATACCAAAAAAGAGTGACTTCAAAGGGATATAACACTTCTTCCAATTCCTAGCAAAATACTAAGTCAAGCAATTTTGAACCGAATATCCGATGGAGTTTCCCCTATATTCCGCGAAAATCAGTTTGCGTTCAGAGAGAATCGATCTTGTGTTGACCTAATCAACATATAGTAATTAATTAATTCCATACCCCCATTTACCTAGCGTTTATCGACTTTATGAAGGCCTTCGACAGTGTCAATAGGAGTTATCTATGGAGATGAAGTCGTAACATGCCAACGAAAATTCTGAACTTAGTTCGGGCAATGCATGTGGATTTTAAATGTTGGGTCCTGCAAAGAGGTAAGTTGTCTAATTCGTTCGAATTTACTACTGGAGTAAGACAAGGACGTATCTTGTCACCTATACACTAAGAGAAAAATGACGATCTGATTTCAAGAAAAAAAATCTACAATATAAGATTGCGAAATCTTGAATTTTCAATCTTGAAAATATAGCCAGTAAGATTTATATTCTTAAATTTAAGAATAAATTCTTAGTTATGAGAATACAATCTAAAAATAAACTGTAATTTGTTTGGTTTTAAGATTTTAATCTTATTATAAGATTTTAAATCTTAATTTTAGATCGTATTCTTTATTTTAAGATTGTGGTCTTGATTTCAAAATTTTATTCTTATTTTGAAGATTGTAAGTTCTAATCTTAAGATCGTATTCTTGATTTTGTCATAAATTGTAATCAGCCGACCAAAGTAGTTGTGAAAAAGTGAAAAACTAATTTTTTGAGAAAAAATATAAATTTAATAAAAAATATAAATGGAAAACCTTAATCCGGATGAAGTGATCCTTTTAAATATTCCAATAGAAGGCAATTTAGTTTCGGTATGTGATGGGGAGTGTGAATTGAACTGCCCTTCACAAGAAATTTCATCAGATTTCTCGGACGATGACGCGTTGCTGAAAAATCTTTTGAAAGAATTCGATCTGGAATGCATTTTTCCGTACCTGCAGCGTAAGTTTTTCATCATATTTATAAATACATAAGTAAATTTCTTTATAAAAAATTATATTGATTTAATTTGTTTCAGGCTCAAATGTAACGTTTAGAAGTCTGCAGTATATGAAAGCAGAAGATGTAAAGGAAGCCATTCCACTCTTCGACTTCTGGAAAAAAACAGGTTTTAATATTTTATTTAGAAAGTAAATTACACCACTAATAGTTTTGTCCTTTAGTTTGGAATTGATGAAGATACACTTTCGATGCCGTCGAAGGTTGGTCAATGGCTACAAAAATGTCCGGATGTAACTTCCACTCCATCGTCTTCTGTAAATGTGGAAGCTAACAAAAAAGTGTTTGACAAGGTAAAAGTATTAGATAATTACTTAATACATTAAAATGTGTACAAAACATAAAATATTTTCGTTTATTTATATAGGATTTAGCTTCATTATTGAATGAATCAGTAAGTGGCATAAATATCCTAGAATTTTATGCTTCACACAAAGATTTAAACAATAACTATCGTGATGAGCTGATCCAGATTATAGAACATCAAATTCTAAAAAAGGATCTCACACTTCATCCTCACGACTTCCAAGATATATTGACAGAAATATGCACACTTTTTCCAACGGACGATGAAGTCAAGGTATTTTTAGGATACAATTTTTTACTAACTACCTGTAATCTAAAATAAATAAATCAAAATTTTAAAATATAGGAATACTATTACAATCCTCGAAAGGGGAAAAAAAATAATAAAAAATGTGTTTTATTTTATCACCAAATACGAATATTATAATAAGAAAAAACGTGCTGATAATAAGATTTTCTGCTTGAAATCGAAACTTTTTCTGCTTGAAAGTAGAGTAAATGCGAAAAATCTTATTTTAAGAATAAAATCTTATTTTTCAAGATTGTTTGTAAGATCGCAATCTTGAAAAAGTTCTAAGAACAAGATCGATAATTAAGAATGCGTTCTTCTTATTTAAGATTATGTTCTTATTAATTTAGAGTGCATTCTTAAAAATTAAGAATTTAATCTTAATTAATAAGAACATATTCTTAGTTATCGATCCTGTGCTTAGATTTTTTTTAAGATTGCGATCTTACAAAGAATCTTAAAAAATTAAGATTTTATTCTCAAAATAAGATTTTTCGTATTTACTCTACTTTCAAGCACAAAAAGTTTCGATTTCAAGCAGAAAATCTTATTATCAGCACGTTTTTTCCCTGAGTGTACTTTGTATTCTTGTCATCGACAATATAATGCTCACAGCCCTAAATGATAGACGCTTTATTCAATGGACACCCTTTAAACAACTCTAGGACTTGGAATACGCTGATGACGTATGTCTTCTAAGCAAAAGCTCAGGTCACCTTCAAGAAAATAGTAACGCTATCACTGTTAAATCTCAGGCAGCTGGGCTGGAAATCAATATTTCCAAAACAAAGATTATGCCTGGAGGCTATGTCACAAGCCCGTCGACACACATCAATGTGGATAACGAGGTTATTGAAGGTGGCGGCGACGAGGATATTGAATTGTCTATTAATAAGGGAAAATCTGCATTCGGCAGTCTCCAAGCTATTTGGAGATCTCGGTAGATATCAACAACAACTGGGTTACGAATATACAGTTCGAATGTCAAGTCTATTTTGTACTACGGTTGCAAAACTTGGAAACGTAAAAATGCCATCGATAATGCTTGTGGCAAATCCTTGATATATGATGGCCGAATCGCAAAAGAAAACCAAATCCCTGCTTCTGAAGAAGGTATTCATCGAGCTATTTGGAAATCTAAGTTACGAATATACAACTCGAATGTCAAGTCCATCTTGTATTGCGGTTGCTTGTGAAACTTGGAAATGTACAAATGCCATCGATAAGCGCCTACAAACCCTTGCGAATAAATGCTTGCGGCATATCATTAATAAGAAATGAAGATCTTCTAAACGCTACAAACCAAATCCCTGCTTCTATAAAGGTATGTCATCGGAAATGGCGGTGGATAGGCCACACACTTCGAAGGCCAAATATGAACATTGCTGGACAAGTGCTTTGTTAGAATCCACAGTAAAGCGGTCGTCGTGTTGGTGCACCTACTAGAAAGGGGAGAAGGTCAATTGATGCTTGGTTGCAAGCAGCAAACTGTTCATGGAATGATGTATACCTTACATCTCGCAATTGAGTTCGATATAAAAGGATGGTTGAGCCCCTATGCTCCACTGGGAATCAAGGATAACAGAAGAAGAAGTAATAGTTTTCCGAATTGAGTGATAAATAACATATGTCTGATGTAGCCACTGGTTATTGTCCCTTTCAATGAGTCTAAAAATAAAATCGGATGTAGCTCATTGTCTGAGAGAAGTATCCCTTATTCCAATTGGAATGTCGTGGAAATTATGTATGTAAATGAGTTATAGTCAAATTATAATATATTATAATCGCCTGACAATCCATTATAATTGCCCTAGCATCCCAAATTTTTTGTAATATCTTCTCCGGTCCTAATCTTTTCAAACAAGAAAAGCTACTTAAACATAAATCTTACGCATATTGTAAAAATTGCTAGCAGAAAGAAAACTTTAAGTTTAACGTAAAGTTTGCAATGGGAAAAAAAAAGAAAAAAATTTGGTATAAGAAAAAAAGAAAATCAGAAAAATTTACCGCTTGTTGAGAGCCATATTTTTCAGCTCCATTGGCAGCCTTTTCCAGCAAATGTGAACTTTCTTCGGTGGCCAATAAGGCGTTATTGTGTTTAAGATTCGTTTCCGAGGAGGTTGATGACATTTTGTAAAGATTTTTTGTTGTTTTTTTGTTATTTATTAAGTAAATGAGATTTTTTTTAAAATAAATTAGATGCTTTTTAAATATTTTTTATAAATAATGAGATTACTTTATAGTTAATTTAAGTTTATTTGTTTAATAAATTTTATCTTTATTTTTCAAATTTTTAATAAATAAGTTCGGGATATGTTTGATATATAAGTTTCTGGTACTTTTGTGGGATTTTTGGAATTTATTTTTAAAAAATTCTTTAGTATTGCACTTGAGTTTTGAAAGAACATTAACAAATTTCTTGAAATTGTTACGTTATCAAAATATTAGTTTTAGTTAATTGTGGTGGTAATGTCCTTTTCAATATGTCCTTTAACATTGAGGTTACAAAACAAAAACTATTTTTGGTTTGTTATTTAAACTTTATTAACGCCTACACTTTTGTAGGTTTAAAAAAAGGGGCATTGATGCGCCTGCGTTCCAACAGTTTGTCTCTAAAATACTCTTTTAAAGGTTAAATGTTTATAAATCAAACACTTTTTAACAAAAAAATATTTTATGTTAAAACGAGAATTTAAATATTTTTATTTAAAATTTAAATTTTTTTAATTATTCAAATTTTCTTGTTACAAATTAGTTTTATTTTGAAAATTGTTGAGTATTTCTTATTATAATTTCTTTTTAATATAATTCGAGTGTTGTTTTTATTAAATTAACTTTAAATTAAACTAAATATTGAGTATTTTTGTTGGTATTTTCCGTTTAAAATTGGAAAATTTAATAAAAGCCGGTTTTTTTTTAAATAGTGATGATATTTTTCATTTAACGTTTTTTTTTGTGGTTATTAAAAATAGTTAAGTATCTTTTATTTGATTTTTTTTGTGTATATAAAAAATTTATTGGAATTTTTGTTTAATTTTGTATATTTTTCTGTATTTCTTAACACTGCCACGACTTGATTGTTAATGTCTAGTCGAATACCTTACGCGCCAAATAAAAACATATTTTGCTCAACGATTTTTTCCTTAATAACACACAAAACATTGAAATCTTCGCACTCTCTTCCGTTAAGCGAACAATCCCCCAAATTCTCTTTCTTACTCTCTTTTTCTCTCTCTCTCTCTCTCTCTCTTAATGTTTACAATTTGTGCATTTCCATTTAAAATTTCATCATTATAATAACCATTGCTGTCATTGATACCACTAAACAAGCCCCCATAAGTAAATTAGATTGACCCCTTTTTCCTCTCTCCCTCTCTCTTTCTCGGTCACTGCTTATATTAGTAATTTTCCTATAGTCTCGTCAAAACGAGCCTCTTTGCATTTAAAGAACCCAGAGCCGCCAACAAATCATAACAAGTAAAACTGGTAATCAATTGCAGGCGCTAAGTACAAATTTCTACCAAATCATTGTCTCACCGCTACTCTCTACCATTTCCGTTTCTAGCTATAGATAAAATTTTCTCTCAACTTAACTTGTTATTTTATACATTGGTCCCAACCTCTCACGTTTTTTTTTGTTTAATATCGTTTTTGTGTTTTTTATACCTTACCAGACATTAAATAATATAGAAAAAAGGGTGTGTGTGACCAGATACAAGTGGTGGCCAGGGATGCCAGGTGTTTTCTTTTTAAAAATCCAAATAACAAAAAAAAATCTCCCTAAAATCTGAATCAGCTGCAATATATCAAGGGCTTTGTGTGGCAAATCTACATACACCAACAGTCCAATCTTGAGTAGTAGCGGTACACTTCTCACAACCCCAGATGAACAAGTAATACGATGGATAGAACACTTCAAGTCAACATTAAATAACAATATTGGATTAGAACTGCCGTGGTATAGCAGGTTAGTCATCCGCCTAGCATACCAAAGGTCCCAAGTTCGATCCCCGGCCAAAACCATTTGAAAAAAAAAATTTAGCCACTGGTTATTGAGTATAGGGCTATGTAAAACTTCTCTAACTAATGCATTTTCCGTTCGGAGTCGGAGTTAAAACGTAGGTCCCTTTCAATGAGTCTAAAAATAGAATCAATTGCAGCTCATTGTCTGAGAGAAGTACCCCTTGTTCCAATTGGAATGTTGTTGTGGAAATTATTATTATTATATTGGATTAGAACCACTGACGGATAATGGAATCAATGGAATTTCAGACAGTCTACTAACAATACAAGAAGTGAAGTACGCTTAAGCGCAACAAGGCCCCGGGCAATGACAATATCTCAGCGGAGATGCTTTAATGTGATGTTGAAAGATCCTGTGGCACCCATTTGTGCGTAAAATATGGGAAGAAGAAACTCTACCAACCTTCTGAAAAGAAGGTATACTAGTGAAAATACCAAAAAAATGGTGACTCCAAAGACTGCAATAACTACAGGGGTATAACACCTCTTGCAATATCGAAGTACTAAGTCGAGTAATTTTGAATAAAACATCCGATGCAGTTTAAGCTACACCCCGTGAACATTAGTATGGGTTCAGAGAGAATCGATCTAGTGTTGACCTAAGTAAGAATAGTTATGAATTTCGCACCCCCATTTCCCTACTGTTCATCGACTTTATAAAGGCCTTCGACAGTGTTAATAAGCATTTTAGAAAATCGTAACATGCCAACGAAAATTCTGAACTTAATTCGAGCAATGTACGTGGGTAAATTGTCTAATCCGTTCGAAGTTAGTACTAAAGTAAGGCAAGGATGTATCTTGTCACCTATACTTTTTATCCTTGTCATCGATAATGTAATGCGCACTGCACTGCACAAACAAACAACACGAGGACTTGGAATACGCAGATGAAGTATGTCTTCTAAGCCAAAGCTCAGGTCACCTTCAACAGAACACTACGCTATCGCTGTTGAATCTCGGGCAGCTGGGCTGGAAATCAATATTTCCCAGACAAAGAATATGCGTGGCGGCTATGGCACAAACCCGTCGACACACATCAATGTAGATAACGAGGTTATTGGCAAATAATAAGGCAAATAAGACAAAATCTGCATTCGGCATTCTCCGAGCTATTGAAGTCCATCTTGTACTACGGTTACGAAACTTTGAAACGCTGAATTTCTAAGCGCATACATTTGCTAACAAATGCGGCAACTCCTTAATAAATGGTGGCCGAATCGCTTAAGAAATGAAGATCTACTAAACGCTACAAACCAAATCCCTGCTTCTATAGAGATATGTCAACGGAAATGGAGGTGGATAGGCCACACACTTCGGCCTCCGAAGAAAGCTCGACAAGCGCTTTCTTGGATCCCACAAGGAAACGTCAGCCATGTTGGTACATCTGCTAGAACGTGGTGAAGATCAATTGATGCGTGATTGCAAGCAGCAAACTATTTATAGAATGACGTATGCCTAATATCTCGCAATAGAGTTTGATATAAAAGGATGGTTGAGGCCCTATGCATCACTGGGAGGAAGTCAAGGATAACAGAGAAAGAAAAAGGGAAAATACTACAGGAGGAATCATGTCCCTATCAAAGATCTTATTTAATTCAATTTTAAATGATCCAATCTAATTTTTAATACAACAATTTCAGATATTACGCACTGAAATTCTTCCCAGAGGCTCAGTAATTCGACCTCTTTCTCCGAAAATGGCAAATTACCTGAGAAAAGAAAACTGCGTGATGAAATATTCTTAAAACAACCCAAAAACTAAAACTGCCAAGAAAAGACAATCTTCGGAATGGGTCATTTCTGAAATATAACTATTCTTGAATATAAATATTGGAACCTAAAAGAACTAAATCTAGCATTCACTTTAGTGTAATGCTCATCAACAAAGGGGATAAAGAGGTAGTATAAGCCCTGAGGAAAGTGGTTGGAGGTGTAGCCTGGAGCCGCTGTGGATCTTATCAACAAGGCTACGCAGTATTAATACTGAATTCCAAGTCCCCATTCAGAAATCCAAAGTAATGCAGAAGTGAGAAAGCGATGTATTAGCTCGGAGAAAAAATGGGTGAGGTATAGCAGGAGCGGCTCTATATGTTAACAAGAATGATGATCCAAGTAACAGAAGGAGATCGTTTCCACGGCAGTCGGTTCTTCATACCGGATCGACTCGGAAATCTTAGGATTACAAGCAAGGACTCATTCCAGCGATTTTATCAATAATATCGCAGTTATAACAACAAAAGAAGGAGATCATAGCCATGCAGTGTTTGTTCTAATTGAAAAGACCTAATCGAGTCTCGTCAAATCTAAGAGACAGACACAGACGAGGATACAGAAGATGCTGGAGCAGTCTGGGAAATGAAGCTTAGACACAGAGGAGAGAACAGAAGTTGTTGGATTGCTCCGTATGCTTAGCCGATATAAACTAGTATAGGTAACTGCTAGTTAAAGTTCCTTTTAATTATATCTTCATAACGATCATAATCCTGTTTAAATCATATATGTAAATTTTATTTACAACTTATAAAATAAAAGATTTCCCACCTCCAATGAATATTTTTCTTTAATATACTCATAATCCCCGAATCTGGCATCTCTATTTGCCGAATACTAAGTTTGTATGGGTTTTTAGGCCTTTGACGTCACACGGTTTACTCGCCAAGTTTACTTTAGAAATTCTTTTTGTGTACGTTGCGGCACAGTGAAATAATTTCATTAAAAATTTGAATAATATTAAATATTTGCTTTGTTGTTGTTTGATTAAGACAAATAAATAATAGACGTATATAGGTAGCGAGTGCTTGAAATTAATAATAATAAAATAATTTAATATTCTTCTAATGTCTGACTATTAAGTACTGCCGAATCACATATTCTCTCTCTCTCGCTGTAGGAACATGGAAGCTGTACTCTCAGATTCCGGTTCAACTAAACTTTTTAAGATTGTCCCATGCTAAATAGTGCCTCTACAGATCTCATGTCTCTGTGAAACGTAATATACTTAAGTTTAATACCAAAAAGCTAAGCCATCTCGTTGAAAGATTATCGGTAAACCAGGCCAGTTGTTGAATTTAGGAAGACAGAATTTATTGATCTAAAGGAAGCTTTGACTACAGAACAGATATCTGGTATCACTATATTTCCTCCTCTTCTCAAACAGTGCTTTTGCTAGAGTGTAGTCAATGGTTCCTGGTTTTTCAGGCAACATGTAAGGATAACATTTTTCATTGTTCTCCCCTTGTAATAACTTTTTTGGGATGTATTTAGATGCAGCTGTTGCCTGACGTCTCCATTTACCAGGTATGAACTATATCCAATTCCTATTCTAAGCTTCTCGTGGTACACCCTGATGACCTGAGCAACCTAGTTGAAGATGAGGTAAAAACCCGTATGGGATTCTAGGTCAAGGCTTATATGAAAGGGATTAATTATACAGAAATTCCAACGTATTTGGTCTAAGGCGGTTTGTACTTCTTAAAGTACAAACCGCCATGATATAGCAGGTTAGTCATTCGCCTAGCATACCAGAGGTTTCAAGTTCGATCCCCGGCCAGACCCACTTTAAAAAAATAAATTTTCAAAAAAAGCGGTTCACCTTATAACTCTGCTAGCCACTGGTTATTGAGTATAAGGCTATGTAAAACTTCTCTATGCATTTGTCGTTCGGAGCCGGAGTTAAAACGTAGGTCCCTTTCAATGAGTCTTAAAATAGAATCGGCTGCATCCGATTGTATGCATTGCCTGTGAGAAGTACCCCTTATCCAATTGGACTGTCGTAGGAATTATGTATGTAAAGTACGAAACTGCAACGTCAGTTGAAGATATTAGTTGCGGCTGCAAGCGGGCGTCTGTCTCGGATCGAGCTGCTCGCTATACAAACGTGACTTGTGTCTTTGGACTTATCACCCACTTAGCACTTACGATGTTTTAAGCATGGAAATAAACAACATTACAGAATATTCTACTCCAAGGGGTTATTATGCAAGAAATTCCCCTGCTACGGATGCTGGTATAAGGAACTTGGAGGTGCCTAATCTATGCAAGAACATTCTGATGAATGAAACCAAATTTTGAGGCCCTATGCTCCACTGGGAGTCAAGGATTACAGAAGAAGAACATAACTTTCTTAATCTAGCTGACGCAGAATCAGCATGGGAGGTAGTACAAAGTGCACCCTTCTCTCAAACATAATTAATTCCCACGAGATTCCAATTGGAAAAAGGGGTAGTTCTATCAGACAATGAGCTGCATCCGATACTATTTTTAGACTCATTGAAAGTGACGTACGTTTTAACTCCGACTCTGAACGTCAAATGCAAATGTTTTACATGGCCTAATATTCAATAACCAGTGGCTAGCTGAGTTATAAGATGGTCGCTTTTTTTTTAAATTTATTTTTTTTAGTTTGTCTGGTCGGGGATCGAACTTGGGACCTCTGGCATGCTAGGCGGTTCACCTCCACTCACGGATTTGAAATTTGCTTAAACCTTTACTTAAATAACATTATAACATGTCTAGTGTAAATGTCGGGTATTGATGTCACTTTTTAGCTAATTATATTCAAAATTTGTCTATCAAGACAAAATCTGTTATCATTTTAATAAAACTAATTTATTGCCTAATTAAAAATTCGCAATATAT
Source organism: Stomorhina lunata (assembly GCA_933228675.1). NCBI lineage: Eukaryota > Metazoa > Arthropoda > Insecta > Diptera > Rhiniidae > Stomorhina > Stomorhina lunata. Next base: position 96,132,279 of record OW121742.1, on the reverse strand, counting down.
TTGAATACTGGTTCCTTACTTTTTACTCTTAACTCAAAACTAAAGGTCAATGAAAAAATTTGAATACCAGTTTTTTGAACTTGACAGTCCACTGTAGCAGAGTTGGTGCACACATAGCAACAGTTTTTTGCGTTCAGCGTCACAAGCTATTCATTTTGGAACATGATGAGTGGGAATTCGTATGATTTTGATTGTTACTCGTATAAACAATTCGTTTAGTGAATGTGTTTGAAAAGAATTCCAAAAACAAAAGCAATCATTTTGAAAAAAAGGCAAAACTAAAAATAAATTCAAAACTAAATAAAATGATTGTAATATTCAAGTGGTTTCAGATAAAAAAACGTGACTCGAGTAGCGCAAACCACATGAAAAACATTACGCTTCGTCACCCGCTATTAACATGACAGTCATATCGATTTTATCCAAGTGTTTGCTATTGCTGTAGTATATGTATATCTACATATGTATATTAGAGGCATGTCAGTTCATTGAATGTTTGTCATAAAAGTCACCTTCAAAAATGAATGAAATTTATTGGTTTTTGGTGAAATTTCTTCCAAATTTTTTTTTCCAAAATTAGTAACATTACTAACATAAAAACCTAAATACGTAAATACATGTTTAACAGATAAAAGTGGAACAAGAGAGAGGGTAGAATTTGAAGGATTCTTTGAGTTTGAATTACTCTCTCATTCTCTTAGGATTTGTTAGATTGTTGACCTTAAGAGAATTTATAACAGAGACACGTGTCACAGTAATTTAACAGTTTGCTACATCAAAACAAACATAAGTATTTGAAAAATCATAAAATTTTTTTTATTTTTATTACATTTATAAACTTTGCAAGTCATTTACATTGAAATTTTTTTTAATTACACTCTTTTTGGCATTTGAAATAAACATATTCTTAGCTCTCTATTTATTATTTATGCATAATTCTCTTTCTCTCAGTCTGTGCAAAATAAAACATTTCTTGTGACGTCACATATCGTTTTTGCATGTGATGACGGGCCCCAAATTCTTCAACCAATAAAATTGTGTTTTACTTCATTGGCCTCTAAATTCTTTAACAAAGTATTAGTGAGGGTCTTTTATGGCAAATTTTGAATAGTTAAGAGAGAAGAGGGCGATTTGGCGATGATTCAAAGCATAAATAAAACATTTGAAAACGTTTAACATTTGTTTCTACAGAATAGAAATAACAGTCACACTTTAATAACAGATAGTCAGTCTATAACTTATTATACAATAAATACTATATTTATAGCACGATGACTGTTAAATTATGAGTATGATAAAAGCTTATTTGGTCTAAAGTGTCCATATATTATTGCAGCATTACAGAGCGCCTTGCCCTGATATTTATACCCTTCGCCACCATAGGTGGAAAGGGTATTATAAGTTTGTGCTGATGTATGTAACGCATGGAAATATTAGTCTTAGACCCACCTTTTAGTATACCAATAGGCTTAGAATCACTTTCTGAGTCGATTTAGCGATGTCCGTCTGGCTGGTTGGCTGGCTGGCTGGACCCCCATGTAAACCTTGTAATCAAACTACAGGTCGCAATTCTAAAAATAATTTGATGAAATTTGGCACAGATCATTTCTTGGATAATGGGACCATGGCTATTGAAATTCGTCAAAAGCGGTCCATTATTTATGATACCTCCCATAGGTCCCACTTCCCGGAATTGATATATTGGCCACAAATATTAATATTTTTTCATGAAATTTAAATTGAATACTTATGTTATGCTTATGTAAACTAAAATCACTGTACCAAATTTCGTTAGAATCGGTCCACATTTGACCATAGCTCCTATACAAACTTTTCTTTAAAAACGCACTAAATGAGACAAAAATAACTAAAACGCTCGTAAATCTGAAGATAATGGGAATTTTAAGTTTATTTTTTGCATACATAATTTTTATAACAACTGTTATTTGCCAAATTTCGAGATAATCGGTCTACATTTGACCCTAGCTCTCATATAAGTCCAAATGTCGGAAGCAGCTTAAATATATAAGTTTTGAGAAAATGTTTGTATGATGCCAAAATTTAGCAAATATTATCTTATATTCTTAAACGAGCAATAATTAATATATATATATATATATATATATATATATATATATATATATATATATATATATATATATATATATATATATATATATATATATATATATATATATATATATATATATATAACGGCTCTAACGATTTTGATAAAATTTGGACAGTGGGTATCTTTTTTGATGTATAGGTCGAAGAAGAAGGGACTTTTGGAACTTTTACCTCTAAGAGGGTAAAAACGGGTAAAAAGGGGAAAAATCGAAAACGCTATGTCTCCTAAAGTAATAGGTATAGAAACAAAATTAAAATTACGTTTTAAACAGCTTTGAAAATAAGCGGACAGGTGTTTGGTACTTTTTTGAAACTATGTCCGATAGGGGGTAAAAAAGGGTGAAAATAGTTTTTTTGGCACCTTTTTAACCCACTCTTATATTTTTAACTAAAGAATATAGAAAGAAACTTGGTACTGCAATCAATAGATGTAAAAAAAACATGAAACACGTATTTGGTACTTTTTTGATTTTGGAGCCAAAATGGGTAAAAAAGGGATAAAATGATAACTTAACATCTCCAAAGTAATATGAATAGGAACATTATACATTATGTTAAATGCGTTTTAAAAAATGTACCGAATTCAATTGGCACCAAAAAAGTACCAAAAATACATATGGAACTTTTAGAAATTAGGGAATAAAAAGGGGGGAAAATTAGTATTATTTTAAACAAATGAATGTTTGTCTGTATGTATGTTCTTTATAGAATAGTAAACTGTGAATTTCATTGTGTTATGCTCTTTAGCGAAGATGTTGCGGATAAGCCGGCGAAGGTTTTAAAGTTGATAAGACTAATTTCCGACAGATGGCGCCACTGAAAATTACTAAAAATTAATTAAATCGTAAACTGTACATTTGATCATGCTATGATCTTTAGCAAAGTTGTAGCGCATGAGCCGACGAAGGCTTTTTAGTTGGTGTGAATAATTTCCGACAGGTGGCGCTACAGAAACTTACTCAAAGTCAATTTAATCGTAATCTGTACATTTAATCATGCTACAATCTTTAGCAAAGTTGTTGCACATGAGCCGACGAAGGTTTCTTAGTTGGTATGAAGAAATTTCTACAGGTGGCGCTACTGAAATTTACTCAAAGTTAATTTAATCGTATGCTGTACATTTAATCATGCTATAATCTTCAGCAAAGTTGTTACGGATAAGCCGAAGAAGGTTTATGAATTGGAAAAAGCAAAGTCCGACAGGTGGCGCCACAGAAATCTACTCAAAATGAATTAAATCGTAAACTGTGCATTTGATCAGACTATAATCTTTAGCAAAGTTGTTGCGCATGAGTCGACAGAGGTTTCTGTTGATATGAATAATTTCCAAAATTATTCAAAATGAGTTAAACTGTAAACTATGCAAACTATGTGTTGGTCGGACAAAATAAATCAAATAATTCAAAATTAACTGAATATTTCTACAATGTCTTTCCTCTAAATTTATTTTAGCACTTTATAATATAAAATATATAAAAACTTTAAAATTTTCCTCAAAATGCTTATCATAAAGCTCCGAGCAAGGCTCGGTCTACCAGGTACTTTGTCTTTATACAGGAAAAATAACATCTTTGACCTTAGTGGTGAAGGGTATCGTATGGTCGGGCTTGACCGACTATAGCACTTTCTTACTTGTTTACATCATAATGACAACTTAAGTCCATCGGGTTAAGACGGCCTGTTTCGTACTGATATCATTAGAACACATTTGAAAGTAAGGACTGCGCGCAAAAAGAATAGGGACTTACACTTTTCATTATAGAAATTCACGACTTAGTGAATTTTTTTTTATTTTAGTTAAAGCAAATAATGTTCAAATTCATTTGTGTACCAAATTAATAAAATGTTTTAAGATCTTTTTTTATTTTTTATTTAATATCATCAAATAAGGATTTAATTGTGTCGTTTTTTACCATTTTGTTAGCACTTTCGCATTTTCTGCAAAATTCTTTTTTATTTTTTGCTAAGTTTTTCGTGTTTTTTAAATATATTTTGTTTTGGCACAAAATCAACATTATTGGTATGGTACCACTCAAAATCTTTTTTGCTATAGTGACAAGTTGCAAGATCCGGCCAAAAAAAATGTGGATACCTTATGGCTAAAAATGTGAGGCCCTATGCTCCACTGGGAGTCAAGGATAACAGAAGAAGAAGAAAAATGAAAACAATAATTTCTGTAGACACTTGCTAATGTATATTTCAGAGTTTAAAGAGCCGGTAGTAATGAATGAAGTGCTTCTCTCACCACATTTGCAAATTGCTTGCCGTACCAAAAATTTATTTGGGAACTTTGTTTTTTTGCACACGAAATTTTTCGGCAATAATGATAAAAGTTATAAGCCTAAAAGTAGGTCCCTTTTTTCGTGCGCACTCCTTAGTACCGATAGAAGCAGCGCACAGTTGTATCTCTTCATACATCGAAGTGCGAAAAACGTTGTCGTTCTATGAAATTTTGCATACTTGTTCAGTTTTATATAGAAAAGAAAAATTAAACATTTTTCGAAATCCGTTGACCAATTGGGGTACCTGCCTTGGACACCCTTTTTCTTCTTAATGCACAAGTCGTAAAAGAGGTCTACTAATTTTGGCTTAAATCAGTTGACTCCTTGGGTACCCGTCTTGTACCCACGTCGATTAATTAATTAAGAAAAGAGGTACACTAATTGCCTTGGATGCCCAATCCGCAATTCTCAACAGAATTTGATAAAATTATGCACACATCTATTTGTTAATCTAAAAAAGAGGTCTACTAAATAGTGAAAAATGGGGGTACAAGGTACCCAAGGAGTCCACTGATTTAACCCTAGAACGTCATCCTTCGTCAAAATGACTACGGAAAATTTTATTTTCAAATCAAAACAAAAAAAAGAGGGCTATAATATGTTAAGTTTTCATTCCCAGTAAAACTTTTCATTACCAAATAATGAGTTAAACAGTTAAACTATTGAACACGAACTACTTACTCATTCGCTGTTTAAGTCATTACATTAACATGGGGATGTCATTGGAGGCAAGTACTTACCAATTGCAGAAAAGTAATGACTTGGGTAAGCAATTTGAAAGCAACAACAACAAGAACAACAGCAACAACTTTTTTGTTGTTGTTTTATTAAAAACATATATTTTTAAACGAAATACAAAATTTTTTTTATGATCCCATGGGGGCTCGAACCCAGACCGTCCGACTGCTAGGCAGAGACTCTTCCACTGAGCTACTTCATATGTTGAAAACTTAGCAGCTTATAATTAATATAAACAATTTTTATTTTTAGATCCAAAATCATATGAAAATAACTTTGTTTTTCCCTGCTTTTTTTTGCTTTGTTGTAATTTTTGGAAAAATATTTTTATACGATTTTTTGTAATTATTTTAAAACTTTTTTAAAATTATTTTAAAACTTAAACAATTTAAATCTTCTTTTTTGTATAAGTTTTTACATAAGATTGACTCTTACTTACTTAAATGTTACAACCTGTTAAGGTCAAAGTCCGGGCATATTTTAGAATTCCATGGATTTCGATCTTGTGCGAATATTCTCCAATTTTATAGGCCAAGCTTTGAAAAATGTTCCTCTACTTGGTCTTTCTATCGAAGTTTCGGACATCCTCCTCTAATATTAGGTAGTGGGACAATTCAATTCTAATTTTATCCTCTTCATTGTATTTTTTTTCAAGAGAGGGTTACTAGCCCGAAATCCTAACCCATTTTTATCGTTCTTATGGGACAACTCTCGGAACATGTTAACTCACAATATTAATGGGTGTTAAACTTGCTCCCCAGGTGATACCATGAGGAGGTGTGTGTCCACAGTTGTGATGAAGGATGACCCAGATAAGTTGGGCTTACCAAGTTAAGACCAATTAGAATCGTGTTTCAACATCCCCTACATAATCAAAATTGACTCATGATGGTATTTTTTCATTAACGTGAGTTAGTTTTACAATTTTTTTTTTACAAAAGATAATATTTAAGTTCTTAAAATTCAAAAATCATTTAAAAAGACTCTTTTAATAAAAAAAAACTAAAAAAAATTGTTGCCCTTGGTGGGATTTGAACCGGGGCCATTCAGTTGAAATTACCATCTTAATTACAAATAAGTACTTCTGTAATAACTTATTATTTATTCGGATGGTATGTTGTAGTCGTTACAAGGTAACCAGTTATCAGAGTACTTGCCATTACCAAAGTTTTGCTGGGTTATTAATTAAGAAATAAACAAATAAATTTCATTAAAAATTTATTAAAAAGAGTCTATTAATACATAAGAAAACTATTTCGGTATCCATTTTTGCTCACGAAGAGTTTTATAGTCTCTTGAAGTATACGTAGTCAAAATGACGAAGGATGACGTTAGTGTATGTAAAATAAGGATGACGTTCCAGGGTTAAATCACCTTGGACCCCCATTTTTCACTATTTTTTCATTGTATAAGCCGCAAATCTCAACATAAAATTCAGCACACGTCTATTAATTGATACAGGAAAGAGTTATACTATTTTTGGTTTAGGTCTTGACTCTTTAAGGTACCTGCCTTGGACCCCATTTTTTCACTTATTTTTGTTCTCAATGTACAAGTCTGAATTCTCAACAAAATTTGATGAAATTCTGCACACGTAATTAGTTTATTCAAGAAAGAGCTCTATTAATTTTGGCTAAAATCCGTCCACTACTTAGGGTACCTGTTGTGGAGACACATTCATTTATTATTCTCAATATATAAACCGTAATTCTCAACAGAATTTGACACACATCTATTTGGCACACGTCTATTTGTTAACCCAAAAAAGAGCTCTGCTAATTTTGGTTAAATTCGTCGACTCCTAGCGGTACCTGACTTGGACTTTAATAAAATTTGATTAAAAAATTAAGCCCAAATGACTGCAACACTTTTCGCTTAAATTATGCGTAACTTTTTTTCAGAAAATTTTGAACTTTGTATATATATATATATATATATATATATATATATATAGAATGGCTATCTCGAAAACGGCTCTAACGATTTCGATAAAATTTGGACAGTAAGTATCTTTTTTGATGTATAGGTCGAAGAAGAAGGGACTTTTGGAACTTTTACCTCTAAGAGGGTAAAAACGGGTAAAAAGGGGAAAAAATCGAAAACGCTATGTCTCCTAAAGTAATAGGTATAGAAACAAAATTAAAATTACGTTTTAAACAGCTTTGAAAATAAGCGGAACGGTGTTTGGTACTTTTTAGAAACTATGTCCGATAGGGGATAAAAAAGGGTGAAAATAGTTTTTTTTTGGCACCTTTTTAACCCACTCTTATATTTTAAACTAAAGAATATAGAAAGGAACTTGGTACTGCAATCAATAGATGTAAAAAAAACATGAAACACGTATTTGGTACTTTTTTGATTTTGGAGCCAAAATGGGTAAAAAAGGGATAAAATGATAACTTAACATCTCCAAAGTAATATGAATAGGAACATTATACATTATGTTAAATGCGTTTTAAAAAAATGTACCGAATTCAATTGGCACCAAAAAAGTACCAAATATACATATGGAACTTTTAGAAATTAGGAAATAAAAAGTGGGAAAAATTAGTATTATTTTAAACAAATGAATGTTTGTCTGTATGTATGTTCTTTATAGAATAGTAAACTGTGAATTTGATTGTGTTATGCTCTTTAGCGAAGATGTTGCGGATAAGCCGGCGAAGGTTTTAAAGTTGATAAGACTAATCTCCGACAGATGGCGCCACTGAAAATTACTAAAAATTAATTAAATCAAATCTTTAGCAAAGTTGTAGCGCATGGGCCGACGAAGGCTTTTTAGTTAGTATGAATAATTTCCGACAGGTGGCGCTACAAAAACTTACTCAAAGTCAATTTAATCGTAATCTGTACATTTAATCATGCTACAATCTTTAGCAAAGTTGTTGCACATGAGCCGACGAAGGTTTCTTAGTTGGTATGAAGAAATTTCGACAGGTGGCGCTACTGAAATTTACTCAAAGTCAATTTAATCGTATGCTGTACATTTAATCATGCTATAATCTTCAGCAAAGTTGTTACGGATAAGCCGAAGAAGGTTTATGAATTGGAATAAGCAAAGTCCGACAGGTGGCGCCACAGAAAACTTCTCAAAATGAATTAAATCGTAAACTGTGCATTTGATCAGACTATAATCTTTAGCAAAGTTGTTGCGCATGAGTCGACAGAGGTTTCTGTTGATATGAATAATTTCCAAAATTATTCAAAATGAGTTAAACTGTAAACTATGCAAACTATGTGTTGGTCGGACAAAATAAATCAAATAATTCAAAATTAACTGAATATTTCTACAATGTCTTTCCTCTAAATTTATTTTAGCACTTTATAATATAAAATATATAAAAACTTTAAAATTTTCCTCAAAATGCTTATCATAAAGCTCCGAGCAAGGCTCGGTCTACCAGGTACTTAAATACTATTTTGAATGAATTTAATATCAATTTGCCTTAATATAAGTTTTTTGATACACAAAATGAAAAAAATGTATATGTTTAAAAGTTAGTTAAAGCGGTTTAGATAAAATTTCATATTACGCTATATTTTCTAGGGGTTTGTATTAACTGAATAGTGTTAGGATTGGTCAAAAATGAATCGTTTCAAACAAAATTTGGTACAACCACTTACAGCGACTACATTATAATTGCTTGTATTATTTGAAATTAAAAAAAAATTCTCTCATGAGCCCACATCTCAATTGAAAGTCCCCAAAATAATCGAACGATTTAATATAATTTAATTTCTTCCGCGTACAAATACGTTTTATAATGTATCAAAAAAGTAAAGTTGTACCATGTTTGCCATTCCTGGTCCTATGTATGTACAAATATTTAAAGTCATTACGGTAAATGGAACGGTAAAACTTGATGGACGCCATTCTTTTCAATCGCTTTAAAAAAACTCGGATATTGTGCTTAAAAAATGTTTTGCGGGGACACATGTTGCAAAACCAGTCAAAAACTATTTTCTCATCTATTTGCTCATCCTTCTGACTACTGACTACAGAAATACGCTTCACTTCAGAATAGAGTATCAGACATTTTCGGAGCAGTTCTTTTGGTCCGGAATCTATATGTTTTCAGAACGATGGGAAAAGGTAGTTGCTAACGATGAACAATACATTCATTTTCGTTGTTTTGAAGAAACACAAAAATCGGAATTATTAACTTGTATACATACCCAATACCTTTGGGATTTCGGCTGAATTAAACTTTATTTGTGCCATAGTCTTTTGATTACAAAATTTCTATAACAGACAAACATCATTACAAACATATAATACTAGCTTTATAACCCGCTACTTCGTTAGCGGCACCATTTGAATTGACAAAGTTACAAAATTTACCAAAATAACTTTTTCACTTATTTATCAATTCCGATATAAATTAAATTAAATACTTATTGGTTCTTAAGATACATATAGGACAAAATAAGTACCTACCCTCTACATTTTCAAAAAAGTACTACACACGCCTCCCTTATTTTTGTAGCTGACCCAATTTTGATTGCTAACCCAATTTAAATCTTGTTCTTGTCGCTTTTGATTTTGAATATTTTACAAAAGTTTCCTTTTTTATCCGTTGTTTACCCCTGATCAGCCAAATTAAAAAAAATCCGGATACATGTCCTAATATTTTTATTGCTGATCTTAACTCCATTTTTGTTAATTGAAAAAAATACCAAACACCTGTCACATATTTCTTCAATGTCAATAGAACAGTCCATAAATCATTGATTTATTTATTATTTTATTGACTTAAACAACATGCACAGTTTAAAAGAAAAAAACCTATCTTTAAATTTTTGACCCGTTTTTGTTATTTTTGATTGCGGTATAAATTTTGTTTCTATAATAATTGATTCAAAAATTATATATGGGTCAAAAAAGTACCAAAATTTAGTTTTTATCTTTTTATTTCCTATTTTTAGCTCATTTACGAAAAGTACCTACTAAAAACATGACTTTTCTATTCGATCTAAGTCCAATATACATTTTTTTCTGTCGATATTAGTATCAGAGATATAACTTTACTAATGTTTTTATTTCCTACCCTATTTTAACCCCAAAAAAGAAAAAGAAGATATAATGTCATCGATTTTTCCCTTTTTTACCCCTTTGATTGACACATCTCTAATTTATACTTCTGACTTCATTAGCTTAAATGAATATTTTCCCGTTTTCACCTTTTGGAACCCCATTTATCGTTAAAGTACCAACCACATGTTTAATATTTTGTTAATACTTATTGATTGTGGCATAAAGTGAGTCTTTATGTTTATAAGTTCAAAAGATACGTATGGGTTAAAAAAAAGTACAAAAATATAGTTTTTACCCTTTTTGCCCTTATTAGTGCCATTTCCAAAAAAAGTACAGAACACATGTCCCTTTCATTTTCTAGCCGATTATATGATTTATTCATTTTCTAGCCTGTTTTAACCATAAGCGGCCAAATTAAAAAAAAAATACCGAACCCTTTAATTTTTAATGCTGATCATAGACCAATTTCAACTTTGTTTCTATCACTTTTGATTTATGAGATATTACGTTACCGATTTTCCCCCTTTTTACTCCAAAAATTAAAAAAAGGAATCAATCGCGTGTCTTATACTTCTGCAATGTGAATAGACCTGTCTGTAAATTATACTTCTGGCTTTATTTGTTTAAATGATATTCATAGTTTTTACTCTTTTGTGCCTCATTTATCGTAAAAGCGCGAAGCACCTTCTTAATTTTTGTTAGTCCTTATCAATTGTGATATAAATAGAGTATTTATGTTTATTAGTTCAAGAGATACTTATAGGGTTAATAAAGTGCCAAAATATAGTTTTTTCCCTTTTTCTCCCTTATTAGTTCCATTTCCAAAAAAGTACCAAACTCGTGTCCCCTTTTTTTGCAAGATGATCCAAATCCAATTTCAACTTTGTTTCTAACGATGTAAATTTCGGAGATATGATGTTACTAATTTATCCATTTTCTTTTTAAATTTTTTTCAATTTACTTTTTCAATATGAATCCACCCGTCTGTAAATTATAGTTCTGGCTTCATTAGTTAAAAACCTACCCTTGAATATTTCCCAGTTTTTATCTTTTTTACCTCAATTATCGTAAAAGTACCAAATACGTGTCTAATAATTCTTTGTTACTTATCAATTGTGACGTTAACTGTTTCTCTATGTTTGTTATTTCAAAAGATACGTATGGGTTCAAAAAAAAGTACCAAAATATAGTTTTTGCCCTTTTTTACCCTTATTAGTACCATATTCAAAAAAGTACCAAATACGTTTCTCGTTTTTTTTTCAGCCCATCCGAAGCAAATTTCAACTCTATTCCTATCGTTTTGAATTTCGGAGATATGACGTTACTAATATTTCCCATTTTTTCCCTGTTTTAACCCCAAAACGGCCGAATTAAAGAAAAAAGTACCGAATACATGTCCCTTAATTTAAAGTGCCGATTTTAGACCGATTTAGTTGTTGTTTCTATCACTTTTGGCTAAGAAGATATATTTTTACCGATTTTTAAACCCAAAATTAAAAAAAGTACCAGACACTTATTTTACTTTTTTCAGTGTCAATTTACCAGCCAATAAATTATGCTTCTGGCTTCATTAGCCAAAAAGATATTCTTAGCTAAAAAGCAAAAAACCTACACTTGAATATTTTCCCTTTTTTTACCCTTTCGTCCCACATTAATCGCAAAAGTACCAAATACGTGTTTAATAGTTTTTAATGCCTATCAGTTGCGATATAAATTATGTTTCTATGTTTATTAGTTCAAAAGATATATATGGGTTAAAAAAGTACCAAAATATAGTTTTTACCCTTTTTTATTCTTATTAGTACCATTTTTGAAATAGTACCAAATACGTGGCCATTTATTTTTTTATCCGATTCAAATCCAATTTAAACTTCGTTTGCATCGGTGTTAGTTTCGGAGATATGATGTTACTAATTTCTTCCTTTTCTACCCTGTTTTACCCTTTAAAAGGTCGAATTTCAAAAAAATACCGAACACGTGTCCCTTAATTTTAAGTGCCAATCTCAGACCAATTTAGTATTTGTTTCTATCATTTTTGGTTTAGAAGATATACTTTACCGATTTTTACCCCCAAAATTAAAAAAAAGTACCAAATACGTAGCTTATTTCTTTTCAATGTAAATCTACCAGTCAATAGATTATACTTCTAACTTCATTAGCCTAAAAGATATCCATGGCTAAAAAGCAAAAAACCTATCCTTGAATATATTCCCTTTTTTAACCCTTTTGTACCCCATTAATCGCAAAAGTACCAAATACGTATTTAGTTCTTTTTTAATATCTGTCGGTTGCGATATAAAATATGTTTCTATGTTTATTAGTTCAAAAGATACATATGGGTTAAAAAAAGTACCAAAATATAGTTTTTACCCTTTTTTATCCTTATTGGTGCCATTTTCAAAAAAGTACTAAACACGTGTCCCCTTATTTTTCTAGCCAATTTAAATCCAATTTCAACTTTGTTTCTATCTGTATTGGTTTCGGAGATATGATGTTACTGATTTCTCCCTTTTCTACCCTGTTTTACCTTCTAGGAGGTTGAATTTCATAAAAGTACCGAACACGTGTCCCTTGGTTTTAAGTGCCGATCTCAGACCAATTTAGTTTTTGTTTCTATCACTTTTGGTTTAGAAGATATACTTTACCGATTTTTACCCCCAAAATTAAAAAAAAAGTACCAAACTCGTAGTTTATTTTTTTCAATGTCCATCGACCAGTCAATAAATTATACTTCTGGCTTCATTAGCCTTAAAGATATCCATGGCTAAAACCAAAAAACCTATCCTTGAATATTTTCCCTTTTTTTACCCTTTTGTACCCCATTAATCGCAAAAGTACCAAATACGTATTTAGTTTTTTTTAATATCTATCGGTTGCAATATAAAATGTGTTTCTATGTTTATTACTTCAAAAGATACATATGGGTTAAAAAAAGTACCAAAATATAGTTTTTACCCTTTTTTGTCCTTATTAGTGCCATTTTCAAAAAAGTACCAAACACGTGTCCCCTTATTTTTCTAGCCGATTCAAATCCAATTTCAACTTTGTTTCTGTCTATATTGGTTTCGGAGATATGATGTTACTAATTTCTCCCTTTTCTACCCTGTTTTGCCCGCTAGGCGGCCGATTTTCAAAAAAGTACCGAATACGTGTCCCTTAATTTTTAGTACTAATCTCAAGCCAATTTAATTTTCGCTTCTATTGCTGTTGGTTAAGGAGATATAATGTTACCGATTTTTCCCTTTTTTACCCTTTTAATTGAAAAAAGTACCAAACACGTATTTAATATTTTGTACTGGGCAATCGACCTCCCTATAAATTTTATTGGTAGCTTTATTGGTTCAAGTCAAATACAAAGAAAAAGAAAAATGGACCTACCCTAAATTTTTTTCCCCGCTTTTCCCCTTTTTTGAACCCTGAATCAAAAAAGTACCAAACACGTGTCTAATATTTTTTTCTTGTTTACCGGCTCCGTTTTGAATTTTGTTACTCTGTTGATTGGTTCAAAAGATACACATGGGTTTAAAAAAGTACCAACATTTCATTTTTACCCTTTTTACCCCCTATTTGTCCCATCTGCTAAAAAGTACCAAACACGTGTCTACTTATTTTTGCAGCTGATCCCAAAGCAATTTCAATTTTGGGCCTATGACGTTTACTTCCGGAGATACAGCATTACTAATTTTTCCCTTTTTTACCCCTTTTTACCCCCTTAAAGGCCGAATTTCCAAAAATCCCGTCTTAGTGGGTCTATACTTTAAAAAAGGTACCCGCTGTCAAAATTTCAGCTCTCTAGCTTTAGCCGTTTGGGCTGTGCGATGATGAGTCAGTCAATCAGTCAGTCAGTCAGTCAGTCACGTTAGAGTTTTATATATATAGATTACATATGGTGGGGTAGTGTAAAATGAGTTTACAAGCACGAGAACCTAATTAAATATTATTAGTTTGTTTTAAAAGCATTTCTCAGCTGTTTCTTCGCCACCACTTGAAAATCACGCGATTTGTTTAAAGCTAATAGTGCATTTACACTAAGAGTACATTAACTTTTAAAATAAGTTTAAGAACAAAAGCTAGTCTAGAAATTACATTTCCATCAGATAAGATTTTTGAAGATTCTTTACAAAAAATAAAAATGATAACGAACGGATTTATCCCTTTAAGCATAACTAAAATTTTCAAAAGTTTTTTAGTTACCAGATTTATTAATTTCTTAGATATTGTGAACAACAACTTTAAAATCTTTTATGATTTCTTTGAAGAAAAACACCTTAAACTAGTCAGCGGAAAAACTACTTTTAACATTTTGTGTCTTTAGTGTAAATGCCCTTTTAATTATAATTATTAATTAATTGTATGTATTTTAAAATTGTTCTTTGCGGTTACTTTTGTAGTATTTTTAAAATTGTACACATAGACAAAATTTAATGTGTATGTATATTTAGTAAATCATTTTTACAGACATATCAATAAAGGGTGTGTTAAAATTTACGGTATTTGAGGAAGAAATTATAAAACTCTAAGAAATTAATATTCAATGAGATAATATATTCTCTTTAATCAAAGGCTGAAACTGAAGATCAAATCGGGTCCAAGGTAGCATTTCTGAAATAAAGAGTGCTCTAAATAAAATTTGTAGTTGGATTTTCTTAAATAAAAATCAAACCTTTTAATATAAAAACTCTACAAAATACGCAAATATAATGGCATATTATACAAAATCATTTAGCATTAAAATGTTTACTTAGTTCTCGGGTTTTGCAAAATTATCGACTTTTTTCGGAAACCCTCCCATTAAAGATTTTACAGTTGCTTCTGATACCTTTTTGGAGCATGTGTTCCACCTGCGCTTAAAATCGGACATGTTCTTGGAAATCTTTCCTGTGTTCTTCAATTCCTTTTTTACCAGAGCCCTATACCTTTCCACAGGCCGAAGTTCTGGACAGTTAAGTGGATTTGCCTCTCGTGGTACAAAAATGACATTATTCTTTGAGTACCACTCAAGTGCCTTTTTTCCATAATGGCATGATGCCAAATCGGGCCAAAAAAATGTAGTCACTCTGTGCTCTCTTGAAAAGGGTAACAACCGTTTTTGTAGGCACTCCTTTATAAACATTTCTGTGTTTATTGTACCAGATGCCACAAATACTTTACTTCTTTTGCCACAACTGCAAATAGCTTGCCACACGAGAAACTTCTTAGGGAATTTTGTTTGTTTTTTTGTGCGAAACTCTTGCCGAACATTGCCCCGTTTATCAGCAACATAAAAATCTTGACCAGGAAGTTGAGAAAAGTCTGCCAGTACGTATGTTTCATCATCCATCACACAACAGGTGTATTTTTTTATAAAATCAGACTTCAATTTTTTCGCTCGTTTTTTTGCTTCTAAGTTCTTTATAGCATTGCGATCTGGAACCATTTGGACTTTGTATGTCTTCAGTCCAGCATAAGCTTTGACTCTATGTGCAAAATTCGTAGAACATTTCACCGTACGAGCTGCTTTTCTTAAAGAAGTGTTAGGCGCTCTTCGAAAGAGTCGCTAGACTTCTTTTGCCTTACCAATATCTGTAGGACCTTTTTTCCTCCCTGATCCAGTTTTTCTTTCAATGCTCAGGTTTTCCTTATACCGTCTGATGGCATTAGAAACCGTTCGAGGGTCAAATTTCAAATTTTTAGCTATTTTTTTAAAAGTCCATGACGGATTTTTTTGAAAAGTTTTAATTATATTTTCACGAACTTTTTTTTCGCAGTCCATTTTGATTGAAATAACTATTGAAAATTAATAATTTCTAAAATAATAGTATCTGACATATCTATAGAAACTAACTTGATCAAAAAATAAATTATTTCTTGCACTATGGATAAATTTTGTCTACAATAGTAAATGCATATTTTTTTTAGAACACCCTTTATTACAGGTATCCTTTAATAACACTGTGCTCGATTTTGAGAACTTTTTTTTACCAACAAAGATGGGTAAAGATAAATCGAGTACGTCAAATTTAAAGCTGCTAACCGTTTTTTTAGGTTAGCTCTAGTTTTCGAGATATAGTATTATAAAAAATTGGTGGAGGTTGCGCAATGAATATTCGGTTTACTCGAAAACTGTTTATTTTCATCAACTAAGTAAATAAATAGAAACTCGGAAACTTTCAGAAACACTTATTATTTTTTTGATCCGAGCACTCGTTTTGAAAGTAAATTTTTTTTGTTTGCAAAAAAAAAATATTTTTTTTAAATCACAAAAATTTCCATTTTCAAAAATACCAAAATACGATATCCTTTTTAGGGATACTACGAATTTCGGGCTCAAAAAAATGTCGTAGCTTTGTTATATATGTATGGCAAATGTGCCCCAGGTAGAGTCCTTAGATGTAAAGAACAATTTTTCACATAAGAAATAAATTTATTGGTAAAAACTTAAAATATTTGTTCTCAATACTATATTGATTATTAAACTTATTAATAATTTCTTTGGATAACAAAAAACTAAGGAAAATATTACAAAAATACTTGTAGCAAAATATTTTTTTCAGGATCTGCTAAAACAGTAAATCACGCCTGATATTTTAAATATGAAAGCTACATCAGTCAAAATTTGAGATATAGAGTATCAATGATAAACGAATATAAAATCGATTACAGCATCAAAAAAGATAAGTTAGTTTTCAAGAGTGGTGGCAAATGTGCCCCTATGGCAAATGGTCCCCCTCCTACCCTATATCGAAAACTAGAGTTAACCTAAAAAAACGGCACCATTGAATTCAGCGTACTCAAATTATCTTTACCCACTAGATTTCCCTTTTGTCGCTTTTTTTTTCAATGGGCACAGTGTTATTAAACAGATTTAATAAATTTTCTTTATTTTAAACACTCTAGGAACTTGTCTGCCTTTTATATGAATAGAAACATATTCTTAGCAACATGTTTATAACTTTAATCTTTTAAATCTTGGAAAATTAAAATTGTTATTTATTACATTTTTAAGAACTGGCCTGTCTTTAAAAAAAGAAACATAATCCTAGCAACATTTTAACATGATGCTGAGAAAAAGTATTGCAAGTATTCAGATAAACATAAACAGAATGCTAGCAACATTTTGTAAAATAACAAAAATAGTGCTGAGAAAATTTATCTGTAAAGTGAAGATCTGAATTTCAACCTTTCAGATTCAAGTCCGTCTCTTAAAGCATAAAAAAAATATTTTTGGCAACATGTTGCTTGGGTAGGGCATGCTGGGTACCAAGCAATTGTTCTGAGTGTTCTTAACTTGGTAAACCCTGACTTATCTTGGTTATCCTTCATCTCAACTGTGGAAATCCTCCTCTTGGTATCACCCAGGGAACTACGTTAATACCAGTTAATGTTGTGAGCTATTTTAAGCCGCGTGTTCTTTCATAAGGACTATACAAATATGGGTTAGGACGTCGGGCTAGTAATCCACTCCTGGAAAAAACAATTACCTTGAAAAAGCTAAAATTAGAATAAAAACGGCCCCTCCAAATGTTCAACATGTTGATCAACTTAATTAATACTGTAACTAAACATGTTGCTTAACTTTAACTTCCTGCAACATGTTTCTGTCAACATGTCTGGAACCCAATAAACTTGTTGCTGAGAAAGTTTAATAAAATTGATACTGACAAACTAGGGAGATTTTTGTATGCAATAAACATGTTGATAAGAAGATGTTTTTTTACAAACTTTTTCTTAAACAAAAAAAAGCATTAAAAAATAGTTTTTAAAGGTATTTATACCCTTCACCACCATAGGTGGAAAGGGTATTATAATTTTGCACTGCGCATAGAAATATTTGTTTTATACCCACTTTTAATACACCAATAGGCTTAGAATCACTTTCTGAGTCGATTTAGCGATGTCAGTCCGTCCGTCTGGCTGGACGGCTGGCTGGATGGACCCCCATGTAAACATATGAAATCAAAGTACAGGTCGCAATTCTAAAGAGAATTTGATGAAATTTGGCACAGATCATTTATTTGATAGTGGAACCATGACTATTCATTAAAATCGGTCTTTTATTTATGATACCTCCCATAGCTCCAACTTCCCGGAATTGATATTTTAGCCACAAATATGAATATTTTTTCATGAAATTTAAAACAAATACTGCTTATGTAAACCAAAAAATCACTGTACCAAATTTCGTTGAAATCGGTCCACATTTGACCATAGCTCCCATACAAACTCTTCTTCAAAAACGCACTAAATGAGACAAAAAATCACTAAAACGCTCTTAAATCTAAAGATAATGAAAATTTTGAGTTTATTTTTTGCATACATAATTTTTGTAACAACTGTAGCCAAATTTCGAGATAATCGGTCCAAATTTGACCCTAGCTCTCATATAAGTCCAAATGACAGAAACAGGTTGAATATATACGTTTTGAGAAAATGTTTGTATGATGGCAAAATTTAGCAAATATTTGTCTTTATACAGGAAAAATAACACCTTTGACCTTAGTGGTGAAGGGTATCGTATGGTCGGCTTTATACAGGAAAAATAACACCTTTGACCTTAGTGGTGAAGGGTATCGTATGGTCGGCTTGACCGACTATAGCGCTTTCTTACTTGTTTTTTTCTAATTTCTATTTTTCATTTTTGCCAAACATTTTTTTTCGCCTGGGGCATCTTCCTCATAAGAGTTATACAAATATTTTTGATTTGGAAAGTTTTCATTTTTTTTTTAATTTTTGTACTTCTATCTTAGGTATTTCTCAAAAAAACGAAATTCCTATATCCAATAAATTTTGGACCACCCTTTAAAAAGTTGAAACTTTAGAACAGTAAAAACCTTAATTCATGTCTGTTGTGAAGGTTTGAATAGTTTATTTTTTTTGTTAATAAATTTTATAGGTAAATGTCTAGAAACTAATAATAATCTTATTTTGTTTCAAAACTTTTTAAACCCCTACTTTAGTGTTTAAAAGGTTTCAAATTTCATTTGTTATTAATGTTATTAGAAAAAAATCATTATTAATTAGAGTCTTTTGATTTTTTTTATCTAAATTACTTGAAAGTTTTAGACAAAAAAATTGTCTAATTTGTCATAAGGCTATTATTAATAACGTGTATTTTTGTTACAGTCAATATTTGTATACGCTACACCACCATAGGAAGAAAGCTTAATATAAGTTTGTGCTCGTGTATGTAACGCATAGAAATATTGGGTTCAGATCTATCATTTAGTCTCCTGTTCGGTAGAGAATAACTTTTTGGATCAGATATAATTTTGCAAAGGCCAAGTCAATAAAAATTAATGAAATTTGTTTTCGTATAAGTTTGTTGATTTTTGGATAAAATCGGATCAAGAGATTTGACCTCTTTCCTAAGCTTTAACATAAATCTAAATTTGTATATAATAGGTTCGTTTACTTTTTACCCTTGAGGTTTAGGGTATCATATAGTTGATATTTGCCAGCTAAAATACTTTTTTTTACTTGTTTTTGAAATATTTTCAATGTCATTTAAAAGTCATAAATAATAATTTTTTGTTGGCCTTTCCAAAATAATAATAAAGAACGTATATTTTTTATTATTTTGTGTTTAACATTCGAAATTGTTTAATTGGGGGCCCGTCTGGCATGAGTGCGTGTTCGTTCTCTTATTTAAATGTGTACTTTAACCTCTTGTCGTTTTTTCAATTCTTTTTATATGGGAATTGTTCTCTTGAAATTTATAAACTAAAATTTTAAATTATTATTCTCAAAATGTTTTTTGACAGTTGATTAAATTTTTTATCAACATTTCCTAAACGGAAATGTATTCATGTTAGATATTGTCAGCAATACACTACAGTAAAACTTTTTAAAAAAAAAATGTTTTAGACTTTGGAAGTTTGTTTGAAGTTTTAATTTATGACTTTACATTTTTCTTTTAAATATCTAATCATTCCTAGAATAATAAGTCGATAATATGTATATTATTAAATTTCAAACGAAGTTAAAATTAATTACATTCTAAAATTTTGAAATTATGTCATCCAATTAAGATTTTAACACGACCACCTTTTTTATAACTTAAAACAAAGATATTATAATAAGTTATAATACGATATGATAAATAAATCTAAATAGACATATTTTAAAGTCTATTTAGGTTTACTTATGGTATACTTGTTGCTTTAAGTAGGCCCCCAAGAATTAAAGAAATCAAACATCTGTCCACAGTTGACTAGAACTTCCAAAAATAAGCTTTATAACAAAAATTTCTTTAATAGACCTCAACGCAGACGGATGCACTAGAATGAAATTTACTTTTATTCCTTGTATTTGAAACAATGATTTTTTGAAGAAGTTTTTAAATTGGAATAGGTATTGCCATTTTTTGTCAAGCATTATCAAAATTATATCTCAAATTAGCTTTTTGCATGAGAGACTCTGCCAAAAGTGAAATTAAAATGGATACTTTTTAATACCACGTAGCTTTCCGGAATTAGAATAAAAGCCCTATACTCTATTTTTAATGGGATTTTTCAAAACGACCATACGGCAAATAAATGTGCAACATCTTTATATTATAGAGTCTTTGCTCATAGTTCTATTTCATAGATTAGATGATACTTAAATATAATATTGGGTGTTCCAATAAGAAGTCTAATTATTCAAAATTTTGAGCAAAGAGCGTCATAGACACGATATCAGTCATGTATACAAAATTATTAAGTATGCATATCCAATTCGCATTTGCCGGTAATATATCAATCACAGCCCGAAGTTTAAAGACTATAAATTATTATGCCTTAATATTGTCTGTGCAGTTAAAAGGACCTGGCTTTAAGGCGGTGCTACTGCAATCCCTTAAAAGGTATAGTATCGGGTGGTTAAATTTCAAGGGCCGATGTTGATTTTGAATAAAACACAAACTATTTAGGAAATTATTGTAATTTAATTCTATTATGATGTATTGGTATTACTCAATTATGTATGGAACAAAATATCGGCCAAATGGGCGCCGCGACCACGGCGGCGCACCTCCATCCGATGGTTAAAATTTTCGATGACTCTGAGGCATAATTGAGGTTCTATGCCGTTAATGTGCCGAATTATCTCATCCTTTAGCTCTTGAATTGTTGCTGGCTCATCGACGTACACCTTTTCTTTCAAATAACCCCAAAGAAAAAAGTCCAACGGTTCAAATCACATGATCTTGGCGGCCAATTGACATCGCCATTACGTAAGATAACACGGCCATTGAATTTGTTGCGCAAAAGAGCCATTGTTTTGTTAGCTGTGTGGCAAGTGGCACCGTCCTGCTAAAAACACATATCGTCCACATCCATATCTTCCAATTCGGGCCATAAAAAGTTCGTTATCATCTCACGATAGCGAACACCATTCACAGTAACTGCCTCACCGGCCTCATTTTGGAAAAAATACGGCCCAATGATGCCGTCAGCCCATAAACCGCACCAAACAGTCACTCTTTGTGGGTACATTGGTTTTTCGACAATCACTCTTGGATTCTCATTCGCCCAAATGCGGCAATTCTGTTTATTGACGAATCCACTGAGGTGAAAATGTGCCTCATCACTGAAGATAATTTTCTTCGAAAATTGGTCATCCACTGTTGCCATTTCTTGCCACCATTCTGCCCATTCACGACGTTTGGAATGGTCAAGAGGCTTTAGTTCTTGAGCTAATTGCACCTTGTAAGCGTGTAAATGCAAGTCTTTATGCATAATGTTCATCAACAATGAGCGCGAGAGGTGCAATTGTTGGGCACGACGACGAGTTGAGGTGGACGGCTCTTCAGCCACACTATCGCGAACAGCAGCAATATTTTCTGCAGTACGAGCTGTACGAGCATGCACTGGTGTTCTCACATCTTCTACAGACCCGGTTTGCTCGAATTTTTCCACGATTTTTGCGATTGTACGCACATTTGGACGATCAAATTGACCAAAAAAATCACGATATGCATTTTGATTTGAACGCCCATTTTCATAATAAGTCTGGATAACTTTAACACGTTGTTGGATTATATATCTATCCATGGTTCAAATTGAGTAAGTCTGAAATAGAGAAATGTCAAATAAAATTCGGAAAAAAACTTGGCGTTTAGGTGTGGTTCACATTCAACATCGGCCCTTACAATTTAACCACCCGATATAATAACCCTGAGCAATACAGTCCAATAGGTGTTGTTGAATACCAAGCAACGGTTCAGATTGGTAAGCCCAGACTTATCTACGTTATCCTTCATCTCAACTCTGGAGACTGACTTCTTCGTGGTATCACTCGGGTAACTACGTTTACACCCGTTAATGTAGTCAGCGAGTTCTCCCATAAGAACGATACAAATATAGGTTAGGACGTCGGGTTACTAAACCACTCTTGGATAAAAATTATTACTAAGAAGTTGCTAAATTTAGAATAAAAACGGTCCCCTTAATGTAAAAAGAGGACGAAATTTTGATTAAAAGATCGATTAGAGAAAAATCTTGCAAAGCTTAGTCTACACAATTGGAGAAATGCGGCACATGATCGAAGCGCATAGATTTCTAAAATGTACTCGGTCTTTGATCTTAACAGGTTGTAAAAATAGGTCATTAAAGTAAGTAAGTTACCGTGCAATGGTAATTTATGCTGCACGTAAAAATATTGAGAGTATAGTAAACTTCCAACTTGTAAATTATCGGGACTCAAACAACCTAGTAAGCTACCGCAAGTAATTGGAGTTCTACATAGGCGTTTGTTAGAGTCCGACAAGGTTTCTGTTTTTGGTTCCGGTGACTACTTTTTATACCCACCATCAAAAAGAATGGGGGGTATATTGAGATTGTCATTCCGTTTGTAATTTCCTTAATATTGGCTCAAAACCCAAAAACGATATATATTCTGAATCCTGATGAAATTCTAAGACGATTGAGCGATGTCCGTCTGTCTGTCTGTCTGTTGAAATCACTATTACGCCTAAACGAAAGCAGCTAGCTCACTGAAACTTATTAAAAATATTCTTCATCTCTGAGAAATTGAAATTGGGCAAAATCGGTTCATATTTGACCATAGCTCCCGTATAACCTCGTGTAGGCTAATCGTTTATTCGTTAATAAATGACAAGTTATAGCAGCTATGATGATAAAAGTTTTACATTAGCCCTAGGCAGCGTGTAAAATTTCATCAAAATTGGTTCACATTTAGCCATAGCTCTCATACAAAAAACTTACGAAAACAGCCTAAATTTCACCTAAAATACACTTAAATGCCAATAAATCTAAAAGTATAACAGATATAAACACTAAATTTGGCACAAGAAAGTCTTATGTCAATGCCAGTCAGTGTGCAAAATTTTGTCTCACTCGGTCACCATTTGACCTAGCTCCCATATAAAAAACTTACGAAAACACAAAAATTCAAAAAGAAAAGGGGATTTATGTCCGTCTGTCCGTCACATAAAATCGTGATAGCTTCTTAACTACAAAAGCTAGTAAGACTAAATTAAGCACAAGGAAGTCTTATGTCAATGTCAGCCAGTGTACAATTTTGTCACAATCGGTCACCATTTCACCATAGCTCCCATATAAAAAACTTATGGAAACACAAAAATTCAAAAAGAAAAGGGGATTTATGTCCGTCTGTCCGTCAGATAAAAGCACGATAGCTCCTTAACGAAACAAGCTTTCCCATTTGATCTTATTAATGACTTTCTCCCGATCCATGGGAGAGGCGTTGTTGTTGTTGTTGTAACTACGATATCATTTGTGAAATAGCAGAAGCGGAAGTCGGAGTCCTAAGATTTTCGAGTCGTTTCGGTGCGAAAGACCAACAGCCATTAGAATTTTCAGTTGCTTTATGAGACCTTTTAGAGTTCAATTCCTTACATAATAAAATTTTACCAACAGCTGGATTTCCTGCACCAGTTTCACTATAGCTAGTAGAAATCCATTATTAATCCATCTTTATAAAAGCTAAACAAATTTGGTATGTTTTCCATGTGATAAAAAAACATTTTATTACAAAACCCTGTATAATATGTTCATTTCAATTTAAAATGCAGCTGATAGCAAATATCACCTGCGCTGACACGCCCTTTTTTGAAAACAACAAAAACTTTTAAGAGGCTTATCGTACCAGACATTTTAAGAATTTTTATTGATTCATACTTAGTGGCAATTTATATATTTATTATACCTTAAACATTTTAAGTGTGAAATATTTTTGATTAAATTTGCAATTTCATTAGCGATAAAAAAAATGTAAATAAACTTTAATCGTTAATGTTCAAAGGTTTCTACGGCTAAATATTGGTTAATGAGATAAAAAATTATTCATAGGTTTTTAAAACGATTAAATTAAAATTGATGCACAAAAATTAATCACGTTTTTTGTTCGCATTGAACAAAGTTCAAATATTTTGTTTATAAAACTTTTGGAATTCAGGGGATTCTCAAGATGTTTCATCGTGTATATAATAATTGTAATTAAGCTCTTTTGAAGTACTTTTTGCAGTGTGAATCGTATAAATTTCTTACGCTTAAGGCATCCCTACAGACAATACGTTTTTATGGCCACATCTGCCCGGTACAGACCCCCTGTCATTTGATAAATTATATGCTCCCAGTTTCGTAATAAGAGCTTGCAAGTCATGCTAACAGATTCCAGTATCTGAAATTTAAAGAGTCTACTGTCGCCTTGTCAATAAACTTCATTGAAATCCATTTATTTAGTTGAGCTTGTTCTTAATTAGAGGATATTATTTTGGAATTTAGACTTTTTAAATATAAATCCGTAGATGAGTTTAAAATCGATGAAGTAGTATTGGATTAACAATATTCTGAATTATAAAAGGCTGTAATGAGATATGATTTTAACCAGTTGAAGTCATCCTGAAGGGAATTTTATATGAAAACGTGCAAGTACAGGGCAAGTACAATTACAAGTTTTCAAGGAGTAATGCATTAAACACATAGACAACAGCAGGCTACACGAACACCGACTACAAAAGTCGTTGGCTGCAATCGTCGCCTCGTAGTCAGCTACTTAATTGTTTTGGGGACGGCTACATTTCGAAACACCTGTTTATGAGTGGTGCCACTATCGCGTTTATAAGATGGACAAAATAACAATTTTAATTTTGATAAAAACGACATAAATTCATTTTATTAATTAACCTCCGAAATCAACGGTTTTCCTGTACCTGATGGTATGTCTATATCAAAAAAAAAAAATTATAGAAAGATTTTGGTGTGATCTCTAATAGTTTAAGAGTTATGGGCTTTTTAAATTTCAAGAATAATACGGTATAACTTAAGAAGTTTATATCCGGTATTAACTTTTTTGGTGTCAAACAAAAGCTACTGAAAATATCTTTTATATTCCTCTATATTCTATATAATATTCTTTATAATGAATAAGGAGCTAATATACTATAAACTTATTTCTGCAACCGACCTTTTTTTATAAAAATTCGTATATCTTAAAACAATATAGATATAAGTATGCTCTTTTATATAATGAATTTTATAAAGGACATACTAGGCTTTTATATAACATGAACTACGTAGCTCTAGCACACGTAGCGTGTGAGTTATACAGTTTAAAAAACAATTTTTTAAAATTTTACTTCTATTGATTTAGAGTTATATAAATATAAATTTTTACATAATATTTTATTAGATATTATTATATACATTAAATATATAAATATTTTATAAGTATGTAAATTATTTACATAAATTCTCCCCATTGTA
Organism: Stomorhina lunata; assembly: GCA_933228675.1. NCBI lineage: Eukaryota > Metazoa > Arthropoda > Insecta > Diptera > Rhiniidae > Stomorhina > Stomorhina lunata. The sequence goes on along the minus strand of OW121742.1, from coordinate 96,106,387 downwards.
TTTGTGGTAAATAAATTCAAGTGGTTTAAATCGCTCATTTATTTCAATATTATATGGTGTTGACAGCACTAAATCTTTTATTGTCGCCAACAAAAATAGAAAATAGTTTAATTTTGGCTACAGCTACAACGGTGGTCGGTAGTCGTGTAGCCGTGTCGACTCTAAAAAATGTATTTCTATTTGAATGCATGTATTCTAATTTTGACAGGTTGTAGCCCGTATCCTGCTGTTGTCTATGTGTTTAATGCATAATGTAAGCAATAGTTTCATCCAAAACCTTGAACTATTAAAGATTTTAAATAATCCTCACCCAAAGTTTTTTACAAATGTAGTCCGAAAACGATCATGAATATAAAAATCTATCTGAAATAACCAGATTTGAATTTCCGATGTTTTGGATGAGTCTATTTGTTTGGCACATTCTCTAGTGATGGAGAGTATGATCAACTACCATCTGGTAATTTGTCTGGGTTCTAACAACTTACTAAGCGTTCGGTAGTATGTGTTTCATAAGGGTCGCTCTACGCGAAATATACTAGCCTTCCTATCGGATAAGTGGAGCCATTTAATTAGCAGTTTTGGCGAAAGTAAAACTGTTGCTCTCGATATTTCTAAGGGGTTCGATTAAGTCAGGTATGGTGCACTTATATCAAAATTTATTGTTTTAGGTGTTAGTAATGACTTCTTTCGGTTTATAAAATATCATCAAACGAGTTTGAGATTAATTTGGGGGCATCGCAAGGTTATGTTCTTTCTTATATTTTATTTCTTATACATATTTTTAAATGAGCTCCTATGTCAAACTTCCAGTCCTTTATACGCTTTTGCCAGGTGACAGTCGTTAGTTTTCCTTAAATTCAAGTCCAATATTAGGAACATGAGGCTCAATTCAGACTTTACTATTATTTCTTAATGGGTCGTTCTAATAGGATCGATTTCAATGCTCGAAAGACCCAGTGTTTGCACTCTAACTCCTATATACGATTTTGAAGGTGACAGTCGTTAGTTTTCTTTAAATTCTAGTCCAATATTAGGAACATGAGGCTCAATTCAGACTTAACTATTATTTCTTAATGGGTCGTTCTAATAGGATCGATTTCAATGTTCGAAAGACCTAGTGTTTGCACTCTAACCCACAAACTCACGGTAGACAATGTTGCTTCATCTGTAATACAAATATTCTGGAATCAGAAACTCTTGGTGATCTAGACATGAAAATACCGTATCGAAAGCAGCTTTTAAGTGTTTTAGTTTTTCAAAGCAAAGTGATGCCCTCAATATTTATATCTCCTACATCTGTCCTAAAATAGAATACAAGTCTCATGTATAGGCCGGTGCTTCAAAGTCTATTTAGAAGCTTTTTGACTTCGTTCAAGTGAGGGCGAAGGTGCTTATCGGTGGCAGTAGGGTAGCAAACTCTATTGATTCACTAGAACATTGACGGTTATGTTTCACTGTTTTATCGACACTAAAATGGTAAGTTTTATATCGACACTACAATACAATTATTAGTGTTCTATAGAAATAATGGGACCTGCGCATTTCTCACAGTACACAAGCGTATAACGCACTACAAATATATTCCTTTAGCCGTATAATACGGCTTAATGTACAAATTTACTCCCTTTACTTTCCTTCCCATAACCCATTTTCCAAGTTCCATCGCAATGCAATGGATAACCCCTACTTAACCTATGAGTTGGTCCTCAACATAAAAATATATATAAATTTAAGCTAACCTAAATCCCACGATATAGGGGATGTTGGATGCCAAGCAGCGGTTCTGATTGGTATTTACTTGATAAGCCCTGACTTGTCTTGGTTATCCTTCATCTCAACTGTGGACTCTGACCTCCTCATGGTTAGCTAACATGTGGCGCGAGTTCTACCATAAGAACGATACAAAATATGGGTTAGAACGTCGGGCTAGTAACCCAATTACTACGAAAAAGCTCAAATTAGAATTAAAACGGCCTCGATAGAAAGACCAAGTAAAGGAAAATCTTTCAAAGTTTGACCTATGAATTTGAAGAATTGCGCTTTAGATCGAATTCTAAATTATGCTCGACCTTTGATCTTAACAGGTTGTAAGTAAAGGCCATTTAAGTAAGAAGTAACTTAATCCCATGATAAGTTTCGTGACGATCTTACAGTTTAAGTTCACGCAAAGGTTCAATGTTTTTGGAAACAACAATCGATTTTGAACAAAACACGTTCTTGAGCAAACTACACTTCCATAAACCACAACTAGACTGAGGACGAACTGTCAAAGTACATTTTAGAGACATCAAGGTACATTTAAGAGACGTCATATATATATAAGAAATGTCATTATACATTTTTTTTACTATTTATTGTTGCTTAGTAGAACATATGATCGCAGTCTATGTGGTAGTCTATGCTACACTCGCGGAATAATGCAGTTAACAATCGACTAACTCTGATCCTGATGGTCTTTCATCGCTAAAGATGAATTTAGTTCATCGAAACTGTTGTTGATTTGATCGCTGTCGAATGTTGTAAATAATAATCGCATAAATATGATCACGAAAAATTAAAAAAAGCGTTAAATAGTTCCTCAAAACGTTTTTGTTATATATTTTGGTCAAAAATGTCAGACATTACCATTGCAACGGGAGTTTTTAGAAAGCAGCACTAAGAATGTACAATAACGAGCCATTAAAGGCGACCGTCGTAATAGAATTATCAAATTCTTCTTCTGTTATCCTTGACTTCCAGTGGAGCATAGGGCCTCAGAATTATCAAATTAAACAAAAGTTATAGAAAATTTACGATATGAAAACTTTTTATAAGAAATTGTTATCTTGAATGAAAACAGTTTTTTAATAAAAGTTAATTAATGTTAATGAAATGTTAATAAAATGTTAGCAAACAAAATAAGTCTGGTAACTTTATTCAAATAAAATACTACTCTCTAGTTATTAAATGTTATCAGAGCTTTCAGGTGTTAGAATTAAAGTAAAAGAGACTCAACTCAATACATATTCATTATTTGTTTACGCTATTAAAAAGCTTTAATTAAGCTTTTGATTTAATTATATTTCCAAAGCATTTAAAACTGTTGCCTTTTCAATGTGTATGTGTGAGTAAATATGAGATTCACTAGCAGAATAAATTAATGAATAAATCGTTATCAAAACACTTGACTGGTCGCTGACAGTTAAATATTAAATTAAATGGCAGTTAATTTGAAAATGAAAGTAAAAATTTTTAACTTAAGAAGAGGAAATAATGTCATTTGATTTAATTAGCAAGATTTCGAAAAATTGAGGTGAGTCTTCTTACTGAATTGTTATAAATTAAATCGAAAGTGAACAAACTCTGAGGGTATAGCATAAAATATTTTTATTTTTGTAGCAATTCATTGTCTAAAGCTTTTTTTTGTGGAAAATATTTTCTATTTAAAATTTCGTTTTCTGTTTCTGTATTAAATTAAATAATAAACAATTTAATGGGGCTATCTACACAGAGTCAAATAATAATTTAATTTTTCTTTTGTGAAATTTTTTTTGTATTGTGGTTATTAAATGTAAATTTAATAAGGAAATAAATCATTTCCATGCAGCATCAGTATCTCGAAAAATTGTATTCTTTTCTCGGACACTTCAGCTGGAAGATGTGTGTCAATACAGTATTTATAAATTTGATTTACTATGTATGTATATAAACAATTACACTATGTTAGTCGCAAAATTTTAACAAGCTTGAAATTAGTCGCGCTAGATGTTTTCAGAAGTTATGCATTAAACACATAGACAACAGCAGGCTACGGGCTACAACCTGTCAAAATTAGAATACATGCATTCAAATAGAAATAATTTTTTTAGAGTCGACACGGCTACACGACTACCGACCACCGTTGTAGCTGTAGCCAAAATTAAACTATTTTCTATTTTTGTTGGCGACAATAAAAGATTTAGTGCTGTCAACACCATATAATATTTAAATAAATGAGCGATTTAAACCACTTGAATTTATTTACCACAAATACAATGGGGAGAATTTATGTAAACAATTTACATACTTATAAAATATTTATATATTTAATGTATATAATAATATCTAATAAAATATTATGTAAAAATTTATATTTATATAACTCTAAATCAATAGAAGTAAAATTTTAAAAAGTGTGCTACGTGTGCTAGAGCTACGTAGTTTATGTTATATAAAAGCCCAGTATGTCCTTTATAAAATTCATTATATAAAAGAGCATACTTATATCTATATTGTTTTAAGATATACGAATTTTTATAAAAAAAGTCGGTTGCAGAAATAAGTTTATAGTATATTATAGCTCTTAACCCATTATAAAGAATATTATATAAAATATATAAGAATATAAAAGATATTTTCAGTAGCTTTTGTTTGATATCAAAAGTTAATACCGGATATAAACTTCTAAAGTTATACCGTATTATACTTGAAATTTAAAAAGGCCATAACTCTTAAACTATAAGTGATCACACCAAAATCTTTCTATATATATTTTTTTTTTTTGATGTAGACATACTATCAGGTACAACTTTTAAAGTTATACCGTATTATTCTTGAAATTTAAAAAGCCCATAACTCTTAAACTATTAGAGATCACACCAAAATCTTTCTATAAATTTTTTTTTGATATAGACATACCACCAGGTACAGGAAAACAGTTGATTTCGGAGGTTAATTAATAAAATGAATTTATGTCGTTTTTATCAAAATTTAAATTGTTATTTTGTCCATCTTATAAACGCGATATTGGCACCACTTATAAACAGGTGTTTTGAAATGTAGCTGCAGTCCCCAAAATAATTAAGTAGCTGACTACGAGGCGACGATTGCAGCCAACGACTTTTGTAGTCGGTGTTCGTGTAGCCTGCTGTAGTCTATGTGTTTAATGCATTATCACTTATGTTAGCAATATTCGCTAACTTTGATTTTAATCAATCTACTTTGATAAAATTTAAATTTGGAACATGACAAGAGTTAAGCAGTTAAGTTTCAAATTTATTGTATATTTTTGCCAAAAAATATTATTGTTATAAAAATTTTCGGTAGTGAAACTAATCGTCTCAAAATGGAGCAGCACGTGGATTTGAATAATTTTTGTTATGTTTGCGGAAAACGTACAATTACAGACTCTCTTCGGAAAATCGGCGATGATTTTGCAGAATTATATCACCTATACTTCAATCAGGTAGTTTTTCGTAATGTGGAGTGGGCTCCATCTATCGTTTGTACTGGATGCTTGTCGATATTAAATAGATGGAAGAAAGGTTGTATGACCTTTGGTGTTCCAATGATTTGGTCGGATCCCCAAGTTCATAGTTCAGATGATTGTTATACGTGCTTAAATTTTGTTTCTGGTGCAAATAGAAACAAATTACGTAAATTTTCATATATAGAAACAAAATATACGGAAAATATTCCAATTCCCAGAAGACCAAGCACAACAGAAGAATACATGGCATCAACATTGGAAACCCCAGGGGAGACATTAGTATCAGAATACCAATAAAGCATATTTTATAAATTAACAGTAAAATAAAAAAATAACAACAAAAAAAAAAAAAAAAAAATAGCAAAAAATTACTTTGCGCAAATAAAAATTACCGTGTTTTTATAATTTTGTATTGATTTTTCGCGAATAAAGTAGATTTTTGGAGAAAAAAAACATAAGAATCTTGTGTTTAAATACCGTTTTTTTTTTACAATAGCGTACAAATTTTAAATCGCGAATATCGCAAATACGAGCGCTAACTTCGAAAAACGGCTAATGCCATTGAATTCAGCGTACTCGAATTAACTTTACCACTAGGGTGCCCAGCTTGTTAAAAAAAATAAAGTGTCAAATTCGAGCACAGTGTTATCAATATGGACAAATCCTGCATGTACTTAAATGTATCCCATTGCCGTTCTACGCTAGATAACTTTGCACAGATTTCTGAGAATATCAGCCCATCGATTGTGCTATCGAATGGCATTTGTTAATTTGCATACTTCTTTTGGAGGAAAAAGATATTCGCTTTTAAAGTGCTGTGACGGACGCTTCCAAAAATGAAAGTGTCTTTTTTTACAACACGTATTTCTGTAATTTTCATCAAAACGGTCATAGTAATAAAAAATTGTAAATACATTGAAGATAGAAGAAAATCAGAGGAATTCAAAACAGCTTTTATAAAATATTTTAAAGTTTCCAGTTGCGCCAAAAAATCATAAATAAACTGTTGCGAACGCTACTTGACGGACGATACAGTTTTTACTTGAATGTTTTTTATTAGGAAAAATTCATACTTCATATTTTTTTTAAGAGTTCGTGAACCTAATGGTGTTTTTTTCCCGAGTTTCATCTTCTTCCTATTCATGTTCGCGGTTAAAATGCGATTTTTGGGCAGAATTTAATATTTCACAAAACGGCTACATACATATATAGATTTATTTAAAATTTTTCACTTTTTACATCTTATTTTTCTTCGAAATAATGCTGCGACTAGCTTTTAGAGTGTCCCAAAAACCCAAAATTTTTTTCAAAACCATTAAATTTGCCCCACTGTATATTTTTTAACACCTAATATCTTAAATTTAATCTGTGGTTATAAACAGTGTTATTGCTTTATGAATACGACAGATATATATTCGTAAATGTTGTATTTAATAAAAATCATTTTGTAAAAAATACACACTGTGACGGACGCTATACACTTTCCTATACATATTATTCTGCAAAATGCTATATAAAGATCTATATATTTTTAGCCTAATGTAAAGCATACTATAAGTTCTCCTTACTAACCAAGTTCAATTTTTTTTTAAACCTTTATTTCTGTGACGGACGCTACACACTGTGAGCCCTTTTTTACTTGACGTTATTTATATCACTCCAATTAAAATTAAGCAGACTTTGAGCCCCTACTGAAACTTGATACCTAAATGGATGTTTTTGCGATTTTTATGAACTTTTAAAAAACCTATTATTTTAAAAAATGTATAAAAATTCGAGATGGGTGCAAGTACGGACCTGCCATTCATGAAGAGAACCTTACATTAAAATGATCACAAGCGACAGGAAAAATATTGATCGTAAGCGACAAAAAATCTTAATTAAACAATAAAGGGAATATTTTGGTGCCTAACATTTTTGTTCTTTGTTAGTTTGCTACTTTCGACAAACTAATAAAATTTTTTCCAAATGGTTTAGAAGTTATGGTGCAAAGTATTCTATGTAAAGTTTTTTAGTTTTACTTCAATAGCTTTTAAGCTACTAGGCGGATTGTGACGCAATATGCAGAAATCGGCCAATGGGCAGTTGGAGTTTTAGAGCAATTTTAAAAAACGTGTCTATTTTTAGCACAATGGCCTCTACACTGAGCCAAAGTTGAGCACCATTGTATGTAAAACCTATTGGTCCCATTAACTTTCGTAAATATAAACCTATCAAAAGGATTTTTACACATTTGAAAAAGAAAAATATGCTTACAGTACTACGCTATCTCTAATAGTTAAAGAGATATTTAATGGAATGTCGCTTACGATTATTTAAATCTAAGGGCTCGATATTCTAAAGGATCAGTATGAGCTAAATTTTTTCATGAACACAAATACGTGATTTTGACAGTTTTAGAACTTTGTCCTTGGTTTAATGTTTTTCGGATTTGCCCATATGTAAAATGTTTTAGTCAAAACAAAATTTTTCGAACAAAAATTACAATTTCTAGACCTCATAACGTCTGAACTAAAGCGAATTTAAAATTTTTGAAGAAAATTAAATCGGTTTGAGAAATGAATACGGAAAATTTCAATGAAATCGGAAATTGTGAGGTTAAGTACGTATCCGAAAAAGTTTATTTTGACTCTTATATTTTAAAATTTTCTAATTATATTTAAAATTTTCCAACTGCATATTCTAATTATATTTCAAATTTATTCAATTATGTTTTATAATTTTATAATTACATTTCAAAACATTCGAATATACGAGAAATGTAACTAACAAGGCCTATAAATATTAATTATAGTCGATTTGATTGAATAAATTTAAAAATTTCGTATTCAAAAATCTTCACGAATTGCAAATGAAATTTTATTGCTGTAAATAGTTTTCTTTAATTGTTATTATTTTGTTTTAATTTTTTTCTTTTGCTTTAAACTAAAAGCAATTTCAATAAAAAATTTGGCGAACGTGAAAAACAATTTAATTTTTCCGTTTCATTTAAGAACGTGTGAAAACACCTGCTAATTACAAAAGTAAACAACAAATTCTATTTCTGAATATTAATATAATTTTTAAAAACTGTAGGCATTTTAAATATTAAATTTAAACAAAGATTTGCTAGGAAATGATTAACGGACGTCAATAAATTATGTGAAATATTTACAAATTTTAATTTAAGGTGGAAATAATTTTAAATATGTTATTGATTTGATTTCCTGATGTAATGCAAATGGATAATACAGTTAAATTAGGCTAATTATCTAACAGAATATTAAAAATATGTAAATTACATTACTATACAAAAAGAAATTGCGGATATGATGTGAACACTATCATTAACCTCACTTGTATTTAATACATCGTCATGCGGGAGTTTATGTGCTCTATCCGCCATTTTACACATTTTGTGTTAATCATACCACTTTAGGTTTTCGACCCTAAATTTTTCAAATCTGCAATCCGTTTTCGGCTATCTCGTCTAGTTTCTGAGATACATAGTGTCTGTTTTGTTCTATATCCATCCAAACAGATTTTTTTGTGCTGTTTTGCCAAATTTATGGTTTACGCCAAATTTATGGTTTAAAAAAAAAACACAAAATTCTTGTATAGTTTTTTTAGAAAAATTAAGTTAAAACTTTAAGATCGATTTTCTCAAAATGCATTTTTGGCGTATAGAGCACATAAACTCCCGCAGGACGATATGAGAAATTTGGAAGAGGGTTTTTACAGATCTAAGATGTATTAATTAGATTCCTATATTAACTCTTCTGAGCTACTTTGAACTTAGTAACTTCCAAAACATGTTAATCATTAAATTATATAAGAGGACCTCACAGAAAACTGTGAGATTATGCACAAGACCATGGGTGTTGATGCATATTGCGTCCTCGATTAAGTAGCTTCATTTGCAGTAGCGTTAGATTCTCAAAAAAGTAAGAATCAAAACATTTAAGCCGATTGTTAGATAGTGCAACACATTGACAAAGAAAGTGGTATGTATCTTCTTCTTCTTCGTTGCACCATCTACACATATCATCATTTCTTAAACGTATTTTTTTCAAAAAAGATATTTCGAATCAGATGTGAACACTTGTGTTCAACATATGTCGAAATTGGAAGAGTTCTCCTACAAATATCTAAGATGCATTATTCAGATACCCGCATTAATGTTTCTGAACTGCTTTGAACTCAGTTACTTCCATAACATAACTCGGGTCAATTAAACTAAAGCTGATTTTAAAGAGCCATCGTGCTTACTGAATACCTCCAGATACATTCTTTAGATAACCCTATTCACTATGGCTAAAATGTCTTGCGGTAAATTCGAACAAGACTGAATTAGTTCTGTTCTCTACGAGGTAAAAAATCCTCCAGTAAAATCCATCTTTGAGAATGCTGTAGCTAAGTTGGTTAGCACGTCGACGTCTAAAAGTAACATATCATATTATTCCTGGGTTTGAACCCCAGTCACGGCAAAATAAATTTGTGTGACGATAATAATTTTGTCTACCTAACAACAGATGCCGCATTATATAAAGCGTTATCTCTTTTCTTCTCTCAGGGGATGACCCCAACTTATGCAATGCATTGTGTTGGAACTTGGAAAATAGGTTATGGGAGGGAGGATAGATGGAGTAGTGTATGTGGACATTTGATTTGAATTTACCTATACTGGAACTAGCATGGACAAATTTTTTGCGGGAAGCGAATTCCACGGACGAACTGTACGGCTAAAAATCTCTGTAGTTCGTTGTTCGATCTACCGGCCAATCGACAACGAAGGAATGATCTCTAACAGAATGAAGAGTATTGCGTAATAAGCCCTAGTTTCGGGGACGTAAGAGCACATTATAAAGTAGTACCGATAGAACAGTGCGATACAACCCACATTGCGACGGTGCTCCAGTGAATCACCGATGAGCACTTTTGAATTCTCCTGCACTCGGTCGAGAAGCTCCAAAATATACTTTAAAGCACCGGCTTATACATGAGAGTTGTATTCCATTTTCGGTCGGATGTATGTGCTGTAAATAGTACCGAAATCAAATTAAGTGAAGTATCTCTAACAGAGTTTTAGAAAATGTGATTTGTCTAACAAACATTACATTGAATTCTCATGCCCAGAACATCAAGAGCATCTGATTCCTCAATATTTACACCACCCATTAATACAGATGAAGTAACATGGTTTGCCGTGCGTTAATGCGTATGCGTTTTCCGCGCTTTAAAATCAACTCTATTCTCACGACCCCATTATGAAATTGTTTCGCGGTTTAATGATTCATCTCATAGCGGCAACCTCAAAAGGGATTGACCCACAATTGAATGAATATGAATGGCAAATATTACTATTATCTTCAAAAGAGTGAATAGGATTTGAAGTTTGATGTAGAAGATCATAAGAAATAGAGCAGGAGAAAGAATAGAGCCTTGCGGTACTCCTTAATTAATCTTGAACTCGTCTGAAGGAAACCCATCTAACAACTCGTATAGTGCGATCTTTGAGGAGGCTCGAAATAAACCGCGAGATTTTATTACCGTCACCAAAGGCAATAAGTTGTGATAGAAGTGGTCCACGCCACACTCTACCAAACCTCTCGGGGTCTGACTGCATGTTTGCACGTCTGATTGAACCAAGTTTTTAACTTACGCTTAATCGAAATATTTTTTATTCCCAGCTTAATAACATTAGTCACCATTTCCGCCGAGGCACTGGTCCACAAAAATGTTAAAATGCCTAAAGACTTCGTTGAGTTCAGCCCAACGACCTTTTTAGTATAAAAAAGTTAAACGTTTCGTGTAGTTTGCATTTGGGAAGCAGTGGGTTTGAAACCTAGAATTGTTTAAAAGTTGTTTATAGTGGTAGTAAAACCGATTATGTGCAGTAGAGTACACGAAAGAGACCGCGAAAGGCAAGTTTGTGCATCATGAAAAAAATCGGTATATTGACTTCAACACTATTAGCTCCCGTCTTAATATTCAGGTAGACTTCGGTGTCCACACCAAAGAATTATAGCTAAATATTGCACGAAGGTTATCTGATCACTACATATTGGATGTAATGGGATGTAATGTCATAAGAACAGAGGGAATATTCTCGGATATTCAAGCTGCCATTATGTTGCTGGATTCATTCTTCCTCAATTCAATATCGTCCCTAGATTAGATTATATGTATATCTCTTAACGAGATGGTTTAGCAGTTTGGTCCCTTTTTTATGTGGCCTATGGGATTGTAAGCTAGACTTGAGCTACATTACATATTCCAGATGAACTATAATTGAAAGCTTCTAAGGCGAGCAAATAAATTCAATTCAATAAATAACATATCAGTTTAGAGAGGAAAAGTTGTTACAGATTACTGTCACTATCAAAATTAAATGTATCCTTACTTGTGACATGACTTGTACAATATCTGTTAGAAAAGAACGGGGTTAGGTTGAAGCTTTGGTGATAACACATCTGAGATATAATGTCCTAAGAACAGAGGGAATATTTTCGGATATTCAAGCAGCCATTATAGGTTGAATTAGCCGAACGTCCCCTAACGTAGATTTAACAAAACGTGTGAGCTGTTTATTTTTGCTTATACGAAAGCAATGAAAATGCTTACCGAAATAAAATGTTACGTTGACGGAACGTAGCGATCTGTATAAAATAGAATTTCTCAACGATTTTACGTGAAGTTTCTAAAACATGTAAAATTGAAGTAAAACTGGCAATTCCGCGCATGGGTAACACTGTTAACAGCTGATCATTTTCATGTTTTTATTTTATTTTAATTACTTTTTTTATACATTTTAAACAAATTCTAGAAGTTTAATGCAATTAATAATTCTTCCACATCCATTAAAAACTGTCGTTAACAAGTTATACTTTTCAACACAAAAGCAAGAAAACTTTTAAATATTTATTTTTGTTTATGTAAGAAACAGTTGATACGTTTTTAGAGATTTGGTAACTACACAAACTTTCAAACGTTACTGCCCATTTCTACGTTCTTACCTCAACGTTCAGCTAATTCTACCTTCCTGAATTCTACCGGCCCTGAATTTCCGCAGATCCTAGACTAGACGGTTCAGCATCAATCTAATGTGGCGTGACGAACTGTAGGGAACTATTTGGGACTGTAGAGAAGACGAGTTAGCAAGACTTGAGCTTCATTAAAAAATCCATGCAAACTTGAATTTAACCGTTAGAGTCTAGACACTTGCAAGCTCCTGCTTCGAGGAAAAGCATGTAATTCAGCAAATGAACGATGTGACCTCGTTTTCATAGAAACTTGTTATTGCTACTATCATTATTTGGACCTGTCATATCAGTATACTTTCTGCTTAGGCTAAAGTTTGCGACGACTAACTTTTGCTAAAGCTGTTGTCATAAGGAGAAAGAGCACCTAATAAAACGTCATATTTGCACAGCCCTGTCGTACGGTAGGGACTAATTCTAGGCTCTTATTTTTTGAAGACCTAGACAATCTGGCTCGCCGAGCTTTTTTCGGAAGGTTCATTTGGAAGCCATTGTTATAATTTTTTCTAACCTCTGTAGTAACATAGTTGACTTCATATTTAATGTGATTCTGATTACATTCGAACCTAATAAGAAGGGTCTTATGGTAAAGTCTTAGGTAATGATAATACAGCCTTGCTCAAAAAACTCACTCATTTAAAAAAATATATTTTTATTTCATAAATAAATAACATTCACATAATCGTTTTATTTTAAAAATATTTCTTTGTTAAATATTCATTCTTATCGTCATATTAACAAGTACGAATTGTTGAAAATTATGCTATAACCAGTGTTGCCACTTTAGGTGTAATTACACATATCATGTGGAAGAGGACTTCCGAAACTTTAATGAAAATTTTTCAAAACTTGGGCACGAAATTGGAGAATATGCGCATAAGATCAAAACGCATAGAATTTTGAAATTTGCTCGGCCTTAATAGTTTGTAAATATAGGCCAAGTAAGTAAGAACGTTATTTTGCAAAAAAAATCATGTGTAATTCTTAATTTCATGTGTAATTTTGGTATGATCCATGTGTAATTTACCATTTGGTTGGTGGCAACACTGGCTATAACTGCAATTTAATAAATGATAAATAATAGCCCAATAAAATTTTAAGATTAAATAATATCAAATTGAGGTTATGTTGTTGACGATTTATGAAATAAGCAATTTCAGGATTGTAATTCTATAATATTTAAAAATATTCTTACTTACAGATTTTTAAGTAGGAACCAAATGTTTTTTTGGAAGAATATGAATGAAGCCTGTAAAAGATGAAAAAAAAAATTATATTATTAAAAATTTTAAATTTATATACATATTTAGCCCCTAATTTGCAAACGAAAAATAGAGCTATGACAAGCTTATAATTCAAATTTTTCATATAAAATTCCTAGTATAATGCATTAAACACATAGACAACAGCAGGCTACGGGCTACAACCTGTCAAAATTAGAATACATGCATTCAAATAGAAATAAATTTTTTAGAGTCGACACGGCTACACGACTACCGACCACCGTTGTAGCTGTAGCCAAAATTACACTATTTTCTATTTTTGTTGGCGACAATAAAAGATTTAGTGCTGTCAACACCATATAATATTTAAATAAATGAGCGATTTAAACCACTTGAATTTATTTACCACAAATACAATGGGGAGAATTTATGAAAATAATTTACATACTTATAAAATATTTATATATTTAATGTATATAATAATATCTAATAAAATATTATGTAAAAATTTATATTTATATAACTCTAACTCAATAGAAGTAAAATTTTAAAAAGTTATTTTTTAAACTGTCTAACTCACACGCTACGTGTGCTAGAGCTACGTAGTTCATGTTATATAAAAGCCCATTATGTCCTTTATAAAATTCATTATATAAAAGAGCATACTTATATCTATATTGTTTTAAGATATACGAATTTTTATAAAAAAAGTCGGTTGCAGAAATAAGTTTATAGTATATTAGCTCCTTATCCATTATAAAGAATAGAATATATAAGAATATAAAAGATATTTTCAGTAGCTTTTGTTTGATACCAAAAAAGTTAATATCGGATATAAACTTCTAAAGTTATACCGTATTATTCTTGAAATTTAAAAAGCCCATAACTCTTAAACTATTAGAGATCACACCGAAATCTTTCTATAAATTTGAAACCGTTGATTTCGGAGGTTAATTAATAAAATGAATTTATGTCGTTTTTATCAAAATTTAAATTGTTATTTTGTCCATCTTATAAGCGCGATATTGGCACCACTCATAAACAGGTGTTTCGTAGCTGACTACGAGGCGACGATTGCAGCCAACGACTTTTGTAGTCGGTGTTCGTGTAGCCTGCTGTTGTCTATGTGTTTAATGCATAAGACTTTTATAATTATGAAAATTTATTTTGGAAATTTAATTTAACAATTTAATAAGTTTTTATTTAATTTTTATAAATAAGTATTTACCCCCAAACACACCTTCTCCATAAATTATTTCATTTAGTAACAAAACTAATTATAAGATTAAAGTCCATAGGAAAGGCATACGAGGAGACATATTTTCCAATAATGAATGACTTTAATCACAATTTGCTAATCTTTATGGCATACAATTAACATCAATCGTCTGTGTTTAATGATCTTTCAAAATTGATTTAGTTTATTTTACATATAAAATAATGTGTCTGTTCCCGTAATCGGAATCGTTACCACTAAAATGCCTATTCTCCATGGATATTGTTATCCCTCAAATACCCTTACAAATATACAAAATGGCATTTCCACTAATTTTTCCATATTATCAAAAATAATGATGTCGTTAAATAACAGTTACCTAATTAATTCAAAATAACGTTACCGTTAGTTTCAAACGATTGCCACACATGATTTTTAGACAATTTTATGCTAAACTTTTGCCGCATGAATTACTTCTTTGAACTGGTTTATGTAGCCTATTTAGCGTGCGAGATATGATGTTTATTTTATAAAAATATGTGTACTTTTTATACCCTTCACCACCTTAGGTGGAAAGGGTATTATAAGTTTGTGCTGATGTATGTAGCGCATAGAAATATTTGTCTTAGACCCATCTTTCAGTATATTAATAGGCTTAGAATCACTTTCTGAGTCGATTTAGCGATGTCCGTCCGTCTGTCTGACTGGCTGGACCCCCATGTAAACCTTGTAATCAAACAACAGGTCAAAATTCTAAATATAATTTGATGAAATTTGGCACAGATCATTTTTTGGATAATGGGACCATGGCTATGGAAATTCGTCAAAATCGATCCATTATTTATAGTATCTCCTATAGGTCCTACTTCCCGGAATTGATATATTGGCCACAAAAATCAATATTTCATGAAATTTAAAACAAATACTGCTTATGTAAACCAAAATCTCAGTATCAAATTTCGTTGAAATCGGTCCACATTTGACCATTGCTCCCATACAAACTCTTTTCTCAAAACGCACTAAATGAGACAAAATTAACTAAAACGCTCGTAGATCCGAAGATAATGAGAATTTTAAGTTTATTTTTTGCACAGATAATTTTTGTAACAACTGCAATCAATTTCGAGATAGTCGGTCCACATTTGACCCTAGCTCTCATATAAGTCGAAATGACGGAAACAGCTAAAATATATAAGTTTTGAGAAAATGTTTGTATGATGGCAAAATTTAGCAAATATTTGACTTTATACAGGAAAAATAACACCTTTGACCTTAGTGGTGAAGGGTATCGTATGATCGGGCTTGACCGACTATAGCACTTTCTTACTTGTTTTTGCTGTATTTAGTCTGGACGATTAAAATAAGTTCAATTAATGCCAAGACAATTATATTTCTTATCAATGCTTGAATTTTTTTAATTAGTGATAAGTTTAGACATGTTAATTATGAGACTTTTATTATTTTTTTTCATCTGAGATGAACCATTTTTCTTGTTATCGTTATAGGTTCGTGAAGTTTCTTGTTCAGAAACACCCCAGATGTCGCCAAAACATTAAAATCTATGTACCGCAAGATCGTATAGTCTAACATTTATTGTCATTAAATTGGCTTTTGAGTTGCATTTAAGCTGTTTCCGCAAGTAGTTTTTATGGGAGATATGGTCAAATGTGAACGGATTCATCTTAATTTCAATACCAAAATTTTCCAAGAAATGAGGAATATTTTAGCTATAAGAATTCAGAAAATTTTTGCTTTTTAAGCCAATTGAAAGGAAATTACAAACGGAATGATAAACTTAATATACCACCCATTCCTTTTGATGGTCGGTATAAAAATATATATTTTTTTTAATCTAAATTATAATCATTATTGTTTATTTTTTAGATATGACGCAACTTGTACGGGTAGATTAACAATGTTAATGGTGTTAAGAATCAAAGTATTTGGTTTTAGGTTGTACCCGCATTTTGTTTTAATAAAAAAAAAACATTTTTATAAGGCACGATAACCTAATAATGTCAAAGTGATCGAGTGCCAATTTTCTCTGTGTGACAGGCCTCCAGATGTAAATTTGTCGTAAACATACATTAGAGTGTCCCAAAAAATTTAAAGTCAAACAAAGCAAGTGAATTGTTATATATTAGCAGTTTTTATAAGCAGAACTGAAATTATTATTGCTTTAATGGGTGGAAATATATATTAGAAATTTGATTAAAATCGGATGTCATTAACCCTTTTACTACCAGGGTCAAAAGTAAAATTTTTAAAATATGAAGGCGCCTTTGAACGATTTTTTGAAATTTTATTAAAATATAAAAAATTTAAAAAATTAACTTCTGACCCTAGTAATAAAAGTTTTAATGACATCCGATTTCAACCAAATTTCTAATATATATTTCTACCCATTAAAGCAATAGTAATTCAGTTCTTCTTATAAAAACTGATAGTATATAACAATTCATGTGCTTTTTATATAACTTTGGTGAAATATTAGGTTTTTGTCAAAATCCTTTGAGTTTAAGTCGCAGACACGGCTAAGCCGTTAGAGATATCGATCTAATTTTTTTTTCGTGGTAATCTGTAGGGTGTTCTTACTAACATTTTGAAACTTATTTTAAGTTTTTCGATTTCGTTTAACAAACTATTGAAAAAATTATAAAAGGAGTTTTCAAAACGGTATAAAAAAACCGATTTTACAGTAATATATCTCGTTGGAAAGCCCATTTAGTTCTCAGTATGCTGTTAAAGACTTTTTATAAAAGGTATTTGAAATGAAAATTTGTTTTTTTTTTAGACCAAATCATTATCTTAGCCTTCCAACTAAACTATGTTTATTAGCCATTAAATAACATTTACCTATTTTAAAACTTGGTCCAAAATATCTACATAACTTCTACTTTACATATGGGTAAAATTTCAATATAATTTAATTTTTCTTGCAGACTTCAAAATTTTCTATATTATGGCAGAAAATGTACTTCTGGTAAAGAATTTTAGGTCAAAAAAACTATTAAAACGACCATTGATGGGCACTTTGTGCAAAATTCTGATTCAATTCACAGAATTGTAACAGTGATAAGACGACATCAATCAAATAAATAATTAACTGATTAGTTTTTTTTTTTTTCATTTTATTAAACCGTTTATAAACTTTTGTTAATGATAACAAATCTCGGTGGGTAAAATTTCCATTAAAAAATGTATCTTTCGATGTGAATCACTATAATCGAATTGTAAAAACGTGATCAAAACTTATCAGTAATTTACGAGGGTTGAAAAATTAGTGTTGATAAAAAACCGATTATTTTTATAAATTTCGTGGTGGTTTACATGAATAATAGGGCATCGTTGAACTCAATGCGATATGTAGCGAAAAATCACAGAATTTCGCTCAAGAACTAGTTTCGTATATACGGCGAAATTCGTTTCACGCCAACCCCCAGATTTGTTCGAAATACTAAAAAAAATTTAATTTAATCGGATAAGGGGAAAGCGTGCCCGTGATCCGCTCAAAATTTGCAAAATACCTGCTTTTTTACTTTGATTGTCAATTATTTCATTAATGTGCTGTTTATATAACTCAAGCGTCTGACGATTGAGTGAAATTTACATGTGTTTTGTTTTTGTTACAATAACAAAACACATGTAAATTTGACTCAATCGTCAGGCGCTTGAGTTATACAAACCCTACATAACACTTTAGAATACAGAAATTTAAAAATAAAACATGATTTACAATTCTGTGGCCTGTAAGTACTGAATAGCTGAGTTTTGTCAAAATATTTTAAAATTTACTTTTGTGGGGTTTAAATAACTAACTGTATTTTGTTACAGTAACAAAACACATGTAAATTTCACTCAATCGTCAGCCTCTTGAGTGATATAAACCCCACACTAGTTTTTTTCATATCGGACGCTACAAAAGTACAGCGACAGGGACAGCAGACGCATGCAAAAAAAAATATTGCTGCAAATTTAACCCCTTGACGTATCAATCTGCGCAACGAAGTTCGCTTCCAACTGTTCGCACACAAGTTGCACTAAACAAACCGGTTTTGATGCTTAAGAACAGTCGCAAAACGAGTATGACTCGTGATAATCATGTTAGGCACATAAATAGTACCACGAGTCGGACTCGTGATAATCATGTTAGGCACAGAAATTGTACCACGAGTCAGACTCGTGGAAATACGTCAAGGGGTTAATTAAAAGTAATTGATTTCGATAGATAACAATACAAGATTTGTGGCAGGTGGCGCCAAAGTTGAGCAAAATTATGAAAAAAGTAGTTGTTCAAAAACAGTTTTTGGTGGCTTCACAAAAAACGTCGTCAAAAATCCATTTTTTCGACAGTTTATAATTTATGGTTATAAACCGGTTTATACGCCTAGGTATCCTTAGGCCAATTTTGTTGAAATTTTGCTAACAATTTAACCAAATTCTTATTAAATCATGCACCAAATTTTATTTGCCTAAAGTAACTCATATAGGAGATATTTTTAGTTTTGTGAATTCTATGTATTTTTCAATACAAAGAAATATGTGGGCGGTAGGCGTGTCCCTTGACCAATTCTGTTAAAATGTCGATCCTGTTGAATCTATATCAAGTCATATACCAAATTTCATTGATCTAAGACAACTGCTTCGATTTTTGTCCATTGGCTGTATGGGATGATAGCACTGTATGACGACGCCATATTTCTTGCTGCTCTTTTGATATTTCTCTTCAGTAAGGTTTTTCATTTCATTATGGAAAGATATACGAGTCAACAACTGCCGAAATTCGGAGTCACTGGCCTCAACGTTAAGAGCGCGAATCATCTTCAGCAATGAGGCTCATTTCTGGCTGAATGGCTTCATTAATAAACATAATATGCATTATTGGTCAGGCAGCAATTCACACGTATTTCATGAGTCATCATTACATCCTGAAAAATTACGGTTTGGTGCGGTTTATGGGCCGGCGGCTTCATTAGGCCATGATCATCAAGACCGGCACGTTACTGTGAATGGGAATCGCTACCGTTCAATGATGACCGAATATTTTTTGACTCAATTGAATGATATAGACTTGGAGGACATGTGGTTCCAAAAGCACGGCACTACAAACCACACAGCGAATGTCATTATCAATTTATTGAGAACCAAGTTTGAAGAACGTGTTATCTCACGAAAGGGTCCAGTCGATTGGCCGCCTCGGTCGTGAGTTTTGGCGCCGTTAAACTATTTTCTGTGGGGCTACAGACTTGTCGTAGCCCATTGGTCTATGCCAACAAGCCAGCGACGATTGATGAACTTCGTACGAATATCGTACATGAAATTGCAGCAGTATCGGCCAATTTATGCTTGAACCCCGTCGAAAATTGGGTTCAGCGTCTGAACTTCTGCAAGCGTGCCCGTGGTGGCCATGCAACAGAAATCGAGTTCCATACATAATGGCATCAAATGTGCTTTAACAGGAATAAAGTATTTCATTGATATCCAAAACCGTTTTTGTTGAATTTAAAAAAACTTTTGTAGCGCTCCTATTGAAAACCCCTTTATTAGAAAATTAAACTTTTTCAGGTATTTTTCAAATGATTTTAAAAACTTATTTTTTAAAAATGGGCACGCTTTCCCCTTATTCGATTGATCTCAAATTTTCAAGGAACAATTTTTTAGCATTTCGAACAAATCTAGGGGTTGGCCTCAGATTTTGATAAAGTTTTGTTTTTGGCGCAGATGAACATTTCCGTCCCTACAAATATAATACTTTTTTAGAACTTAAAAAGTATATTATTCGGTTATAAATAAGAATAGTAGGTTGGTGAAAAATAAGCAGGATAGGACCAGAGATAGTTCCAATCTCTACAATAAAAAACTGATTATAACATATCTTTATAAGACAAATAGGTAGATCTGGACAACATTGTGGGAAGAAACAAACAGGGTCAAAGCAGGGGGTAAACCGCATTTTGTTTTAAATTTATTTTTTCAAGTGGGTCCGGGGATCGAACTAACTTCGGTGAAAAGCAAGAAGGATAGGAGCAGAGATAAATCCAACCCCATACAGTGAAACACTGATTATAATGTATCTTTATAAGATAAAGAGGTAGATCCATTGAACTTAAGAGTTTGGTTAGGAAAAAACTGGATCGGAGCAATTAAGTTCATCGTTCTTTAATTATTTATTCATTAGGTAACTTCTTAGATAATTTTTGACAAAATTGAGCAGGATAGGAGCAGAGGAACTTTTTTTCATGGAATATTTTCTAAAAATTGTTTTGTGCATTTGGTTTCGTACTATTTAGGAAAATTCGTAAATACTACGAAAATTATCCAAAATTTTCCAGATTTGTTGAATAGTGTAAAAGAATATTGCTAATGATTTTAATTTAATCATAAAATATAATATAATAATTTTATTTTAATAAATGTCTGAGAATTTTTTTCCCCAACTTAACGCAAATTCAACTATAAATGCAATTATTTTCATGATAATTTTTACCAATGGCTAATCTTTGTTCATTTTCATTTTAAAACTTCGTTATCAGAAGGGTATAAACTTCACCACCATAGGGGGAAAGGGTATTATAAGTTTGTGCTGATGTATGTAACGCATAGAAATAATTGTCTTAGACCCACCTTTTACTATACCAATAGGCTTAGAATCACTTTCTGAGTCGATTTAGCGATGTCAGTCCGTCCGTCTGGACGGCTGGCTGGACCCCCATGTAAACAATATAATCAAAGTACAGGTCGCAATTCTAAAGATTATTTGATGAAATATGGCATAAATCATTTTTTTTTCAAAGTGGGACCTTGGCTATTGAAATTGGTCAAAATCGGTCTATTATTTATGGTATCTCCCATAGGTCCCACTTCTCGGAATGGATATATTGGCCACAAATAAAAATATTTTTTCATGAAATTTAAAAAAAAATACTGCTTATGTAAACCAAAATTACTGTACCAAATTTCGTTGAAATCGGTCCACATTTGACCATAACTCCTGTACAAACTCTTCTGTCAAAACGCACCAAATAAACAAAAATCTCTAAAACTCTCGTAAATCTGAAGATAATGCGAAATTTAAGTTTATTTCTTACATACATAATTTTTGTAACAACTGTAGCCAAATTTCGAGATAATCGGTCCACATTTGACTCTAGCTCTCATATAAGTCCAAATGACCGAAACAGCGTAAATATATAAGTTTTGAGAAAAAATTTGTATTATGGCAAAATTTTGCAAACATTTTTCTTTATACAGGAAAAAGAACACCTTTGACCTTAGTGGTGAAGGGTATAGTATGGTCGGTCTTGACCGACTATAGTACTTTCTTACTTGTTTTTAATAAATTTAAAAATACACGCATTGGAAAAAATTGATAATCGAATCATAAATTTCTATCATAAAAGTATGGCAGCATTTGCTGTTTATGCAGTTAAATGATATAACATTTTCGAAAATTCAATATTGTCCCATTTAAATTGTTATTATCAAACATTAACAAAATAATAAAAAAAACATACATAATAAATTAATAAATATTTGAAAATTATTTTTATAAAAAATTCTTTCTAATCTATATAAACATTAGAGGTGTTCAAAATGCAGAGTAATTTGCCTGGTAAAATTGCAAAAAAATTAAAGTCAATTAGAATAAAACTATCAGCCTTTTAACGAAGATATTGGAGATACTAATTTACAGGTAAATGGGGGGAAATATTTACCAACAGCTGCTCTCAAACAGCGAACTTGTTTACTTAAACCGGCAGTCGGTTCTTCGTACCGGAACGACTCGGAAATCTTAGGATTCCGAACAAGGACTGCTACTTCTACGATATTACCAATAATATCGTAGTTACAACAAAAACAACTTAAACCGAAAAAATGCACTTTCATTACTAAAAAGCTAATTTACCCAATTACTCTTCATTGTGAATACCCCTATTATTTAATTAAGAAAAAGTCCATAAATCAATAACAAAAACATTATATTTTTAATAAATATTTTAATCAATTTACATATTTTTTCATAAGAATTACATGTCAAATTTGTGACAAATAAAATAATCAATGATTGTATTGTAATTCGGCCAGAGTTAATTATTTGACGTCAATTACAATTAAATTGCAATAAAATATTTTTAAAGACAGAAATTTTGTAAACAATTTGATTATATTGATTAATATTTGTTTGTTATTTGTATCTGCCAGTGATAGACGTGCCTTCTTTAAAAGACGTGTCATTTGCTTCTCATTTCATTACAAATTGCTGACGCAGCAAAGGAAAGGAGAGACGACATTTGAAGTACTTTTAAAAAGCCAAATAGCTTAATATTCTATTACAACAAAATTTAAATGAAATAGAACTAAAAATATACATATATATTATATATATAATTCCCCGACAACATTCCAATTGGAACAAGGGGTACTTCTCTCAGACAATGAGCTGCATCCGATTCCATTTTTAGACTCATTGAAAGGGACCTACGTTTTAACGCCGGCTCCGAACGGCAAATGCATTAGTTAGAGAAGTTTTACATAGCCTAATACTCAATAACCAGTGGCTAGCTGAGTTATGAGGTGAACCGCCGCTTTTTTTGAAAATTTATTTTTTCAATTGACTCTGGCCAGGGATCGAACTTGGGCCTCTGGTATGCTAGGCGGATGACTTACCTGCTATACCACGGCGGTACACAACTAAAAATATACATTCATATGAAACAAGTAAGAGTGTTATATTCGGCTGTGCCGAATCTTATATACCCACCATCAAGTTGTGTTAAATTTAGAAACATATCTCATATATCTACAAGGGTGCAGCTAATTCAAAATCTGCACCAAAACTGGAAAAATCGCTAAGCTATTTGGTATTGTTGGTAAAACCTTTGGACTAAATTAGGTTTCCGTAGCTTTATAGTTCAACATTCAAAAATATTTTAGTGGTTTCCCCAGTATTTACTTTGATCAAAATTCGGTCTCATAACCAGGTATACAGGTATGTGATGGAAAACGATCGTTTTCAAATCGATCGATTTCAGATATATTTTTAAGATATATTTTTGAGATTTTCGGTTATTTCCCCAAAAAACTCAAACCAAATGAAAGATAAAATATCAGTCAAAAGGATTAAAGCCAAAATTTTCATTATTTTTTGGGGGAAATAACCGAAAATTAGCTAAAAAATATGTCTGAAATCGATCGATTTCAAAACGAAAATGTCCATCACATACCTGATAGTTTTACATTAATAAGTTGTTAAATACTTTTCGTTGTGAATAATATGTAGTTAGGCTAAACACGTTAATAGTAATACGACAGGTCCATATATTTCGTTATGAGTTCCCAATGCATTCATCATATATTAAGTCTGGGCTGAACATTGATTGATGCCTATATAATTTCATAGGTGCAATCTTAATATAATGAATGTACCTCCAAATCTTTTTGATTGTAGATATAAAAAGGTGATGTTATATATATAAGAATTATAGCCAAATGTTGACCGATTTTACACACTGGCTGGTAAATATAGAGAGCTTATTTTTGCAAAATTTAGTGACCATAGCTATCATAGTTTCTAATTTAATAGCTTTTAACTGGCCTTTGCTAAAATTTTTGGTTTCCGTGAGTGTTTTTCACATGAAAGCTAAAGTCAAATATGGACTGATTCCTATAAAATTTGATAAACTGATCAAAAATTGCATAAAACTTCCCTATTTTAAATTTAATCGTCATAGCTATTACAATTGTATTCAATTTATCAGCATTAATGTGTTTCCCGGGGCGGGGTTATATGGGAGCTCTAACTAAATTTGAACCGATTTTGTCCATTTGCAACACACATCTTTTTCAAGATATCCAAAATACTTTTGTAAAATTTTGTCCCTCTAGCTCTTTTCGTTAAGGCGCTATCGTGCTTTTATCTGACGGACAGACGGACATAAACAACCTTTTCTTTATGTATTTTTGTGTTTCCATAAGTTTTTTATATGGGAGCTATGGTCAAATGGTGACCGATTGTGACGAAATTTTGCACACTGGCTGGCATTGACATAAGACTTCCTTGTGCTTAATTTAGTCTTACTAGCTCTTGTAGTTAAGGAGCTATCACGATTTTATCTGACGGACAGACGGACATAAATCCCCTTTTCTTTTTGAATTTTTGTGTTTTCGTAAGTTTTTTATATGGGAGCTAGGTCAAATAGTGACCGATTGTGACACAATTTTGCACACTGGCTGGCATTGATATAAGACTTTCTTGTGCCAAATTTAGTGGTTATATCTGTTATACTTTTAAATTTATTGGCATTTAAGTGTATTTTGGGTGAAATTTAGCCTGTTTTCGTAAGTTTTTTGTATGGGAGCTATGGCTAAATGTGAACCGATTTCGATGAAATTTTATATGCTGCCTAGTGCTTATCTAAAACTTCTAGATACCAAATTTTGTCATCATAACTGTCATAATTTGTCATTTATTAGCAAATAAGCGATTAGCCTAGACGAGGTTATACGGGAGCTATGGCCAAATGCTAACCGATTTTGCCCAATTTCAATACCAAAATTTTCTCATAGATAAAGAATGTTTTTGCTAAGTTTCAGTTAGCTAGCTCATTTCGTTTAGACGTTATCGTGATTTCAACAGACAGACAGACAGACGGACAGACAGACGGACAGACAGACGGACAGACAGACGGACATAGCTCAATCGTCTTAGAATTTCATAAGGATTCAGAATATATATCGTTTTTGATTTTTGAACCAATATTAAGGAAATTACAAACGGAATGACAATCTCAATATACCCCCCATTTTTTTTGATGGTGGGTATAAAAAAGGTACCATTTTGTTCAATGACAACACATTTTATATCAAATAGAACTAAAAATATACATTCATCTGAAAAAAGGTACCATTTTATTTTATTACAACAAATTTTAAATAAAATAGAACGAAAAATATACATTCATTTTTTTTTAAAAAGGTACCATTTTAGTACTTTTTCTTTATTAGCTTCTCTTTTAATTTAAACTAATGGCTTGGTAAGCGCCGTTTTGTTTCTAAACAAGTTCAAGATCGATCGATATGCCTCTTTTCTATTCATTTGTTGCACTGATTGATTTTAATTAATTTCAATTTGATTTATTTCGAAAAAAAGGGGCGTTTTCTTTGTAGTAAAATGAAAATGTTTTTCAAAACTGTAAATTGGAAAATAAACGAATAAATTGTTGTTAAATTCTATTAATTAATTGCCTTGAACTGTTTAATGGAATATTTTTTTAATAGAATCTTTACTTTTACATGTAAGTAACAATTATGAAAGTAGGTACTATTTATCCAAAGAAAATATTTTATAGTTCTACAAGTAATTCTTAAATGTATTCTTGGAGCCATTAGTGAATGGGAAAATTACCTTGAAAGTTTTTTAAACGGGCTTTTAAACTACATTGCAAAATTTTTCTAAACCCAAGACGTTTACCCAATTTAACTACTAATCCTCAAATGCCGGGACACTAAATTATAGAATTACTAGCATGCTAACCGCTGCTTTAGTAGCAGTTAAATATCAAATCTAACTAAAAAAGTACCAAAAATACCTTTTAACCGTTTTACACCACAATCAACCCCGATCAACCCCCCAATTTTATAGTTTTGATTTTGTGTTTGTTTCAAGCTAATTCCTTCCTATTGCCTTTTTCATACTCTCCATGGTAAAATGTTTAATAGGTATCCCGGAATAAGCAAAGTAAATCATAGTATCTGCACAACTGGGGTGATCTCCCATATAAAATATTTCCAAAATTATAACACAATCCGACAAAATTAAAAAACTTTTATGGTGCCTTAGATTTCTTAGTCACTTTGAGTGCATCTAGTACTGGGCTTTAATGCTCTTTCACTTTTTTGTATCATCTCTAGTTTTCGAGTTATTATTATTTTTTAAAGAAAACTTCATAGTTAAGCGATTTATAGTAACGTAACTAATGAACGGTTCATTCTATTCAGTAAAAACAAAAACCGAAATTCGGCTACAATATTATCTTAATGCTGCATTAGCATTGTTTTGATTCCATGGAGTTGTTTCAGAGATATCGCCCAAGTTTGTATGGAAATTGTTATACCCTTCACCACCATAGGTGGAAAGGGTATTATAAGTTTGTGCTGATGTATGTAACGCAAAGAAATATTTGTCTTAGACCCACCTTTTAGTATACCAATAGGCTTAGAATCACTTACTGAGTAGATCTAGCGATGTCAATCTGTCCGTCTGGCTGGACGGCTGACTGGCTGGACCCCCATGTAAACCATGTAATTAAAGTACAGGTCGCAATTCTAAAGATAATTTGATTAAATTTGGCACAGATCATATTTGAATTATTTATGTTACCTCTCATAGGTCCCACTTCCCGGAATTGATATATTGGGCATGAACTTGAAAACAAACAATGCTTATACTAAAATCACTGTACCAAATTTCGTTGAAATCGGTCCACATTTTACCATAGCTCCCATACAAACTCTTCTGTCAAAAAGCACTAAATGAGACAAAAATCTTTAAAGCGCTCATAAATCTGAAGATGAGAATTTAGAGTTTATTTTTTGCATACATAATTTTTGTAATAAATTTGTCAAATTTTAGAGATATTCGGTCCATATTTGACCTTAGCTCTCATATAAGTTCAAATGATGGAAACAGCTTAAATATATAAGTTTTCAGAAAATGTTTGTATTATGACAAAATTTAGACCTTAGTGGTGAAGGGTATCATATGGTCGGGCTTGACCAACTATAGCCCTTTCGTACTTGTTTTCTATTAAAGAACGATCTTTCGTACAGGACCCTGAAATATGAGCCTAGTTTCATAAAAATCTGAAACCGTATCTAAAGTTATAGGCATCTTTCATCACGATCGAAGACGGTAAGGTTTAAAATTCGTGTTTTTCCTTCAACAAATTTTGATTTTACCCATGATTTTTATAGGGTGTACAAGTTAATACATTTGATTTGGACAACATATGGTATAACTATCAGATATGGGTTGTGTTAATAATAACAAAAAAAGTATTTTGAAATACTATTCAGTATTCGAAAGACTCTTAACTAAAATTAAACATTAGTGATGAAAAATGGATATATTACGATAACCCCAAGCGCAAAAACTCTTATGTAAAGCCCGGAGAACCAGTCAAATCGTGACCCAAGGTAATGTTTTGTATGTGGTGGAATTAGAAAGGTGTTTTATATTACAAGCTGTTAAATTCGATTCAGACGATCAAGGCACCTGTACCAAAAACAGTTAATTTGTTTCAAGAGAGAAATCAACGGCCATCATATTCGACCAGACACATGGCCACAATCTTCAAACATGTCATGCTGCGAAACCAGTAAAAAATTATTTGAAAAGGTGTCGATGGGAAGTTTTTGTTCTGATCCGACTTTTATGTATTGGAAATGACTACCATTTGCTTCGATCGCTGGTATACGCTTTTATTGTAGAACAGGGTAGCAAAAATTGGTTTGATCAATTATTTACCACACAACCGGGGCAGTTCTTTGACGCGGAATCCAGGTGCTACCGGTATTAGAAGCAACAAGTTGTGGCTAACTATGGAAATAATTATTTGAGCAAACAAAGTCGAAACTATTAATTTGTAAACCTAATAGCAGAAATATTTCTCGTGCGAATTAAAATAACTGTTCGGTCCATATTTGACCACAACTTCATACATTCCGGAATCGTGAATTTTATCGCTCACAGCCATAAATTTAGCAAAAATATTAAAGAAATTGATAATTTAGACAAGCCAAAAATATACGTTACTTACTTAAATGGCCTGTAATTACAACCTGTTTAGGTCAAAGGCCGAGCATATTTTAGAATTCCAAGCACCTCTATCTTGTGCGCATATTCTCCAATTTCGTATACCAAGTTTCAAAAGATTTTCTTCTATTTGGTCTTTCCATCGAAGTTTTGGACGCCCTCTTCTATGCGTTCCCTCTGGATCATTATCGAAGACTTTTCTTGCCGGAGTATTTTCATCCATTCGCACAACATGTCCTAGCCAACGCAGACGCTGTTGCTTAATGCGTTTTACTATGTCGATGTCAGCGTATAACTCATACAGCTCATGGTTCATTCGATGTCGATACTCATTGTTGACGCAGACTGGTCCAAAGATTCTTCGTAGAATTTTCCTCTCAAATACTCCAAGGATAGCTTCATCTGTCTGTGCAAGTGCCCATGATTCAGCACCATACAATAACACGGGTAGTATGAGCGTTTTATAGAGCGTGATTTTAGTTCTTACAGAGAGGACTTTATTTCTTAGCTGTTTGCTTAGTCCAAAATAGCATCGATTGGCAAGTATGATTCTACGTTTGATTTCAAAGCTTATATCGTTGTTGATGTTCACAGCGGTACCAAGGTATACAAATTCGTTTACAACCTCGAAGCTATAGTTCTCAACGGACACATGTGATCCAATTCTAGTGGTCTGTCTTCCTGTAGAAACCATCAGTTTTGTTTTTGATTCATTTACAGCTAGACCCATTTTGTTTGATTCCTCCTCGATATTGGAAAAGGCGGCAGTTACCTCGCGTAGAGTGCGTCCTATAATATCAATGTCATCGGCAAACGCGAGTAGCATATGTTTTCTATTGAAAATTGTTCCTGTTGTATTAACTGCTGCATCTCGCAAGATTTTCTCTAACGCAATATTAAAGAGGTCACAAGATAAACTGTCACCTTGCCTGAATCCCCGTTTAGTTATGAAGGACTCTGATAGGTTCTTACCTATCTTAACAGATGTTGTTGTATTAGTAAGTGTCATCCTGCATAACTTTATAAGCTTCGTAGGGATGCCGAACTCAGACATTGCTTCAAACACCTTCTTCCGTATCGGGCTGTCAAAAGCAGCTTTGTAGTCAACAAAGAGATGATACGTATCGATTTGTTTCTCCTGGGTCTTCTCTAGGATTTGACGTAGAGTAAAGATCTGGTCAGTGGTTAATTTACCTGGTCTAAAGCCACATTGGTATGTCCCAATTATTTCGTTTACTTTGGGCTTTAGCCTTTCACACAGTATGGTCAATAAAGTCTTATGTGCAATTGAGAGGAGGCTTATCCCTCTATAATTTGCACATACAGTTTTATCTCCTTTTTTGTGGACTGGACAAAGGACACTGAGATTCCAATCGTCCGGCATGCGTTCTTCTGACCATATGTATTCTAGGAGCCGGGACATATACTTTATCAGCTCATCACCTCCAGCCTTAAAAAGCTCTGCTGGCAAACAATCGGCACCAGCAGCTTTATTATTTTTTAATCGCGCTATTGCAGTTCTAACCTCGTTCAGGTTTGGTGGGGGACATATAACGTCGTCATCGTTGATTTGTTCAGGCGTGTCATCTTGGTCGCTTTCATTTGCAACCAACAACTTGCAAAAGTGCTCCTTCCACAGTTTCAATACGCTTTCTGTATCTGTGACCAGATTTCCTTGGTCGTCCTTACAGGAAAGGATAAGTTGCTATAACCATCCGTCTGATGCTTAATTTTTTGGTAAAATTTACGGATTTTATTTTGTGTCCTATACAACTCAATCTCCTCAAACACACGTCTCTCCATATCTTTCTTTTTTTTGCGGAATAATCGTTTTTCTTCCCTCTTTTTCTCCCGATATCTTTCTAAACATCCACGAGTAGCTGCTGACTGCAGAGTTGCCCTGTAGGCCGCATTTTTCTCAGCAGTGGCGTTGCGGCACTCCTCGTCGTACCAAGAGTTTTTAGCATGAGGGCTTTGGTACCCTATTACCGATTTTGCAGCAGACTTCATGGAGTTGGCAATATGTTGCTATAGAGTGTATATATCGTTTGAGCCAGAGTTAAAAAAGCAAGCCAAAAATATAGGCGCAATTCTACTTGGTTCTACTTGATCATAAAATTTTCAAATTATAGTACACTTTGCACTTTTGAGCTCATATTTGATTTAGCTATCTTTACCAGAACTCGTTTATTGTGTTACTTTTTCCATACTCTTTACGATACGAAAGTTTAATAGTTATCCAGGAACAAGGAGCTTTTTGAGCTACACCCAAATATTCAGCCTTATTAGGAGTGCAACATCTTCGTCTACGACAGCTTAGTACTAGATTAAAGAAAACACCAACACAATTTCTTTAATCTAGTACGAAACTTTAATAGTCGAAGAAATCTTATACAAAAAAATCTTCAAAATTTTTGTTTTTGGTATACAACTTTTTTCTTAAAGATTATCATCCATTCTAGTTAAATGGATTTCTCACATTTTTGTATTCTTTATGATTCAAAATTCCGGTACAATAATATGATACACGAATAAAACATTTATGCGCAATAGGAATATCTTCCCTAAAAAATACATCAAAAATCCAGTTTAATTTTCAAATTAAAAACAAATCTTAGTATTAAAATGTATAATAAAGTTTTATTATATACTTAGTTAAAAATTATGTCTGCATTTTAATTAAATTCTAGCAACTAATATAATATATAAAGTGCTAAAATTTTTATTAAATTAAATTCAATTATTGTCTGAAAACGGGTATAGAATTTTTTTATTAAAATCTGAAATTAAATTTAACACAACAGATACATAAAAAAATGGTTGCCTGTTCTTCACGAGCCACAAAAACATTATTTTCAAATTCTTCATTTTTGATTGTGTTTTTATGAAATTTGATATTGACCCCTAAACCATGAACTACGTTTAATCAAAATTAAAATGAATGAAAGTAAAGATGATATTTTTTGAGAATATATTATACATATTTTTAATAATAAACAATCCATTAACAAATAACATCAATACAATAAAATTGTTTTGAAATTTTGATAATATTTGGGTAATTTACAAGGTGTTTTATCAGTTATATTGTTAAAGCTTAATGAAGAGGGTCATACATGAAATACATAAGTTATATATTTTCAAAAGAATAGCCAGCTTCAAAGCATCAATTTTCGTAATACAAACATTTTCTCGAGAGCTATGTATTTTTCAAATTTTTTCCGACATATCGTCGGTCTCATGTGGAAAGACCCACACTTTTTTCGAAATTGATTTTTTGGTGATTCCAATACATTTAACGCAAAAATTTAAATAAATAAATATAAATAATTGTCTAAAAAGCCCTAACTTATTCAAAAAAAAAAAAAAAAATATATATATATATATATATATATATATATATATATATATATATATATATATATATATATTTAAAGCCCTATCTCGCCAAATTATGTTTTGCATCGACAAATAATAGAAAACTTTTTAATCTTAAAACTTTCGCTTGGATGTAAGTATCCATAATGATTTTTTGTTTTAAAATTATGTCGACAACATTTTTCGAAAAGAAAACTTTCAATATTTAAAGCTTTTCTATAGGTGACTTTAATACATAAAGCTTTCTACTAAAAACATCGAAAGCTTTTAATCTTAAAACTTTCGCTTGGATGTAAGTATCCATAATGATTTTTTGTTTTAAAATTATGTCGACAACATTTTTCGAAAAGAAAACTTTCAATATTTAAAGCTTTTCTATAGGTGACTTTAATACATAAAGCTTTCTACTAAAAACATCGAAAGCTTTCTAAAGTTTTCTTATTTAAAACTATCGATTTCGAAAGGTTTTCTAAATAA
Organism: Stomorhina lunata; assembly: GCA_933228675.1. NCBI lineage: Eukaryota > Metazoa > Arthropoda > Insecta > Diptera > Rhiniidae > Stomorhina > Stomorhina lunata. The sequence continues at coordinate 96,074,034 of OW121742.1, read as the reverse complement.
AAGATTTCTTATATAACACAGTTGTCGTAAAAAAGCATTTTAATATCAAAAGCTTTCCTTTAGATTATTTTAACATCTAAGTTTTATAAAAAACTGTATATATTAAGAATTCATATATTAAGCTTTCGATGTCGAAAGGATTCCTATTATAAACATTCGATATCGAAAGATGTCTATATAAAACTTTCCTATAAAAAACTTTTAATATTAAAGCATTCCTATAAGTAACTTTTGATATAAAAAGCTTTCTACTAAAAACATTCCATATCGAAAGCTTTCCAGAAAGAAACAAGACTTTCAATATAAAACTTTTTATGTCGAAAGGTTTCCTACATAAACCAGAACTAGACTGTGGACGAAACTGTCAAGTACATTTAAGAGGCGTCAAAAGTACATTTAAAAGACGTCATCTTCATATAAGAAATGTCATTATACATTTTTTTTGTTATTTTTTCTATTTTTTTGTGCTTAGTAAAACATATGATCGCACTCTATGCGGTACTCTATGGTTTCCTATAACAAATATTTGATATTGAAACATTTTTTATAAAAAAAAAAAAAACTTTTGATATCAAAAGATTTCTTATATATAACTTTTGTTGTCAAAATATTTCAGATTGAAAACTTTTATATCAAAAGATTTCCTAAGGGTTACTTTAATTATCGAAAGCTTTCTACTTAAAACATTCCATATTAAGAGCTTTCCAATATAAAAATGACAATATCTAAAGATTTCCTTTTTAAAGGAAATGCGTCCTAATAATGAACTTTCGACATCGAAAGATATTATAGAAAACTTCTGATTTCCTTCATAAAACTTTGAACATCGAAAGATTTCATATAGAAAACATTCCAACTCAAACTTTCCATATCAAAAGCTTTCCTATAGAAACTTTCTAAAATCGAATAATCTTCTGTAGAAATCATTCGCTATCGAAAGCTTTCCTATAGAAAACATTCGCTATGTAAAGCTTTCCTTAATATAATTTGTTTTGTTCACTACAGCCGTAAGTTACATTTATGCTCTGAAATGAGACCACAAAAAGCCCTATCTCAATTTAGTTTTTTATATGTTTAATATTAAAAAAAGGTTTGAGAAAAAAAATCGTCCAAAGAAAAAAAAACGTAAAATTTTGTCAATTACTGTTTTAAAGGTCTTTTTACCTTCTCTTGTAAAGTTTTAAATATGCGAGTTAGGGCCTTTCTACATGAAACCAACGATATGTATATGGATGCTGGTATCAAATGTAGACCGAATATATTTTAAATATAAATCAAATTGTGGTCGAGAGGGATTCGGTCTCTCAATTCCTGAAAGTAGCCTTAAAAGGAAGGGAGTTGTTTTATTGTTTGCTATGATTAGGACGTACAAATTGTATGACTACTCAGGACATTTATGGGTATAGTATACTAAATTTTGAAAATGTTGGTCCACCTTTGTCATAAAATTTTACATAACGTTTACCACCGTAAATTATCTAAATTATTATAAATGTTTAACTTTATTGCTATGATGAACAAATCTAGTACAAAGAAGTTATCAACAATTAAATACAAAATTTTATCTAAATCGGTCCAAATTTTACGTTAGCTTCTCCCTCGGATTTACATAAAATGAGGTTGTTTATTAATCAATATTTGTATATCTAATATTCTTTGACGGTGGCTATTTGAGATTCGGCATAGCCGAATATAACACTTTTACTTGTTTAGAATACTAAGACTATACGACATTGTATAATGATATTACAATTTGTGAATTCCCTAATTATAAAGCCCCTAAAAATTAAAAAATAACAGATTTTAATGAACGATTATTTTCTTTATTTCATAAATAAATTTGAAATGCGTCTTTAATTGAAAACAATTCTCTTTTTATTGTTATTGTGATTATATAATTTTATCTTATTTAAAAAAATATATATTTTTTTAATATTTACTTAATTATTTATTTATTACTTTATTTTTTAAAATAAAATATAATACCCCAAAATTTCTGGTTTCCGAATTTGATTTGATTTTAGATAATAAATGATTTCAGTTTTGCATTCTTCGTAAAAAGCAGCTTCATTAATTTAATGGTTTCAATTTAAACCGCAAATGTTATTTAATGAACAATGAAATTTTTTTAATTATTTGTTAAAAAAAATTGAAGTTCAAGCATTTTTTTTTAGTTCCCAGAGTTTTTATTTCAAATAAAGTTGACGGTCGTACATCTGTGCAGGGCTGTCTTTGAATAATTTATGTCGGGTAGTGGTTTTTTATATAGACTTTTTTTAATTACAGAGATTTAACCTTAAAGTAAGAGGTGTGAATTATTTTTAGATTGCACTATGGGGCAGAGTTAAATTTATTTTTTAAGTTTGAACGATTTAAGCAGAAAATTCTTACATATTTAATTATTTTTTTACATTATATTAAGTTTATAAGGGTGCAGCTTATTTTTAGTCCCCATGTCTGTTTCTTTTTCTGTTATCCATGACTCCCAGTGGAATGTCTGTTTAGGGTTAATACATATTTTAAACTTTTCCAATGTTAAAAAACAGTGCCGTATACATTCTATATATTCTGAGAAAAAATATTCACTATTACTTTTATTAATGTTGAACATTGGTACAATTTAACAAGCATACATTTACTCAATATATTAAAAAATATTAAAATTTTCGCAAAATTTTACGATTTCAAATCGCTGGTACGGCAAAACGGTTAAAGATATCGACCTCATTTTTTTGTACTTCATTCTCCTAATTGTTTGTTTTATGATACCGGAAAGCAAATTTATTATTTGTAATATTTGTTGAACAAAGTTTTCAAAAAACAAGTAAGAAAGCGCTATAGTCGGTCAAGCCGACCATATGATACCCTTCACCACTAAGGTCAAAGGTGTTATTTTTCCTGTGTAAAGACAAATATTTGCTAAATTTTGCCATCATACAAAAATTTTCTCAAAACTTATATATTCAACCTGTTTCCGTCATTTGGACTTATATGAGAGCTAGGGTCAAATGTGGACCGATTATCTCGAAATTTGTCAGATTGATTACAGTTGTTACAAAAATTATGTATGCAAAAAATAGACTCAAAATTTTCATTATCTTTAGATTTACGAGCGTTTTAGTAATTTTTTGTCTCATTTAGTGCGTTTTTAAAGAAGAATTTGTATGGGAGCTATGGTCAAATGTGAACCGATTTCAACAAAATTTCGTATAGTGATTTTAGTTGACATAAGCAGTATTTGTTTTAAATTTCATGAAAAATATTGATATTTGAGGCCAATATAACAATTCCGGGAAGTGGGACCTATGGGAGGTACCATAAATAATGGACCGATTTTTACCAATTTCAATAGCCATGGTCCCATTATCTAAAAAATAATCTGTGCCAAATTTCATCAAATTATCTTTAGAATTGCGACCTGTAGTTTGATTACAAGGTTTACATGGGGGTCCAGCCAGCCAGACGGACGGACGGACGGACATCGCTAAATCGACTCAGAAAGTGATTCTAAGCCTATTGGTATACTAAAAGGTCTAAGACAAATATTTCTATGCGTTACAAACATCAGCACAAACTTATAATACCCTTTCCACCTATGGTGGTGAAGGGTATAATTAAAAAATGATTTTTGAATTCGGCCTGAAAAAAAAGAATAAGTCTACTTTTACATTAGCCAGGTTTGGCAGAATTCAAATTGAGCAATTCTGACCGTACTATAAAGTTTACGAAAATTTTGAAAATTTGTATGAAATTTAAGGAAAATAAAATTAAAACTGATGTAGAAAATGTTTGTGTGTGAACGTGAATGCAGATTCAAAAGAAATTATAAGAAAAACTTATCAAGTAAACCTGATTCGTGTGAAACGGGACTTATTTTTAATATGAACAAATATAAGTAAATTCGGTTATATTTTAACAAAACTCAAATATTTAGTACTTATAGGTCTTAGAATTGTAAATCATGTCTTAGTTTGAAGTTTATTTATCCGTATCCGTACAGTTTTTGGCTGCATTACCTTAGGCGTTTCGTCAAGGACATGAATTTTCAGGGAAAATTGAAATAACTTCAAAAATACTTCATTGATTTTTAATTTTAAAGAACTTAAATAAAGCTACTTTAGTTCTCTTTTATATACCATTAAATATTTTAATTTATATACCATTAAATATTTAATTAATTTATAATTTAGTTTTTAGTGGTTAAAATAGGCAAAACTGAAAATACTACAATTTTTTTCATACAAAAAAGTTTAACATTTTGTGGGTGAATGCGGCACTTGTTATGTTACGTAGAACATTTCTAAGGGGAGCTATGGTTCAATTTCGCATTTTCGTAAAATAAGTTGCACCCTAGGGTTTATATCGTTAGTCTCATAGAGAAAGGCCCTAACTCCAATATTTTCAACTTTACAGGAGAAGGTAAAAACAGATTTAAAACAGTAATTGACAAAATTTTATGTTTTTTTAAAGTTATTATTAAAATGAAGGATGAATTTGGTTCTCAAAACTTTTTTTTATTTTAAATATGTAAAAAACTAAATTGAGATAGAGCTTTTTGTAGTCTCATTTCAGAGCATAAATGTAACTTAGGAAATTGTAGTGATTAAAACAAATTATATTAAGGAAAGTTTTACATATCGAATGTTTTCAAAGTTTTTTTTGTAGAAAAGCTTTCGATAGCGAATGTATTCTACAGGAAATCTTTTGATAGCGAAAACTTTCTACAGCAGATCTTTCAATATTTAAGGTTTCTATATGAAATCTTTCGATTCAAAAGTTTTTTTTTCTATATTAAAAGTTTGACTTCGAATGTTTTCTATACGAAATCTTTCGATATTCAAAGCTTTATGAAGGAATTCAAAAGTTTTATATAGAAAATCTTTCGTAATCGAAAGTTTATTATAGGAAGCCTATCGACATAGATTTATATAGGAACTCTTTAGATATTGACAGTTTTATATATGATATGGATTGTTTTTATTGATATGGATTTTTTTTTAGTAGAAAGCTTTGGATATTAAAAGTAACCTTTGGAAAATCCGCTGATGTAAAAGGTTTTAAATATGAAATATTTTGATGAAAAAAGTTTCATATAAGAAATCTTTTGATATCGAAAATTTTCTATACAAAATCTATCAATATCAAAAGTTTAATATAGGAAACCTTCCGACATCCAAAGTTTTATATGTGAAATCTGTTATTTTTGAAAGCTTTCGATATGGAATGTTTTTAATTTTGAAAAAAGTGTGAGTTAGGGCCTTTCTACATGAGACCAAAGATATATGCATATAAGTCTCTAAGGTGGGTACCTCATTGGTCCAGTGGTTACTTCTTTGAACGCCATACAAGAAAATAGTCACATTGAACACTTTATGTATCCAACTAAGGCAAGGCGGGCTTTAAAGAGGTAGTTGTTTTGAACATTTTTTTACGCACAATTTTGGTTCAAGTCATCGATTTTTTTTTTTGGCATGTGTAGAAAGTTTGCGTAGGATGTATACAATTTTCGTCAGTTATCTTTAAAATATTTGTTTTTGTGTCCATATAAATCATGTTTTAATAATAAAATTTAATTCTATGTAAAACTAATAATTAAGTTTTAAAGTCTTTACTTTGCAAAACTTTGTCTTAAAATTTATTATGAAATTTTGATAATTAAGTCTTTAAATAAATCAAAAAGTTCCACTATAATTAAGTATGTCGCACTGAACCATAAAGTGAGTATTTTTAACAAAAAAAAGTTTCGTTAAGAGTTAACGAAAAAGGTTATTAAACAAATTTCAAATTTTTAATATTCTGAAATTTTGAAAATACAGGGTGGCCCAAAAGTCGCGAACGGATTTGAAAAATTAATAACTTCTCTAATTTAATTATTATTATTATTTTTCTTTTAAGGACTTGTAAAATCAATCTGGGAGATTAATTATGAAAGGTTACCACGTTATCCAGCGAACCAAAATCATAGAACTTTATTTTGAACATCATCAACGATCAATAATTCAAACTCAACGAGCCTATCGTCGTCATTCTAATGTGCGGAATTCACCATCCGAAACAATGATTCGACGCTTAGTGACACGTTTTCAGGAACAAGGCTCAGTGAGGAATCTTCCACGAAGCGGAAGACCACATTCTGTTATTAGTAAAGCAAATATTCAACGCGTTCTGGAGAGTGTTGAGGAGAATCCTGAAACATCAACTCGAAGGCGCTCTGCTGAGCTCGGCGGTTTTTACGCAAAATATTAAAGGGAATTTTACATCTTTTCACATACAAGGTGCAGTTAGTGCAAGAACTAAAGCCATGAGATTCCCAAGAACGATTTATTTATGCAGTTTGCTTTCCCCCCTTCGGCCTTTTTGGGCCACCCTGTACTTAAAGGACTGACCTAAATCAGTCTACTAACTTCATAAGCTTGTCTGATTCTGTTGTCATGTAAACCGACCTTTTACTCTTTAGCCTGAAATTGGATTTGTTTCTTACAAAATTGTTTAATGTCATATAATCACAAATAAAATAAATCTTCTTTCTTTAAAACGCATATGGCAAAATTTGTATCTTTTTAAATATATTTGATAATTTATTTGTTTTCTATCTTGTACCTGTTTAACCGGTGTTGCCATAAATGCAAAAAGCTCTTGTTTTGATGATTTGCATTAAAATTCTCATTAAAAAAAAGCTTTTCACTTTTTATTTCTTCAATCAATTCTTAATTTTAATCACCTGTCAATATTTATTTTATTAATACCGTTAATTAATCGAAACAAATTGGAAAAAAAACTGTGCAAAATATTTGTAGCTAAAAAATATTTACACATTCACAAATTAATTAAATGTCTTTTGTATAATTTATTTTACGCTATAGTAAGAATTGTTGAATTGTTGCTTAACCTCGACAAATTCAATGCAAAATGTTTCCCAAAATTATATTAATATGTTTATTTTAATAATTAGTATAATAGACGGTTAAGTAAGACAATAAGATACCTTACATCACTGAGGTTATATGTGAACCGGTTAACACCAAATGTGAGTGAAGTTTATTTCACATACAGACAGTGTTGGTAAAGAACGATTATTTTCTGTAGTGTCGACACAAAATGGATGAGTTTCTTAAGATATATTAGTACTACAAACCAGATAAGGGCCCCTAATTTATAAGAACACATTTTAATAGCAATATATAAATATATAAATGCATAACGACCCCTTCAAGGACCATACTGCCGGTTGCTTATAAAGTCTTAAGACTTAAGTTATTTGAGATGCTGAATTCAAGTCCAGGCTTCGTTTTCCAAAATTGGTTCTAGTTTGTGAGTCCGTGCATGTTAGCAGCACTGAGTTATCATAATCACAGTTAGTTGCTGGCGTAGCTAAAAATATTATTTAAACCGACAGAAACTTTACATAATGTTCAACGCCCAATGATACCTATTTCAAGATGTTCTTCACAACTTTCTCGGTAACCGAAAATTCTCAGATTTTAAGCAGATATTCGAGAGTTTGTTGAAAGATTATTAAGATTGGAACTCGAATGTGTCTCGAATTTTTTCCTAAAAACTTGGGTGATACTAGCGACTAGGAAGGAGAACGACTACACCAAGATTTTATGAAAATCGTAAATCGATACCCAGGATTTTGGCACGAGGGCATGATGAACTACTACTGTTGGACTTTAATGGGTGAAACAGATACCCAATAGTTCAAGCGAATCAGTTCGATTGCTTTTCAATTCTAATTTAAAAATTTCTAATAAATAAAATGGAAATTTATTGTCAAAAGTTGTAAAAATTGTGTTCAAATAATATCTCGAAAACCAGAACCAATATCAAAAAACGGAGTGCAGATTTGAATTTAGCGCCGCAAACACACTAAGAAACAGATTTTGGTTGCTAAGATCCAAAACCGTGTAAACTTGTGTAGTTAAAAGTTAATTATATAGTACCTGGTAGACCGAGCCTTGCTCGGAGCTTTATGATAAGCATTTTGAGGAAAATTTTAAAGTTTTTATATATTTTATATTATAAAGTGCTAAAATAAATTTAGAGGAAAGACATTGTAGAAATATTCAGTTAATTTTGAATTATTTGATTTATTTTGTCCGACCAACACATAGTTTGCATAGTTTACAGTTTAACTCATTTTGAATAATTTTGGAAATTATTCATATCAACAGAAACCTCTGTCGACTCATGCGCAACAACTTTGCTAAAGATTATAGTCCGATCAAATGCACAGTTTACGATTTAATTCATTTTGAGTAGTTTTCTGTGGCGCCACCTGTCGGACTTTGCTTATTCCAATTCATAAACCTTCTTCGGCTTATCCGTAACAACTTTGCTGAAGATTATAGCATGATTAAATGTACAGCATACGATTAAATTGACTTTGAGTAAATTTCAGTAGCGCCACCTGTCGAATTTTCTTCATACCAACTAAGAAACCTTCGTCGGCTCATGTGCAACAACTTTGCTAAAGATTGTAGCATGATTAAATGTACAGATTACGATTAAATTGACTTTGAGTAAGTTTCTGTAGCGCCACCTGTCGGAAATTATTCATACCAACTAAAAAGCCTTCGTCGGCTCATGCGCTACAACTTTGCTAAATATCATAGCATGATCAAATGTACAGTTTACGATTTAATTAATTTTTAGTAATTTTCAGTGGCGCCATCTGTCGGAAATTAGTCTTATCAACTTTAAAACCTTCGCCGGCTTATCCGCAACATCTTCGCTAAAGAGCATAACACAATCGAATTCACAGTTTACTATTCTAAATATAAAGAACATACATACAGACAAACATTCATTTGTTTAAAATAATACTAATTTTTCCCCCTTTTTATTCCCTAATTTCTAAAAGTTCCATATGTATATTTGGTACTTTTTTGGTGCCAATTGAATTCGGTACATTTTTTTAAAACGCATTTAACATAATGTATAATGTTCCTATTCATATTACTTTGGAGATGTTAAGTTATCATTTTATCCCTTTTTTACCCATTTTGGCTCCAAAATCAAAAAAGTACCAAATACGTGTTTCATGTTTTTTTACATCTATTGATTGCAGTACCAAGTTTCTTTCTACATTCTTTAGTTTAAAATATAAGAGTGGGTTAAAAAGGTGCCAAAAAAACTATTTTCACCCTTTTTTACCCCCCCATCGGACATAGTTTCAAAAAAGTACCAAACACCTGTCCGCTTATTTTCAAAGCTGTTTAAAACGTTATTTTAATTTTGTTTCTATACCTATTACTTTAGGAGACATAGCGTTTTCGATTTTTTCCCCTTTTTCCCCGTTTTTACCCTCTTAGAGGTAAAAAAAGATACCCACTGTCCAAATTTTATCAAAATCGTTAGAGCCGTTTTCGAGATAGCCATTCTATATATATATATATATATATATATATATATATATATATATATATATATATATATATATACAATTATTGCTCGTTTAAGAATATAAGATATATTTTTTTTTTTTAAAAAGCTTAACAAATTGTTCTTGGGCTGAAGTTTTAAGAGTTATTATTAGTCTTACGCATTATCTTTTTGGATTGACATAACATTAGACACCAAATAAGAAATTAGATGAAGATTTCACGAAAATTAGAAATTACATAGAAGAGCACTGCAGGACTTATTTATGTTGATATCCGCTAAACTCTTTTTTGAAAAAAATATTTCGAGAGATTTATTCATGTTTATACCTTTTCCGATAGAGGATCTTATATGGAAGTTAGGTGAAAAATGGATCGATTTTGGCAATGTTTCATCTGAATAAATTTAATAATAACTTCAATTATAAGCTTGACTTTGGTTTAGGAAGTGATTCTGAGTCGATGGCTATACTTAAAGCTAGGATTCAGACCAATAATTCTATGCGTTACAAACATAAGTACAAACCCCACGTACTTTTCCCATCTAGGCAAAAAACTAAAATTACGCTTAATATGACGCATATGGAGGTAACAGATACATATAAATTCTTCCGTATTTTTTAAATTTAATGATATTTAACTGTCTAAAGTGATTTTTTTTAATTTCGTTCTCGTTAAATTTGTATAGAATAATAACAAATAAAATACAGCAATCCCCCGATATATCAAAATTTTAGACCAGAGCTTACTTCAAAAGTAATAAAATGTTTAGTCAAAAAGAAGTGTATTTGCATTTGATCCCAAACCTGTTACATTTATTTATTAATGTAACAGATCAATTTATTGATAAAAAGCCAAAAAATGTTTGCGGAGAAACCAAATTCCTCGACGCGTTTCGATGGTTGGTTAAGACATATCTTCAGGAGGATTCTTGCTGTAGCCGTCGGCTACTATATGTTTAGTATAAATTCTATATCAAATTTTCTAGAGTCGGTTTTTGTATAAAAAAAAAAACTAAGAAGAAATTGTAGTCAGTTTTTCATTAACTTTTTGCAAAAAATATGCGTTTAAATTCGTTTTCGACGCCGATGTATGTAGGAATCAGCTATGACATACATATTTTTGACAATTTTTTCTAAATTTTTTCTTATTACATAATTTGAAAACTGGAAGAATGACAAACAAAAACACCATGAAATAAAGAAATGTGATGTTTATTCGCGTACGAAACTACCCAAAACTGTCCGAAGTTGCCACAAATTACTAAAAAAAAAACAATTTGTATTGAAAATATTGTTTTTTTTAAGTAAGGGGACAAACATATTATCTGATAAAAATTGTTATTCGCAAAATTTTAAATTATCCAGCGTTACCTGTAAACAAGATTTTATTGTTTTCGGAAATCGTTAGTTGGCAGTTTTTACACGTGATATATTAAATACGTGTTTTGTATTATACTGCCAATTATAGAGATATATCTACATTCATATTAAATAGTATATTTAAAATCGTCTTTATGTCACTTAAACATGAAAATGTCATTGTACAAAATAAAGAGCGGTTTCAATTCCAGGCTCATACTAGTGAGCAAATGTTTAAGGTTAGTGCGGTAATTAATTACGCCCATTTGTCAAACTTTGACAAACGATTATTCATCTATTTACAAATGAGATGTTTTGAATATTAAATTTTCGAAAAATGCAAAATTGATATTTTATTTATTAAATATCAATTGGTAAAGAAAAATTAGAAATGTTTATTTGAAAATGCTGTTAAAAACAGGTACTCCTACCGTATAATAAATAGACAAAATAGGGTAAAATTCGCTAAAAAATAAATATTTCAGGGTTATATTTGTGATTTAGGGATTTTTTAAATAAATTAGTTTTCAAATATTATTAAGACAATTTATATTAATCCACTGCGACTGACATGTAGTCCAGATACCAATAAAGTCGGATCTTGCAAATATCGGGTGTTTTTTATTGAGGTATAGAACTTTAAGTTGGCATCACTTTTTTAACTGGCGGCCATTTTGTCAGCTGTCAAGTGATTAATATTTAGTTTGGTTTGCCATTTCATCATGAACACGTTGACAAAAGAACAACGCTTGCAAATCGTGCAAATTTATTTCGAAAATAATGGTTCAGTTCGCGAAGTTTACCGCAAGCTCCGTCCATTTTATGGTCGACATAATCGTCCATCAGAGCAATTAATTCGGTTAACCATGGATCGTTTTCGCACTACGTTTACTCTATGTGATAATACGCATCCGCAGCGACGTCGAACAGTGCGCACCGAAGAAACAATTGCCGCTGTAGAGCAAAGTGTTGAAGAGGACCCGAATGAATCGATTCGCCACCGTGCACAGCAATTGGAGCTTTGTCCATCAACTTTATGGAAGATTTTGCGCAAAGATCTTGGCTTGCGACCTTACAAGATCCAGCTTGTGCAAGAATTAAAGCCGCGAGACCATGCAATGCGTCGTGATTTTGGTGTATGGGCCGAAAATGAGATTGATCTCGATGCTGATTTTCATCGCAAAATTTTGTTCAGTGATGAGGCTCATTTTTGTTTGAATGGCTACGTCAACAAGCAAAATTGCCGCATTTGGAGTGAAGAGAATCCACATGCGACCCTTGAGACGCCATTACATCAACAAAAACTGACTGTTTGGTGTGCTCTATGGGCTGGTGGAGTCATTGGGCCATACTTTTTCCGAAATAATGCTGGAGAGTCAGTTACCATAAATGGAGACCGGTATAGAGCCATGATAACCGACTATTTTGTTCCCCAATTGGATGGCATGAATGTGGATGAGTTGTGGTTCCAACAAGACGGCGCTACATGCCACACAGCGCACGTCACAATTGATTTATTAAAGGATTATTTTCTTTGGGGATATGTGAAGTCGCTCGTCTACGCCAACAAACCAGAAACGTTAGGGGACTTGGAAGCCAACATTCGTGGCGTTATTGCCAACATACGGCCCCTAATGCTCGAAAAAGTAGTTGAAAATTGGACCTGTAGAATTGGCTTTATTCGAGTAAGCCGCGGCGGCCACATGCCCGAAATCATGTTTAAACATTAATGGCATAAAAACATTAAAACGATTTTCTTGTGTTTTATTTCAATTCGAAGTTCTATACTTCTAAAAAAAACACCCATTATTAGCCATGGGAATGACATCTGATAGTCTACTACGTCATTAGAATTTTGAGAACTATATCACGTCAGTCGCAGAGGGTTAAAAGAATCCCAACAATGGTAGAGTATTTTAAGTTTGCCAATCAGTTTACAGTTTTTTAAACATTTTTCCCAGACTATTATATTATATTATGTAAAACAATTCAGAATTCTAAGGAGATTCAGAACCTCACTTTCAAATAAGTAAGAAAATCCTAATTTATCCAATTAGGTTCAGAAACACTCAAGATATAACAGAAATTACCAAAAAGAATTTGGAGTCTGTAGACTTTCAGGAGAGGAGCTATATGCTCTCAAAGTAAGGCACCTTGGGTTTTTCGAAAATTAAAAACGATTCAGAAGTCACATTTTTCATTAAGACTTCATAGTTCAATAATAAATTCTTTTGTCAATATATGTACTTGAATAGATTTTTTGATGGAAAAAATTACAAAAATTAAAAAAAATTGTCAGCAGCAATCCGACAATTCCCAAAGTTTTTTTTGAAAATCCCCAAAAACTATTTTTTAACGAATATTTCACTTAATAATTCTGGAGTGCAAAAGTTATTTGTATATAATGGCCTGTTTCACGATCTCGAAAGAATGCTTTCTTTCTTATCCTATACGAAAGAAATTTGTTTTTCGTTTCACTAACTTTATTTTATGCGAAAGATAAGTCGAAAGAAAACGTAAGTATTTTCATACAAATTTCTGTTTCACTATTTCGAACAAGTTACCAGCAATACGAAAGCAAATGTCAAAATGAGTCATTTGATTTTTTCTTTCGAATAGAAACGAACGAAAGGGTTCGAAATAGTGAAACCAAAATTAATTCGAATTCGAGTAACTCACTTTCTTTCGAGTAGATTTTCTTTCGAAATCGTGAAACAGGCTACAATAATAACATATAAATATATAAAAAACTTTTTTTGATTTTTTGATTCTAGCTTTGCGATTATAAGGCATAATGTTTGTCACTTTATGCCTTATTTTTTATTTTTATTAAAAAATAGGTCAATTTGGAGAGGCTTAAGACGAAATAAAATTTTGGTCTATAGTTCCACTTATAGATTTCCTTATTAAGTTCCCTATTCAAAAATTATAAGTACTTTATATGTTTCTTAACAAGTTTTTTTTATCACTTTTTTAAACTTTAAACTAAAGTACATACAATCACGGGTAGGAGCAAGGAGAACAGAACAAAAAAAAAACGCCGCCAGAGTTTCCGTTTTTTATATTTTTAACTAAAATAGGTATTTTCTTCAATGTGTAGTTCTAGCGTTTTAAAAAGAAAAAGCCTTTTCTATCAAAAATTTGTCTATAGAAATTTTTTTATCAAAATTTTTTCTATAGAAATTTTTTTTATCAAAATTTATTCTATAGAAAATTTTGTTCAAAAATATTTTTCTACAAAAATTTTTTGTTTTTTCATAATATTTTGTATACAAAATTTTTTTACCAAAAATTTTTCTATAGAAAATTTTTTATCAAAAACTTTTCCAACAAAAAGGTTTCTATAGAAAATTTTTTATAGAAAACTTTTTCAACAAAAATTTTTCTATAAAAATTTGTTCATCAAAAATTTGTCTGTTGAGCGAAAACCTCCCCAAACGCGTCGAGGAATTTTGGTTTCTCCCCAAACATTTTTTGGCTTTTTTTTCAATAAATCTCTTACATTAATAAATTAATGTAACAGATTTGGGAACAATGCGAATACTCTTTCTTTTTAGAAAATCTTTTTATCAAAAATTTTTCTTTAGAAAATTTTTTTGTCAAAAATTTTTCCTTAGGAAATTTTTTTATCAAAAATTTTTCTATAGAAAATATTTTTAATAAAATTTTTTCTATAGAAAATTTTTTTATCAATAATTATTCTATAGAATTTTTTCAACAAAAATTTTTCTATAGAATTTTTTTTTATCAAAAATTATTCTCTACAAAATTTTTTTATCAAAAATTATTCTATAGAATTTTTTTTTGATCAAAATTTTTTTTTTATAATTATTCTATAGAAATTTTTTTTTCAAAAAGAATGACTATTCGCACTTGATCCCAAATCTGTTACATTTATTTATTAATGCAACAGACCAATTTATTGATAAAAATCCAAAAATTGTTTGCGGAGAAACCAAAATTCCTCAAAGCGTTTCGATGGTTGGTTAGGCCATCTCTTCAGGAGGATTATCCCCAATTTAGACAGATCAAAAACCTGGGAAGTGAAGGAAGATGAAAACTGAAAATTGTTTGTGTTTTTGTTCAGCCGATGATCTACGCTTTTACTTATGTTTTATGAACATAATTCTAAAAAGTTTTGTTTTTTTAAATAAGTATTAATGCGAGGTTTTTGATCTGTCTAAATTGGGGATAATCCTCCTGAAGAGATGGCCTAACCAACCATCGAAACGCGTCGAGAAATTTTGGTTTCTCCGCAAACAATTTTTTTGGCTTTTTATCAATAATTTGGTCTGTTACATTAATAAATAAATGTAACAGATTTGGGATCAAATGCGAATAGTCATTCTTTTTGAATAATATTTACATCCCGACAATTTTGTTATTTTTTTAGAAAATTTTTTTATCAAAAATTTTTCTATAGCAATTTTTTTTATCAAAAAATTTTCAATAAAAAATTTTTTGTTAAAAATTTTTCTATAGAAATTTTTTTAATCAAAAATTTTTCTTTAGAAATTTTGTTGATCAAAAATTTTTCTATAAAAAATTTTTTTATCAAAAATTTTTGTATAGAAAACTTTTTCCTCAAATATTTTAATATAGAAGATCTTTTTATTAAAAATTTTTCTATAGAAAACTTTTTATCAAAAATTTTTCCGTAGAAGATTTGAAAATTTTTTAATATAAAAATTTTTTAATATAAAATTTTTATCCAAAAGTTTTCCAAAGAAAAATATATATTCAAAATGTTTATCAAATAATAATAAATAATTGTGAATAATTGTAATGAATTGGGATCTTAGTGCAATACACTACAGTAAAACTTTTGAATGAAAAATATTTTTATTTAAAATTTTTCTATAAAAAAAGTTTGGATCATAAATATCTAAAAAATATAAAAATTTTAAATTGTTTAATATTAGAATTTTTTTCTGTTTTGAAAAATATTCCCAAAATTCACAAAAATATTCCAAATGTTTACAAAAATAATAGCGTCGTGGCAACAATGTTCGAGATTATATTTCTTTGTTCTCTCGAACCATGTATTTTCTTGCTATAAATTGGATTTTGATTCGTTTCTTGCCTATTTTGTTTTTGTCTTTTCTTTAATAAAGCGGCAACTAAATCTGTTAACATCCAAATTCCAACTAAATGGTTTTAAT
This sequence comes from Stomorhina lunata, assembly GCA_933228675.1. Lineage (NCBI taxonomy): Eukaryota > Metazoa > Arthropoda > Insecta > Diptera > Rhiniidae > Stomorhina > Stomorhina lunata. Next base: position 96,058,128 of record OW121742.1, on the reverse strand, counting down.
ACTCATTTTCACGAGTTTTATTTATGATCGTGGTATTTACGAAAATTACTTAAAATTCATCGGCTACTGGTGGTACGGGCTGCCTACTCCTATATAATATATCGGCTAATGTTTTTCCATCAATTCCTTTTTTGGGAGATATATAAATTCCTTAGAAATAAAATAAAACAAATTTCGAAAAAATCGGTACAAATCGGTCAAAAATCCGATATTAGCTAAACTCTAGGCCTAAGCGTCAAAAAGTTGAAACTTTTTTCGAAGTCGAATATCTCATAAACCATAAGAGATAAATCATATGTGGAGCGATGTTTTTTGTAGGTCTTAGCAAGCAGTTGTCGTACATATAAAAACATTTTATATCGGATCAAAAATGTGACTTCTTTTATGTAGATCTCAGCTTGCATGTTTTTGAATATTCAATTATATAGATCTCAATATTATGTGTTATTCCTCTTAATTCACAACATCTGTACTTATGATTCTAAGCAAATCTCACGCACTGTAACCAGCAGAATTTATATAAATTCGATATTAAAATGCATTGCATGCAAATTCTCACACTTTTTTTTAGACATATGTACAAGTACATGCATGTGTAATTTCTGTTATAATTTCTGAATGTCAATGTTAAATTTTCATTTTCAATATAGACAACCACACGAGTATGCCGTAACTAAACAAATTAATTAATTTGGAAAGTGGAAAATTGTGATAATACTTACTCCCCTTAATTATTTATTCTGAAACATTTGTTTTGCTAAAGTATTTTTCAAATTGGCAAAAACAGATAATTTGCATGTTTTTGCAATTACTTTAATTTTGGAACCTGTTGCGTTACGAAGCATATTGAAGATTCTGATAAGAAATTCTATTTCCAAAGTCTAATTCGAAATTAGAAAAAGACAAAAGGGTGAAGATCATATCAAAGATATAAAGATATTGCACTCCATACATTTTTTCCCTGTCAAAAGTGAAATTAAAGAGAATAAAGAACAATGAAAAACACATAAACGCACAAACAAACATACATTTCATGAGCACGTGTGTGTGCCTTAGATTGTTAATTGTCTCCGTTAGTTGTTTCTGAATTAGAGTATACTCTCCTTTTCATGGGACTTTTCAAAACGACCACACGACAAATTCATGCATTATAGTTGTTTCTGAATTAGAGTATACTCTCCTTTTTATGGGACTTTTCAAACCGACCATTCGACAAATTAATGCATGGAAGTGCAGCATCTTTATATTATAGGGTCTTTGATTGTATCCAAGACAACATCGGAATAATTGGGTTTTATTACAATTTCTGTTGAAAATGATTTGTGCCTTCTCGAGCCAAGTATGGAAATCATGGTACATTTGTCCTTTTTGATATATTTTAAACCTGACAATGAATCCACATTTTACCTCGGTTGTGTAGGGTATCACTTGGTAGGGCTTGACTAATTATAAAACTTTCTTATTTGTTGTTTTTTCCAGTTTTTACTTTTCTAATTATAAAAATTACAGATGAGCAAAAATATGATGCATCTTCACTTTCATTTACACGTAACTTAAAATTTTTTAAACAAATATTGAAAATGTTTACATTACACATTTCAAATGATACAGATGGAAAATTTATGAAGGTAATTAAAAAATGCATTTGTTTAATTAAAAAATGTTTTGAAAAACTGTAAGTTTTTAACTAACCAAAAGTTTCAGAAACTTATTGTAACTCTATTACAAAAAGGAAATGATTGAAGAAATTGTTCAAATGATACAAATCTGTTTCCCATCATCAAATTCGAATAATTTGTTAAACTAGAATTTTAATTAAAGTTTTTAACAATTCATTTTTGTTGAGTATTGCAAAAATTTTCCGCTGTGGTTTTACAAGTAATGGTAGAGGTATTTAGTTTTGTAAAAAAAAATTCCCCTCACAATATCAAAATTGGAGATTTAAATTATTTTATTAAAAATAAATTGTTTATATGTTATTAATACTTTTAATTTTATTTTGTTTTTAATTTAATATCTTCTTTATCACGAAATATTAGAAAATTGCATAAAATCAGGTTTAAATTCAATTTAACTGAAGTATGAAAGTGTTATAGTCAATCAACCCCGATCATACGATTCCCTGCACGACTTAAGGTTAAATGTGATATTAACTAAATTTCAAAGTTTTTTGATATGATTTTATATAACGAGAAATTTTTTAAAATCTCGCTTTTCGACGAAACAATTATCCAATTGAGTGCCGAGTTCGGAGAACAGTAATTTCACGTTTAGGGCCGGACAATTGACCACCACCTTCTATTCAACGCCTTAATACTATTTTTGGTGAACCTATGTTAAGGCTTATGTCTATAGAGGCAAGTCCGTAACTGTTGACGCACTAGAAGCTAAGCTCGAATGTATGGGAGGTATAATAAAATATGGACCGATTCCAATACATTTTAATAGAATGATTAAATTTGTAGCGGTGGGTCAGTGCTTCAATACTAGGTATGAAGTTTTATGGGCATTTTGTCATAGGAAATAATGCATCGAAATCATTAAATCAAAAGTTCGTTCCGATTGCGTTAAATTGTTTGATAAATATATAACACAAGCGTTATCGACTGAATGGCTGATTCATCAAACGCCCAGCCTAAACGGCAAAGCTAAAAAGCTAGACAGTGGGAAACTTTTCTGATGCATAGATCCGATAAGAAGGTATTTTTGGAAATATGTAGCGACTATATTTCCTTTGTCTTTGAAACTAAAAGCGATGGAAGCAAAATTATAATTGTTTTGGATCAGATACGAAAATAAGAGTACACGTACTTAGTACTTTTTTTTTAATGGGACACATATTAAATGAAAAAAGGTGAAATATTTTCTTGGTACTTTTTTGAACCCATTAGCGAACAAAATTAGAGGGTAGAAAAGGTAATCATTAGTAATATTATATCTCCGAAAAAATCCAATGGGTTTGGTTCGGCTACAAAAAAAAATTGGTCACGTGTTTAGTACTTACTTAAATGGCCTATATTTACAACCTGTTGGGGTCAAAGGCTAAACATATTAAGGAATTCCATGCACTTGGATCTTGTGCGCATATTATCTATCCAATTTCGTAGGCCAAGCTTTGAAAGATTTTCCTCTACTTGGTATTTCCATCGAATTTTCGGACGTCCTCTTTAACGAATTTCCTCGGGATCGTTTTCGAATACTTTTCTTGCTGGAGTATTTTCATACATTCGCACAACATGTTCTAGAAAACGCAGCCGCTGCTGTTTGATGCAGTTTTAGAAATTTATTGAAAATGTTACAAAAAAACTGTTAAAAAGTCTATTTTTGGTACTTTTTTAACCCATATACATGTTTTGAACCAGTTTATACCGCATCAAAAAAAAAAAAAAATATTAAACATGTCTTCGGTACTTCTATGAGTTCATTGATAAAAAGGGGAACAAATTGTAAGATTGGGAAATATTTTTATAATATTTGTGTATTTTTTGAACCAATAAAGCTAGAATTAAGTCTTTCGGAGAAATCAATTGAAAAATATTAAATACGTACTAGGAATTTTTTAAAATTTTGGGGGTAAAGAAGGGACAAATCAGTACATTATATCTCTTAAGCCAAAATATATAGAAGCAAATATGAAATGAAGTTAAGAGAAGTAATGATCTCAATTCTTTCTTAAAATTCGGCCGTTAAGGGGGTAAAATAGGGTACGAAAGGTTAAAATATTAATAACCGAAACTAAAAGAGATAACAAGAAAATTAATTGGGTCTGGATCGTTTGCGTAAATAAGGAAATCCGTGTTTTTTATTTTATTTTGAAAATGGGACAAACAGGGATGAAAAAGGGTAAAAACAAATTGTTGGTACTTATTTTAAACCATATGTATTCGAACCAGTAAATGTAGAAATATAATTTATACACCAATGGATTAACATTAAAAAAAATATCAATCGCGTTTTCGCTGCTTTTTCGATTTAAGGGGTAAAAAGGGTTTAAATGGAAAAAACTTTAAGGTTGTTGTATTTTTTGAACCAATAAACCATAAAAGGGTTAAAAGATTAGTTGTGAAAAGCAGGGTAGAAAATAATTACCGTTATTTCTTTAACCCTAAAAGGGAAAGGAATAGCAGAATATAAAGTCCCTCCTATTTTGCTGTAGGGTAAATAGTAAAATAATTGAAATTATTTATTTTTTTATTTTATTTTTACAAAATATTTAGATAATTTGATAGTTGAGTGATTTTACAATTCACTAAATACATTTTCATGTTAAAGAAAGAACAGTCATAATAAATTTTATATTCAATTCATAGTGAATTATAAAAATATAAAACATATTAATTTTGCTAAAAAAAAGGAATTGAACTAAAAACCAACCTCTGGAGAAGGTAGCTCAGACAAAGGGCTTTTTTATGTTTCCAATCAAATAACTTTATTTTACTCCCGAAAATAAAAAATCAAGGTTTTTCGACACCTCATTAAACGGTCGATTAATTAAAAATTTATGTTTTGGAGGTTCCTTAATCGGAATGAAAAAAGGTTATTATACATATATTAAGATCTATCATTCTCATTTCAAAACGCTTTTTATTTGACCAACGTTGATCTAAATGGAGAAGCCATTTTCTAAAAAATTTTTATTTGTTTTCTTTAATCTCGAAACATAAAAGGCAGCACTCGTATTTTTCATTAGAAAAAACATTTCTTTTCTAATATTGGTTTTAAAATTTTGTTAATGTGAAAATTTTTCATTTCAAATTTATACGCCGCACGGTGGATCAGAATCATTTTTCATTGGCCAAAACCTATATTTATACCCTTCACCACCATAGGTGGAAAGGGTATTATAAGTTTGTGCTGATGTTTGTAACGCATAGAAATATTTGTCTTAGACCCACCTTTTAGTATACCAACAGGCTTAGAATCACTTTCTGAGTCAATTTAGCGATGTCCGTCCGTCCGTCCGTCTGGCTGGCTGGACGGCTGGCTGGCTGGCTGGACCCCCATGTAAACCTTGTAATCAAACTACAGGTCGCAATCCTAAAGATAATTTGATGAAATTTGGCACAGATCATTTTTTATACCCTTCACCAATAGGTGAAAGGGTATTATAAGTTTGTGATTCCGTTTGTAATTTTTTTATTAGTGATCGTAGACCCCATAAAAATTATACCGATCGACTCAGAATCGGGAGGAGAATCGATTAAGCGATGTCCGTCTGTCTGTCTGTCTGTCTGTCTGTCCGTCCGTCTGTCTGTCTGTCTGTTGAAATCAAGTTTCTGAAGCCCCTGGAGGATGTTCTTACATAAATTATATATCAGATTTTAGGAAATTCTCCCGCAATGAACGCTATTAAATTTCATTAAAATCGGTTTATAAACACCGAAAATATCGAAAAAATACCAAAAATTAGACGAAAATTTTAAAATTTTTGATTGAAACACACTTTTAAATAACGAGAGAAAAAAGATACTCCTGGTGTACATGTGATAATATGTTATATATCAGATTGTAGGAAATAGTTTCCCAAAGTACTCTGTAAAATCTTATCAAAATCGGTCCATAAACAACTGAGATATCGCCAAAACACTGAATTTGACGTATCGCAAATTGCCCAAAGTTCGCATTAGAGAATGTTTGTTGAAAAAATGAAATGCAGAAATAGGAAAAACCATCCTCCTTTAGCACGGACCTACATAAATTTTATATCAAATTTTAGGAAATTCCCCCGCCAAGCACGTTATTAAATTTTATCAAAAGCGGTCCATAAACAATTGAGATATCGCCATAACACTACATTTGATGTACAGCAAATTGCCCAAAGTACGTGTCTAAGAAATTTTGTTTACATTTTGTAAGTATTGTTTTAGCGATATCTCATGTGTTTATAGACCGATTGTGATGAAATTTGACATCGTTCTTTGTGTGAGGATTTTCTAAAATCTATACTCCACAAATCTGATTACGAATACCATTCAAATTGTACCGATCAACTCAGAATCGGCAGGAGAATCGATTTCGCAACCTCCGTCCGTCCGTCTGTTTGTCTGTCTATCCGTCTGTTTGTTTGTCTGTCCGTCCGTCTGTTTGTTTGTCTGTCCGTCTGTTTTTTTGTCCGTCCGTCTACCTGTCTGTAATTTTTTCTGTTGTAGTCAAGTTTTTGGAGCTCCTGTTTTGTCGATATCTCAGGTGTTTATTTTGATGAAATTTAATAGCGTTCTTCGCAGGGGATTAACTAAATCCTGATGCATTCGGTAATTTGTGGTAGATATAATTTAGCGTTTAAGCGATGGTGTTTTGATCGACAATGATAAAATTCAGGGTGGGACAACATCCTAAAATTTTGTGTAAAATCCAGGAGCTCCACAAATCTAATTTTAGCAGACAGACACTCTGCATTAATCTTAATTTTGTGTCCGACTTTTGAACATTATGATAACATTTGAGAATGTATTATATATCAAATTATAGGTAATCTTCCTAGAAAGTACAAAAATGCAGCTAACTACATGATATCCGTTCAAAACCTACATATGTATGTAAGTATCTCACATATCAACGAAAATTTAAATTTTTTAATTGCAAATCCGTTCACGTTTGACAATTGATCCCGTATAACTTCGCCTAAGATACGATGATGACATTTAGTATAAAGACGTTGTACAATATTGATATTCAGGGCGATAGCGCCTAAAATAAACTTTCTAGAGGGACAACATTTGACAAAAGTATTTCTGATCTCTTGAAAAGTTCGATATTGAAAATGGGCGAGCTCTATTCACATTTAGTGAAATCTCCCATATAACCCCGACCGGGAATCGATTTAATGCTGATAAATTAAATCACATTAAAATTGTACAAGGAACTAGAGCAAAACTTTCCAAACATCCACCGGATCTGTCCGGAACAATACATCCCAATATTATTGATAAAGTGTTCATTTTAATTAATTAACTAACTTCAGATAAATAAGTAAATCTTTAATAACTTTTCCGACAAAGCTGATATCCATCCATTCAAAAGCTATATACTTCACGTATGTATCTAAAACTAAGAGTGTTTACCCTATAATTTTAAGGCTTATCATTGTTGAAGCTTTGACCTAAATCAGTCCGCTAACTTCAGAGTTTTACATAACTAATCAAGAACTTTTACTAGTTGGATAATTCGTACGAATTAAAGTGCACAACCCTCACTGGGCACTGTGTTTTTGGGTTGCATGCCAGAATACTTAAACTTCATCAAATCGATGTGCTATTGCAAATGTAAGAGCATCTACATTTTGAAGCATCTTTTCTGCATGGTTTATCTGGTCTATCGAACTTTATTAAATGTTCGTAAAATATGTGTCTATTTTATTTCGAAGCTACTGGCTGGCTTAAATATGCATTCTCTACTTGTAGTCTAGTAATCATTATCTTTCACAAAGGGACCACTTTAGAACCCAAGTGAAGCTTCCCTAGACATCTGCCACCTGCCCAACCTAACCTTTGGGTGCATAAATATTCTAGATGATGATGCCATCCAAAAACTTTTCTTTTTCCGACTCTTAATTTTAAAGACTCTTTGCATATAATACTAGTATAACCAAATTTTGCTTGGAATTACATTAAGTACTTTTGCAACACTATTGGTGAAGGGTATCCAAGATTCGGCAAAGCCGAATATACCACTCTTACTTGTTTGATAATGGGACCATGGCTATTGAATTGCTATATTGGCCACAAATATCAATATTTTTTCATGAAATTTAAAACAAATACTGCTTAAGTCAACTAAAATCGGTCCACATTTGACCATAGCTCCCATACAAATTCTTTTTTAAAAACGCACTAAATGAGACAAAAAATCACTAAAACACTCGTAAATCTAAAGATAATGGAAATTTTGAGTCTATTTTTTGCATACATAATTTTTGTAACAACTGTAATCAATCTGCCAAATTTCGAGATAATCGGTCCACATTTGACCCTAGCTCTCATATAAGTCCAAATGACGGAAACAGGTTGAATATATTATATAAGTTTTGAGAAAATGTTTGTATGATGGCAAAATTTAGCAAATATTTGTCTTTACACAGAAAAAATAACACCTTTGACCTTAGTGGTGAAGGGCATCGTATGGTCGGCTTGACCGACTATATCGCTTTCTTACTTGTTTTTCTTAACATAGATTCTTAAAATTTGTCGAGGAATTTTGGTTTCTCCCCAAACATTTTTTGGCTTTTTTTTCAATAAATCTCTTACATTAATAAATTAATGTAACAGATTTGGGAACAATGCGAATACTCTTTCTTTTTAGAAAATCTTTTTATCAAAAATTTTTCTTTAGAAAATTTTTTTGTCAAAAATTTTTCCTTAGGAAATTTTTTTATCAAAAATTTTTCTATAGAAAATATTTTTAATAAAATTTTTTCTATAGAAAATTTTTTTATCAATAATTATTCTATAGAATTTTTTCAACAAAAATTTTTCTATAGAATTTTTTTTTATCAAAAATTATTCTCTACAAAATTTTTTTATCAAAAATTATTCTATAGAATTTTTTTTTGATCAAAATTTTTTTTTTATAATTATTCTATAGAAATTTTTTTTTCAAAAAGAATGACTATTCGCACTTGATCCCAAATCTGTTACATTTATTTATTAATGCAACAGACCAATTTATTGATAAAAATCCAAAAATTGTTTGCGGAGAAACCAAAATTCCTCAAAGCGTTTCGATGGTTGGTTAGGCCATCTCTTCAGGAGGATTATCCCCAATTTAGACAGATCAAAAACCTGGGAAGTGAAGGAAGATGAAAACTGAAAATTGTTTGTGTTTTTGTTCAGCCGATGATCTACGCTTTTACTTATGTTTTATGAACATAATTCTAAAAAGTTTTGTTTTTTTAAATAAGTATTAATGCGAGGTTTTTGATCTGTCTAAATTGGGGATAATCCTCCTGAAGAGATGGCCTAACCAACCATCGAAACGCGTCGAGAAATTTTGGTTTCTCCGCAAACAATTTTTTTTGGCTTTTTATCAATAATTTGGTCTGTTACATTAATAAATAAATGTAACAGATTTGGGATCAAATGCGAATAGTCATTCTTTTTGAATAATATTTACATCCCGACAATTTTGTTATTTTTTTAGAAAATTTTTTTATCAAAAATTTTTCTATAGCAATTTTTTTTATCAAAAAATTTTCAATAAAAAATTTTTTGTTAAAAATTTTTCTATAGAAATTTTTTTAATCAAAAATTTTTCTTTAGAAATTTTGTTGATCAAAAATTTTTCTATAAAAAATTTTTTTATCAAAAATTTTTGTATAGAAAACTTTTTCCTCAAATATTTTAATATAGAAGATCTTTTTATTAAAAATTTTTCTATAGAAAACTTTTTATCAAAAATTTTTCCGTAGAAGATTTGAAAATTTTTTAATATAAAAATTTTTTAATATAAAATTTTTATCCAAAAGTTTTCCAAAGAAAAATATATATTCAAAATGTTTATCAAATAATAATAAATAATTGTGAATAATTGTAATGAATTGGGATCTTAGTGCAATACACTACAGTAAAACTTTTGAATGAAAAATATTTTTATTTAAAATTTTTCTATAAAAAAAGTTTGGATCATAAATATCTAAAAAATATAAAAATTTTAAATTGTTTAATATTAGAATTTTTTTCTGTTTTGAAAAATATTCCCAAAATTCACAAAAATATTCCAAATGTTTACAAAAATAATAGCGTCGTGGCAACAATGTTCGAGATTATATTTCTTTGTTCTCTCGAACCATGTATTTTCTTGCTATAAATTGGATTTTGATTCGTTTCTTGCCTATTTTGTTTTTGTCTTTTCTTTAATAAAGCGGCAACTAAATCTGTTAACATCCAAATTCCAACTAAATGGTTTTAATACTCATTTTCACGAGTTTTATTTATGATCGTGGTATTTACGAAAATTACTTAAAATTCATCGGCTACTGGTGGTACGGGCTGCCTACTCCTATATAATATATCGGCTAATGTTTTTCCATCAATTCCTTTTTTGGGAGATATATAAATTCCTTAGAAATAAAATAAAACAAATTTCGAAAAAATCGGTACAAATCGGTCAAAAATCCGATATTAGCTAAACTCTAGGCCTAAGCGTCAAAAAGTTGAAACTTTTTTCGAAGTCGAATATCTCATAAACCATAAGAGATAAATCATATGTGGAGCGATGTTTTTTGTAGGTCTTAGCAAGCAGTTGTCGTACATATAAAAACATTTTATATCGGATCAAAAATGTGACTTCTTTTATGTAGATCTCAGCTTGCATGTTTTTGAATATTCAATTATATAGATCTCAATATTATGTGTTATTCCTCTTAATTCACAACATCTGTACTTATGATTCTAAGCAAATCTCACGCACTGTAACCAGCAGAATTTATATAAATTCGATATTAAAATGCATTGCATGCAAATTCTCACACTTTTTTTTAGACATATGTACAAGTACATGCATGTGTAATTTCTGTTATAATTTCTGAATGTCAATGTTAAATTTTCATTTTCAATATAGACAACCACACGAGTATGCCGTAACTAAACAAATTAATTAATTTGGAAAGTGGAAAATTGTGATAATACTTACTCCCCTTAATTATTTATTCTGAAACATTTGTTTTGCTAAAGTATTTTTCAAATTGGCAAAAACAGATAATTTGCATGTTTTTGCAATTACTTTAATTTTGGAACCTGTTGCGTTACGAAGCATATTGAAGATTCTGATAAGAAATTCTATTTCCAAAGTCTAATTCGAAATTAGAAAAAGACAAAAGGGTGAAGATCATATCAAAGATATAAAGATATTGCACTCCATACATTTTTTCCCTGTCAAAAGTGAAATTAAAGAGAATAAAGAACAATGAAAAACACATAAACGCACAAACAAACATACATTTCATGAGCACGTGTGTGTGCCTTAGATTGTTAATTGTCTCCGTTAGTTGTTTCTGAATTAGAGTATACTCTCCTTTTCATGGGACTTTTCAAAACGACCACACGACAAATTCATGCATTATAGTTGTTTCTGAATTAGAGTATACTCTCCTTTTTATGGGACTTTTCAAACCGACCATTCGACAAATTAATGCATGGAAGTGCAGCATCTTTATATTATAGGGTCTTTGATTGTATCCAAGACAACATCGGAATAATTGGGTTTTATTACAATTTCTGTTGAAAATGATTTGTGCCTTCTCGAGCCAAGTATGGAAATCATGGTACATTTGTCCTTTTTGATATATTTTAAACCTGACAATGAATCCACATTTTACCTCGGTTGTGTAGGGTATCACTTGGTAGGGCTTGACTAATTATAAAACTTTCTTATTTGTTGTTTTTTCCAGTTTTTACTTTTCTAATTATAAAAATTACAGATGAGCAAAAATATGATGCATCTTCACTTTCATTTACACGTAACTTAAAATTTTTTAAACAAATATTGAAAATGTTTACATTACACATTTCAAATGATACAGATGGAAAATTTATGAAGGTAATTAAAAAATGCATTTGTTTAATTAAAAAATGTTTTGAAAAACTGTAAGTTTTTAACTAACCAAAAGTTTCAGAAACTTATTGTAACTCTATTACAAAAAGGAAATGATTGAAGAAATTGTTCAAATGATACAAATCTGTTTCCCATCATCAAATTCGAATAATTTGTTAAACTAGAATTTTAATTAAAGTTTTTAACAATTCATTTTTGTTGAGTATTGCAAAAATTTTCCGCTGTGGTTTTACAAGTAATGGTAGAGGTATTTAGTTTTGTAAAAAAAAATTCCCCTCACAATATCAAAATTGGAGATTTAAATTATTTTATTAAAAATAAATTGTTTATATGTTATTAATACTTTTAATTTTATTTTGTTTTTAATTTAATATCTTCTTTATCACGAAATATTAGAAAATTGCATAAAATCAGGTTTAAATTCAATTTAACTGAAGTATGAAAGTGTTATAGTCAATCAACCCCGATCATACGATTCCCTGCACGACTTAAGGTTAAATGTGATATTAACTAAATTTCAAAGTTTTTTGATATGATTTTATATAACGAGAAATTTTTTAAAATCTCGCTTTTCGACGAAACAATTATCCAATTGAGTGCCGAGTTCGGAGAACAGTAATTTCACGTTTAGGGCCGGACAATTGACCACCACCTTCTATTCAACGCCTTAATACTATTTTTGGTGAACCTATGTTAAGGCTTATGTCTATAGAGGCAAGTCCGTAACTGTTGACGCACTAGAAGCTAAGCTCGAATGTATGGGAGGTATAATAAAATATGGACCGATTCCAATACATTTTAATAGAATGATTAAATTTGTAGCGGTGGGTCAGTGCTTCAATACTAGGTATGAAGTTTTATGGGCATTTTGTCATAGGAAATAATGCATCGAAATCATTAAATCAAAAGTTCGTTCCGATTGCGTTAAATTGTTTGATAAATATATAACACAAGCGTTATCGACTGAATGGCTGATTCATCAAACGCCCAGCCTAAACGGCAAAGCTAAAAAGCTAGACAGTGGGAAACTTTTCTGATGCATAGATCCGATAAGAAGGTATTTTTGGAAATATGTAGCGACTATATTTCCTTTGTCTTTGAAACTAAAAGCGATGGAAGCAAAATTATAATTGTTTTGGATCAGATACGAAAATAAGAGTACACGTACTTAGTACTTTTTTTTTAATGGGACACATATTAAATGAAAAAAGGTGAAATATTTTCTTGGTACTTTTTTGAACCCATTAGCGAACAAAATTAGAAAAGGTAATCATTAGTAATATTATATCTCCGAAAAAATCCAATGGGTTTGGTTCGGCTACAAAAAAAAATTGGTCACGTGTTTAGTACTTACTTAAATGGCCTATATTTACAACCTGTTGGGGTCAAAGGCTAAACATATTAAGGAATTCCATGCACTTGGATCTTGTGCGCATATTATCTATCCAATTTCGTAGGCCAAGCTTTGAAAGATTTTCCTCTACTTGGTATTTCCATCGAATTTTCGGACGTCCTCTTTAACGAATTTCCTCGGGATCGTTTTCGAATACTTTTCTTGCTGGAGTATTTTCATACATTCGCACAACATGTTCTAGAAAACGCAGCCGCTGCTGTTTGATGCAGTTTTAGAAATTTATTGAAAATGTTACAAAAAAACTGTTAAAAAGTCTATTTTTGGTACTTTTTTAACCCATATACATGTTTTGAACCAGTTTATACCGCATCAAAAAAAAAAAAAAATATTAAACATGTCTTCGGTACTTCTATGAGTTCATTGATAAAAAGGGGAACAAATTGTAAGATTGGGAAATATTTTTATAATATTTGTGTATTTTTTGAACCAATAAAGCTAGAATTAAGTCTTTCGGAGAAATCAATTGAAAAATATTAAATACGTACTAGGAATTTTTTAAAATTTTGGGGGTAAAGAAGGGACAAATCAGTACATTATATCTCTTAAGCCAAAATATATAGAAGCAAATATGAAATGAAGTTAAGAGAAGTAATGATCTCAATTCTTTCTTAAAATTCGGCCGTTAAGGGGGTAAAATAGGGTACGAAAGGTTAAAATATTAATAACCGAAACTAAAAGAGATAACAAGAAAATTAATTGGGTCTGGATCGTTTGCGTAAATAAGGAAATCCGTGTTTTTTATTTTATTTTGAAAATGGGACAAACAGGGATGAAAAAGGGTAAAAACAAATTGTTGGTACTTATTTTAAACCATATGTATTCGAACCAGTAAATGTAGAAATATAATTTATACACCAATGGATTAACATTAAAAAAAATATCAATCGCGTTTTCGCTGCTTTTTCGATTTAAGGGGTAAAAAGGGTTTAAATGGAAAAAACTTTAAGGTTGTTGTATTTTTTGAACCAATAAACCATAAAAGGGTTAAAAGATTAGTTGTGAAAAGCAGGGTAGAAAATAATTACCGTTATTTCTTTAACCCTAAAAGGGAAAGGAATAGCAGAATATAAAGTCCCTCCTATTTTGCTGTAGGGTAAATAGTAAAATAATTGAAATTATTTATTTTTTTATTTTATTTTTACAAAATATTTAGATAATTTGATAGTTGAGTGATTTTACAATTCACTAAATACATTTTCATGTTAAAGAAAGAACAGTCATAATAAATTTTATATTCAATTCATAGTGAATTATAAAAATATAAAACATATTAATTTTGCTAAAAAAAAGGAATTGAACTAAAAACCAACCTCTGGAGAAGGTAGCTCAGACAAAGGGCTTTTTTATGTTTCCAATCAAATAACTTTATTTTACTCCCGAAAATAAAAAATCAAGGTTTTTCGACACCTCATTAAACGGTCGATTAATTAAAAATTTATGTTTTGGAGGTTCCTTAATCGGAATGAAAAAAGGTTATTATACATATATTAAGATCTATCATTCTCATTTCAAAACGCTTTTTATTTGACCAACGTTGATCTAAATGGAGAAGCCATTTTCTAAAAAATTTTTATTTGTTTTCTTTAATCTCGAAACATAAAAGGCAGCACTCGTATTTTTCATTAGAAAAAACATTTCTTTTCTAATATTGGTTTTAAAATTTTGTTAATGTGAAAATTTTTCATTTCAAATTTATACGCCGCACGGTGGATCAGAATCATTTTTCATTGGCCAAAACCTATATTTATACCCTTCACCACCATAGGTGGAAAGGGTATTATAAGTTTGTGCTGATGTTTGTAACGCATAGAAATATTTGTCTTAGACCCACCTTTTAGTATACCAACAGGCTTAGAATCACTTTCTGAGTCAATTTAGCGATGTCCGTCCGTCCGTCCGTCTGGCTGGCTGGACGGCTGGCTGGCTGGCTGGACCCCCATGTAAACCTTGTAATCAAACTACAGGTCGCAATCCTAAAGATAATTTGATGAAATTTGGCACAGATCATTTTTTTGATAATGGGACCATGGCTATTGAATTGCTATATTGGCCACAAATATCAATATTTTTTCATGAAATTTAAAACAAATACTGCTTAAGTCAACTAAAATCGGTCCACATTTGACCATAGCTCCCATACAAATTCTTTTTTAAAAACGCACTAAATGAGACAAAAAATCACTAAAACACTCGTAAATCTAAAGATAATGGAAATTTTGAGTCTATTTTTTGCATACATAATTTTTGTAACAACTGTAATCAATCTGCCAAATTTCGAGATAATCGGTCCACATTTGACCCTAGCTCTCATATAAGTCCAAATGACGGAAACAGGTTGAATATATTATATAAGTTTTGAGAAAATGTTTGTATGATGGCAAAATTTAGCAAATATTTGTCTTTACACAGAAAAAATAACACCTTTGACCTTAGTGGTGAAGGGCATCGTATGGTCGGCTTGACCGACTATATCGCTTTCTTACTTGTTTTTCTTAACATAGATTCTTAAAATTTGTATGCCATTAGAAAGAAAACAGATCAAAACTATAGTAGCCAAAAAACATTGTCAAAATATTCGCAGTAGTGGGCGTGGCATACTGCTTAAGGCAGAGAATTTAAGTTAATTTAGAAATATAGAAAATGTAATATTTGATCTCATATTAGTTAAGATTTCTTGAAAACTATTTTTCATAATTTGGGTGGACTGTTTGACTTTTAACAAATGATATTCGCGCACCCTGTATAATTGTAGTTAGGATGTAATGTATTAAATTTGAAACAACCATATATTCGTCAAATTGGAAGTTTAATAGTGTATAACTTTTAAAGGACGAAAAAGGAACAAATGTCGAATCTATCCCAAGAAAGGCAAAAGTGGTTTCTTTTAGCCTATATATACTTTTGCACACACCCGCACCCTCCCGTATAACACTTTTTTATTTTAATCAAAATACTCAAAATTTTTACAAACAAAATTCTATCAGAATTGCTAGTAAATTGCCATAAATACAAATTGCAGGTAGCAACACGTAGCACAATGGGATGGTGGAAAAATATAATGGAAATAAGTGCACAACTTCTAAACCGTTGCGCGGATTTCAGAATTATTTTATGTGCATATAGCAAAAGTGTTGGATAGCTAAAGTTTTGAACCCGAAAAGCTTAGATTTTATTGGGGCGTCATAATCGGCCCCCAAAGTAAGCCGCCTCAGACTCAAAAATCACTTAAAACTATGTATGGGCAAATCCGAAAAACATTAAACCAATTACAAAATTTTAAAACTGTCAAAATCACGTATTTGTGTTTATGAAAAAATTTACCATATATTGAGCCTTTAGAATATATAATGGATACAATTTTCAATTGCTATCTACGTGAATGGCAGGTCCTTATTTGCTCTCATCTCGATTTTTTTATAAATTTTTTAAACTAATAGGTTTTTTAAAAGTTCATAAAAATCGCAAAAACACATTTTGGTATCAAGTTTCAGTAGGAGCTCAAAGTCTGCTTAATTTTATACAATTAGATGTAAAAGACCCCATCAAAAGTAGTTGGAGTGATATAAATAAAGTGTGTAGCGTCCGTCACAGGAATAAATGTTTTTTTAATTTGACTAGTGCAATTTTTCATTTTTCTCCAATTGAACTGTGCGTAAAGAGAACTTATAGCATGCTTTACATTAGGCTAAAAATATATAGATGTTTGTATAGCTTTTAACAAAATAATATGTAAAGGAAAGTGTGTAGCGTCCGTCACAGTATATATTTTTTACAAAATGATATTTATTAAACACAAAATTTGCTAACACATGTCTGTCTTATTCATAAAGTAAAAACACTGTCTATATCCACAGATTAAATTTAAGGTATTATGTGTTAAAAAAAACTTACAGTGGGGCAAATTTGATGCTTTTGAAAAAAAAAATAATTTATTTTAATTTTTGGGACACTCTTACATCTATTCTATTCTTGGGACGAAAAATAAGAAGCAAAAATCTAAAATTTAAAAAAATATATGTATGCAGCCGTTTTGTGAAATAATAAATTGTGCCCAAAAATCGTATTTTTAACGCGAAGATGAAGATGAAGCAGATAAAATTCGGGAACAAATAACACCATTATTTTTACTGATTTACAATCCCTTAAATAAAATAGGAAATATGCATTTTTCCTAATAAAAAATGTGCAAGTAAAAACTGTATCGTCCGTCACGTAGCGTCCTCAACAGTTCATTTATGGATTTTTGGCGAAACTGGAAACTTGAAAAAAATTTTATAAAACCGGTTTTGTAATCCTCTGATTTTCTTCTTATTTTACAATTTTTTTTACTACTATGACCCTTTTGATGAAAATTACTGAAACATGTGTTGAAAAAAAAGTCACTTCCATTTTTTGTAGCGTCCGTCACAGCGGATATCTTTTTCTTCCAAAACAGATCGAAAATTTAACTTTAAGCTTAAATTTCTTAACAACCGCTGTACAGATCTTAATAAAGCCTAAACTCGATAAAAGCTTAAGATGTTATCTATTGACTAAAAAAAGAACTACTAATGGCCACGTTCCATAACACAAGCAAGTTCTTGAGGTTCTATAAGGTACTCGCCAAGCTTACGTTATGTTACGTTGTGCTTTTTCTCTTTTTAAATTGTTTGGTTGCCAATATATCTCAATATGAAAGCTTTTCTATTTTTTCAAACAAAATTTTTAGTTCAAAATGAAAAAGGAAACTCTTTATTCAATTTGTCAACAAAAATTACTCAAAATATAATAAAAAAATGTTTTCAAGTATTTTAGAAACTATTGGATAAATAATTAGAATTTCTTTGCCAATACTAGATGAAAAGCTGTTAAGGACTTGCAGACCAGTTTGGATAGTTCAACGCTTAGCTTGTGAGACAAAATTAAGGAATTTTTCAATCAATACAATACCAACAGAGTAGAGTTTTTTTAAGCGTTTATCCACCAAATAAGTAATATTATGTACTACTGAAACGAAAATATCATCTTCGATTTTTTGACCGTTTAATAGCCAGAATTAGGTCTTTTAGCATTACCTGCCTTTAACAAACATCAGTTGTTTCATACACTCTGGCTTCAGGAGTCTTACATCCGCATTAGCGTTTGGATGAAGAGATTCTCTACTCACCAAACCGACGGAAATAATAATATGTGTCCATTTTCTAGATAAGCTTCAGTCCAGTTCTAGTTCATTGCTAGTTCATAACTAGTTCAGATCAAGTTCTGTTCAATTCTAGCTCTAGTTCAGTTCTAGTTCAGTTCTAGTTCAGTTCTAGTTCAGTTCTAGTTCAGTTCTAGTTCAGTTCTAGTTCAGTTCTAGTTCAGTTCTAGTTCAGTTCTAGTTCAGTTCTAGTTCAGTTCTAGTTCAGTTCTAGTTCAGTTCTAGTTCAGTTCTAGTTCAGTTCTAGTTCAGTTCTAGTTCAGTTCTAGTTCAGTTCTAGTTCAGTTCTAGTTCAGTTCTAGTTCAGTTCTAGTTCAGTTCTAGTTCAGTTCTAGTTCAGTTCTAGTTCAGTTCTAGTTCAGTTCTATTTCAGTTCTAGTTCAGTTCTAGTTCAGTTCTAGTTCAGTTCTAGTTCAGTTCTAGTTCAGTTCTAGTTCAGTTCTAGTTCAGTTCTAGTTCAGTTCTAGTTCAGTTCTAGTTCAGTTCTAGTTCAGTTCTAGTTCAGTTCTAGTTCAGTTCTAGTTCAGTTCTAGTTCAGTTCTAGTTCAGTTCTAGTTCAGTTCTAGTTCAGTTCTAGTTCAGTTCTAGTTCAGTTCTAGTTCAGTTCTAGTTCAGTTCTAGTTCAGTTCTAGTTCAGTTCTAGTTCAGTTCTAGTTCAGTTCTAGTTCAGTTCTAGTTCAGTTCTAGTTCAGTTCTAGTTCAGTTCTAGTTCAGTTCTAGTTCAGTTCTAGTTCAGTTCTAGTTCAGTTCTAGTTCAGTTCTAGTTCAGTTCTAGTTCAGTTCTAGTTCAGTTCTAGTTCAGTTCTAGTTCAGTTCTAGTTCAGTTCTAGTTCAGTTCTAGTTCAGTTCTAGTTCAGTTCTAGTTCAGTTCTAGTTCAGTTCTAGTTCAGTTCTAGTTCAGTTCTATTTCAGTTCTAGTTCAGTTCTTTTTTTTTTCTTTTCTTTTCACAAATTCCATACCAAGGAATAATTTTTGTTCTATACGATCGAATTTTTCTTATCGTGTACCTTTGACATAACAGACGAGTGAAATTGTCTTACAGAACGGCAAAAATTATACAAAGCTTTCAGTTCTTACGTTTTCACTCAACCAGAAATGACATACGCTTTACAAAACCCAAAACAAAATGTTTTTACTCATAGGACATAAATCTATGAGTAAAACGTTTTACAGAACGTGGCCATAAATCTTTAATAGTTAAAAAGTTACAGAATTTTGCCCAATGAAAAACAATACTAAACCACTATGCGCCGTTTAATTTGATATAATTTTATCATGATTTGTTTTACAATGTTTTAAAAATAACTTTATGGTAATATTTTTTAACAAGAAATTTAAAATGTTTCTTTACTTGAATTATAAAAAAAAATACTTAAAACAGTTAAATATCTTCAAGACAACGTACATTCTCTCTGTTGTGGAAGATCCAAATAACCAAAGGGGATTACCCCCGATGGAATTCACAATAATAACACGTTTATGTGTTTATTATTGTTTTGAAATACTTATATTTCCCGGTGTCACGTTTTGATTTTATATTTCAACACCCTACATTCAACTCAGCCCTTTTGTGTGTAATTTATTATTATAATAAATTTATAATTTAAAATTATAATTTCTATAATCTGTAAAGTTACTCTGAAACCGCACACGTGAAAATTTAATCAGAGATTGGAATTCATCTGATATGTTCATATCAATTTTTAGTTTTCCATTCAATTTGATATCTATGTACGTGAGCAAAGGCAATGGTCTTAATTATTTCAATTCCCGGTGAAACTTTATAGTTAAGAAGTAAATTTGAATATTTCAAAAAGGTTTATCAACATTTTTGGGACATCAAACATTTAATTAAAAAGTTTTACTGTAGTGTATTGCACTAAGATCCCAATTTATTACAATTATTTATTATTGTAATAAATAGTTTTCTGATAAAAATATTTCACATTTTTATAATAATCGAAACCGGGTCACGGGAACGCTATTGTACAAATTTTGAACTTATGATTCTGTATTAATAGAAAACTGTCAATTAAAGCTTTTAAAAATAGAACTTCCTTAGCACGAAATGCTTAACTACCATAAGTCGAATGGAAAACTGCAATGGTTTCCAAAAACTATTCTCTTCTAAGCAAACATACATCATTCTGAAACGGGAATTCTTTAAGGCGAAATATTTGCCAGTCTTACCAAAAAACTTGAAATACTAAGATACACTTAAGATGATAATATGATCCATAAGATAAAGAATAACAGTTAAGTATAAATGATATTATGATCCATAAAGTATACCACTGTCGACTAAGTTTTTAATTGAAAAAAAAAAATCCTTAATTACAAAAATTGTTTATTGAATACCTACAACAACCCACGTTTAAAATATGCAAAAATGGAAATTTTGCAAAACATTTGAAATCGCACGAAGCTAGAAGGTATTTGCGTAAAAACTGAAAAATGCCTATAAATTAAAAATGAAAACCTACAACGTATAAATGTCATAGTTTAATTTATTTGCAATGGAAATTGAACAAAAAAATTGCTAAACAATTTATAGCTTAACTGAAACTATAATAGAATTGAATTGAATATTATATAGAGTTTGCTTTATAACTAATTCGTGGAAATTTAAATTATTTGTACTTTACCATGAGCATTTTCTTTATGTTTCTATAACACTGCTCTGCAAAAATTAATTTTTTGTCTTTCCTTTTAATAAAACTATCCGGACTATATGGATCGTGATGCGCTAAACTCAGATCCGTTGACGGTTTTTTTCCATCAGATCTGGATTTTTTTTCAGGTACGAAGACCTATTTCGTCCTAACTCGAGAACGACTCATCCGATTTTCAAAATTAAAACACTTGAAGATGCATAACAAAATTGCATTAATTTTAGTCTAATATAATAAAATTCACATTTTTAAACCGATTTTTATGGTTTATAGCTTATTTTATTCTTAAGATATGTAGCTCTTAGAAAAATGTTTAAGATGTTAAAATTTTACTTTATCTTTTTTTTAATTACAAAAAAAAATTATAAAAAAAAATACGAATTTTGCACAAAAAAAAATGTTTTTCTTCATTAATTTCTAAATTACTCCAAAACGATAAGAGATACAGAAAAATTATATTAGATTAAATAAATGCAATTTTGTTATGCATCTTCAAGTGTTTTAATTTTGAAAATCGGATGAGTCGTTCTCGAGTTAGGACGAAAAAGGTCTCCGTACCTGACTAATTTAAGGGGAAAATTTACCACGCCCATATAAAAAAAGCCAGATCTGATGGAAAAAAAACGACAACGGATCTGAGTTTAGCGCATCAAAATCCATGTAGTCTTATTAAAAGGAGGAATTGGCTGCAGAGCAGTGTAATTATTGTCTGTAATGAGGAGATAGTCATTAAGATATTAATATTTATATTTAAAATGCTTAAAATTCGAAAGGTATTAATGAATATGTATGCAGAAAACTACAAAGAAATACAGTAGAATCTCAAAAATTTATAACGTAAGATAAAAATTAGTACCAAGGGGCGAGAACGATCTTTGCGATTTCTAGCCGCTTCTTGTGGTAGGAAGAGTTTTTCGTCATTCGTTTTAAAACTGAACCACTTTTTGCTCGAGCTAGGGCAGTTAAGAAGGTTTTTTCGAATCTTTATATAAAAAGGTCTTCAGGGAGGGATAATATCCCAGCATTGGCTTGAAGCAGTGTGTTTAGACACTAGCTAGTCCATTAGCTTATCTTAGGTGTTGGAGGGTTTTTTATATGGCGCCAATTACCAAAAAAGGTGAAGCTAAACACTCTAAAAAAACACTAAATAGCTACATTTTTTAATTTTTCAAAGTAATAGTTAAATATTTTTGTTTGCTTTGGTTAGCACCGACATTCTAAGCTCAATTGTTTTTATTTTACATCGACAGCGTGTTAACACAACAGGCCAAATTTATGTTTGTTGTGACTGGGGCACGAACCCAGATAGAATTTGATATATCGATATATATCCTTAGGCGCGTTTTCAAGAACATTAATTTTCGGGGGGAAATTGTAATAACTCCAAAACTACTTTTGACTATTTTAAATAAACCTGAGTTAGTTTTCATTAATATTCCATTATTTTTTCTTGTAAAAATTAATTACTTTTGGTTGAAATTTCGCAAATACCCATTTTTTCCACACAAATGGCATTGTTCGATTTGGCTGAAACTTTCAGAACTGAACTTTTAGTCCTAGTGTCATAATATTCCGTTGAAAACCTTTAAATTAAAGAAAACAATTTTAGCTATCACCTTAATGTGAACTTTATACAATTGTATAAGCAGTATTTGCCGGAGTGCTACTTATCTTTTTTGCTATAAAAAAAAAATATTTGAAGTCTTACAACCTACAAAGCGACCACCTGTATGGCTTATGTAGGGAACACTTGACCTACAGGCATTCCTTTTGAAAAAAAATGGTCCAGATGTTCGAAAATAACATATCTCGATTTATATCTTGTAAGAAATGTTGTAGATAGGTTCTCATCAAACGAGTTCAAGACTATTTAAGAGGTATCGCAGGGCTTAGTTCTTTCTTCTTCCCTATTTCTTGATATTTCTAAGAGACTTTCTACACCAAACTTTCAATCCCAAATACTATTTTGCAGATTATAGCAACAGTTATCATTAGTTTTAGGTCAGTCCACTTAAATTATGGAGTCAATAGGTAGAACAAGAATAATATGTTAGATTCAGGCCTAATTTTAAGCGTTTCAATGCCCGAAAAAAAAACTTATGTTATAGGTACAACTGAAAAAGTTGTGTCCATAGGTGGTATAAATTTAAAGAAACTTTTGATGTTCTGGAAATAAAAATAAAGTACAAGAACCGTTGAACTCAATGCACCTTTCAAGTTCAAGAATATTTCACTAAATATCCACTATATATTTCCGACCTCAAATGAAACACAACTGTCATGTATGATCCGATCCTTAAATACCATTTTGGAGTTATTGAACTGTGTACAAGAAACGAAGTGAGGTACTTATTGGTGATAGTAGGATAGGGTAGTTTTTTACTATGTGTCTTAAAGGCTTCATACATTTGATGTCAATTGCCCAGATCGCACAATACACTTAAGAGAACATACGTTCTTTAGCCGTACTGTTCGAAATCGTTACCGAATTTTAGCGATTTTTAATATTAGGTGTACAACTTTGCTTCCGCCGTTTTGTAATAGATGGCTGCAGCGGTAAGTAGTGGTCGAAATAAATAGACTATTGATGTCATACAATAACCTTAGGTATGTACTTCTTAACATAACTCCATTGAAGCATTAGTCGATTTATGTCTGCATCATAAAGTTATTCTCGATTAAACATGTCAGCTTACAGGAGGTTTAGATTTTCTGCTTTAATATAAAAAAATCTGCTGCTAAGGCTCTTCGAATGCTCTCAAATACCTATGGTGAGGTCACTTTTAGCAAATAAATTTTCCGAGGGTGGTTTCAACGCTTCAAGAACGGTGATTTTGACTTAGATGATCGGCATGGCGGTGTAAAAGAGAAGGTTTTCGAAGATGCAGAATTGGAGGCATTACATGATCAAGACTCGTGTCAAAGCCAAAAGACGCCTGAAAGACATGACGATAATATCGTGATTTTACAGCATGACGATGTTCTACCCCATGTTGCGAAAGTAGTCAAGATATGCTTTAAAACGTTGAAATGGGAAGTCCTACCCCACCTGCTGTACCCACCAAACGTTGCTCCCTCGGACTATCACTTGTTTCGATTAATAACGCAAGTTCTATCTTACCAGCACTTTCAGTCTTCTTCTTCTTCTGTTATCCTTGACTCCCAGTGGACCAAGGGCCTCACAGTCTTATGGAGAAGTAAAAATTTAATGGATTTCTTTAAAGCGGGATTCGTACGCTGCCCAAAAAATTGTCCAGCGATGGACAATACTTTGAGTCATAAATGTATAACCAGTTAAACCGGTGGACGCAAAGTTGTACACCTACAGCCAAATTCATAATCAAAAATTATGTAGTGTCTATCTGCAGTTTTATTCAATATACATTTTTTAGTCCATTTTTACCTTTTCTTCTTGATGGCAGTTTAAAGCACGTTTAGAAATCTTTTTGTTCATTTTCCACTTATATTTTTTAAAATAATTTATTTAAAGACGTCACAAACAGTTTTTTTTTTAAATTAAATTCCACAAAAAAAGGTATAAACAATGTCAGAGTTGATTTTTTAAGTAGTTTTTTTGTAAAAACAACGCTGCAGGTTTTTCTTAGACACTGTTTAAAAAAAGTATTTTGAATTAACTTAAACATAACTAGTGCATAAGCTTAATCGACATTCTACTTATCCACTGCATAAATTCACTACATAGACACTGCACAACTTTTGATTATGAATTTGGCTGCTAATATGTATAATGGGGTTAAGATACCATGACTAAAATAAAACAGCTTATCAAAATTTTAAAGTCGTGACCAAATGAATCTCATTCCGTATGTAAAATTGTACGCTAAATCCGAATATGAAGTCAGAATGGTTAAAAGTATAACCGTTTTCGATACTGTAAAATATTGTAAAATAACTGTTTTTGCGATTTCGAAAAAGATGATGTCAATTTAATTAAAAAATTTTGACAAATAGTCTACCGATTTCCTTTTTTTTTGAAATATAATTAAAAAACGCAAAAACTGTTATTTTGGAATATCTTGAAAACTATTCTACTGACCATTCTGACTTCAAATTCGGATTTAGCAGATAATTGCACATAAAAATTGGGTATCAGATTCGTTTGGTCAAAAAATTTAACGTAGTGTAATTAATATTATTATCAGTGCGCAAATTATCGCAATTCTACTGTATTTCGTTTTTATATTTATGTACGATTTCTCAGAAAATTCTTAACAAATTATGAATCGTAATAAAAAAAGATTGTGTTAATTTGAGTTATTGAAATTAATTCGGATGCATATATATATATATATATATATATATATATATAGTGGTGGTCACATATTTAGCACACTAGTTATGCGTTTTTTTCAAAATCGTATGTGTAGCTTATGGTGTGATCGACAAGTCCCGTTACTCTTTTTGTTATTTTGTCATTTGCTTCATATATAATTTATTTGTTGGTAATACGTAATTGGAGCTGGACACAAATTTAACACAAATATTAAACATTTTACATTTCCGTTATTTTTTGAATTTTGAATTAATTTTTGGTAAGTTTTCCATCATATTGTGTACAGTTGAAGGTTTTTCAGAAATAAAATATTTATTAGACATGGCCAAAAATAAATGGTGCACAGATACGCAACGACAGGTGATTTGTGAAATAAATTCGAGAGGATGTCCTGTAAGTGAAATAGCAAGTATTTTAAATTGCTCCAGAAAGATGGTATATAATGCTTTGAGCTATATAAAAGAACACGGAACAATTAAAAAGGGTTCACGGGCACCTAGACCAAGAAAAACGATAACAAAAGAGGTTTATTTAATACATAGAATGTCAGTGGCCGACCCTTTTTAGAGCTGCAGTTAAATAAGTAGTGAAGTGTCATCAAAATACGGTATTGATGTCTCCGACAGAACGATACAAAGACGCCTTAATGAAAAAAATTCGCGTGGCTATATTGTGCAACACAAGCCACATGTGTCAAAAAAGAATTTGAAATCACGAATTTCTTTCGCCCGATAGCATTTGGAAAAGCCATTAGATTTTTGGAAAAACATACTTTGAAGCGACGAATCAAAGTTTTGCAGATTTGGATCTGATGGAAAGAGATATGTTTGGTATCTTCCGAACATTCAGCACAACCCGAAGTATACGTCAAAGACTGTAAAACATGGTGGAGGAAATGTGATGGTGTGGCTTGCATTCTCAGGGAATGGAGTTGGTCCAATACACAAAATTGACACACGTATGGATCAAAACGTTTATAAAAATATTCTAGCCGATATCATTATACCATAAGCAGAGGCAAAGATGCCACCTAGCTGGCGCTTCATGCATGACAATGACCCTAAACACACTTTACGTACTGTGAAGTGTTGTTTGGAGGAGAGTCAAATAGATGTTTTGAAATAGCCAGCTCAATCTTCAGATATCAATCCTATTGAGAATCTTTGGAATGATATAGAGAAGCATATAATAAGCGTAAAACCTAACAACTTAAATGATTTATGGACGGAAATCCAAAAAATATGGCACGCTATCCCAAATGAGCGATACCTGGCTCTTGTGAAGAGTGTTATACAAAATAAAGGATATCCTACAAAATATTAGTTTTTTTTTCAAGAAATTTTAATTAATAACTTGTTTTTGATTTTTAATAAATATTGTTTTTAATTTGTGCTAAAAATATGTCCAGTATTTTTTATGGGTTAATTTTAAATAATTGCAAAAAAAAATATAATTTTTAAAAAATATGTATATAAAAGGAATACGACTTCATCTTCGCATCACGTGTAATACATTACAAAAAAAAAGTAGTGAAAAAAATTGAATTATGACTTAATATTTCCTATAAGAGATAACAGGTACAATTTGTGCTAAATACGTGACCACCACTGTATATATATATATTTAACCGACAACATTCCAATTGGAACAAGGGCTACTTCTCTCAGACAATGAGCTGCATCCGATTCTATTTTTGGACTCATTGAAAGGGACCTACGTTTTAACGCCGGCTCCGAACGGCAAATGCATTAGTTAGAGAAGTTTTACATAGCCTAATACTCAATAACCAGTGGCTAGCTGAGTTATGAGGTGAAGCGCCGCTTTTTTGAAAATTTATTTTTTTAAAGTCTGGCCGGGGATCGAAATTGGGACCTCTGGTATGCTAGGCGGATGACTAACCTGCTATACCACGGCGGCTCATAATTTTTATTATTTTAAAGAAAACAGAAATAAAATAATGAGAAAATGCCATGGTTAGGTGTCAATATCAAATCGGTTTGTGTTAGTACCGACAACAGTGTTTTCCAACGCAAACTTCGAGAATTGCGTTTACAAGTTTAAGTAGAGCATTGTTTACAATAACACCTTTTGTCTTCAATGTGAACACATTCGTTGTAAATTCGACAACATTATTAAGCTCTCTATCTTGTTGCAATTTGCGGTTATATTAAAATTATTTTTCAATATTTGCTTAAGAGCTCTGTGCCTTTTTTTCTACAATAAAGCCACAATGTACAAATTTATTTAAGAATTAAAGTATAAACAATATTTTAGCGCATTCTCAAATATTGAATCACTTTTATTGGGCTGTTAAACTCCAAAGTTGTAAATTTATTATTTGTTTTTTTTTTTCTGTAAAATAATAAAATATTTAACTTGTATTCGTACTAGAATGAAATACTAACCTTTTGTTTGATATCAAATATTATTCTGAAAAAAACAAACAAATAAATTATTAAAAGCTCTAAAATTGAGAATTTATTTGTTATATTTATCGATATTTTCGATTTTAATACAAATTTGGGATCATAACGAATATGGGCAACAAATCACGTTTGAATAGCGTGTTTTCTGATCAAATTAAAATAACTTAAAAATATACTAAACCCTAAGATTAGCCCATAGTTATTTTACTAGGAGCCGATATAAGTGAAAAATTTATACGAAATAAAGAATTTATTCCTTAGCGGTTACAACGTCTGGAAATGCTGGTAATTATAATTACCACTTGGCGAAAAATAGGTTAAGAAAGTAAGATTTTAAGTTCCCCCGTATAATATGAAAATGCAGTTATTTGGAACTGGCAGGGTTCAAATTCGGATAATTTCTAATTAATCTTTCTTAGGGATATCAGCAAATAGTATTTTAAAAAGAAGCGGTTGGTATTTTTGGATTGATTGAAAGCGAAATTGGTCTCATAAAAATGTCATTTTGAGGCACAGTGTCATTACGATGTTTTTTAACCCTATTATTTTCTTTATCGTGACATTCTCGAGTGTTTCTGCAATAAATGAAAGAATTGTTCACAAACAAATGATATGACAAAAATATGATAACAATTGTTTTTGAATATTTCCCAGTGGGGTCTAAGTATTGCATAAACAATAATAATGCACAATAAAAATATAAATGCGATAGGAAATCTATTGAGCTATCAGTTTTATAATATTATTTTGATATTAAATTGTGGCATGTGTGAATTCACATATCGATACATCATTTCTCATGCAAGTGTTCAAATATAGGCAATGACCTATATTTCTCCTAGTTCGAAGGAACTAAGTAGAAGAGATACTAGGTTTGAAGCAAAAATGTTAAAGGAATTCAAATCCACTCAAATTGACTACTTATGTGTACTTTTATGCTATTTTTACTTAAACTACAAAATTAAGTACGGATTTCCGGTACATCTTGTATACATCTGTAATTTTAATCACAAGCCACTTTGTTTGATACCTTCACTGTGAACTTCGTTTTCACCCACTCTCGGTCAAATAACTCTAACTTAATAGATATGGGAAAATCCGAAAAACATTAAACCAAGGACAAAATTTTTATACTGTCAAAATCACGTATTTGTGTTTATGGAAGAATTTACCATATATTGAACCTTTAGAATATATCTGTGGCTTGGTGCTAAAAGGGCCAATGTCAATTTTTTGCTGTTTTGAATTAATCATTACATAAGATTCCCTTCTTTAACCTCTTTTATTTGGCTCCAAAAAATAATCTCTAACTTAACTCAGAACAGATTTATAAGGGTTTTTCTGGGCAATATTACTTTGAATCTATATGGAAAAGAAAAACTTTAAAACAAATTTTCTCAAAACTACTTTTTTGACATTGGCCCTTTTAGCACCAAGCCACAGGTATAATGGATATAAATTTTGATTACTCTCTTAGTAAATGGCAGGTCTTAATTTGCACCCATCTCGAATTTTTATAAATTTTTTAAAATAATAGGTTTTTTAAAAGTTCATAAAAATAGCAAAAGCATGCATTTAGGTATCAAGTTTCAGTAGGGGCTCAGAGTCTACTTAATCTTATACAATTAGATGTAACAGACCCCATCTGAAGTAACTGGAGTGATATAAACAACGTCAAGTAAAAAAGGGCTTATAGTGTGTAGCGTCCGTCACAGAAATAAAGGTTTTTATTTAATTTGACTAGTGCAATTTTTCTTTTTTCTCCAATTGAACTTGGTTCGTAAAGAGAAGTTATAGTATACTTTACATAAGGCTAAAAATATATAGATGGTAAAATAGCATTTTACAGAATAATATGTATCGGAAAGTGTGTAGCGTCCGTCACAGTTTATATTTTTTACAAAATGATATTTATTAAATACAAAATTTACGAACACATATCTGTCTTATTCATAAAGCAATAACACTGTCTGTATCGACAGATTAAATTTAAGGCATTAGGTGTTAAACAAAACATACAGTGCAAATTACAGGGCAAATTTAATGCTTTTGAAATTTGATTTTTTTTACTTTTGGGACACTCTAACAGCTAGCCGCAGCATCCTTTCGACAAAAAATGAAAAGGAAGTAGATGAAATTCGGGAACAAATAAAACCATTATTTTCACTGATTAACGAATCCTTAAAAAAATATGAGATATTAATTTTTTCCTAATAAAAAAATTTTAAATAAAAACTGTATCGTCAGTCACGTAGCGTCCGCAACAGTTCATTTATGGATTTTTGGTGAAACTGGAAAATTTAAAATATTTTTTAAAAGCTGTTTTGTAATCCTCTGATTTTTCTCTATCTATCGGGTGTTTTTTATTGAGGTATAGAACTTTAAGTTGGCATCACTTTTTTAACTGGCGGCCATTTTGTCAGCTGTCAAGTGATTAATATTTAGTTTGGTTTGCCATTTCATCATGAACAGGTTGACAAAAGAACAACGCTTGCAAATCGTGCAAATTTATTTCGAAAATAATGGTTCAGTTCGCGAAGTTTACCGCAAGCTCCGTCCATTTTATGGTCGACATAATCGTCCATCAGAGCAATTAATTCGGTTAAACATGGATCGTTTTCCCACTACGTTTACTCTATGTGATAATACACATCCGCAGCGACGTCGAACAGTGCGCACTGAAGAAACAATTGCCGCTGTAGAGCAAAGTGTTGAAGAGGACCCGAATGAATCGATTCGCCACCGTGCACAGCAATTGGAGCTTTGTCCATCAACTTTATGGAAGATTTTGCGCAAAGATCTTGGCTTGCCACCTTAAAAGATCCAGCTTGTGCAAGAATTAAAGCCGCGAGACCATGCAATGCGTCGTGATTTTGGTGTATGGGCCGAAAATGAGATTGATCTCGATGCTGATTTTCATCGCAAAATTTTGTTCAGTGATGAGGCTCATTTTTGGTTGAATGGCTACGTCAACAAGCAAAATTGCCGCATTTGGAGTGAAGAGAATCCACATGAGACCCTTGAGACGCCATTACATCCACAAAAACTGACTGTTTGGTGTGCTCTATGGGCTGGTGGAGTCATTGGGCCATACTTCTTCCGAAATAATGCTGGAAAGTCAGTTACCATAAATGGAGACCGGTATAGAGCCATGATAACCGACTATTTTGTTCCCCAATTGGATGGCATGAATGTGGATGAGTTGTGGTTCCAACAAGACGGCGCTACATGCCACACAGCGCACGTCACAATTGATTTATTGAAGGAAACATTCGATGAGCGCATAATTTCGCGGAATGGACCTGTCAATTAGCCACCAAGATCGTGCGATTTGACACCACTGGATTATTTTCTTTGGGGATATGTGAAGTCGCTCGTCTACGCCAACAAACCAGAAACGTTAGGGGACTTGGAAGCCAACATTCGTGGCGTTATTGCCAACACACGGCCCCATATGCTCGAAAAAGTAGTTGAAAATTGGACCTGTAGAATTGGCTTTATTCGAGCCAGCCGCGGCGGCCACATGCCCGAAATCATATTTAAACATTATTGGCATAAAATTATCCTTCCAATAAAGCCAAATTGATGGACATTTAAACGATTGTCTTTTGTTTTATTTCAATTCGAAGTTCTATACCTCTAAAAAAACACCCATTATAACGTTTTTACAGTTTTTTTTATTACTATGACAACATGTGTTGACAAAAAAATCCACTTCCATTTTTTGTAGCGTCCCTCATAGCACTTTAAAAGCGAATATGTTTTTCCCCCAAAACAAATATGTAAATTAACTAATGCCATTCGATAGCACAACCGATGGGCTAATATTCTCTGAAATCTGTGCAAAGATATCTAGTGTAGAACGACAATGTGATACATTTAAGTACAACAAAATCGGTACAAATGTATTGTCCGTCACGCAGGATTTGCCCATATGTAAAAAGTAAATATTATTTTAGATCGGATAATTGTAAAAAGATTTGATGGATTGTCTTGGATTGGACAGAAATCGAAACTCTTGAATCAATCTTTAGGCAACTAAAAACGTTATTAGACTAACAGATGAAGCATCAGATTCGAGACGCGCCTTTGTGTTATGTTATACTAACACAAAGGCGCGCCTTAAGTTCGCCTCTCATTCTAAATTTCATCAGATAATAATGTATAAATGTAGCTATCACCTACAAAGCCGCATTCACGTTTGTTGTTAAAGTAACTGGCGGCTAATAAATTTAACCGAAAGATTTATAATCATATTTTTAAATCCCGTAAAATCATTGCTTGCATTAGGATTAAGTTATTATGAATTTAGAAGTTAAATATTATCTGAAAGCTATTAATAATATTATAAAAGATAACATTTAGTCATACATTTTGCACATCGGATTATAGAAATACTAATGAGATAAAAATAAAAAGTTGACTGGCTTCCTGTAGTCTTAAACAGATAAGTTAAATGTTTACTTAAATGTCAAAGTTGTATCAAAAAACGGAACCGTTAGCAAAAATTTGAGATACCAAATTAATTAATACATATTATCTTCACAGAAAAAGTCCGGAATATCTCAGAATCGGAGCCATAGATCTTAAACAATCCCATATACCTCCCTTCGTACATTATATTGAGGAAATAATATAGTAGAAATAGACGTTAAATTCCGAATAGTTTTTCCTATATCTCGTCAATTTACTCACCGATATAAATGGTGTCTTCTGCAAAAAAGATATACCCCTGTGAAAAGGAAGTATAATAGGTATAATGAACGATAAATAGATGATTAAAAGTTGATCCGCAAACTAATCAGAGAGAGAATTTTTGAAATGAAAAGATTGCGATCGCCTTATTATTCCCCGGAACCTTAATATTAAAGTATTTGCAGAGGTTTTTAAAATAGCCTAGTTTGCGGTCATCAACAGAGGGAAGACACCATCATTAAAAGCGTGGTTAACTAGGAATTCGAATTTCTTGTGTATTCCCCTTAGTTTTGGTTCTTAACAGAGCTATGTTAACTACATAACAGAGCTCTATTAAAAACATTGCTTTGTGTCTAGGGTTTTAAAGTTCTTATTCCGAATTAAGCTCTGATAAAAATGGGTAAATTTCCAGAAGCGGATCTTGTTGTTGTGAAGAAGGATAACACACCGACCAGATTTAGAACACAGGCGTTGAGTTCGTCAATTCCATATGAAGCGTGGCTCAATGAGTGCGATTCTAGCTTTTTAATTTAAAACTGGAAGGAGCCTAGCATACCAAAGGTCCAAGTTCGATCCTCGGCCAGACCCACTTGAAAAAAATAAAAAATTTTCAAAAAAGCGGCGATTAACCTCATAACTCAGTTAGCCACTGGTTATTGAGTATTAGGCCATGTAAAACTACTAATGCATTTTGCCGTTAGGAGCCGGAGTTAAAATGTAGGTCCCTTTCAATGAGCCTAAAAATATAATCGGATGCAGCTCATTGTCTGAGAGATGTACCCATTGTTCCAATTGGAATGTATGTACATTAGGGTGGCAGGAAAATTTAATCTTACCAAAACCAATTATTTTCATGCTTTCTTATTAAAATTCGCTAATTATTACATGATATTTCGTAATCTCGCTATGAAAATTTTCAGAAAATCCAAATTTTGATTTTCTGAAAATATTAAAAAAAACCCCTTTAGCATAGGTTTTTCATAAACGAAGCAATAATATAAATTATCTTTCTTATTAAAATTGAATACAAGTAAAATTTACCGAGCATTTACTCGAATTTGGCCCAAAAATTTACATTTTAGCGAAATTCTTAAATTTGAAATCGCAGGTACGGCGAAACGGTTTAAGATATCGACCTAATTTTTCGGAGTTTTTTCACCTATTTGTCTGTTTTAACACACTGGAGAGCAGAATTCTAAATTTGTAATATTTGTTGAACAAAATTTTCAAAAAATGATGTAAAAAATGATTTTTGAAACTTGACTTGAGAAAAATGTACCATTTTCCAACATGAAAAAAATTAAGTAAATTTGATTATATTAAAACAAAACTGAACTATTTACTAGTAACAAGCCATTAAATGATAAATCATGTCTAACTTTGGAATTTCTTTATTTACAACATACCATTTTTGGTGCATATTCTTAGGCGCGTTTTCAAAGACATGAATTTTCGGGGGTAAACTGCAATAACTTTTAAAGTAGCTAATGGATTTTTGTCTTTCGCGATTTGAAATCAAGCTGTATTAGTTCTGTTATATATATATTTTATATATTTTTTCTTGTAAAAATTATTTATTTTTGGTCTAAATTTCCCAAAAACAAAAAAAATCCACATTTTTTTCCATTTTTCCCCATACAAAAGGACTCTTAAACTTTGGAGCCGATGCGCGCCTATAGAACGTTGTCCGATTTGGCTCAAACTTTCAGATCTAAACTTTTAAACCTAGTGTCACAATATTCCGTAGAAAAAAATATAAAATTCGAAAAATCATTTTCCTTCATACAAAAAATTGTCACCCTAATGTACATATACATATGAATTCAATAGTGCTAATCGTTTTTTTTAGGTTAGCTTTAGTTTTCGAGATATAAAATGGAGGAGGTTGCGAAATAAATTTTTGTTAAACTCGAAAACTGTTTGTTTTTTGAGCTAAGTAAAAAAATTATCTTTCAGAAATACTAATTAATTTTTTAATCCGAGCAGTCGTTTTGGAAATAAATTTTATTGCTTGAATTTTTTTTTTTTTTTTGAGAAATCAGAAAAATTTCTATTTTCAAAAATATGTGTCCCTGCAAGATAATTTGGGTTTCGAGTTACGAGAATATTTATTGAGCAATCTCCTCCATTTTTATAACGTTTTATCTCTAAAACCAGAGCTAACCTAAAAAACGGCTTGTACCATTGAATTCAGCGTACTCAATTTATCTTTACCCACTAGGTCACCCTTTTGTCCGTTAAAAAAAGTTGTAAAAATCGAGCACTGTATTATCAATATCAAAACCAGGATTAATATAATATCGGGTGTTTTTTATTGAGGTATAGAACTTTAAGTTGGCATCACTTTTTTAACTGGCGGCCATTTTGTCAGCTGTCAAGTGATTAATATTTAGTTTGGTTTGCCATTTCATCATGAACAGGTTGATAAAAGAACAACGCTTGCAAATCGTGCAAATTTATTTCGAAAATAATGGTTCAGTTCGCGAAGTTTACCGCAAGCTCCGTCCATTTTATGGTCGACATAATCGTCCATCAGAGCAATTAATTCGGTTAACCATGGATCGTTTTCGCACTACGTTTACTCTATGTGATAATACGCATCCACAGCGACGTCGAACAGTGCGCACCGAAGAAACAATTGCCGCTGTAGAGCAAAGTGTTGAAGAGGACCCGAATGAATCGATTCGCCACCGTGCACAGCAATTGGAGCTTTGTCCATCAACTTTATGGAAGATTTTGCGCAAAGATCTTGGCTTGCGACCTTACAAGATCCAGCTTGTGCAAGAATTAAAGCCGCGAGACCATGCAATGCGTCGTGATTTTGGTGTATGGGCCGAAAATGAGATTGATCTCGATGCTGATTTTCATCGCAAAATTTCGTTCAGTAATGAGGCTCATTTTTGGTTGAATGGCTACGTCAACAAGCAAAATTGCCGCATTTGGAGTGAAGAGAATCCACATGAGACCCTTGAGACGCCATTACATCCACAAAAACTGACTGTTTGGTGTGCTCTATGGGCAGGTGGAGTCATTG
Organism: Stomorhina lunata; assembly: GCA_933228675.1. Classification (NCBI taxonomy): domain Eukaryota; kingdom Metazoa; phylum Arthropoda; class Insecta; order Diptera; family Rhiniidae; genus Stomorhina; species Stomorhina lunata. The sequence continues at coordinate 96,022,866 of OW121742.1, read as the reverse complement.
GGCCATACTTCTTCCGAAATAATGCTGGAGAGTCAGTTACGATAAATGGAGACCGGTATAGAGCCATGATAACCGACTATTTTGTTCCCCAATTGGATGACATGAATGTGGATGAGTTGTGGTTCCAACAAGACGGCGCTACATGCCACACAGCGCACGTCACAATTGATTTATTGAAGGAAACATTCGATGTGCGCATAATTTCGCGGAACGGACCTGTCAATTGGCTACCAAGATCGTGCGATTTGACACCACTGGATTATTTTCTTTGGGGATATGTGAAGTCGCTCGTCTACGCCTACAAACCAGAAACGTTAGGGGACTTGGAAGCCAACATTCGTGGCGTTATTGCCAACATACGGCCCCATATGCTCGAAAAAGTAGTTGAAAATTGGACCTGTAGAATTGGCTTTATTCGAACCAGCCGCGGCGGCCATATGCCCGAAATCATATTTAAACATTAATGGCATAAAATTATCCTTCCAATAAAGCCAAATTGATGGACATTAAAACGATTTTTATGTGTTTTATTTCAATTCGAAGTTCTATACCTCTAAAAAAAACACCCATTATATCATGCTTAATAGCCGATGTGTCTCTTAAATTAGTAGGTATTCTCTTCACCAGAAAACCAATGAATCAGAATTAGCCATTTTAGGTAAAGTAAAGGATTGTCCTTAAGGACCTTGAGGATCACTCCTATCAATTTTGCCCACCTTTAGGTAGAGATAGAATAAAAATTGCCCCTGTCAACCACAGCCTACACGAGCAATGCTGCCAGAAAATTTTCTTGAAAAATCAGCATATTTTTCCAAAAAAAAATCGGTATTATCGGCAGTTAAAAATCGGAATTGTTAAAAATATACCACAAATATAGCGGAATATTAAAAAAATGTCCATTGAATTTTTCTAGAGAACAAATTTAATATTATTTTTTTTTTTGTAAAGGAAAAATATCATATTGAAAATCTCTCTATACAAAAAATTTTATATTGAAAATTTTTTTAAACAAATAAACAATAATAAATAATTGTAATAAATTGGGATCTTAGTGCAATACACTACAGTAAAACTTTTTAAAAAATCTTATATTAAAAACTGTTCTGTACAAAAAATATATAAGGAAAAATTTTTCATACACAAAAAATTTAAAACGGAAAATTTTTCAAATCAAAAAATTGTATATGACAAATCCTTTTTTAAAAAATTTAAATTGAAAATTTTACTACAAAAATAATTTGAAAAAAATTTTAATTGAAAATTTTCTACAAAAACAATTTAATATTGAAACTTTTCTCTAGAAACAAGTTTATTGTAAATTTTTCTATAGAAAAACTTTTATTTAGCCCAATTTTTTATTAAATTTTTTTTTTTTTTTTTTCTAAATAAAAATTCAAATATGTCGGAACTATTATACAGTGGTGGGCATATTTATTTTGACATAGCATTTATTTTTCTTGTTTTATTACTTCTGGTGCAATGTTATTAAAAAAATAAGTAAAAACAGTTAAAATTGCAACAAATGTTGTAATTTATTAGAACACAAACACTTTTCACATTCTTAATTTTTTTGTAATTTTTCACAAAAGCTTGGAAATAGATTTCTATGAAGTTTTTTCAACCTTTGATAAATTCCATTCCAAATCGCCTCCAAAAAGTATAAAATACTAAAGGTGGATACATTTTATATTAATCCAAATAATTATTCTTAATTTTTGTTGACCTTGAAGTTCCCAATTTGTTGATATGCAATGCAAAAACATGTCAAAATACTTATGCCTTATACTATACCTTATATCTTCGACCTTTTAGTTTCAATTAAAAAAAATATTACAAAAACGTTCAAAATGTGAAAAGTGTTTTGTGTTCTAATAAATAACAATATATGTTGCAATTTAACATATTTTTAATTGCAATGGACCAAAAATAAAAAAGAAGAAAAACAAATAATATGTCAAAATAAATATGCCGACCACTGTACTATATTTGTCATATTTGTTGAAAAAACTGTTTAAATTTTAAAGATAAATTTGTTTTTGATATAATCCAGAGACCGGAGATCGTTTTATTTTTTAAATCCATCAAGTATAAATATCATTGCCGATGAAAATTTATTTTCTTAATTTGATCGAAAAATAAAAAAAGATGGATTTATATTTGAAATACAAATATCCCTCATGATGAAAATTTTAAATATCTATAACGATAAATATCCGAACAGAAAAATATTTTATTGATTGTTTTATTTTTGAACTTCTGTTTTGACTTTGAAAAAATAAAATGTTTATGAAATTTTAAAATTTTCAACAATGAATGTATGAATGTTTACAATTTATTGCAATTATTTAGGACATCGAAGTTAAAGATAATAGTTCTAATGGGAACTATTGGTAGTTTCTTTGATTCGCGTCGCTATTTCCAAAAACAAAATAACTTTTAAACGTTTTAAACGCACTTAGACAACGACCATTTGTTGCCCAAACCCATTTCAATATAAAATTTGCAATAATTGAATTTATTGCTATTTAAACGTCCTAAAGATGTTTTATACACGGACAAATACTGAAATAAAATTTGAATTTTTTCTATCAAAATTTATTTTCATCGGATGAAAAAAGATGAAAATAATTTTGAACTGTACTGATAAATATCCCAAACGATTTTTTTATATTTTATTTTCATCGGATTGAAAAAAGGAACAAAATTTTTGAACAAATAAAAATCATGAGGGATTTTTAATATTTTTTTAAACTTCAATGATTGTTTTTTATGGATTAAAACATGAAAATATTGTTTTAAAAGTATTAAAATCCGGTCTCTGATATAATCTCAAAAAATCGACAATTTATTAGCCAAAACCTGCATATCGGAACTTTACTATTTTTCATGTAAAAAAATCGCCCAAATACCGATAAATCGGCAAGTCTGGCAGTTATGTTCAAGAGATGACTTTTGGAATCTATCCATTTTAGCAGTCGGTTACGGGAACTTAGCCTCAGGCTACTAGCTCAACGAGCGATCCTCATCAGATCATTGCCGTTAGGCGCCAGGAATGCCATTAACAACTAATAAATAGAATTTTAAAACCAAAAGTTTTTTGACGAACATAGCTTTTCAGATCGCCGATACATCCAATAGTCTACCTTCTCACCTAATATTTGAAGGGTAGCCTGTAGAAAAAATAGAGATATAACAGTATTTCGAAGAGCATATATGAACCTAACACAATATTTTTAAGGGGAGGTAAAAATCTGTTTAATATTAAAAATTATTAAACAAACCTTAACATTTCTTTTACACTATATTTAAGTCAAAGTTCTAAAATAGAGAGAAGACCTCTCTGATTTTTATTAAAAGAGATATAAAAAAGAGTTTCATAATAAAAAGTGTTATTTTTATGTGTATCTTAAACAAATGTCTGGACTCCAGGATTGTCCCTCGTTCAAGATTGCATGGTCCGTATCCGAGTAAAGTCAGGAGTGAGCAAGTAAATTAAAATATAGGTCAATTTTGGGCAAAGTCTCTCAGATTTTGTATTTTGTTAATCCTAGCGCTAGAGAGAAATCAGAGAGACTTTGCCCAACATTGGTTTAGGCTCACAAAAATATAACAGATTTTACAGAATTAAAGACTGAACAGAAGTGAATTATTTGTATTATTTTGGATTTTGACGATGTTGCACCAAATGCGTGAAATATAATGAATAATGCCATCAAGCTCAGAAAATGCCTCCGAATTATCTTGATTATAATTCCAATCATTTTTCTGTGATACGCCTAAATGATTTCTTATCATTTCGGAATTATTTTGTTTATAGTTTTTGCACAATTTAAGCCAAAATACAAATACATTTGTATGTAAGTATGTATTTAAACAATTTGATAGAAAAATCAAAAAACATTTTACAATACTAAATTATATAAATTTGATATTATAATGTCATTGTACGACTACTTTAGTTTGACATTTAATACCTTTGTTATGTGATAAGTACGAGTAGGTACATGTCAGTACAAATACATTAATTTTAGTTATTTTTTTTTTTGTGTTTATATATTAATAAATTAAATGAGAAATTCCAAATTAAATAAATTGCAATTATTGTCGGCATTAATAATTAACTAGAAATTGATAATAATTCTCCGGTTACAATAAAACAAAAGAGTGTCATAACATTTATTACAAGAATTTGTTTACTATTTACTTTATATTAATTTAATCAAACACATGTTACTTATTTTTTATACATATATCAAAGGAAATGTTAGATTGAGAGGTTTAACGATTATGGTACTTCGTTTTGAATGTACAAGTGCCGACTATTTACAAATATTTTCCAATGTGTTATAAATTTGATTATTTTAGCTCTGATGGAGAATTTATGTGCATTAACTCGTATATGGGCAAATCCGAAAAACATTAAACCAGGGACAAAATTTTAAAACTGTCAATTGTATCCATTATATACTCCTTTAGAGTATATAATGGATATAATTTTTGATTGCTATCTTAGTGAATGGCAGGTCCTAATTTGCACCCATCTTGAGTTTTTATAAATTTTTTAAAATAATAGGTTTTTAAAAGTTCATAAAAATCACAGAAACCATAGATAAAACACATAGATTGAGAACATATGTTCTACTAAGGCACCAAAAAAATGTGGTGAATAAATTAACTAAGGTGGTGAAGTCACATACAGGTACTGTGAATTCAACATAGTCATTTTGACAACTGTCAAATGAAAATGTAAACAAACAAAAATTATTTGTAATTGAAAAGGGTAAGTAAAGAAATTTTGTTTGTTTTTTTTTAATAATATTAAATAAATATATTCAGGTATGTGATGGACATTTTTCGTTTTCAAATCGATCGATTTCAGACATATTTTTTAGCTAATTTTTGGTTATTTCCCCCAAAAAAAATTTTTGGCTTTAATCCTTTTGACTGATATTTTATCTTTCATTTGGTTTGATTTTTTTGGAAAAATAACCGCAAATTATCTCAAAAATATATCTGAAATCGATCAATTTGAAATCGATCGTTCTCCATCACATACCTGATTATTTTTTATTATATTTTGGCTATATTTCAGGTGCTGATGGACGTTAAAAATTTTAAATTTTATTTTGACTGTATATGTATAAATAAATAAATAAATAAAAGATAAACAGAAAATAATTTAAATATATACTTTGCACATGCATCTAAAACTTATACAGTTGTTTAAGTAATATGTTCGTAGAATACATCACCTAAAATAAAAAAGGGCATAACTACAGTTCTAGTTTATTTTACAGGAGGAGCTCCTAACGCATCTACCGTATAAAAAGTCTGGAATTAAGCAAAGTTTTGTGGCCATAGCTGTCATAGTTTCTAATTTAATATCTTTTAATTGGCCTTTGCTACATTTTTTTGGTTTCCGGGAGTGTTTTTTATATGAAAGCTATATTCAAATATGGACCGATTCCTATAAAATTTGATATACTGACCAATAGTTGCATAAAACTTCCCTAATGTAAATTTAGTTGTCATAGCTATTACAGTTGTATTCAATTTATCAGCATTAATGTGTTTCCTGGGGCGGGGTTATATGGCAGCTTTAACTAAATGTTAACCGATTTTATTCATTTTCAATACACAAGATATCGATACTCAAGATATCGAAAATACTTTTGTAAAATTTTGTCTCACCTAAAAACGGGAAATTTTCAAAATTTCCCTTTTTTATAGGAAATTTTTAAAATTTCACTTTTTTATGGGAAATTTTCAAAATTTCCCTTTTTTATAGGAAATTTTTAAAATTTCACTTTTTTATGGGAAATTTTAAAGATTTCCCTTTTATATGGGAAATTTTCAAAATTTCCCTTTTTTATGGGAAATTTTCAAAATTTCCCTTTTTTTATGGGAAATTTTCAAAATTTCCCTTTTTTATGGGAAATTTTCAAAATTTCCCTTTTTTTATGGGAAATTTTTAAAATTTCACTTTTTTATGGGAAATCTTCAAAATTTCCCTTTTTTATGGGAAATTTTCAAAATTTCCATTTTTTATGGGAAATTTTCAAAATTTCCCTTTTTTAGGTGAAATTTTCGAAATTTCCCATTTTTACAGAAAATTTTTATAATTTCCCATTTATATAGGAAATTTTCAAAATTTCACTTTTTAAAAAGGAATATTCAAAATTTCCCCTTTTTACAAGAAATTTTTAAAATTTCCCATTTTTATGGGAAAATTTCAAATACTACGTTTTTATGGGAAATTTTCAAAATTTTAATTTTTATTGAAAATTTTTAAAATTTACCATTATTATGGGAAATATTTAAATTCTGTATTGATTTTTTCATTTTTTCGTTTTTTATTTGACAAATATTTTTGACAAAAAAATATTTAAATCAGAATAACAATTATTTCTGTTTAAAATAAATAAAAATCAGATCTTGACAAATCTTTTTGCCAAAAAAAATATTTGTCAGACCTTGACAAATATTTTTGACAAATAAAATAAAAATCAATTTTTGACAAATATTTTTGCCAAAAAAAATATTTGTCAGAACTTGACAAATATTTTTGCCAAAAAAAAATATTTGTCAGAATTTGACAAATATATTTGACAAAAAAAAAAATAAAAATCGTAAAATAAAAATTATTTTTGAAAAAAATAATAAAAATCAAAAATTTAAAAAGCATGTCATTTTCTGAAAATATAGTGGAAAACAATCAAAATGATGTTTTCAAATTAGTTCTGCGATATTTCCATATGATTGCTTTTTTTCTTTGAAAATTCAAGAATAATTATTATTTTCGGTCCCTGGTTTATTTTATAAACAAATAATTTATTGACATTTTATTGTTGAGTTTCTTTTTCTTGTGGGGAATTAAAAATCATTCAAACCAGTGTTGCATTTCTAGTGCAAATTCAAAAATAAAAATTTAAAAATCAACAATACCAAGCAACTCTGCTTTAGTATGTGGTGGATATTTTAGTATGCACTAATACCACTTAAACATAATTTTACCAATACAGTAATACTTATTACAATATGGCGCCTCTAAAATGTACCATGACGTCTCTTAAATGTACTTGACAGTTGCGTCCTCAGTCTATGTTGTTAGTTTATGACAGAAACATTCATTTTGGTATCAAGTTTCAGTATGGGTTCAAAGTCTGCTTCATTTTATACCATTAGATGTAAAAGACCCCATAAAAAGTAATTGGGGTGACATAACTAACGTCAAGTAAAAACTGACAGTGTGTAGCGTACGTCACAGAAATAAAGGTTTTAAATTTGACTAATGCAATTTTTCTTTTTCTCCAATTGAACTTGGTTCGTAAAGAGAACTTATAGTATGCTTTGCATTTGGTTAAAAATATGTAGAATAATATGTATAGGAAAGTGTGTAGCGTCCGTCACAGTATATATCTTTTACAAAATGATATTTATTAAATACAATATTTACTGACACATATCTGTCTTATTCATAAAGCAATAACACTGTCTCTATCCACAGATTAAATTTAAGATATTAGGTGTTAAAAATATATACAGTGGGGCAAATTTAATGCTTTTGAAATTTGATTTTTTGTTTTTGACACTCTAACAGCTAATTTTAACCGCGAACATGAAAAGGGTGGAGATGAAATTCAGAAACAACAAAACCATTATTTTTACTGATTAACGAATCCTTAAAAAAACAAGTAAGAAAGCGCTATAGTCGGTCAAGCCGACCATACGATACCCTTCACCACTAAGGTCAAAGGTGTTATTTTGCCTGTGTAAAATCAAATATTTGCTAAATTTTGCCATCATACAAACATTTTCTCAAAACTTATATATTCAACATGTTTCCGTCATTTGGACTTATATGAGAGCTACGGTCAAATGTGGACCGATTATCTCGAAATATGGCAGATTGATTACAGTTGTTACAAAAATTATGTATGCAAAAAATAGACTCAAAATTTCCATTATCTTTAGATTTACGAGCGTTTTAGTGATTTTTTGTCTCATTTAGTGCGTGTTTAAAGAAGAATTTGTATGGGAGCTATGGTCAAATGTGGACCGATTTAAACGAAATTTTGTACAGTGATTTTAGTTGACATAAGCAGTATTTGTTTTAAATTTCGTGGAAAAATATTGATATTTGTGGCCAATATAGCAATTCCGGGAAGTGGGACCTATGGGAGGTACCATAAATAATGGACCGATTTTGACCAATTTCAATAGCCATGGTCCCATTATCAAAAAAATTATCTGTGCCAAATTTCATCAAATTATCTTTAGAATTGCGACCTGTAGTTTGATTACAAGGTTTACATGGGGGTCCAGCCAGCCAGCCAGACGGACGGACATCGCTAAATCGACTCAGAAAGTGATTCTAAGCCTATTGGTATACTAAAAGGTGGGTCTAAGACAAATATTTCTATGCGTTACAAACATCAGCACAAACTTATAATACCCTTTCCACCTATGGTGGTGAAGGGTATAAATTTGAAATATGAATTTTTTCCTAATAAAAAACATTCAAGTAAAAGCTGTATCGTCCGTCACGTAGTGTCCGCAACAGCATATTTATGGATTTTTCGTGAAACTGGAAACTTTAAAATAATTTATAAAAGCTGTTTTGTAATCCTCTGATTTTCCTCTATCTTTAATGTATTTACAATTTTTTTTATTACTATGACCGATTTGATGAAAATTACAGAAACACGTGTTGAAAAAAAGTCACTTCCATTTTTGTAGCGTTCGTCACAGCACTCTTTTTCCTCCAAAAGACGTATGTAAATTAACAAATGCCATTCGATAGCACAATCGATGGGCTTATATTCTCTGAAATCTGTGCAAAGATATCTAGTGTAGAAAGACAATGGGATATATTTAAGTACAACAAAATCCGTACAAATATATCGTCCGACATGCAGGATTTGCCCACATTGGAGTATTTTTCAAATCCAAAATAAACAAAATTACTCTCCGAAAAACCTAATAAAAAATATATCTTTATATATTAAAAAAGTTATAAATATCTCAACAGAGCAATATTCTAAGATGATTATATTTTCGAGCGCTATGGTCAGTTGGGTACTCATATTCATAAGAATGTTTATGTTTCATATTTTTGAAAACATAAAAGATCATTCACATTGGCCTATTTTTTGATTTTTTCTCTGACACTTTTCATTTAGCGGAAAAAGTCTGTGCTATATTAATTTTTAAATTGAGAGCATAGAACAAAAAGATATTTAAAATTAGATTTTTTTAATCTTTTTGGCACCCTCACATTGTTTATTTTTTTATTTGTATCTCGACATTTATTAAAGAAAATTTTATTATTATTAAGTTAAACAATAACAAAAAATTGTCATGAACTTGCCAGGAACTTTTTTGTATGAAAAAAGTATACAAATTAGATAAATATATTGAAAGAGAAAACACTTTTAGTTAAATTAAATTAGACTTAACTACCTGTCAAAGTAAATTACAAAACAGTGGGTACTAAAAATGTGTTTACAAAATCAAATAATAGTTAGCAAGTGAGTGTGTTACGTTCGGCTGTGCCGAATCTTATAACCCAACAACTTTTTTCTTCTTTATTTATAATTCGTGGGAACATAGGGCATCAACAACACATTTAAATCTTATCCATTCGTCTACAATACGTTTTTAATAACGCCTGTTAACACCTATTACGTGATATATGTACAGATCTCGTAATTTGTAAGAGCTCGTCATTGTCTAGGACCAAAACATACCGCATAGTTACGTAGGAATTTATTATACCCTTCACCACCATAGGTGGAAAGGGTATTATAAGTTTGTGCTGATGTATGTAACGCATAGAAATATTTGTCGTAGACCCACCTTTTAGTATACCAATAGGCTTAGAATCACTTTCTGAGTCGATTTAGCGATGTCCGTCCGTCTGGCTGGCTGGACCCCCATGTAAACCTTGTAATCAAACTACAGGTCGCAATTCTAAAGATTTTTGATAATGGGACCATGGCTATTGAAATTGGTCAAAATCGATCCATTATTTATGGTACCTCCCATAGGTCCCACTTCCCGGAATTGACATATTGGCCACAAATATCAATATTTTTTCATGTACTACTTATGTATGTAAACCTAAATTACTGTACCAAATTTCGTTGAAATCGGTCCACATTTGACCATAGCTCCCATACAAACTCTTCTTTAAAAACGCACTAAATGAGACAAAAAAATCACTAAAACGCTCGTAAAAAGATGTTGAAAATTTTGAGTTTATTTTCTGCGTACATATTTTTTGCAACAACTGTAATCAATTTGCCAAATTTCGAGATAATCGGTCCACATTTGACCCTGGCTCTCATATAAGTCCAAATGACGGAAACAGATTAAATATATAAGTTTTGAGAAAATTGCAAATATTTGTCTTTATACAGGAAAAATAACACCTTTGACCTTAGTGGTGAAGGGTATCGTATGGTCGGGCGTGACCGACTATAGCGCTTTCTTACTTGTTTTTTTATAAATCTGTGTTCATTCACTCATCTTATTTTGTTGTTATGCAAGATCTGAGGACTGGACCATACTCTGTTTAATTGGCCAAATTATCAAATATTTCTTTCGTTAATCTTTTGATGACATCAACGTGAATTTCAACGATAATTTACATTATACAGCAAAGCTAACAAAAGTTGTCCTCAAACTAAATGGTTATCTGTCTGTCAGAGGAAGGAAATGACTAACTCTCATTTCAATTTTTTTCCTAATGTTTTCTCGAGACGGTCTTATCTTCTGTGTCTTATCTTCCATGTCCGATATCCAAAGAGTTAAGATACAGATATCATCTGCGTAATCTTGATCCTCTAGGTGTCTTAGCAACCCTCGTGTTGTCCCTTTTCTGTTCAAATATTGTCAAGCACTATTGCGAAGAACAGTAAAGTTAAGAGCGGGCAACCCTGTCTAAGTACAACATTGGTAGAAAATGGATCACTTTTGCTTCCTTTCTTTCTTTGTGGAGGACTTATATTTACGCGTTGTTATATATGGATTTTGTGTTGTATGTTTTTTTTTTTCCAGTTCTCCCCTTGCTTAATACGACGCAACGCTTTCATGATTATTAATAGGAAATATAGTGGAGTACGCCATTTCACACATTATTCGGTTATAATACATAAAGTATTCGTTTGATCATCCCTCGGAATGTTCTCTTCATATTGAATTTTATAGCAGCTAGGAATTCGTATGTAGTGAATGATGGCGGTGTATGTTTCGGAATCAACTTCTTTATTTTTAAGCTTTCTTACAGCCTTCTGTGTTTCTTCTAGGGATGGTGGTGACTCATCTATGAGCACTGCCTGCTGTGGTCTTTTCTGCTGTTGCTTACTTCCTCAAAATATTTTTTTCACCTATGAGTTTGATGTTCATTAGATGTGAGGAGTGCACCACTTCCGTAGCGTTGGTTGGTCGAGGTTTTGCTGTTTGTTGGATATCCGGTCAATGATCTTGTTTGCTTAAGCTTCAGCTTCGGCCTTGTTAGCGAGATCTTCCGAATCTATCCTTCTGTCATTCCTTTTACCTTTTTTCCCATTCGAAAGATTATTTTGCAGATGGGCTGATAAATACCTCTACTAACTAGTTGTGCTTTGAAATGGATTTGTCGTTTGATCAAGTTAAAAGTATAATCCAATATCCATGGCCTTCTTTTAAATATTCTGGCTGCTTACAACTCCGCATCAATTGACCTTCTCCACTTCAAGCAATGTTAATATTTAGCCTATCCACCGTCATTTCCTCTAACATACCACTATAGAAGCAGGGATTTGATTTTTAGTGTTTAGTAGATCCGCATTTCTTATGCGATTCGGTCACCATATATTAAGAATTTGCCGCAAGCAATGGTTTACAAAGGTTTGCAGGCAGGCGCTTATCGATGGCATTTGTGCGTTTTCAAGTTTCGCAGCCGTAATACAAGATGCACTTGACATTCGAGTTGTATATTCGTAATTTAGTTGTTGTCCAGATAATTGAAGGTATTCACATATCCAATAACCCCACTATCTACATTGATGTGTGGTGAAGGGTTAGGCCATGGCCTCCATGCATAATCTTTGTCTTGAAAATATTGATTTCCAGCCTAGCTATCCGAGATTTAACAGTGATAGCGTCAGTATTTTCTTGAAGATGACCTGAGCTTTGGCTTAGAAGCCATACGTCATCGGCATATTTCAAGTCCTCGAGTTGTTAAAAGCATTCAGAGAAAGTATTGGTAAGCAGTAACTTCGAACGGACTCGACATTATAAATCCACGTACATTGCCAAAATGAGGTTCAGAACTTTCGTTGATATTTATCGATTTTCCAAAATTCTCCACAGATAGCAGGGGGTAGAGAATTCATCACGTTGCATTAATACTATTCTGAATGTGTTGATTAGATCAACACAAGAACGGTACTCTCTGAACCCAAACGGAAGCTATGGTTGTATATGGGCCGATTTCAATTGATCTTTTGATATTAAATTATACCAGCGGATAATATTTTTTTGTTCTTAGCTTTTTCATTTAGGCGTGTAACGGACAGACATCGGTCAATAGCTTTAGAAATGCATAAGGTCCCAGAATAATACATCCCTAAGATCTCAAAGTCGTTATTTTTTTAAATAACAAACGAATCTACCGCCCCTTACTATTGGTTAATATAAATATGGATTTCAAATTGATGTTTCAATATCAAACTTTTCCAATAAATGGAGAATATTTTTGATAAATATCATCTTCACAGCTCTTGTCGTTCAGGTGTGTAACGGACTGACATTACTTAATCGTTTTTGAAATGCATAATACATTCCTAAGATCCCATAAGCCATTTTTTTAAGAATAACAAACGAGATAACATCCAAATATACCGCCCCTTACCATTGGTTAGTATAAGCATATAGAAATGACTCAATGTCAGACTACTCTTAGACATAAGCACGTGTGCAAGGTGAAGCTGTAGTAAGATTGATAATGCTATACAGTAAAGGGTATAGCAAATAGCAAGAATGGCATGCTTCGTACGATCCCATCGAATACATCTTTACTAACTTTGGACATTATAAGTATAAAAATGTATGCATATGCTGCAGTTACTCGTAGATTTAGTAAGTTTGGTCATAGTGTTATTCTGAACCCTCTACGACTGACGTGATATAGTTCTCACAGTTCCAATGACGTGGGAGACTATCAGACACCATTGCTATTGCTTATATTTGTTAATATCCGTTTTGGAAAACTAATAAGACCATTATTGGTTATGACTGTAAGTCTTTATTTATTGTTATTTGTTTCTAATTCAAATGTTTTTTAGAATGCACGCATTTTTTCTACGAAAATTTGACTTTGTTGGTCTTTACTAGACTACACGTAAGTCGCAGAGGTAGGGTGTTCATTTTACTTGACTTTTAATTGTTTGAGTAATCAAATAACTTGAAAATGGGGTTTTTTAATTACTCGGAAAATCGATTAATCGTTAAAAATTAATCGTTAAAAATTACTCGAGTTAATCGAGTAAAAAATTCATCTTAAAATTACTCGAGTAAGATTTTTCTGTAAGCTTTTTGTATATATATTTTTAATACAACAATTTTTTTTATAAAATTATAGAGTTTTATTTACAAAAAAGTTTAATAATTCGCAATAAAAAACATAAAACAAAAATAAAAAAATTATTGTTAATACAACTTAACATTTGTAACATATTGTCACCCTAAATATTTTAAGTGAGTTTATTTACTTCTATATATAAAAAGCAATCTTTCGATTTCATAAATCCTGAGTTTGATCTAATAGACTAGTAGGCTCTATGGCTACCTTTTACCTATGTTTACAATGGGATCTTCAACAGGACTAAAGTAGGATATACGATTACATTGCGTCCTTTAACTGAACTATAGTAGGACGTACTGTTACTATAGTAGAACCTACGATTACACAGGGATCTTCAACTAAACTATAGTAGTATCTACGAATACATTGGAGACTTCAACTGGACTATAGTAGGTTTTACGATTGCAATGGTACCTTCAACTAATCTATAACAGGAGCTACGATTACATTAGAACCTTTAAATAAACAATAGTAGAAATTATGAATAGATTGAATACCACAACAGGTCTATGGTAGACTAGGCTATTTATATCTGAAATTACATTGACTATATATTTATTATGGACTATATACATACAATATACTATATACACACAATGGACTATATTACAAGTTGTAATTTACAAGTCACAATTATTGCTTAGAATCAAAAATGTTAAAATCCACGATTATTTTATAAATGGAAAATTAACTATATTAAAACCCTTGATTATTGCTTTAAATTAACTATAGTAGAGCCATCAATTATAGCCTAAGATGGACCATAGAACGGTAGATAATTGATTTAAGTGATCTTTCAAGCCAAAGTTGGCCATTATTTCATACGCTGAGACAAATTTTAGTCGTTTTATTAAAAAAAAATACTTACAAAATTATTGAAATAATTTTACTCGAGTAACTCGATTACTCGTGTAAAATTGCTCAAATAAATCTTTATTTGAAATTAGCCATTTTATTTTACTCGAGCGATTAATCGATTTTATTTTTCCGATTAATCGAGCAAACATAACTTGAGTAAACACCCTACGCAGAGGGTTAACATGATGCCTGACATATTTACGTGTCACTATTGACTTCACTCTGTCAGAATGACAACTCCCTGTAAAAGACTTCTACACTAATGGCTCTCGATTTAATAAACAGGAAGGCTCTGGGACTTTTCCAAAGAACTAAAGCTAAATATAAACCTAATGTTAACCATTACGAAAAAAGAATAATTGAAAATAAAATTTAGATTTTTGATGTTCTTGAATATTCGCTGTGTAAAAAAATCTTTGATTTATTATTATTATTTTAAATTATATCTTCTATATCCCAATAAAAATATTATATATATTTAACTCTCGTACCTTTATTGGGTAAATAATAAATCATATTTTTCCTGTTTTTTATATAATGTAAAACTTAAGAATCTGACCGTGTGTCTGAGCAACACAATATTTTTTAAATAAATATTTAAACATGAAATAAAAAAAAATTATCAAAAACAGATGCAACCCTAATAACTCGTTATTGCAGTTTAATATTTACCCGATTTGATAAGAGAAATCAAACTTTTATTCAGCTATAGCTGATATTCAAAATGCATATCTTTATTGACTTTATTTACCTTGACATTTCGATATTTTTTCCGCCATAAATTACAGAGAAAGAGGAAATATTTCTATATAAAATATTTATTTTTTGGAAATTTATTGACTTTTTATAATTTTTAAACAAATAAAAAAAAACTACCAAATTTTTTGTTTATTTCTTTAAATTTTTAAGTGCAAGATTAATATTGAACTTAGTGAATTGATAAATTGAAAACTTCTTATCATTTGAGAATTTAAAGTTTATTTTTAATACATAAGATTGAACATAATCTTTTGTACTAGATGACACTTAATTTGCTGATACTGTACTTTTCCATTCGAGTCAAATATTTTTAAGTGAATCTAAGTATATAATTAATGTCAAGATTCTATCAAAAATGTTTTATGTTCTTTAAAGAACTTATTAATTAACTCTGTCTATTTTGAGAACTTTATGAAGAAATATCGTTACATTTGCTTATTTGTCATATTCATTATAATAGCGTTTATATTACTTTAGAGATTATTTTTTATTGCAAATTACATTTTAAACCAAATTATATTTTCATTACTTTTCATTGGATTTTTGCCGCATTAAGCGATTTTAAAATACTACATCTAGAAAATTTTAAATTGCAACTAAACTTTTATAAATCAAAAATACCATACTTTTGTATTAAACAAATAAAAAAGTGATTTAGTCTTTTAAACCATATGAAAACCTTAGGCGCTAAGGTCAAATGTGGACCGCTTGTCAACAAAGTTAAGAAGTTTATTTTTAATGCCTAAGAGATAATTTCAGAAATTTTAGTAAATTTTACTTGGGCTGAAATGTTTATTTTTTTTTTTTTTTTTTTGTTATTATAACTGGAAAAGATTAACCCTTTCTTTCCCAGGGTTAAACAATTCAATTAATTAGCAATGAGGACTGTGTCTCCATGTTCTATAATTGTTAAATTGAAATATCTAATAAATTTACGGCTATTATTTCAGAACAATAAAACGTGGCCCATATTGGAAAATTGCTAATTCATGTATTCAAAATATCCGAAGTAGTTTCCTCCACACTTCGCGGAATTCTGTTTAGGTTCAGAGGGAACCTCTCCTGTGTTGATCTATGAGACAAAACATGAATGAATCATTAAACCGCGACTTAGAAACAGTTTCAGAATGAGGTCGTGCGAATAGAGTTGATTTTAATGTGCGGAAAACACAATGTTCTATGCTTACGCACAAACGCATGGCAAATCATGTTACTTCAACTGTATTATTAGGCGGTGTAAATATTGAGGAATTAGATGCTCTTGATGTTCTGGGCATGAGAATTCAATGTGATGTCCGTTGGACAAATCACATCTCTCATGTATGTGCCGCTGCTTCAAAGTCTATTTTGGAGCTTCTCGACCGAGTGCAGGAGGGAGCGAAAGTGCTCATCGGTGACAGTACGGTATCCAACACTATTAATTCACTGGAGCACCGTCGCAATGTGGGTTGCGTCACACTGTTCTATCTTTACTACTTTGAAATGTGCTCTAACGAAATCAGGGAACTTGTTCCCGATACTTGAACTTTCTTACGCAATACAGTCTATCTGTTAGAGCTTATCCCTTCGTAGTAGATTGGGCTGCAGACAGAACAATACACTACAGAGAAAATTCGTTCTTTAGCCGTACAGTTCGTTTGTGAAATTTGCTTCCAGCAGAAGTTTTCCCAGTCAGTTGCTATATAGGAAAGTTCAAATCAAATGTACACAAACATTACTCCACTCTATCCCCCCTCCCATAACCATAAATTCTTGTAAATTTATTGACCTTAGTGGGAAAGGGTATCAAATAGTCTGGGTTGATCGACCTTAGGTTTGGTAAGTAATGTTAATCACAATTACTTGGACGATGAAGTATATTTTGTTAAAGGTAGCAAAAAACTTATTGTTGACTCCCTTGTTAAACATCCGGATCACTTTAAAAAGCTCTTATGTGGACTAATATCTACATCAGTTAGATGGCCTATATATCCAAAGAAAGTACAATAGATATGCCAAGAACTTCTAAAAAAGTCATTCGTCGAAACCTTCTACCTAACACTGTGTCTAAACGGGTCAGAATGTATCTGTATATACCAAATAATATGGTCACTAAACTGTTAATCCATTCAGTTAAGAGATGTCACTCAATCCAGTCCTGATATTGAATTCTGTAAAATATAATTCGGGGACTTAATGGCAGCTTGACTGTTAAAGTATTCACTGCTTCTTTCTTAATTTCCCGAAATGTATTTTTTTAAAGTAACATTTGATTACCATTATGTTTTTTATTTATTATGTTCTTCTGATTATAAAAACGGTCGAAACTAAATTTTCATTAAGTTGGTAGATTTTCAATTATTATTTTGTTTTATAAAACTTGACATTTTTGAAATGGCTGATCCATTGATTGGTTTGATCGATTTTGTTAAAGGTAACAGAATGTAGTGGCGATAAAATTATCATTAAGTTTCCTTAAAACAATTTTTGTATATCTCTAATGGATTTGGAGTTATTTGTAAAGTAAAAAAATCTTTTTTTAAATTTACATTTTTTAATTATAAAAAAAATCATAAAAAATCGATGACGACAAAAAATTGTTTAATATGTACATGATCTGAAAACTATACATATTCCAAAAAAAAAACAAACCTTATTTCCCAAAAATCTGTGTATAAAAGGCCAGCATTTTGTGAATTTCGTTGTATTTAAGTGCCTTTTGTCAGAAGGTCTTGTAGGGAATCTATGGTTTAATATGAACCGATTTTAACTATACTGAAATTTGTGGAAACCTTTTAGTATACCAGTAGGTTTAGAAACACTTTCTGAGTCGATTAAGCGATTTCAGTTCATTCGTCCTTCTGGCTGCATGGCTGGCTGGACCCTAGAGTGGTTCGAAAAAAAAAGTTGAGTCAGTCACCCCCTAGGATTAAAGATAATATAAAAATAATTCTAAAAAAATTTTTTTTTAATTTTTTTACCACGCCTACAAATACCGCCCTTTTACTATTTTGTTCACTGTGTCGCCATTTTAAATCCGATCATAACAATTTATATATCAATTTTCAGGGCTTCTTAAGGGCTACATTTCTCTCTTTGACAGTTTTTTACAACCTTATCAATTTCTAGTCATAACTTTTTAAAATTCGAGTCGTACCCACCCTAATCAAAAAGAGTAAAAATCTAGTTTTTAAAAGTTATGACTATAAATTGACGTGGTAGTAAAAAACTATCAAAGAGAGAAATGTAGCTCTTACAGAGCCGCGAACACCGATATATATAAATGTTATGATCGGATTTTAAATGGCGACACAGTGAACAAAATAGTAAAAGGGCGGTATTTGTAGGTGTGGTAAAAAAATAAAAAAATATTTTTTGGAAGTGTTTTAACATTATCTTTAATCCTAGGGGGTGACTGACATAACTTCTTTTTTTGGATGGAAGGCAAACCGCTCTACTGGACCCCCATATAAACCATGTAATCAATGTACAGGTCGCAATTCTAAAGATAATTTGATGAAATTTGGCACAGATAATTTTGGACCATGGCCATTGAAACTCGTCAAAATCGGTCAATTATTTATGGTACCTCCCATAGGTTCCACTTCCCGGAATCAATATTTTTTCATTTAAAACAATTACTGCTTATGTAAACCAAAATTACTGTACCAAATTTATTTTTTGCATACATAATTTTTGTAACAACTGTAATCAATTTGCCAAATTTCGAGATAATCGGTCCACATTTGACCCTAGCTCTCATATAAGTCAAAATGACGGAAACAGCTTAAATATATAAGTTTTGAGAAAATGTTTGTATGATGGCGAAAATTAGCAAATATTTTTCTTTATACAGGAAAAATAACACCGTTGACTTTAGTGGTGAAGGGTATCGTATGGCCGGGCTTGACCGACTATAGCACTTTCTTACTTGTTTGTTTTTTAATTTAAAATAAAATATATTTTTTTTACATTGCGATGCAAATAACTCTAAAACCGTTGATCACACAAAGATGTTGTGTTGGCAGGTCATAAGGACAATTATGTTCTTAATCCACTAATGCATATTTTATAAAAATTTGATAAGTCGTTTTCAAGATGTGGCAAATAAACTAGGACAACATATACAAAAATCCCAAATTAAAAAAATTAAGCCCATGAAAAAAATGTGTGTGTTTTGTACTTAGGGGACCATAAAATATTAAAAAAATTCTTATAACTTTAAAAAATTTCAAAATGAACTTGTTTTGAAACGAGAGATTTCAAAATCTCTCGTTCCGAGAACTTTATCGGAAAATCTAATGCCGTTATATTTATACCCGTTCTAAAACTAAAGATTTTAAATAATTTTGTATTATATTTTTTATGGTCTAAAACTTTTGTTATAAACCTACTTGCTAGTAGAGGTATATTGTTTTATTTTGGCTAAAAATAAAAAAACCAATAAAAAGTTGATATGCTTTTTTAAGAAATAGGTCACGGCTAATGTTCAAAATGTGTCGTATTTGTATAAAGCAACTGGTGGGAGCAAATACGTATTTTGATTTCAGGAAGATTTTCAAAATTACTTCTTCATAAAAATTAAAAAATATAAAAAATGTCTGTCTATTTAAAATAATTTTTATTTCAAACTTAAATTAATTAACTTTTACTGTAAAACAGATTATTATTCTATTTAAAAACGAATTTTCCATTAAAATAGGAAATACTCATTTACCGCAGAAACAAAATTAAAAAATTACAGCACAGTGTTCTAGTTGTTGCTTATTTTATGGCAAAATTAAAGGCAAGTGCCTCAATAATTATGCATTTAACAATAAACCGTTATAAATTATAGCAAAAACAAAAAAGTTTTTTTTTCTTGCTTAAAATAAAAACTCACCTTTTTTTCGAATAAAAATCCAAAAGAAAAGCGCAATTTATATATATTTTTTTAAAGTTTTTGTTCTTTTTTTAACACAAAAATAAAAGAAAAACCTTGACAATGGAACACAAATGACACGAACAAGGAATTACTTAATAAAAATTTACAAATATTGTACAATCAAACAACGGATATTTACAAAGAAGATTTACACAACAAAATTTTTTTTTATATAATTATTCTTTTAATTTTAAGGGACTTTTATTTGCAATCCTTAAATTAGTTTGTAGCGTCAGTCAAATGTTGGACGCTTTAAGAATATATTTCCGTTTATTGGGGTAAAAATGGACCGCGCGTCACGAATTCGTATTAAAGACTGTTCATGAAATTCTGATATAGCGGGCGTTGTAGTTTAAAGTAGCTGCTAAAAGTACAACCACAACAGCAGCGACGACGGCGATAACAGAACAGAATACAATAACAAATACTTACTTTGTACTCACACACAACAAATCAAATAAAATTTAATACAAGAAAGAATAATGTTACGAACAGACAATTAATAACAAATAAATAATTTCTACTCACTCACAGTCAAAAACAGAAATCAGTAAAATGTTTTTTAACAGTAACAGCAATAGCATTTAGCAGCACCAATAACATAACAGCAGCAATACACCAATAAAATCTGTAATCAGAAGTGATTTAAGAAAATGCTAATAAGAAAGTGTTATGGTTAATAGAGGCCGACTTTATCATTAGCTATTGCAACTTGACAAATTGGTTATTTTGCCAGAGTTATTTAAAGACATGTAGGCAATGAGAACTGGTCAAGAATGCACGATTTAAGCCCGTTAAACTATAATTTACAAAGGGTTTTTTAATAAATCACGAACCAAGTGGTCCTGAGAGCCATGTCAAAGCCATAGAAGTTAAGACAATGTTATAGATACTCAACATGTAAAATTAATAGATCTTTCAAATTAATAAACAAGTATCGGGTGTTTTTTATTGAGGTATAGAACTTTAAGTTGGCATCACTTTTTTAACTGGCGGCCATTTTGTCAGCTGTCAAGTGATTAATATTTAGTTTGGTTTGCCATTTCATCATGAACAGGTTGACAAAAGAACAACGCTTGCAAATCGTGCAAATTTATTTCGAAAATAATGGTTCAGTTCGCGAAGTTTACCGCAAGAAACAATTGCCGCTGTAGAGCAAAGTGTTGAAGAGGACCCGAATGAATCGATTCGCCACCGTGCACAGCAATTGGAGCTTTGTCCATCAACTTTATGGAAGATTTTGCGCAAAGATCTTGGCTTGCGACCTTACAAGATCCAGCTTGTGCAAGAATTAAATCCGCGAGACCATGCAAGGTGTCGTGATTTTGGTGTATGGGCCGAAAATGAGATTGATCTCGATGCTGATTTTCATCGCAAAATTTTGTTCAGTGATGAGGCTCATTTTTGGTTGAATGGCTACGTCAACAAGCAAAATTGCCGCATTTGGAGTGAAGAGAATCCACATGAGACCCTTAAGACGCCATTACATCCACAAAAACTGACTGTTTGGTGTGCTCTATGGGCTGGTGGAGTCATTGGGCCATACTTCTTCCGAAATAATGCTGGAGAGTCAGTTACCATAAATGGAGACCGGTATAGAGCCATGATAACCGACTATTTTGTTCCCCAATTGGATGGCATGAATGTGGATGAGTTGTGGTTCCAACAAGACGGCGCTACATGCCACACAGCGCACGTCACAATTGATTTATTGAAGGAAACATTCGATGAGCGCATAATTTCGCGGAATGGACCTGTCAATTGGCCACCAAGATCGTGCGATTTGACACCACTGGATTATTTTCTTTGGGGATATGTGAAGTCGCTCGTCTACGCCAACAAACCAGAAACGTTAGGGGACTTGGAAGCCAACATTCGTGGCGTTATTGCCAACATACGGCCCCATATGCTCGAAAAAGTAGTCGAAAATTGGACCTGTAGAATTGGCTTTATTCGAGCCAGCCGCGGCGGCCACATGCCCGAAATCATATTTAAACATTAATGGCATAAAATTATCCTTCCAATAAAGCCAAATTGATGGACATTAAAACGATTTTTTTGTGTTTTATTTCAATTCGAAGTTCTATACCTCTAAAATAAACACCCTTTAGATTAGATAAGAAGACCTCACACGAGACTGCGAGATTTTGCACAAGACCATGACTGTTAATCCATAGTGCGTCTCCAATTGTGTTGTTTCATTCTAAAAAGCATTATCAGCAACTACTTCAATTTGTTTCTTAATAAGTTTAACTTTAGCTTTATATTTAGTAAAGAATCAGCACAAAATTTGGACGCTGGGTACTTTTTTGCCGTATAGACCGAGTATGAAGGGATTTTTGGAAGTTTTTTTAAAGTTATAGTTAGGTATAGAAATAAAATTAAAATTACGTTTCAAACAGCTATGAAAATAAGAGGACAGGTGTTTTTTACGTCTGATAGGGGATAAAAAAGGTTAAAAATATTTGTTTGTACTTTTTTAACCCACTCTTATTTTTAAAACCAAAGAATATAGAAAAAAACTTTGTACTGTGAAAAAAATATTGAACACATATTTGGTACTTTTTTGATTTCGGATCCAAAATGGGTTAAAAAATGGATAAAATGATATCTTAACATCTCATAAAGTAATATGAATAAGAACGTCATGCTAACAACGTTTTTATAAAATGTACCGAATTCAATTGGTACTAAAAACGTACCAAATTTGCATATGAAACATTTTTGAAATTAGGGGATAAAAAGGGGAAAAATATATCTGTCCTTTATAGAATAGTAAGCTATGTATTTGATAATGTTTTGCTCTTTAGAAAAGTTGTTGCGCATGAGCCGACGAAGGTTTCTAAGTTGGCTGACTAATTTCCGACAGGTGGCGTCACTAAAAATTACTCAAAATGAATTAAATAGTAAACTGTGCATTTGATCACGTTATGATCTTTAGCAAAGTTGTTTGTTATAAGTCGACGGAGGTTTCTAAGTTGGTATAATCAATTTCCAAAATTATTCAAATTTAATTGAATTGTAAACTATGCGTTTGATCATGTGTTGATCGGACAAAAATTATAAAATGATTCAAAATTAATTGGATATTTGTGTAATATTTATAAAAAAGTTTAAAATTTGCCTCGAAATGCTTATCATAAAGCTCCGAGCAAGACTCGGTCAAACAGGTACTAACATAGTACTTAGGAAGTCATATAGTCTGCTTCTAATATTCTGTAATCATTACTAATTTATTACCATTTGGCCATTCTATCTATGTCTTCTGAGAGCATACTCCTTTATGAGCAGATGTAGTGGGTACATATTCAAAATTTCTTGTTTCGAAGATACTTATTGCAAACACTTTGTTAACTTTTTTAATTAAGGAGCCGTTTGTGGGTTTTGACATTCATTATTGGCCACCAAACTAGTGAACCGTGGGCCAAAATTAGCCTAAGATTGCATTTAATTATAAATATTCCTAAAAGAATTTAAAGTTCATTTGCCACATTTTGTGGTACCAGTCCCTTGAATTCGGTGGGGGAGTCATAAACCGCCGTGGTATAGCAGGTTAGTCATCCGCCTAGCATACCAGAGGTCCTAAGTTCGATCCCCGGCCAGATCCACTTGAAAAAATAAATTAAAAAAAAGCAGTTCACCTCATAACTCAGCTAGCCACCGGTTATTGAGTATTAGGCTATATAAAACTTCTCTAGCTAATGCATTTGCCATTCGGGGCAAGGGGAACTTCTCTCATTGCCTGAGAGAAGTTCCCCTTGCTCCAATTTTAATGTCGTGTTAATTATGTTTGTATGTAGTCATAAACCACTATTTTGGGAGTTACTAAAGGAAAGTCATTAAGCACCCTTCTACAAAACAAGAATTTGGTGGTCATAGATATGACTCAATTTCGCCCAATGTCAATGCTTTAAACTGACTGACCGACAGACAGGAACCCCCTACTCTGTTTGGCATTTAAACTGCTTCCGTAAGTTGTACCTAATGTTAAACTATTTGTACCCCTATGCACAAAAATGGCCGAAATTTTTAAATTTTTTTTATTAGATTTTGTCTGAATTTCTAAAATTTGATATTTTAGATAAAGTTATCAGTTAGTTTAGCATTTTTTGAGAACGATTGTCAAATTTTATTAAAATACCATCTAAGCCCTCCCGCAATGCAGGACGGTACTAAATTTGTTCTTGTCTCATTCTACTAAAAATTAGTCATATCTACTTAAGAAATGTGATTACATACATGGACCATTTCATAGAAGATACATCAATGGATTAAGAACAAAATTACCCTTATGAGGTGCTAACATTTACCCTTGGCCCCATAAATGATCCAATGACGGAAATGGGTTGAATACAAAATTGTTTACTCATAACCATGTAATAAAAATTATAAGTTTTTAAAATCTTTGATTTTTTTATGAATTTTAAAAAATAGTAAATTTAAAAACTTTTTTCACTTTAAAGTGCAAATAAGTCCGTATCTGTTAAGCATATAAAAATGGCTTTTATGCGATTTAAAGATAAAGTCAACCAATATCTAAATCAGACAGATAGACTTGGTACTTCAGTTCCCTTTTGTATGCAAGGTCGGTAAGAAGTTTTAACAACTTCTCTTTGTAAGATACTTCCAAGTCTTCCTAACTTGTCTTCTCTAAAGAAGATATTTTCCTAAGACATCCACATAAGACGGATACTGAACTGCTGAGTCATCTCGTTAAGAGATCTGCAGTTATCCAGAATCGCCGTAAATTCAGCTCTTTGCTTTTTAATAATGTCCAGACGAACATATCTAATGAAGAGACGTTTGTAGTGCATCTGATGGGATTGTTCGAAGCGCACGTGTGATGGCCAGATATGCGATGCGTGGTTTTCTAAAGAGCCTTCCATCATATAGGCAGTGAACAATGCTAAGTTGTTATTCCTATTGCACTCTTTTAGTTATAACATGACTATTACAATGAGCTTAACATTTTCAGTAACATGCCCAGTCCAAAATGTATTTTGGAGCCCTAAGTAGATAGGCTCCACATCCTAGTTAGTTCGGTATAGTTTGTATTTAAAAAAAAAGTTGTTTAGGATGGATATGTCATTTGTGTGAGAAAAATTTTATGTTAACGTGAGTATTGCAAAATGGGACTTGGATCTTGTTAAGCCTTTAAGGTTTGGGGAGAAACGGGTGTATTACTTTCACAAAGTAATTCCCTATTTTCAGTTTTCCCTATCACAGTTTTAAAATCAGACAAGTAAGAAATGCTATAGTCGGTCAAGCCCGACTATATCATATCCTTCACTACTAAGGTCACACATGGACCAACAATTAAACAAGTTTTCCTTAAGTCTTAGAGACATACATACATATACTATGTGCTAATTTTTCAAAATTTCGAGATTTATATCATTTCCGGCTAAGGGTCTGATATGGGAGCTAGGGTCAATTGTGGACCGATTGTTACCAAATTTTTGTTATTGGTTCATATTTATAAAATATTTATCTGTACAAAGTTTAAGTAATCAAATGCATTTATCTTTAGAGTTATTAACGCTTTTGTGCTTTTATGTGTATATAAACGTCTTTTGAGAATGTATCCTGTATGGGAGGTATGGTCATATATGGGCCGATTTCTACAAAATTAGGAACACTGATTAAGGTTATGATAAGCAATATTTGTGCTGAATTTTAATAAAATACAACTAAATTTGTGGCTTTAAAGGACCAAAAACTCTATTGCGGGAAGGCATCCCTATGGGAGGTACCCGAAATAGTAATCCGATTTCAACCAAAAAGAATAGGGATCGTCCTTGAATATGAATATGAGCCTGTGCCAAATTTCATCAAATTATCTTTAAAGTTACGACCTGTAGAATGATAACAAGCTTACATGGAAAACCGGCACGCCAGGAGTGATTCTAAGTCGAAAGGTGGGTCTCAGGCCAATATTTCTATGCGTTACAAACATCAGCACAAACCTAATATACCCTTTCCACCTATGGCGATGAAGGGTATAAATATTTAAAAAAAATCGACATAGAAATTTTAAAAGTCAGTTATTTGGGAATTAATTAATTTTTCAATTAAAAGTCAGTTTGTCCAAACTGTGAAAAACGACACGTGGAAAAAATAATATAATTATATATTTTATTTGAACTAATAATTCCTCGTGTTACAAACACCATTGTAAATCCATAATGCCTCCTCATGTAGGGCAAATAAAGTAATAAAAACAACAAATTTTAAACAATTTACTTGTTTATTATTTTATTTGTTTCATTTTCTGCTTCATGTGAAGCGCAGAAAATGTTCTTTTTCTTAAATACTTTCTAAATAAAAAAAATGTTTTGTTTTTATTTACTTGCTTCAGAGATTTTCTCCAGCCCTGTTACCTCTCTTCCTCTTTGTGTTTCATCACAAAGAGGGGGCCTGGTTTTTTCATTCCCATGTTCATCTGTTGATGAGTTATTTTGTGGTTTTATTAACAAATTACAATATATAATTTGAAAAACCCCTTATTTTTATTAAAGATTTCCATGAAATACAATTATATCCATTAATTCATTCATTTAACATCAATTTTATTTACTAAAATAAAGAAAAAAGAAACACGTTTCATAACCACTTAATGTTAACATAATTCACTCTCTTTGAATTGTTACGCAGCATCCTTTTGTGTCAAACATAACCTTAATAGTAGCTTCTATGTTAAGCAACATCTTTCTCTTTTTATGTTCTCTAAGTTAATTTGTCCTTCATCAAGGACACATATCAGTGCATATAGAAGACGTTTTTGACAACGTGCTTTTTCAGACGTACGTGGTAGGTAGGTACATTGCTTAAATTCATCCGACTACAATACACATCGATACGTGTGGGTGGCTTGATAAGTTGTTTAATATGTGTGTAAATAATAAATGAAAAAATTGATTAAAAGAAATTAACAAAATAATTGTAAAGAAGAGGATTAGTTTCATGGACTGTCTGTCACTACTAAAATATAAGCCTGTATGTGAATTTCAGTTAATGTTTTCCACTTTATATTTATTTAACATAGGCAGTTCTATTAAGAATATATAGCTAATTTGTTGAAACATCCTTATAATATATCCTTGAGCCAAAATATGAGTCAGTGCCAAATTTTCGGAACGTATACACTAGGGTGGGTCGTTTTTTGACTTTTGTCTCTGATCGACTTCTAATAGTGAAATTATGTGGCCAAATTATGTCAATCGGAAGTGTGCAAAATATTATTGATTTATTTTTAGGATACGAGCCCGCGCAACCGGCTTAAAGTTTTTGCGCCCATTTGTATGGGGAAAACTGAGAGTATTCGCAATTTTTGCTGCATTTCGTCCATTTACAATTTATTTTTAAGAGAAAAAATAATGGAATCTAAAAGTGAACTAATGCAGCTCTAATTGAAGTAATCAATATTTGAAATCCATTAAACAGTTTTGAAGTAATTGCGATTCTCCCCCAAAAATTCGTGTCCTTGACAATACACCTAAGGATACCCCGCTAGAAAAAACTACTTTTTATTAAAATTCAGTAATAAATTAATAATATTATATATATATATATATATATAATTCCCCGACAACATTCCAATTGGAACAAGGGGTACTTCTCTCAGACAATGAGCTGCATCCGATTCTATTTTTAGACTCATTGAAAGGGACCTACGTTTTAACGCCGGCTCCGAACGGCAAATGCATTAGTTAGAGAAGTTTTACATAGCCTAATACTCAATAACCAGTGGCTAGCAGAGTTATGAGGTGAAACGCCGCTTTTTTGAAAATGTATTTTTTCATGTGGGTCTGGCCAGGGATCGAACTTGGGCCTCTGGTATGCTAGGCGGATGACTAACCTGCTATACCACGGCGGTTCACTTTACTTATTTAAAAAATAATAAAAAAATACAAAAAATCAAATTTTTCATCTTTGACTCCGGAAAAAAGGATTTAGCTTACCCAATTTTAAAAACAAAGAACCTGTTTATATTTTCCATAGTATGGATAATTTTATTCCATATAAAAATTATTAAAATTGAACAAAAATAAAATTTATGAAGCATTTACTCAAATTATGAGCAAAAAATTACTTTTTTTGCGAAATTCGTCGAATTCGAACACAAGGTACGGGAAAATGGTTTGAGATATCGACCTCAATTTTTTTTTAGTTTTATTGTCTTTTAATGTGTTTTAACCAGGGACTGTAACGGTTATGACTTTTATAATAAAACTCAGAAAATAACGGTTACTTTTTGATTTTTATTTTTTTGATCAGAAATAAAAGTTATTTTGTGCCTTTTATTATTTCAGGCAAAAATTACAGTAATTTTTGCTTTATATTTTATCGCTCAAATTATACCGGGTATTTTTGATTTATATTTTTTTGCTCAATTTATACCGAGTATGTTTGATTTATATGATATCGCTCAAAGTATACCGGGTATATTTGATTTATATTTTATTGCTCAATTCATACCGGGTATTTTTGATGTATATTATATCGCTCAATTATAACGGGTATTTCTGATTTATATTATATCGCTCAAATTATACCGGGTATTTTTGATTTATATTATATCGCTCAAATTATACCGGGTATTTTTTATTTGAATTTTATCGCTCAACTCATACCGGGTAAGTTTGATTTTTATTATATCGCTCAATATGTGACGGTTATTTTGATATAATATTATATCAAGCAATGACTGCTTTTTATTTTGTGATTTAAATTTTTTTAAGCAATTTTTGAGCGATATCTTTTAAAATTGATTTTTTAGAGCAGGAATTTGATTTTTTTTATATAAAAATCGGAAATTTTGAAAATTTCCCATAAAATTGGTAAATTTTGAAAATTTCCCATAAATGTGGTAAATTTTGAAAATTTCCCATAAATATGGTAAATTTTGAAAATTTCCCATAAAAATGGTAAATTTTGAAAATATCCCATAAAAATGGTATATTTTGAAAATTTCCCATAAAAAACGAAATTTTAAAAATTTCCCATAAAAACGGTATATTTTGATAATTTACCATAAGAATGGGAAATTTTGAAAATTTCCAATAAAAACGGGAAATTTTGAAAATTTCCCATAGAAATGAAATATTTTGAAAATTTCCCACAAAAATGGGAAATTTTGAAAATTTTCCTTAAAAATGGTGAATTTTGAAAATTTCCCACAAAAATGGTAAATTTTGAAAACTTCCCACAAAAATGGGAAATTTTGAAAATTTCGCATAAAAATGGTAAATTTTGAAAATTTCGCATAAAAATGAAAAATTTTGAAAATTTCTCAAAAAAATGGCAAATATTGAAAATTTCCCATAAAAATGAAAAATTTTTAAAATTTCCAATAAAAATGGAAAATTTTCAATTATATGGGATATTTTGAAATTTTGAAAATTTCCCGTAAAAATTAAATATTTTGAAAATTTCCCACAAAAATGGGAAATTTTGAAAATTTCCCTTAAAAATGGTAAATTTTGAAAATTTCCCATAAAATAGTAAATTTTGAAAATTTCCCATAAAAATGAAAAATTTTGAAAAATTCCTATAAAAATGGGAAATTTTCAATTATATGGGATATTTTGAAAATTTCCCTTAAAAGTGGTAAATTTTGAAAATTTCCCTTAAAAATGGTAAATTTTCGAAATTTCCCATAAAAAGCGAAATTTTGAAAATTTTCCATAAAAAAGTGAAATTTTGAAAATTTCCCATAAAAATGGGAAATTTTGAAAATTTCCCGTAAAAATGGGATTTTTTTTTTCATATATATGGAAAATTTTTAAAATTTCCGATTTTTAAGGGAAGGATGTTTTCAAAATTTCTTATTTTTATGGACAATTTTTAAATTTACGCATTTTTATGAGAAATTTTCGAAATTTCCCATTTATATGGATGATTTTCAAATTTTCCCATTTTAATGGAAAATTTTCAAAATTTCATATTTTAATGGCAAATTTTCAAAATTTCCCTTTTAATGGGAAATTTTCCAAATCTACCATTTTTTATGGGAAATTTTCAAAATTTACCATTTTTATGAGAAATTTTCAAATTTTCCCATTTTTGTGGGAAATTTTCAAAATTTACCATTTTTAAGGGTAATTTTCAAAATTTCCCATATATCTGGGAAATTTTCAAAATTTCCCATATTTGTGGGAAATTTTCAAAATTTCCCATTTTTATAGGAAATTTTCAAAATTTACAATTTTTTCGGGATATTTTCAAATTTTCCCATTTTTATGGGAAATTTTCAAAATTTTCAAAATTTACCATTTTTATGGGAAGTTTTAAAAATTTACCATTTTTATGGGAAATTTTCAAAATTTACCAATTTTATGGGAAATTTTCAAATTTACCAATTTTATGGAAAATTTTCAAAATTTACCAATTTTATAGGAAATTTTCAATTTTTACCAATTTTATGGGAAATTTTCAAAATTTCCGATTTTTATATAAAAAAAAAATCAAATTCCTGCTCTAAAAAATCAATTTTAAAAGATATCGCTCAGAAATTGCTTAAAAAAATTTAAATCACAAAATAAAAAGCAGTCATTGCTTGATATAATATTATATCAAAATAACCGTCACATATTGAGCGATATAATAAAAATCAAACTTGCCCGGTATGAGTTGAGCGATATAATAAAAATCAAAAGTACCCGGTATAATTTGAGCGATATAATAAAAATCAAAAGTGCCCGGTATAATTTGAGCGATATAATATAAATCAAAAATACCCGTTATAATTGAGCGATATAATATAAATCAAAAATACCCGGTATGAATTGAGCAATAAAATGTAAATCAAAAATACCCGGTATACTTTGAGCGATATAATATAAATCAAACATACTCGGTATAAATTGAGCAAGAAAATATAAATCAAAAATACCCGGTATAATTTGAGCGATAAAATATAAAGCAAAAATAACTGTTATTTTTGCCGAAAATAATAAAAGTCACAAAATAACTGTTATTTCTAACCAAAAAAATAAAAATCAAAAAAATAAAAGGCTTACGATAAAATTAAAATTTAGGTCAAACGAATCAAAACTGTGTTATTGAATTTCAGAACAGATAAATTTTAATGCTTGCTTTTTTGATTTAAAAATTCAAAAATACCCGTTATTTTCAGTCCCTGGTTTTAACACACCGATGGGAGAAATTCAAATTTGTAATATTTGTTTAACAAAATTTTCAAAATATTAAAAAATGCGTTTTGAAACCCACCTGAGAAAGATTACCCATTTTCGATTATGAAAAAAAATTAAATAAATATTGTTATATTTTAACAAAATTAAACTATGAAGTACTTACAAGTCTTAAAATGATAAATCATGTCTTACTTTGCGAGCTTTTGTCTAAAGTAGTTTTTTCTAGCGGTGTATCCTTAGGCGTGCTTTGAGCCCGATGCGCGGGCTCGTATCCTAAAAATAAATCAATAATATTTTGCACACTTCCGATTGACATAATTTGGCCACATAATTTCACTATTAGAAGTCGATCAGAGACAAAAGTCTAAAAACGAGCCACCCTAGTATACATGTTCTTGGATCTCATGTGTTCTTAATTTTGTTATTTTCTTTGTTCTAATACACATTCGTTGAAAAATGGGCCGCTTCCCTGAATAAAATAAAGTCATTGAGCACAATACTGCGGATGACTCATTTTAATGTTTGGAGTGTTCAAAAAGCGTTTGTAGTGCAAAAATGGTACAATTGTGACAGGGTCTGTTATACCGAAAAGCATTCGGCCATTATCTTCAAGTGTCTTGAGAACGAATTATGTATTTTACGTTGTTCATTTTGAGATCATACGCTAAATAAAGCTTATCGCTCTCTTTCACCATCTTTCGCTTCTCTACTATCCCCTTTCCAAAGAAGGTAACCCAATTCGTATATACTCTATATACAATTGTATAGGCAGTATTTGCTTGAGTGTTACTTCTCTTCAAAAAAAAAAAAAAAATCTAAAGATAATTAAATGAACTTGACATAGATAATTTTTTGATAGTGGGACCATTGCTATTGAAATTCGTCAAAATAGGTTCATTATTTATGGTACCTACCATAGGTTCCACTTTCCGGAATTGATATTTTGGCCACAAATATCAATATTTTTTCATGAAATTTAAAACAAATACTGCTTATGTAAACTAAAATCACTGTACCAAATTTCGTTGAAATTGATCCACATTTGACCATAGCTCCCATACAAACTCTTCTGTCAAAACGCATTAAATAAGACAAAAATCTCTAAAACACTCATAAATCTGAAAATATATAGAATTTTATTCTATTTTTTGCATACATAATTTTAGTAAAAACTGTAATCAATTTGCCAAATTTCAAGAAAATCGGTCCATATTTGATCTAGCTTTCAGATAAGTCCAAATTACGGAAACCGCTTAAATATATATAGGTTTCGAGAAAATGTTTGTATGATGGCAAAATTTAGCAAATATTTGACTTTATGCAGGAAAAAGAACATCTTTGACCTAAGAGGTATGGTCGGTATTGGGTTCAAGGTTTTTTATTTTGACGATAACACTTTGTAATGTTAAACTAAACAAGTAAGAGTGTTATATTCGGCTGTGCCGAATCTTATATACCCACCATCAAGTTGTGTTAAATTTAGAAACATATCTCATATATCTACAAGGGTGCAGCTAATTCAAAATCTGGACCAAAAGTGGAAAAATCGCTAAGCTAATTGGTATTGTTGGTAAAACCTTTGGACTAAATTCGATTGCCGTAGCTTTATAGTTCAACATTTAAAAATATTTTAGTGGTTTCCCCAGTATTTGCTTTGATCAAAATTCGGTCTCATAACCGGGTATAGTTTTACATTAATAAGTTGTTAAATACTTTTGGTTGTGATTAATATGTAGTTAGGCTAAACACGTTAATAGTAATACGACAGGTCCATATATTTCGTTATGAGTTCCTAATGCATTCATCATATATAAAGTCTGGGCTGAACATTGATTGATGCCTATATAATTTCATAGGTGCAATATTAATATAAAGAATGTAACTCCAAATCTTTTTGATTGTATATATAAAAAGGGGATGTTATACATATAAGAATTATAGCCAAATGTTGACCGATTGTAACAAAATTGGCTGGAATATATATAGAGCTTATTCTTGCAAAATTAAGTGGCCATAGCTTTCATAGTTTCTAATTTAATAGCTTTTAACTGGCCTTTGCTAAAATTTTTGGTTTCCGTGAGTGTTTTTCATATGAAAACTAAAGTCAAATATGGACTGATTCCTATAAAATTTGATAAACTGATCAAAAATTGCATAAAACTTCCCTATTTTAAATTTAATCGTCATAGCTATTACAATTGTATTCAATTTATCAGCATTTATGTGTTTCCCGGGGCGGGGTTATATGGGAGCTCTAACTAAATTTGAACCGATTTTGTCTATTTTCAACACACATCTTTTCCAAGATATCCAAAATACTTTTGTAAAATTTTGTGCCTCTAGCTCTTTTCGTTAAGGCGCTATCGTGCTTTTATCTGACGGACAGACGGACATAAATCCCCTTTTCTTTTTGAATTTTTGTGTTTTCGTAAGTTTTTTATATGGGAGCTAGACCAAATGATGACCGATTGCGACAAAATTTTGCACACTGCATATCTGTTATACTTTTAGATTTATTGGCATTTAAGTATATTTTAGGTGAAATTTAGGCTGTTTTCGTTAGTTTTTTGTATGGGAGCTATGGCTAAATGTGCACCGATTTCGATGAAATTTTACATGCTGCCTAGTGCTTATGTAAAACTTCTAGATACCAAATTTTGTCATCATAACTGTTATAATTTGTCATTTCTTAGCAAATTAGCGATTAGCCTAGACGAGGCTATACGGGAGCTATGGGCAAATGCTAACCGATTTTGCCCAATTTCAATACCAAAATTTTCTCATAGATAACGAATGTTTTTGCTAAGTTTCAGTTAGCTAGCTCTTTTCTTTTAGACATTATCGTGATTTCAACAGACAGACAGACAGACGGATAGACATACGGACATAGCTCAATCGTCTTAGAATTTCATAAGGATTCAGAATATATATCGTTTTTGATTTTTGGGCCAATATTAAGGAAATTGCAAACGGAATGACAATCTCAATATACCCCCCATTCTTTTTGATGGTGGGTATAAAAACTGAAACAGCGTTCGTATATCGTGTGTAAATTCGAATTCTGAAGAAAAGTCAGGAATGTTAAATCTTTCGTTAGCTAATATTAAAATATAACTTTCGATTCGAAAAAAAAATTATTAACCCCCCCCCCTCCCGCGTTGGAAGCAATTTTGGAAATATATATTTCCAAAATATTTGCCAGCAAATGTTCGAGAACGACGGATTTGCTGCTAGAAACAGTTCAACGGTTAAAGTGTATAGGCAAGGTTTTTACGAGAAATTTAAGAGCAACATTAGAGTCGAAAATCTGTTGGTTTGAGCAAAGATATATTCGAAGGTCCAGTTTTACCTCTAGCTGCCTTGAAAAACCATCCTCGTTAACACGCAATTTAAAGGCATAAATGGAAATCAGTTCTTTTTTACTTGTAATGGTCATACAAATGTACGTATAAAAGTACATATCGGTACCTACGTAAATTTAGATTTATGTTGAAATTCATTTATTACGTTACGAGTAGTTCTACAATTGCGCCACTTGGGCGAAAGAAAACAAACGCGTAAATGCTTCACAAACGAACAAAAACTGCAAAAAAGTCCAATCTTCTTTAATGTTCACAAAAAAGTTAAATTGTATAATTTTCTTTTGTTTTCAGTTTTTACTTGATTAATATAATTGTTTCATCAATTTAAGTAGTTGATTTTTTTTACTTGGTCACTTAGTTATTTTGAATGTGTGTCCACATGTTTTTTTTTTTTTTTTTTGGACTCTAACCGCTGATGCTGTATATTTTTTGTACAGAGATTCGGTGCTGTTATATAAACGTAAAGACCTTTGGAAAGAAAGGTGTGTCGTGTGATGTTTATAAAAATGATCTAAATTTTTCTTTGATTGAGTAATGTTCAAAAGATATTTTCAAAGGTCATGACATTGGTGTCAGAACAATAGATTTTATTATTTTAATCAAGAAATTACGCGTGTGCATGCAAGAAATTTATGTACCCTTTGTCTGAAAGATGATGCTGCTGGCAGACGTAGTACAGTGATGGTCAAAAATATGTCAATAAAAATGAAATATAAAGTTTATAGATGAATGTGGTTAAGTCGTATCTATTTGTTAGCTAAGGTCTATTTGCCCTCTAAAAGATAAAAAATTATCTTTAGAAAAATATTTTTTTCAAAAATTGTTCTATATAGATAAATATTAAAAGAAAAATATTTTTTTCAAAAATTTTTCTATATAGAAAAATATTTTTTTCAAAAATTTTTCTATATAGAAAAATATTTTTTTCAAAAATTTTTCTATATAGAAAAATATTTTTTTCAAAAATTTTTCTATATAGAAAAATATTTTTTTCAAAAATTTTTCTATATAGAAAAATATTTTTTTCAAAAATTTTTCTATATAGAAAAATATTTTTTTCAAAAATTTTTCTATATAGAAAAATATTTTTTTCAAAAATTTTTCTATATAGAAAAATATTTTTTTCAAAAATTTTTCTATATAGAAAAATATTTTTTTCAAAAATTTTTCTATATAGAAAAATATTTTTTTCAAAAATTTTTCTATATAGAAAAATATTTTTTTCAAAAATTTTTCTATATAGAAAAATATTTTTTTCAAAAATTTTTCTATATAGAAAAATATTTTTTTCAAAAATTTTTCTATATAGAAAAATATTTTTTTCAAAAATTTTTCTATATAGAAAAATATTTTTTTCAAAAATTTTTCTATATAGAAAAATATTTTTTTCAAAAATTTTTCTATATAGAAAAATATTTTTTTCAAAAATTTTTCTATATAGAAAAATATTTTTTTCAAAAATTTTTCTATATAGAAAAATATTTTTTTCAAAAATTTTTCTATATAGAAAAATATTTTTTTCAAAAATTTTTCTATATAGAAAAATATTTTTTTTCAAAAATTTTTCTATATAGAAAAATATTTTTTTCAAAAATTTTTCTATATAGAAAAATATTTTTTTCAAAAATTTTTCTATATAGAAAAATATTTTTTTCAAAAATTTTTCTATATAGAAAAATATTTTTTTCAAAAATTTTTCTATATAGTAAAATATTTTTTTCAAAAATTTTTCTATATAGAAAAATATTTTTTTCAAAAATTTTTCTATATAGAAAAATATTTTTTTCAAAAATTTTTCTATATAGAAAAATATTTTTTTCAAAAATTTTTCTATATAGAAAAATATTTTTTTCAAAAATTTTTCTATATAGAAAAATATTTTTTTCAAAAATTTTTCTATATAGAAAAATATTTTTTTCAAAAATTTTTCTATATAGAAAAATATTTTTTTCAAAAATTTTTCTATAAAGAAAAATATTTTTTTCAAAAATTTTTCTATATAAAAAAATATTTTTTTCAAAAATTTTTCTATATAGAAAAATATTTTTTTCAAAAATTTTTCTATATAGAAAAATATTTTTTGTCAAAAATTTTTCTATATAGAAAAATATTTTTTGTCAAAAATTTTTCTATATAGAAAAATATTTTTTGTCAAAAATTTTTCTATATAGAAAAATATTTTTTGTCAAAAATTTTTCTATATAGAAAAATATTTTTTGTCAAAAATTTTTCTATATAGAAAAATATTTTTTGTCAAAAATTTTTCTATATAGAAAAATATTTTTTGTCAAAAATTTTTCTATATAGAAAAATATTTTTTGTCAAAAATTTTTCTATATAGAAAAATATTTTTTGTCAAAAATTTTTCTATATAGAAAAATATTTTTTGTCAAAAATTTTTCTATATAGAAAAATATTTTTTGTCAAAAATTTTTCTATATAGAAAAATATTTTTTGTCAAAAATTTTTCTATATAGAAAAATATTTTTTGTCAAAAATTTTTCTATATAGAAAAATATTTTTTGTCAAAAATTTTTCTATATAGAAAAATATTTTTTGTCAAAAATTTTTCTATATAGAAAAATATTTTTTGTCAAAAATTTTTCTATATAGAAAAATATTTTTTGTCAAAAATTTTTCTATATAGAAAAATATTTTTTTCAAAAATTTTTCTATATAGAAAAATATTTTTTTCAAAAATTTTTCTATATAGAAAAATATTTTTTTCAAAAATTTTTCTATATAGAAAAATATTTTTTTCAAAAATTTTTCTATATAGAAAAATATTTTTTTCAAAAATTTTTCTATATAGAAAAATATTTTTTTCAAAAATTTTTCTATATAGAAAAATATTTTTTTCAAAAATTTTTCTATATAGAAAAATATTTTTTTCAAAAATTTTTCTATATAGAAAAATATTTTTTTCAAAAATTTTTCTATATAGAAAAATATTTTTTTCAAAAATTTTTCTATATAGAAAAATATTTTTTTCAAAAATTTTTCTATATAGAAAAATATTTTTTTCAAAAATTTTTCTATATAGAAAAATATTTTTTTCAAAAATTTTTCTATATAGAAAAATATTTTTTTCAAAAATTTTTCTATATAGAAAAATATTTTTTTCAAAAATTTTTCTATATAGAAAAATATTTTTTTCAAAAATTTTTCTATATAGAAAAATATTTTTTTCAAAAATTTTTGAAAATTGATGAAACAATTATATTAATCAAAAATTTTTCTATATAGAAAAATATTTTTTTCAAAAATTTTTCTATATAGAAAAATATTTGTTGTCAAAAATTTTTCTATATAGAAAAATATTTGTTGTCAAAAATTTTTCTATATAGAAAAATATTTGTTGTCAAAAATTTTTCTATATAGAAAAATATTTGTTGTCAAAAATTTTTCTATATAGAAAAATATTTGTTGTCAAAAATTTTTCTATATAGAAAAATATTTGTTGTCAAAAATTTTTCTACATAGAAAAATATTTGTTGTCAAAAATTTTTCTATATAGAAAAATATTTGTTGTCAAAAATTTTTCTATATAGAAAAATATTTGTTGTCAAAAATTTTTCTATATAGAAAAATATTTGTTGTCAAAAATTTTTCTATATAGAAAAATATTTGTTGTCAAAAATTTTTCTATATAGAAAAATATTTTTTGTCAAAAATTTTTCTATATAGAAAAAATTTTTTTTCAAAAATTGTTTTATATAGAAAAAAATTTTTTTCAAAAATTTTTCTATATAGAAAAATATTTTTTCAAAAATTTTTCTATATAGAAAAATATTTTTTCAAAAATTTTTCTATATAGAAAAATATTTTTTCAAAAATTTTTCTATATAGAAAAATATTTTTTTCAAAAATTTTTCTATATAGAAAAATATTTTTTTTCGAAAATTTTTCTATATAGAAAAATATTTTTTTCGAAAATTTTTCTATATAGAAAAATATTTTTTTCGAAAATTTTTCTATATAGAAAAATATTTTTTTCAACAATTTTTTCTTTTTCAAATATTGTTATCGAAAACATTTCTACAGGGAAATATTTTTATCGAAATATATTTAAACTGGTGGTATACATTTGGAGCTTCTGATATCCAATACTAATACCTCCCATAGATATCGTATGATCATTTGAATGTTAACACATTTGGTTTCCGGCATTAAAATCATATTTTTCTTATGACTGAATTCCTTATAGTCCCTTGTCGCCAAAAAGTTTGGTCCATTAAAGCCTTTTGACTCTTACTTATACTTTTTAAATTGGGATGTGAATTATTGCTTTCTACCATTTCTTGTTCCTATGGTTTCAAATATTGGAAATATCACAACTCCTTGTCCATAAATACAATCAAATTTATATCCATAAACAAAACATTATAAAATGTTTTGGTTATTCCAACAAAAGACACAAGACACATGTTATATAATCAAGTGCTGATTCTTAATAAAAACACGCGCACTAGGGGTTATTATTTTATTTCAATTTATTTTATTAATTTTGCCTTATGATATTAAGAAACGGTTTTTAGAAAATTTATAATCTTTTTAATTTCTTGTTTTTGATATTATCAATTCCAATTAAATTGTTAATTGCATGAGTATTTATTCTTAACGATTTTTAATATATATCAATATATTTATATAATTCTTTAATTTAAAAATATTTTTGAATGTCGTAGACAATTTAGCCAACAATAATAAACAAATTTTAATGCCTTTGCCTTTATATTATAAAAAAATGTGGTCTCTTTTTCAATTGATTGTTCCGAAAATGTTTTTAAATTGGTTGATAGAGATGATATTTATGATGATACATTTGAATGTAGATAAGTTTACGAATTTGATGACACAGTCAAAGCACAACTTTTCCATAAAATACTCTGATGATCTTTGATATCTTTGCATTCGTCAATAAGAGAGGAAGTCTGGAAAATATTTGCATATTTTTGTAGAACTTTATTTAAATGTTGTTCGGAAAGTTGTGAATCTTTAGTGATCTTTGTGATATATGTGCAAATTGACTGAGTAGAGGAACCACAAGGTTGTATTAGCAAATATGCGGTTGTTAGTGCTATAAGTTTGGCCTCATCTAAATGTAGAGGCTAAAATTAGAGAAAGACAAATATTTAAATTTTATTGAATAAACTTAAGCTTTAACAAATTACCTCAACTTCAGATATGGTTTTCTTCTCCGGTTCCTTATCATCTATGACAGCTACTTGTAAATTCGGAATATTTTCCTTTTCCTCTGACGCTTTTAGCTCTTTCATCTTTTCCTTTTCTTTAGATTTTTCACGAATTTCTGGTATATCGTCTTCAATGATCTTGACTTCATCATCGCTTTTGTCAACATCGATGTCTATTATTTGCGAATTGTCCTGTTTCTTTAAAACAGATTGATTGGCTGCTTCTTCATCTAAATCCTGAACTTCACTTGACTCGGAATATACCGATGGACAGGCCTCACGCTCCCTTAACTTTTCATTAGTTTCACGAATTTTGGTTTTAAGTAACAACTGCTTAACGCCAGCTTCTTTCAGACGTTTTTCCAACTGCTCTATAGTCTTGGCATCTTTTTGTTCACGCATTTTTGTTTGCAACAACTGGGTCTGCATATTGCGTATGGTTTCTTGTAGAACTTTCATTTGCTTTTCACGAAAATCGCTATTATACTTAAGATCAGTGCGTTCAAGACTCATTTCATTGCGCATGGCTTCTAGTTGATGGCGCAGGGAATCATTCTCATCCTGTAAAATAAAGACAAACATTAAAAAAAACTAAATTTTATTTAAAAAAATCTTCAATACCTTTAAATTATCACTGTCATAACGTTTACGTTTTGTATGTGAAGTCGTTTGATAATCACGATCCTCATCGGACATTTCCATTTCATCATCATCAATTTGTATAGAACGCAGTTCCTAAATGTTTATTAAACAAATAAGAAAACTATTATATAATTTGGTTTAATTATTATAACAAATTGATTATGAATTTAAATACTACTTTAGTTATAAATAATAAATATTGTTTATGAAACCTTGTTTATTTTTATTTTTTGTAAATAAATATTTTCTTTCAAATATACCTTCATTGCCTTTTTTTGTTTGAGTGTACTTACCTTTGACCTTTTCTTCTTATAACAAAAAATGTTTGATCATATTTGTTAAAATGTTTTTTTTTTTTTGTTAATACCAATTTGTTAAAAAGTCTTTTTTTTAATTATAAATTCCAATATTTAGAAATTAAAGCATGGGATTTTCTTGTTTAAAAACTTTTACACTCAGAAAAATAATAGAATTATTTAAGAAATGTTTTCTAAGCAATGAAAAAAATGATTGTAATGACATTTAAATATAAGAAAATATAACTAAAAAATATTTCAATAAGTGTATGGAAACTATTAACAAGTTTCACATTTTAATTTACTAATATTTTTACCTATTTACACGATTTGAGGGTATTATTTTAATTATACAATGTAAATATCTAAGAAGTTTCAGTTTCATTTATTATAATACATAATACAAATCCAAGATTAGTTAAGAAATCTCATTGACTAGTTTCGAGGAATATCATCCAGTCAAAATGTAGTCAACAGCAACAACTGCCTCTTCGCATCCATAATAACATATTTACCCTTGAAGAATTGTCGCGAAGTCACAACCTTATTTGGGGTTTAGAACTGAGAGCCCTGTATTTTAGTTGGAAACTGCGTTGACTACCAAGCGCTGGGGGGTTACCGCGTAACTCGATTCGAAAGAAATTATTTTCGAAACACAATGCTTTTAGCATATAAATTCGAACAGTTTTATTTTTGAATCGAGATACGCAGTAATTCCCCTGCTTTGTTTAATGTTGGTGGGTTTAATTCTCCACAGAGGCAAGCAAACATTATTATTTAGTAATAATAAATAACTTTTTAACAGAGCCCTCTATTGGTAGCTTTGTTTAAATAGGTATTAAAAAGCTCTACATATGCTAAGAAAATAAATAATTCTACAAATAAGAGTAAACTCTAAAAAATACGGCTAAATTGCAGAGATTTCCCACAATACACTCATCACCTTTCTTTTCTTCTCTATCCCTTACCAATGGAAGTAACGCACAAGCAATTTTTTTCTCTATCAAAACAATTTTTATATTTTGTCAAAACGCTGTTTAGTTTAGGAACTAACAATAAATATTTACCCTTGTTTGGCTCATTTTAACAAAACTACGAAAAACATATCGAGCCCTAACCGCCAAAAAGACTCAAGCGCCAAAAACTAAAATTTACAGGAGAAGCATTTTTTAAAATATCTTTGGACAGTGAATTGTACTTAAGTCTTTATTGTTTTTGCTGTAAAATCATAACGGTAAATTCTACTGCCCTGATATTTTGTGAGATGATGCAGATGATCATGAATAATAAATTTTAATAATAAAATGAAAATCGTCCATCATGTCGCTTAAGCCCTTTTGGCGGTTAATGCTCGATATATTATTTTTTGTAGATGATCTTTAATAGTTTGGGAGATAAAACGTTGCCGACTTTCCTCGTTTTTATATTATAATACCTCTTAAATGAACGATTTCTTTACAAGCCGAAAATTTGTAAACCAATTAAAATGGTACATAGTTTAAGTACCATTTTAATTGAATTGCATGCTATAGACTTTGTTATAGACTTTATTCTGAAAAAGTATTTTTGTTTATCTAAAAGTCGTGACCAGATAAGCCAAAGAAAAACTACTTCTGCAGAAACTCTGTAAGTAATAGTTGTATACTGGACTTACACAGCTATTGTAAGACCCGTATTAAAATACTGTTGTGCAGTCTGGTGAGAAGCTGTGTAAAGAAAGTACAATGTTGTGTACAATGGTATTGGTATAACCGCTGCTTTAAAAAGCTCTCCTCAAGCAGCCCTTAACATCATTTGTCACTGTACCCTTTTGATCTTTTTGTAAAGGGCATGGCAACCAGAAGTCTTGAAAGGTTCTATAAGTCGGGAATACTTAGAAACAGGAGGGCGGGGTACACCAGAATACTGAGTTTTTCCTTGGGCTTAAAGTCAGGCTCACCTCGATCTGACTATTCAGCCAAGGAGCTATTGTTCAGCGCCGTTCCGGAGGTCTTAATCCCGAATAGAATCGAATAGATTGGTCGCACATCGCTCTGCTAAAGCAAGTCGATCTTTACTGATGGTTCTAAGATGGATATCGGCACTGGTTTGGGTGTTTTTCTAAAAGATTAAAATATTAGAAAATCATAAAGACTTGCAGATGAGTGTAAAAACAAACTCTGACACCATATCGGAGAACAGTGAGGTGACAATATATGCCGATAGTCAGGCTGCCCTTAAGGCACTGCAAGAACAAAGTATTACCTCAAAACCAGTTAGGAAATTAGATTAGTGATAGAACTATCGCTCAAGTACAGGATCAAACTGTGTTGGGTTCCGGGTCATTACGACATCGAAGGCTTGGCTTAAGCCAAGATTTGAGTCAGAGAATGGTGAACATAGCCCCTCCTATTTGCCACTTTAATACGATAATCAAGGGGTTGTGTAGACTAGATATAGGTGTAAACAAAATGTTGCTGGATCCCAACAGTACAAACCTTAGAAAATGCATAGGCATTCTTACCGACCACTATGCCCTAAACTCTATGCTAAACAGATGGGATAGGAGCAGTCAGTCAGTCTGGCACCACTTTTTTAACCTAACCTATGGCTTCAGTATGCAATGCGTATTAAGCAGCCGATCCGCCGGGTAGTGTAGTCTTCATTCGGATAGAGTTCATTAGAATTGATAGAACACCATTAATATAGGACTAGAGCATCGACATTAATGACAGTGAGGAGAATAAAGCAGAACTTGACTAAAGACCGATGTAATTTGATTAAAAACTGAAAGATACACTTTATTAGCTCTACAGTTGATTTTAAAGACAGAAAAGTAAAGTTTACTTTTCTTTTCTTAGTAAACCCTTTAGAAATTGGAAAAAGAGAAATTAGGATGTCAGGGTGGTCTGAATGTTGCTTTTATTCCCCATATAGATGGCAGCTAGGAGTCTTTAAGGCAGACTGGTGAAGTCTTAACCTTAGGTCAGGTTAAGAAGTAAGTACTTACACATAACTTTTTAAGTGCTATGCTGACTTCAACGTCTGATCAAAGTCAAACATTGGCACCGGTTTTGGTGAGTACTTTCTAAAACAAGATATCAGGAGGTCGCTTAGACTTGATGACAACAGAAGTAATAGGGCAATTATAGGGTTAGGGTCCCTCGTCATTGCAACATCGATATCAATAAAATAGCGATGAATTATCAAGACAGAGTTCACGCTATAAATGCCAGCTTTACACAGTAATAAGGTTTTTAAACCACGAAAACCTCATTAAATATCAAAACGTTTATATGCTTGAGTAGAAAAATAAAATGCATAGGCATAGAGAAACCACATAAACAAGAACCATAATTCCTTTCTTGATGATAGAGAGATGTAAAGTAAGCTACTAAAAGTACTTGAACTCTCTATTCAACAACAAATAATTCCGGACATCTGGAAAACCAAATAAATCCGCTACCAATGGAGAATCATACCGCCCGATGTCTCTTACCGACCCTGAAGGAACATCATGACTTCAGGGAACACTATAGTACCACAACAGCCTTGAACATGATAGCTACACTGATCGCAAATGGCCTCAATCAGCAACGACCATGTCGACGCACCATACTTGCGGCT
This sequence comes from Stomorhina lunata, assembly GCA_933228675.1. NCBI lineage: Eukaryota > Metazoa > Arthropoda > Insecta > Diptera > Rhiniidae > Stomorhina > Stomorhina lunata. The sequence goes on along the minus strand of OW121742.1, from coordinate 95,978,459 downwards.
TTAGATTAATCTAAAGCTTTTGACACAGTTGATCAAGCTACGCTGATAACTAACATCACGAACTCATCTTTGCCCAACGATGTCAAATGCTGTCTTGCCAACTATCTACGTGGCAGGCAAGCGTTTGTAGAGTTCAGAGGCGAAAAATCTAGCTACCGCAAGATAAAAATGGGCGTGCCACAAAGATGAGTACTTTCAGTCCTCTTCAACATTTATCTTGAGAAGCTCCCCCTCCACCTCCTGACGTCTCATTGGTGTCATATGCTGATTACTGCACAGTGCTATCATCTAGTGTTAATATCTACGACACAAGCGCCAAAATCGCTCAATAGTAGACATAGTAGACTTTTTTCAGGAGCGCAAATTAAAGCTATCATCTTCAAAGTCTTTAGTGTCACTTTTTTCCTCTTGGACCAAGAAAATAAAGGTGGAATACACACGTCTCAGTTGAAGGTAGACGTATTCCTACGGTGAAAAACCCAAAAATTCTAGGGGTAGTTTTCGTCCGCCTCCTTCACTTTTCTTCTCGCGCCACTTACATCAACCTCATGGGTTATGGACAAGGAGGTAATTGTTGCGATATACAAAGCAATTGGTCGCTCACTCCCTAACTATGCAGCCCCAGTTTGGACCTCTTTCATTAGCGACATCCAATGGCGAAACTTGCAACATTCCAAAATAATACACTTCGAATTGGAACCGGATGTATCAAAATGACAAATGTGGTTTATTTACATGAGGAAACCAGTTTACTGTCGGTCAGACAACATAATGTGTTGCTTACTAGACAGTTTCTGATGGCATGTCACCACTCTAACCATCAGATACTGATGGAGAATCAGCTTCCTCGGCACATACGGATGAACTTTAGACGCTATCGTGCCGATATCCAAAACGTCATTCCATCGGACGTTGACCGATTGTACATAACGAATGCTCAGAAAACATTGCATCAATTGGCAGTCTCCGATGCCATAAACGACGATTAATGCAATAAAGTCCTTTATGAACACCCCCCTCTAATTTCGGTCAGTCAATGGCTACTCCCCAGGAAAACTAGATTCATATTAGCACATTTAAGAGTTGGTTGCAGCAGTATACTCAACTGCTATCGCGAATGTATTGTTCCTGGCACTTTAAATTGTTGCCCAGCCTGTCTCTAGAGCCCCCCACGACACTGTTCACTTATTTAACTGTGCAAATAGGCCAAATGATTTGAGTTCAGTTGACTTATAGCATAGGTCGTAGAGGTGGCCCAATTTCTCCAGCTTCAAGCCTCTGAAATTGTCACAAATCCCACTAATTAATATATTAATATATTTATTTTTAGCATCTTACAGGAAAGAATTTTTACCAACAGCAGAAATGTCAAACAACAACTAAAAGTAGTTTACAACGTTCTATTAAGTCGACCGCAGGATATACTAGCTTTGTTAAATAAAGCTTGATACAAAAATAAGAAAATAGTGTTTAATATTTTACTGAATTGTTTCGAAAACATTATAACAAAATTTAAATTAAACGAACGCTACTTTTATGAGATGAAGTGCATTTTAAATATACGTTGTATACGGGTATATTGTGTCTATATAATATTTTTGTGAGCAATGTTTCTTATGGCATAAATAAATTCACATTTAGGATTTTAGTATTGACATAATTTTGAATTCTATTAATTTGACTAGTCTGAACGTTAACAAGTATTATTTTCTAAATAATGAGTTGTTAGATATTTTTATACAAAAATTTAATATAAAACAGTTAAAATTATTTAACAAAACAAATAACAAGCAAAATATACAGCCAACAGCAAAAAAAAAAAAATAATAAAATACAATTTTTTTTTATTTTATGATAATTAACATGCAAAAATAATAATAATTTATTAGTTTAAATTCAAGTTAATAATTACGAACGGTTAATAACAATATAATTTAAATAATATTTTCTTTTCTTTAATAAAAGCTTACAATTTTAAATTTATGTTAAAATGAATACATACCGTGGCCAACTTTTTCCATTGATCGATGTTTTTTCTTTGGGCTTTGGTGAAATGGTCCCAAACCTTCTTGTGACTAGCAGCATTAAACACTTTTTCAATCTGAGTGACTGAATATATATATAGTATATAATATAATAGGCAATAATAGTATATAATTTAAAATAATAATGATAAAAATATTAAAAAAAGAAGTAAAATAATAAAAAAAATAATTGAAAACAAAAAACGGAAGAAAAACACAAACAAACTTAAAAGGAAGAGTCAATTTATATATAATTAATGTAAGTAGAAGGAGCTAAAAACTAATAAGTATTTAAATATTTATGAAATTTAAAATCATCTCATATTAAAATGTTGTAATGTTGTATGTAATCTTATTTAGTAAAATTATACTAAATGAATGTTTTAATATTTACTAAAACCATTTCAATTTTTAAATAGATTTTGTAAGTTTTTGTTAGTGTTTTTACCTACATCAATTAATACTTATGTAATTTTGGTTTGTCTCTGTTTTATAAATTCTTAGATTTAAACAATAATCCACACACGTTTGCAAGAGTCTGACCAGTGTATTTCTTTGTTTTTATTTTAATTTTCTTAAATTGTTTTAATTACCCACTATTTATAAGAAGTTGCGTTCTGAGACAGAGTTACATTATAGTACAAACCTTTTCTCAACAGTAGCTTCGAAAATCGCCACTTTATTGTGGAAATTAGACTTGAGTTTGTTCCAAAAAGACTTAAATATTTGATGTATTTTTTTGTTTTAATTTTTGTTACCTTTTGCTTTTGGGTTTTGATACTGTGAGTTTGGTTTTTAAAGAGCAAATTTTTTTGAAAATTATTTTAAACATTTTATTACTAATTTAATTTTATATTATGTAAAGTTTTGTTTTTACTTGAGAAAAAAAACTAAAGGTTTGTTTATAAAAAAATATGAGCCTCCCAAATAATGACACAATTTTAATGGGACTGTGGTTCATAGAAAACTGATCTAGACTGTCATTAAAAGTACGCTTCTCTTTCACATTGCATTTCCTTCAATGTTCACTAAGACAAACTGATCTCTAATTTTACCCTGTAGTTTTTGTTATCATGCTTACATTAGCTCTAACCAACATTCTGATTAAGCTTAGTAGTAATTTGATAACTACCCTATAGTGCTCCAGGGAAGTAAAGTTTTATTTTTCTCTTAGAGCAAAACTATCCTATACGACATTTAAGAAACATTTTTAATATTGAAGTAATCAAAAAATTTCGACTACAACATAATTCAAAATGATCACAACACCAAATACGAACAGGGCATATGTTAAAGACGGCAAAACCTTTGATTTTCCTAAAGGCTTAATCTGAGTATCAATCAACTACACAAAACACACTGGAGCAGCATCGTTTGCCACTGACCGATCTATAGTTTTATAGGTAGACCACAAGGTTTCTTCGCCCATTTGCAGTTCTACTGGCTAGTGATTTAAAAAAATATGATATTTAGTGCAGAACCGAAAAAATAATATTTTTCTGGCAGGGTTTTAATGTGAATCTCTTAAAATGTGGTATAAGGAGGTTTTATAAACTTTCTGGTGAATGTAGCTTCTTCCAGTCAAAAATTCTTGCGAATGAATTGTAAAGAGCGGCTTGAGACCTACAGCAGGACCATATTTATCAAAATGATAAAACAAAAATTTAGTACATCGAATTCCACTGGCATAAGCATTTATTGTAAAAATTTAGTTCTATGAGTATCCGAAATAACGAACCGATTTTAACCAGATTTAAATGAGATGGTATTAGTACCTAGTACAATAGTACTAAAATATATAAATTTTTTATAGACAGAGTTTCTGACAGATAACCATGGATAAATCGAATTAAGATGTAGTTCTAAGTCGGACCAATATTTTGTTGTTGTTGTAAGATCGTAAAAATAAATATATTTTAGTGGGGGTTGTGATAATATGTGAGGTTTGAAGCTGGATAAACTGGGCCACCTATACCATACGTCAACTGGGCTCAAATCATTTGGCCTATTTGGGCAGTTAAATAAGTGCGCAGTGTCGTGGGGGCTGGGCAACGGTTTAAAGTGCATAATACGTTCGCGGTAGCAGTTAAATACACTGCTCCAACCGGCTCTTAATTGTGCTAATATGGATCTAGTTTGCCTGGGAAGTTCATCTGTTCACTAACCGAAATTGGAGGGGGGTGTTCATTAAATACTTTATTGCATCGGTAGCCGTTTATGGCATCGGTGATTGCCAATTGATGCAGTTTTTCTGCGCATTCGTTATGGACAAACGGTCAATGTCCGATGGAATGACGTTTTCGATGTCTGCATGTGCTGAGCTAGCGGATCCTCCATCAGTATCTGAGAAAAGAAAAGTGAAGGAAGCTGTCGAAAACTGCCCCGAGAATTTTTAGGTTTTGCACCGTAGGGCTACGTCTACCTTCAACTGAGATGTTGAGTTCCATCTACACTTCCTTGGTCCAAGACAAAAATAGGGACACTGAACACTTTGAAGTCTCCTGAAAATTGAAGCTATCATCTTAAATTGTTTGTATTTGATTTTACTTTTCACTGTAATTTTTTAAACCCTTTACTTTCATCTCTGTTTAATGCTTAGGAGTAAATACACTTTCTCAAGTTGGACAAAAATTTCATTTGTTTTTACATGTTGGCACATAACATAGTATTATCTTCCTGAAGATTTTCTCCTGTTTTGATGATGATTGTATTACATGATAATAATGATTGAATTACATTCGTGGCAAGCAAAAAGTTAGAAGTAAAACTACGCTACGCTACTAGTACTTAAAGCCTTAAAACATGTGAATTGACTACTCCTCTACAGTAGAACTTAACCTAACATTTCTTCCTTTCACATGAATTGTAAGCAGAAAAATTAATGTGAATCACATATTTATTAGGCAATTTAAAATTATCAATCTCCCAGTCATAACTTATTTTTAATAAGAAACAACTTACAAACCACCCAGCTCCCCCAAAAATTGTGTCATATTCTAAACAAAATCTTTCATCATCCAATTGACTTGTCATGATCTATTCTAAAGTATACCTCCCAGAAACTCATTCATTCACTCACACCCACTTACAAACCATAAACTACCATCTCATTTCACAAACATACCGTGTAACAAACATCAATAACCAAAAAACATTTAAGATTCTAAAGATAAATGAAACAACTATGATCATTAAACTTACACTGAGCTGACATGGTTAGCATTTGTTTGCGAAAGAATTCACGAGCTTTACGCAAATCATCCTCCAATTGCTGTTTATCGCCTGTCAAACGTCTGACATGAGCATGAGTACTTTGAATCATTGAATAAAAAACGTTGGCATTACGTTTGGTGCAGTCACCGCGTTCCAGCCAAATGGTTATAGTTTGAACAGCCTTAACGAAAGTATCATTATTGCGTAAACTCTCTGCCACCATGGAGGCCTCGTGATCGGTGTAATGTGGTATGGGTGGAGGAGATTGGGAACGTAAACGATCTAAAGACATGAGTTCACGATGACGTTGTTCGCGTTGTAATTGACGTTGTTTGCATTCGTAATCGTACTGATCATCTCTGGCCTGGGCATAATCAACATGAAGACGTCCAAAACTGGCCTGATCGTTGGTATTGTTAAGACGGACTCTGTAGCCGCTTAAATATATGGCACGATCTATGGACTCTTCTTGACGAAAACGTATATGGCAAAAGTTTTTCTTAGACATTCTTAGGGTAGAGATTTCACCACAACTTTCAAATATTTCTCTAACAATTTCCTCAGTTATAATGTCTGGAAGTCCTCCTACAAAAACGGTACGACATCCTGGAGGCCTATCACGTATGGTTGGTGGTGGAGCATTTGGATTAGGCGGCAGAAGCATGCAGCTTTTAGTTTTGATTACTTCTTTTGTGGCAACAGCGGGACCATTAAAACCATCTAAAAAAAATTTTATATAAATGAATAAAATTTAGATTTCATGTTTATTAATAACCAAACCTGCTACATTGGTTTGACCCATTTTTGTAGGATCCATTGCAGCGGAAGCATCTGTCAGAGCTCCGTTAGCATAGGCTCCATATTGTTGCATTTGTTGCATAGCAGCCATCATAGCGGCTGGGTCCATTAAAGGATTTGCAGCGGTTCCAGCCGCTGGATTTGTAGGAAAGTACATAAAGCCGGGATTTGCACACATTTGTCCCGCCATTAGACTATTTAAATATAGACTAGAATCTGGTAGATTTAAGGACATTTTTTCGTTAGGCATTTTAGTTGTCGAATCATTTTGTCCCAGTGTAGTGGAGGAAGCCATTGTTGTGGGTGTATCATTATCTAAATCATTTTCCAAGTCCATTGGTGCTGTGCCCTGATTGGGTTTAACACTTCGTGTTGGACTTGGAGAACTTAAACGTGGCGGTGGCGGAGGTTCCGGATTACGTCTTGATGTTTTTGTTGTCGCTTTAGTTGCATTAAAACTGCCAGTTGATGATGATGCGGATGTAGTTTGTGACGAATTGTGAAGTGTAGTGGCGGTGTTATTAATGGTGGCGGCTAAATGATTAATAAAGTTGGCCTGTGGTGGTATGTTACCGCCATTGGTCAATGTATTAAAGAATGGCACTGTAAAGAAATTAATTAGAAAATGAAATAGGAACTTTTTTTATAAAAAATAATGTTAAAGGAGGATACAAGAATTGTATTTGAGTGTTGCCGTACTTTGAATCTTAAATTTGGCAAGAAATTCCTAGGAAAAGTCTTTCAGCACTAGCAAAATAACTTATAAGTAGCGGTAGATTTGGGAACGCGCCTAATATAAAAAAAATCGCAAAACAACTATTATTTCTGACTACCCAAAAAACGATTTTCAACAATAAAAAAGTTCTTTAAAAAAAACAGTTTACCATAGGTAGCAGGTATCATCATACCAAGCAAAAGCAATGTGGTATTTCTAAAAAAACAATTTCCATCAATGTTATTCAAAAGTTTATTACACAGGTCAACAAGACTTTGGACTGCTATATCTGAAAGTGATATTGGTGTTTCCGATTTGGCTTTAGTTTTCGAGATATATATTAGGTGGATATGTTTTAAGCAAAATAAGCTATATCATACTAAAATCTATTAGGAACTTTTTATTTTATTAAAAGTTAAGTATCTGTATATCTTTTAAAATTTATAAGAAAAGCTACTACGAGTACCAATAAAAATAAAATATTTTTCTTTTTTTAATTTATGTTAGCAGTGCAATTGTAAAATTGTAATTGGCTTTAGATTTATGAGTGTTTTTCTGATTCTTGTCGTATTAAGAGATTTCTGACGAAGTGTTTGTATGGAAGCTATAGCTATATACGGATCGATTTCACCTCATTATGGTGATAAAGCGTGTAAAAAGTTAATTTATTTTTAGTTTTATAAGCGTTGTTGTGGTTTTCGGGTCACCCGTGAGATTGTAAGGGAATTTTTGTAAAATATTTATTTCATGTATATCTGGCATCTTTACGAGTTTACAACTATAGAAAGACAATAAAGGCAAGACAAAAACAAAACATATCAAAACAAAGAACAGCTGACAAAGACAAAATTGTTTAGAAACTCACGATCAAAACAAAAATACAAATAAAAGACTCAACGTAAAGAGTAAAATGATAAATTTTCAGCATAAAACATATAAGGAAAAATAAGAAAAAAAATGGCGACGCATACATTTTCTAAACAAATTTTATAAATTGCAATCAAAATCAAAGATTTTACAATAATTTTACACTAAAAATATGATATTTATCCACTGGATTCCGTTTACTACTTAGTTTTAAAGAATTATCTTGATTTTTTCTTGAGTTGTTATAAAATGAAATTACACCTTGCACTAATGCAGGAAACTTACTCATATTTTCCAAGCCTTGATGGCCCAAATTATTGTAATTAAAAGCCATTTTTTAGAGAAATTCAATAAATTAGTTGAATAACAACATTTTTCCACTCTTTTGGTTGAAAAATTATAAGTTTTTAATTGGATTTTTTATAATTTTTAGCACACAACAATCAGAAACGCCCGAGAAATTTTTCACACAAAATTCTTCCTTTTGTTTTTGGTAGCTATTCACGATGAAATGCTAGCTTAATGAAATGTTTACAGCATTGCCAGCTACAAATGTGATATGTTGGTATGTAGAGGAATTGAAACAAAATGATTCATTTGTTTTGACATTTCGAGAAAAAATCTTATCAGAATTATTTTCTCCTCTAAAACAGTCACAAGCAGAAATTTAATTAATTGTTTTTTCAAGAAAAACTAAAGAAAATTTATAGTTCGTAAAGAAAAATGTCTGTAAATACAGCCCACGCCAATAATGGCGTTTTAATACATGCTGGAGAATAGTAAGTATAGTCAATTATTGGAAAATATGTGGTGAAATTTTGCATCGTAAATTTGTTCGGTTTGTGGATATGTTTGCCTACCCAACAGTTTCAAAGTGAAGGGCCATTTCATAGTCAATTGGGAATTGTAACATGTCATTGGATTTGGGCTATATTAAAAACTATAACAAGATCTGTCTATAAGCCTGAAAGTGATCCCAAAATTTCACTAAAAATACTTGGAGTGCTTAAATTTGCAAGCCATTTTAGAAATTTATCATACAATATTTCAATTTGAAACTGTTGGTGTGCGTATATATGTAGGAATGTTTAGTTGTTGGGTTTGAAAAAAACCAAAACAAATAAAATTTTTGCTAATTGTTTTGTATTTTTTTATCTAATGACGTTGAAAAATTATTCTATACCTACATTTACATATTAATATCTTCTACGAACATACAATTTAATATAATGCTATGTATTGTATTTAAATACCTATTTACTTAAAAATTAAAAAGCTGATTTAGCAAATATATCTCGTTATTATTTTAGCATCCTACTCCACAGTGACAATGTGTCGATGGATTTCTCTGGCCAGGATAACTCCGTTTTCCGTGGTTCCAAACAGGGTCGCATCTATTTAACTTCTCATCGTATGATCTTTAACAATAAGAAATCCGGTGATGATATGCAGTCATTTAGTGCCCCGTTTATTGCTATGAATGATGTAAGTTCTTAATTAATGACGTGTTTTCCAGTTATAGATTAGTTTGAAAATGTATAATGTCTATTTTAAATATTATGTGTTTTTGCATTTCTCAAATAGAAAGAATTTAGTTCATCCGTTTCTTGTAGATATTTCGAATTTAATGGGCATGTAAAGTTTTTCTAAAATCGGACATACCATTAATGAATTGTTGAGTTAACAAAATAAAATCATAGTTATAAATACATATAGTGCAGATTTATTTTCCTGCTGAAGTATGTTTGGTTCATCAAAGGACTGCTTGCTTTCTTGTTGTTGTAACAGCTCTAACATTTACAATTTTATAATTATGTTTTTTATGGGGGATCTGTTTGGAGATCAAGTCCAAGAAATTGTGCTTCTTCTACTGATGAGTCCACGAATCCTCAGGACTAATGAAGTAGGCTTGGCGGTACAGTTAAAAATGTGGGGGTATCATGAGGACCCTTTATCTCTTTATATTCTTATTATTCTTTTATCATTGACTCCCAGTGGAGCATAGGGCCTCAACCATCCTTTTATATCGGACTCTATTGCGAGCTGTTAGGCATACATCATTCCATGAATAGTTTGCTGCTTGTAACTTCGCATCAATTGAACTTCTCCACGTTCTAGCAGGTGCGCCACCACGACGGCCGCTTCCTTGTGGATTCCAACAAAGCGCTTGTCGAGCAATGTTGGTATTTGGCCTTCGAAGTGTGTGGCCTATCCACCGCCATTTCCGTCCACCTACCTCGGTGGAAGCAGGGATTTGGTTTGTCGCATTAAGTAGGTCTTCGTTTCTTATGCGATTCAGTAACCATAAATTTAGAATCTGCCTTAAGCATTTGTTTCCATGTTTCGCAGCCGTAATACATACCTCTGTAGAAAAAGGGATTTGGATGGACTTGACATTGGAGTTGTATATTCGTAACTTAGTTGTTGTTGATATTTTCCGAGATTTCCAAATAGCTCTCTTAATATACAGTCTTTTCTTGAATACTTATGCTGGTACAAATTTAGACTAAATGAGAATTATATTTATATTATTAAGAAATATTACAAAAAATTAAAAGAAGGTAGTGCTGTAGTAGAAGAATTTAGTACATTTTGTAACAGCAAAAACACCTAATCCAAGGTATTAACAGCACCTTTTGAACTCTACTTATGTGAAAGATATACTACCCCGCTCAACATGTAGCCCTTAACTTGACAATCTGGTTAAGCACAATCGATGCTTAGCTACGCATATGACAGAAGCATGGATAAACTAAACAATAATCTAAATATCATTGAATTCTCTATACCAACATATCTGGAGATATAAATGCCGCTAAAAATTAATGTCTAGAGTTTTATGTGGACTACACCATTTTCAATTGTAATTGAGAAATTTTCAAATTGAATTGAGAAATTTTCAATTGAAATTGAGAATTTTCAATTGAAATTGAGAAATATTCAATTGGAATTGAGAATGTTCAATTGAAATTGAGAAATTTTCAATTGAAATTGAGACTTTTCAATTGAAATTGAGAAATATTCAATTGAAATTGAGAATTTTCAGTTGAAAATGAGAAATTTTCAATTGAAATTGAGAAATATTCAATTGAAATTGAGAATTTTTCAATTGAAAATGAGAATTTATAAATTGAAATTCAGAAAATCCTAATTGAAAATGAGAAACATTCAATTGAAATTGAGAATTTTTAAATTTAAATTGAGAATTCTACAATTGAAATTGAGAAAAGCCCAATTGAAAATGAGGTTGATTTTTTTAATTGAAATTGGTTTTCTCAATTTCAATTGAATATTCTCAATTTAAATTGAACATTTCTCAATTTCAATTGAAAATGGTGTAGTCTAATTCGAAGAAAGTAGAAAATTAAGTTTTTAGTTTCAGAACTTGTATTTTTATTCTTTTTTTTCAAGATTTTTAGAACTTTTGAACGTTAATGTTTGAAAAATAGACTTATTAATTGTATTATCTGTGTGGCCCCAACAGCTGTTGTTAAATCACTTAAAAAAAGATATCTTCATTTTTTATGACTTAAAATGACATTAATAGACCTTTTAAAGGACCCAAAAGAATCTAACCTATACATGCAATCACATAACACTATTTGTCTTTTAGGTTGAGTTGGAACAACCTGTATTTGGAGCTAACTATATTAAAGGCAAGGTGCGTGCCCAACCGAATGGAAATTTCATAGGCGAAGTAAAATTTAAACTTTACTTTAAATCCGGTGGAGCTATTGAATATGGTATGGCTTTGTTACGTGCAGCTAAAACTGCACAAAGTAACTTTCGTAATAATTGTGGTGGCATTGATGATCCTCCACCATATACACCATCTGGAAATTGGTATGAGGCACCACCACCAGCCTATCAGCCACCACCAGGCTATTACGGCTGGTTACCACAACATGATGCCTTTAGTGGCCCGGCGCCTAATACTGTTTTCATGAGTGATAATCCACCACCTTATCCGGGTATTGGAGGACGTAAGTTGTTGTTTTGTTTTTTCTTTCATTGATTAGTTTTAGTTAATTTTAATAAAACTCGGCTTTTGTTTGATTTGAAAAAATTATACTTTTCCAAGATAATTTAAAACATTTATTTCATAAAACAAAAGTACTTTTGGGTATTTGATTTTTATTTATTTTAATAATTGAAATGTATACAATTTTAGCACAATTTAAAATCAAATTTCTTCACTTTAAAATGTAATTTTAACCCATTTGTTAATGTAGCACCACCACCAGCTTACAATCCACAACCCCAGGGATTGTATCCATCGGTACCAACAAATCCCTATAATCCACAACAGCAGCAACCTTACAATCCTCCAGCACAGGATTGGAATAATTTCGGTGGTATGTCACAGCAGCCACCACCACAACAACAACCTTATCAACAACCTTACCAACAACCCTATCAACAGCAACACCAACAACCAAATCAAAATCAACAACAAAATGTCTCAAATAATCAATCTCAACAACAAGAGGAAATGCCTTCATGGAATGGTTTCTCTTTGCCACCACCCGATGAGGAAGAACGTCAACAACAACGCCAACAACAAGCTCAACAATCGTCTGCACCTCCAGCTCACACTGGTGGCTGGGGAGGTGGGTATCAACAACCGCCCCCATACGGAGCACCTTCACAACCTTATCCACCCTATCCCTCTTATCCACCACAATCCGGATATCCACCATATCCACCACAACCACAACAATTTGCTGGTGGTTTTCCTCCTTATCCTCCAACTGCTGGCGGTTATCCACCAGCAGGTGCCATGGGTTTCACTTCACCATCAGCCAGTAAGTTTTAATTATATTTTGCTCTTTTATTTTTTGTTTAGTTTTGTGTTTTTTTTATCCATTTAAAAAATACAAATCATTCATAATTACTTTTTTTAATTTGCTTAATTAAATTGATTAATATTGGCTGTGGTAAGAGATTTGAGTATTTTAAGATCCTTTTAATAATAAATAATAAAATCCTTTAATTAAAAAAATGTGTCAAAAGTGCACTGATCTACAATTCAAGCACATTTCGTTTGTGATATTAATTTTTCAGGATGGCGCACCAATTGTGCCACAATAAGAAATCTAAATAAGGATACGTCTTAGGACTGAGATTTTATAAATAGTGCGTAAATATTTTCTTGTAACTATTGAAAATAGATTGTGCTGGGTTCCGGGTCATTGCGACATCCCTGGCAACGAAGTTGCGGACAAAGTAGCTAGACAAGACTCGAGCCAAGACTTGAGTTAAAAAGTGACGGACATTGCCCCACCTATCTGTCACTTTTATTTGGTCATCAAGTCTTGGATCAGCAAGGAAACCACAAGAACATGGGGAAACATGGCAACGTGTAGAAAATCTAGGGCTCTATGGCTTAAACCGGACATTAGGGGAACCAAAACTCTATTAAGTCTGAGTAGGGCAAGCTTAAGAAGATGTATAGGGATCTTAACGGGACACTGTGCCTTAAATGCTAGGCTAAACAGGTGGGATGGTAGCATTTCGGACCTCTGCAGACTATGTCTAGATATGGATTCGTCCGAATTGGTAGGATACATTCTCTGTCACTGTCCAATGCTTCAAAACCAAAGGCTCAGACATCAAGGCAGTAGATTCTATGTTGAACTTCAAGATCTGCAACGGTGAAAACTTTATGACATTATAGGCTTCATTACTGGGCTCAGTTGGCTTAGATAGAGCACTCTCCTTCTTCCTCTGTATATTACTATTCTCTTCTTCTTCTCTCAATCTTCTTCATTTCAATCTATTGTTGAATGGACCCCAAGGGCCTCCGAGTCATGTGTCGTTTCGACACTACCTTTAAAACCTAATCTTTTAAATATGCAAAGATTTAACTATTATGTGTAAGAAAACCGCGGGCAGTTTGCGGAAAGGGTATTTTTGATCTTAATAAAGCAAAAAAAATGTGTGTCTTCTGGAGAAAAAAAGCGGCATATAAAGCATATTGTTCAAAATTTTTTATCAGAAAAGGGAGCGGATCAAGTATAAAAGGTGCCGGATAGAAATTCCAGAAAGAATAAGGAAAAGAAAAAACGAGCTAAAAACTGCATTGCAGTTTCTTAACAAAATATAATTTCTGTATAATGGACGATAAAAACCTAACCCCCTAATTCATAAACGAAAAATTTATTTTATAAGACTTTGATATTTTTATAATTCGTTTATATAGGGGGTAAGTCTTTTTACGTTAAAGATTCAAAGGGAAATGTTGACGAAAAATTCCGAACCCAAAAGAAAACTAAATTTTCCTTTATTGCAACTGGAAATATTAACAGTGATATTTATTTTAAAGAATATTTTACAAAGGGATTGTTGTCATTTATACAGCAACATTAGGTGTATACTTTCTTCTGGCCCGATCTTGCTTCCTATCATTATAGTAAATCGGCCATGAAGTGGTATATTGTTATCAAAGAAAAGTCGTAACTTTAAAAATAATTTGATGAAATTGGGAACAGACTCATATTTTGGTCCAAGAACGATTCCTATACTTTTAAGGCAAAATTGGATTACTATTTCGGATACCTCTTATAGGGAAGGATACCTTGCCGGAATAGAGTTTTTGGCCCTTTACAGCCACAAATTTTATTGTATTTTAATAATAATCAGCATAAATACTGCTAACGTTAACCGAAATTTGTGTAAAAATTTTTGTTGGAATAGGCCCATATTTGATCATACCTCCCATACAAGACATATTCTCAAATGTCTTTTTAAAGCCAGAAATGCACAAAAACGCTTATAAACCCAAAGATAATTGCATTTTATTGCTAAAACCTTGCACAGATAAATATTTTGTAAACATAAACCAATAACCGAAGCAATCGGTCGGCAATTGACCCAGCTCCCATATTAGGTCCTCGGCCGGAAATGACATAAACCTGCTTAAATCTCGCGATTTTGAAAAAATTATGTATATCTCAAAAACTTAAGGAAAACTTGTGAAGTTTCTGTTCCATGTATGAGCTTTGTAGGAAAAGGCTTGACTGACTATAGCTTACTTCTTTTCTATTGAAATTGGTTGAATCTATTAAAAGTTATAGTAACTAGTTTAGGCGCTATTTATAGAATCTCACTCAAATTAAACTCCATTAATATCTTCTTTAAAAAAGTATTGTCCCATAATAACTAGTTCTGGGCGCAGTTCCTTTTTATGTAGTATATGTTTATTAGAATTACTCCATATATGATTATTTTGTTTAAATTTATTGCCATTTAGTTTAAAAATTGTCCGTTTAAATCGTTTAAGATTGTGCTATCCAAATGCTCTTTTTGTTATCCAAAGCATTCTTTTTAATAACTCTAAAGAGTAACCTGCAAAATAAAAAAACAAACCGATTACACAGAAAAATATATTATGTTTTATTTTGTAGCACGATTAGTGCGCCACCTTATATCAAGATCGTACAGAAAATCAGTGTTAAAACTTACACACAATTTTTTTAATAATTTGGCTCTCAATTCTCCCTAATTTTATTGCAACCTGAAACTCAGTTTTCTTTTATGGAGTAATCTTTTTTCAGGACTGAGAATGGTTCTGTTAGTAAGTTCTAATTAATGATTTGGATGCAATGACAAATCGATTCATGGAAGTGTTCTAGCGTTTTTAGGGATTTGTATTATATTAACGTGCAGTGCACTCGGCTGACGGTGGATTTTCATCCATTGTCGCAAAGCGACCCAACAATTGGGGTTTATCGTTGTTGTTTTTAGTCGATTGTGAGCTCGTCAGCCACTTTGAACAGAACCATTACATATTTTATTTTTTGAACTTGTTTACTGTTGATTTTCATGGCGTAGAGTTTATCAATCCCAGTCTTGGCTTAAATAGTATTTTTTCGCCAAAAATCATTATTTTATTAACACACCAAATTCCTTTTCATAATTTTTTCTGAACTAACAAGAGTTCCTTTCCTAAAACTACATCAGATATGTCACAGAACTAAACTTCTTTCTGGAGAGAAATGAACTACTTTCTATTTTGAAAGTGGAATTGAATTTGTATGTTTTTCTTATTTTATTCAATATTTGAACAATTTCTTCATGTTAATTGTTGAATCAGTTACTGATTTCAATTAAATAATTAATATTTAAGAGCCGTTTAAAATTTTCGAAATCTATAGGAGCTATAGAAGAACAATTTTTATCGAAATTTAACTACGAAATGGTTACAATTTATGACATGACAATATATCTGCGTCATATTTAGAGCTAACTTAAAATCATATGTGTTTAATACTAGTAGCGTCATCTACAATATATCTGCCTACGAACTTTTTAGCTTACCTAGACCACCCTCGCACCCTCTGTCTTATATAATTTGCACAGCTTAATTATTTGTTTGATAACACAGTACGACAGTGGTAGGTACACATGAGAAATGTTAACAGAATATGAAAATAGGCTTAAAATAAAGAAATACTTGTCTCGACGATTTTAAGAAAATCGATTTTAAAGATTCGAAGGACCGCGGAGGTTCACTTGTAACGAGTACTATTATAACAAGTTCTATAAAAATAGAATGGGTGGACCGATTTAAATGCTTTAGCCAGTTTTGAAAAGGGAATTAAATTTGGATTTGTGCCACAGCAAAACGCCGAAACACATATTTCTTTATTTTAAGTCTATTTTCATATTCTGTTAACATTACTCATGTGTAAAAAATTTGATTTTGTCGTACTGTGTAATGAATCTAGCTTTAAATTAGGTAAATTCTAAAAAAATAACACAACGAATAACATGATATATAGATCTTAAGATACTACTTAGATCTAAAATGGAAAACACGTTCTTTATTCCGCCAAACCACTTTCTAATTATAGAAAATTCAGTATTTTGCAATTCAAATATCTCTCTTTTTACTACAAAACCTAACCAAATTAGTTCGTTTTTCAATATTTTAACAACCACTAAATTTTAACATTTGCCATTGGCTGCACCATTGAGTTGTAAATAATAATTTTGTTAACGTTAAATCTTTTATTACAAATTTAAATAATTAAATTTTTAATAAATTTTATATATTTAATTTCTCTTTCCCTTAGATTATTAAAGAAGAAAATTTTTCCTTAAACTTAAAAGTTCACAAATTACAATTCTTTACAAAGGTATTTAATTAAAACAATTCAAAAACTGAAACAAAAGCCGAGCTTTCCTTCGATGCAATAAAAAAAATTCTAAAAAATATATTTTAATTTACAGGTAGCACTGTCTATTATCAATATTATCCTTATTATCCTTATCAACCTTATCAAACTGGCTTTATGTTTATACCCGTTATTATACCCATAT
Source organism: Stomorhina lunata (assembly GCA_933228675.1). NCBI lineage: Eukaryota > Metazoa > Arthropoda > Insecta > Diptera > Rhiniidae > Stomorhina > Stomorhina lunata. Next base: position 95,961,518 of record OW121742.1, on the reverse strand, counting down.
AAATTGTTTTCAACTTATCAATATTACGAATCTCAATCTAGTGAAACCTAAATCTTCCAATTTATAAACATGATTTGAATAAAAATAAAATCAAGCACCATATACATATAATTTAATGTAAGATTTTGATAATTTATAAACGCGGTTTTCATTTTTGAAAGTAAAATTTGAAAAAAAGAAACTAAATGATATGAAATTTTACAACATTTATTTAAATTTGATCCTCAATGAAAACCGCAATATTTTATATTTTAATTTTCCTATAGAAAATATTTTTTATTTGTCTTTTCTTAATAAAATTTTGTTTTTTATATAAATTAGATTCTAAAGAAGCTGAGGCCTTAGCAAGTGCTTATAATACAACTGAAAATCAACGTCAGAATAGGCCTGGTCCTAGTGATATGCCACCAGCATATGAGGTTTGTATTCTATTTTATTTTATTAAGTTATAACTTAGTACTTTGTTTCATAAATTCTTTTAAAAATATCGAGAGATATAAAAAGGTATTCCACATGTACTCCAGGACAACCAATTTTATTTGTTCTGGCTCAACTTTTTGTTTATTATTATGTTATTATACTTGTATTTTATTATTGAATCTTTCTGTAAAGAAAATAATAATAAATCATGAAATCTTAATATAACTAAAATTATATTGAGATTGCCAGTGCAACTCTATTTGATATTTATTAGAATTAACAGGAAATTGTCCAAAGCATCCATCCTTCTTAGTCGTTGATGACCTTCAAAGTGCAAAAGCTGCCTTGCTAGATGATTTGAGTGAACGTGCAGCTTGGAGATGTATTTGGTACAGAACCTTCTAATCACTTCTTGGACAAGGGGAACATTCAAGTTTTTATGACTTTTGTTATTTCGTACGAGTATATACCAAGGGGATTGTCGTCTCTGTAATTTGGTGATGTTCGAGGTAGAAGCCGTTCCCCATAGCTGAATACCATAGGTTTAATTAAAGTTTTTTACAAAAGGACCTTGTAGTCTAACTCTAAGCCAGTTTAGTTCAGCGAATTTTAATTTTATCTGAGTTATCTTGCTGTTAATGTGATGGGACCATGTAAGACGGCGATCCAAATAAACACCAAGATACTTAACATGAGAAATCTCGGGGATGGTCTCGTTGTTAATCTTAATTGCAGGGCAGTTATCTCTTCTTAGAGTAAACGTTACATGAACGCACTTGGTTGGATTTACTTTAATTTTCCATCTGTTCAGCCAAGCTTGAAGTCCATGAATATGGGATTGTAATAATGCAGAAGCAGTTTTGGGGTTGGAATGACTACTAATGAATGCTGTATCAGCGAAAGTAGATATGAGCATTCGTTGGTATGTCTGCTGTAAAGATAATATATAACAAGGGACCCTTGTGAAACTCCAGCAGCGATGTTTCTAGGAGAAGAATTGGACAAATAACTTTTTAAGAGTTTATGTGTACTTGCTGGAAGCAGATTTTGCTTACAAGTCCCTCATGCCAGACCTTATCGAATGCTTGTGAAATATCGATGAACTAGGCGAAACAGTATTGTTTATTTTCGAAGGCTTTCCTGATTTAGTTGTTATTCTACGTACTTGTTCAACTGTTCCATAACATTCACGGAAACCGAATTGATGATCAGGAATAATATCCATCCAATTTATGATTGTGCTTAAAGTGGAAATATGTAGCTTGGTTTTGGAATTATAACGATTTCTGATATCTTCCAGGACATTGGAAAATATCCCAAACGAAGAATCGCGTTGTATGTAAATAATCAAATTCTTATAGCTTAAATTGAAATATGGATAATCATAGACGGAGAAATTTTGTGAATTCCAGAAGACTCCTTAATGTCAAGTTTATGTATATTTGATAAAAGCAATGAAAGGCGAAATTTCAATGGAGAAAGCACGTTGTTGTCTGTAATATCAGGGCTTATGTTTTGTTTGGAGTAAAAACCTTTTCTAAGTGATTGGCAAAAGTATCAACTTTTTCACGTGGATATCTTGCCCAAGTACCGTTTTCGAGTCTAATTGGAGACTCACATGCAATTGGACATTGCATGTGTTTAACAACCTTTTCTTCCTGTAGTTTTTTTCCTTAGAGGAATCTAAGTTTTTTAAATATGTGTCAAGAGATTTTTGTTGATAAATCTTTAGTGTGGCTTTTAGTTTTCTCTGACAATCATTTTAACGACTTTTTAAGGCAGGGGATCGACATTCTTGCCAACGTCTTCTTAGCCTTCTTTTATCGTTTGGCTCAAGTATAAAACTATTTTACACCCAACCACAATATAAGATCTAACCAGAATTAATTCGTACGTCAAGCTTTTGTTACTGACTTTTTTTATAGTAACTGCAGAAGTAATGGGTGTTTTTTTTAGAGGTATAGAACTTCGAATTGAAATAAAACACAAGAAAATCGTTTTAATGTCCATCAATTTGGCTTTATTGGAAGGATAATTTTATGCCATTAATGTTTAAATATGATTTCGGGCATGTGGCCGCCGCGGCTGGCTCGAATAAAGCCAATTCTACAGGTCCAATTTTCAACTACTTTTTCGAGCTTCCAAGTCCCCTAACGTTTCTGGTTTGTTGGCGTAGACGAGCGACTTCACATATCCCCAAAGAAAATAATCCAGTGGTGTCAAATCGCACGATCTTGGTGGCCATTCCGCGAAATTATGCGCTCATCGAATGTTTCCTTCAATAAATCAATTGTGGCGTGCGCTGTGTGGCATGTAGCGCCGTCTTGTTGGAACCGCAACTCATCCACATTCATGCCATCCAATTGGTTAACAAAATAGTCGGTTATCATGGCTCTATACCGGTCTCCATTTATGGTAACTGACTCTCCAGCATTATTTCGGAAGAAGTATGGCCCAATGACTCCACCAGCCCATAGAGCACACCAAACAGTCAGTTTTTGTGGATGTAATGGCGTCTCAAGGGTCTCATGTGGATTCTCTTCACTCCAAATGCGGCAATTTTGCTTGTTGACGTAGCCATTCAACCAAAAATGAGCCTCATTACTGAACAAAATTTTGCGATGAAAATCTGCATCGAGATCAATCTCATTTTCGGCCCATACACCAAAATCACGACGCATTGCATGGCCTCGCGGCTTTAATTCTTGCACAAGCTGGATCTTGTGAGGTCGCAAGCCAAGATCTTTGCGCAAAATCTTCCATAAAGTTGATGGACAAAGCTCCAATTGCTGTGCACGGTGGCGAATCGATTCATTCGGGTCCTCTTCAACACTTTGCTCTACAGCGGCAATTGTTTCTTCGGTGCGCACTGTTCGACGTCGCTGCGGATGCGTATTATCACATAGAGTAAACGTAGAGCGAAAACAATCCATGGTTAACCGAATTAATTGCTCTGATGGACGATTATGTCGACCATAAAATGGACGGAGCTTGCGGTAAACTTTGCGAACTGAACCATTATTTTCGAAATAAATTTGCACGATTTGCAAGCGTTGTTCTTTTGTCAACCTGTTCATGATGAAATGGCAAACCAAACTAAATATTAATCACTTGACAGCTGACGAAATGGCCGCCAGTTAAAAAAGTGATGCCAACTTAAAGTTCTATACCTCAATAAAAAACACCCGATATATTATTAATGCGGGTGAATTTACATACAGGACCGAAAGATTTTAGACATATCTGACTGTATTCATTTTTCTGAAGACTAATTGACAGGAATCTTAGGGAAAATATTGATTTAAAGCTACTGTCTAGCAGACATCATGATAGGTTAGGTTATATTGGCCGACTAAACAGCTATTAAAAGCAATCCGGTTGGTTCAACAGAGAGTGCCAGTGATTTGCTTTCTGCTAACTTCCGGGTTAACACTATAAAAGTAGTCCATGTGTGCTCCAGTTTGACTCTAGGCTATTCATTTATTAAATAGTGTAATCAGAGAATTTCTTATATTGGATCTTTCAGAATTTATGAAAGTTTTTTTTTTGTTAAATTTAATTAGTTTGCATTTTTTTTAAAAACTAACATATTATTTTTTTATTTTCAGGACTTGCCCCCAAATTACAACCCAAACAACCGCAATTATTAATAAATTGTTAAATTATTTTTTATAAATTTATAAAAAAAATTGCAAATTGTATTCACATTCATTCCCTTTAAAAATGAATCGCTTTGCTTCAGTGTTTAATTAAATAACGATGTTTAAAATCTAATATTAATTTATAATCAGTGTATTTTTATAAATCAAAGATTTCTTTAACTTTTCTAAATTTTCTTAAGATTTGTAACGAATTTGTTTATATTCGTTTAATTTTCTTTAATTTTTTTTTTAATATTTTTTGTCACAAAAAATAATTATTTTCTTATATTTTTTTAAATATTTGTTGTCACAAAAGATTATTGTTATTCTATAAACGATATTTATGTATTCAATGTATTAAACTCTATTAAAAAATTTGCATATTAATAAAATTAACCACAGATATTTAACTATAGATTTTCTTACTTGAGGTGCTATAACAGAGCGTTAAAAGTTTAATTATTTGGGAATTAATTATTCGAACTTTAAATTGAATTAATTGAAAAATTAGGATTAATCAGGCTTGAGTTCATTTTTAATTTTCAAATTATTAATTTGAAAATTTGAAAGTAATAATGTGGAGAAATACTGATAAAATTATTTTTGAACGCGGCTAGTGGATTGCAATTTCTGTCCCGCCACAGGACGTCATCAGCACTTAGCGCCCTCGACCACAGTCGAGTTATCAAATTGCAGAGATAATCATCAATTTAACTCATTGAGTTTGATCGAACATCACTACGTTTAATTGATTGTGTATTCTCCTATTACTTGTTTTGCTCGATCTTTTCACTTGCCGTTGGCATGTAGAGAAGAACAAGACTTTTTGGTTTGATGCTATTTATAGAATATTAACAGTGTTCACATATGTAAGTAAATTACATGAATGTATGTGTATGTAAATGCAACGTGCCCTTTGCTTTTAATTATTTGGGAATTAATTATTCGAACTTTAAATTGAATTAATTGAAAAATTAGGATTAATCAGGCTTGAGTTCATTTTTAATTTTCAAATTATTAATTTGAAAATTTGAAAGTAATAATGTGGAGAAAAACTGATAAAAAGGGCACGTTGCATTTACATTAAGATTTATTAAAATGATGGACGCACGAACCACGTCCAGTGCGTCGAATTCGTCTTTAAAAATTCGTAATGGTCATTCGTTCATTGAATATAATTAGGACAAAAAACGTTGTTGATGCCTTTTAGGTTTTAAGTTTTTGATTTGTACAATTTAATCACATTTTCGTACATATCTCCCATTTGTTCCTCTAAACAGAGACTACTCAAAATTTACAACTTTTCAGTAGAGTCAACTTTACTTTTTTTGGTAAAATAAAAATGACTTTTTTTGGGGTAGATAAAAAGTGAAATTTTGAGTTACCTTTCTTAAAAGAAACAAGTGCGGGTAACATATCGTCGGCATAATATGAAAATCTGCTCAATCCACTTTTTAAGTAAATTGCGATTTTTATGTCATGTGGTAGAGAAAGATGTGCCACGTCGGCCAGCATGTTTTCTTTAATTTAAGTCTTGAAGTGTTTAAAAATATTCATAAAGAAAATGTTTGTAAGAAAACCTGCAAAATATAGTATGTACTATAATTTGGTTTTTGAAATATGACAAATATAATAAAAAGTCTTTTGTCTCTCCTGTAAAATTTTCTGGAAGTGAGTTAGCAGGTTTTCATATTAAGCCGATGACATACAATTTCTAAAATTTTTCAACTGAAAAAAATACAGCTACTTTAAAACTGTTTAGTCTTCGTTTGTCTGAGTATAAAATAGAAATAAAACTGTCATACTGTTCGTTATACACGACGAATTTCGTCGTATTTAATTAATATAAACACTTTCATATAAACCGATATACTCTATTTGTAATGACGAATTTTTGTTTCGAAAAATCAGTCGTTCGTCCCAACTGTGTTCATACCTTAAGTCAGTGTTTTTATACTTCTTCTTCTTCTGTTATCCTTGACTCCCAGTGGAACATAGGGTCTTTATACAAGACCTTTGAAAACATTTTAGAAGAACACCAGATCAAATGCTGGTATAAAAGTCAAGTATGTTGAAATAGCAGAACATAGTTTGTAGTCACATGGTCCCAAAAATTGGGAACTTATTTGTTATTTTCAGTTATGGCCAAATATGGACCGATTACTATAAAATTGTTCACTATCGTTTGGGGGAAAAACGCTGAATTTTATTCAAATACATTTTAGAAGATCACCAGATCAATGCTGTTATAAAAGTCAAGTATGTTGAAATTGCCGAACATAGTTTGTAGCCATAAGGTTCCAAAATTTGGGAACTTATTTGTAATTTTCACTTATGGTCAAATATAGACCGATTACAAAAATTAGGTTTAATCAGGCTTGAGTTCATTTAACTTTCAAATTATTAATTTTGAAAATTTGAAAAGTAATTGTGGAGAAAAACTGAAAAAAATATTTTTGAACGCGGCTCAGTGGATTGCAATTTCTATAAAATTGTTCAGTATTAGTCTTGAGACTGATCAGGTTTGTTCATGTGAACCAGTTGGTCTGCGCGGACCTATCTAGAAATAAACAATTTACAGGCTGATACCTATATATTGATTAATGTTCTCCTGACTGAGAAGAACACCAGACTTTTCTAGATTATCCGCAATAGTGTTACCTAGTTCATTGTTGTGACTTCTTACCCAGAAGAGTTCTGTATACCCCAGAAGAGTTCTATATATTGGAATGCCAAGTCATTTGATTCATTGGTGCTCGACACTCACGAGTGAGAACTGATGTCGTAAAGACGTTAGATAAGAAATAAATGGAGGCTTGAGTATCAAAACATAAACGGATATCGCTATTGTATATTCTGTGGTACCTTAGCCATTTGTGGTACCTTAGCCATTTCTTCTTCTTCTGTTATCCTTGACTCCCAGTGGAGCATAGGGCCTCACCTATATTAGTTTTTATAGTTCGATTTCTTTGGATAGAATTGGTTTCATTCATCAAGATGTTCTTGCATAGATTAGGCACCTCCAAAATCCTTGTACCAGCTGCCGTAGCAGGGGGATTTCTCGCTTGATTACCCCTTGGAGTAGTATTCTATAATGTTGTTTCTTTCCATGCTTAAAACATCGTAAGTGCTTAGTCGATGGATGATGAGTCCAAAGACAAGAGCCCCGTTTGTAAAGCGAGCCGCTCGGTCCGAGATAGACGCCCGCTTGTAGCCGCAACTAACATGTTGAACAGACGCTACGGTTTCGTACTTTACCAAGTACAATTATCTTAGACCCTTAGACCAAATATGTCGGAATGGCTCTAAGATAACTCCCCCTCACGTTAGCCCTGACCTAGAATCCCACTCGGATTGTTTACCGCATCTTCAACTAGGTTGCTCAGGTTTCCAGGATGTACCACTATGAGGTGTGAGCCATTTGATTGTTGAATACTGCAGAGTTCTGGGAGCTTAAAAGAACTTTCGTACCTTATAATAGCATGAAAAAGGTATCACCCATTCGATTTCGATAAATCACTTCTTCGGTTTAGTCTTATTTGTAGAATCGATTGGAGTTCTATAGATGTCCATAGCAAAGGAGCTGTCTAAGAGTGGGGTGGGAATACAATAGTCAATGTTAGATTTGTTGTTAGATTTGTGAACACAAAATCTCAATTCCGGGAAGTTCTATAGCAGGCAACCAAAAAATAAATTACCAGCTGTGCTTCAATTACATGCGTTGCAAGGACAAACAGACATCAACACAAGAAGTAAGTCTAAGTCGATCGGTGCACTTAAAGGTTTGGGTCCTAACTAATAGTCCCACAGTTGTCAATTTTAAACATACATCTTTTCTAGATACTTATACTAGATACTATGTCATCCGCCTAGAATCTCAGAGGTCCCAAGTTCGATCTCCGGCCAGACCCACTTGAAAAAAAATAATTAAAAAAATAGAATTGGATGCAGCTCATTGTCTGAGAGAAGTACCCCTTGTTCCAATTGGAATGTTGTCGTGAGAATTATATATACTTATCTATAGCCTACGAACTTTTCAGCCCATTTAATATAATATTAAACAAGTAAAAGTGTTATATTAGGCTGTGCCGAATCTTATATACCCACGATCAAATTGTGTTAAATTTAGAAACATATTTCATATATCTACGAGGGTGCAGCTAATTCAAAATGTAGACTAAATTCGAAAAAAGTTGTTACTCTAGTTTTTATTGTTGGTAAAATATTTGGACTAAATTCGATTGCAGTAGCTTTATATAAATAATTCCCCGACAACATTCCAATTGGAACAAGGGGTACTTCTCTCAGACAATGAGCTGCACCCGGCTCAGGCTCCTAATACTCAAAACCAGTGGCTAGCTGAGTTATGAGGTGAACCGCAGCTTTTTTAAAGAAATATATATAAGAATTATACCCAAATGTTGACCGATTATAACAAAATTTCGCACACTGGCTGGTATTTATATAGAGCTTATTCTTTCAAAATTTAGTGGCCATAGCTATCATAGTTTCTAAGTTAATAGCTTATAACTGGCCTTTGCTACATTTTTTGTTCCCGGGAGTGATTTTTATATGAAAGCTATTGTCAAATATGGACCGATTCCTATAAAATTTGATATACTGACCAATAGTTACATAAAATTTCTCTATTCTAAATTTAGTCGTCAAAGCTATTATTATTTATCATTTATTGGCACTTAAGTGTATTTGAGGTGGAATTTAGGCTGTTTCCGTAAGTTTTTTGTATGAGGGCTATAGTTAAAAGTGAACCGATTTCGATGAAATTTTATATGCTGCCTAGTGCTTATGTAAAACTTATTCATACATATTTTGTCATCATAGATGTTATAATTTGTCATTTATTAGCAAATAAGCTATTTGCCTAGACGAGATTATACGGGAGCTATGGCCAAATTTGAACCGATTTCAAATTTTCCAAGAAATGAAGAATATTTATGCCAAATTTTAGTGACCTATATCCTTTCGTTAAGGTTTTATCGTGCCGACAACAGACAGACATACGGACAGACGGACATCGCTCAATCGTCTTAGAATTTCATAAGGATTCAGAATATACTTTTGGTTTTTGAGCCAATATTAAGGAAATTTCAAACAGAATGACAATCTCAATATACCCCCATTCTTTTTGAAGGTGGGTATAAAAATATCATATTTAAATTTTTAGCTGTTCAACAACTTTTTATTAATTTAATAAACAAACTACAAAAAATAAGCTTAAAAAGTTTAATTAAAGAACAATTTATGTATAATACGATACTACAATAATAAGAAGAACGTGAAAGTAATCTTAATAAATAATTTTTGTGAGCACAGTGTAATTAAAGGATCTTGTTCAAAGAATTTATTTATTGAGACAAAGGTCAAAAAAGATCCTTCAGTTAGGAAAATTTCAAATTCAATCATTTTATATTTAAGTGATTTTTTTGCCTTTTCAAAATGAAATTTCGATAGCGCTTGAATTCTAGATACTTTGATTAAAAGCAAATCGAAAACTCTTTGATAAACAAAAAGTAAATCAAATTTCGAAGGATTACAATTATAGGTACTATTTCGAAATAAACTTTAATCTTCTTAATTGGAAAACATTATTACAGAATAAAGGAACAAACTGGACCGATCTCAATAAGAAAAAAAAAACTACAAATAATTCCTTACAAACGTTTTGAAATTCATTTTGAAATTTTAAAAAATAACACGCAAATTGCATTAATGCCGTCGCTAAACCTCAACGCACATTTCGGCAATTATTCTGTGAATTTTTTTGCAAAAGTGGAATATGCGAATGGTTAGATTTATCCACGGCATCCATCGACACATTGGGATCTTCACAATTCGTGCAGGCACCAAAAAATTTCATTACACGCGATCGCAAATTATGACGTTTGCGAACAATTCTACTATCTTGGCCGCTATTTCCCATCGCATTACTGCATCGGGCAATGTCATCATCTGTGTTACTTAGACCTGCATTACGAGTTTCCACAATAGAAAAGCGTTGAGAACTTTGTTCATAACATCTGAATTTATCACGACGGCTTTGTCTTCGTTGACTTTTGGGCGATTCTATAACTTCAATAGCGGAATCGCTGCTGCTAGGCACGCCGCTGGCGGCTGAACTGATGCGCGAAATGTTGGGAGGGTTAGGAGTCGATTTTTTACGGGTTGCTAAGGAATTGGAGCGGCGGCGAAAGAAACCTGCAAAAGAAAAGATAATGGAAAATATGATATAAAACATTTTTCATAAAAATTTTTCTGAAAAAATTGTTTTGAATCAAAGTTTTTTACAAGATAAATATTTGCATATTAAAAACTTTATATTAAAATGTTTAAAAATTTTGTTAAGTATTTTTGTAAAAATATTTCTTAGATCGAATATTTATTTATAAATACGATAATAATAATTTTTTAAGAACTTTTTCTATTCCAATTGAACCGCCTTTTCCGGCATAGACTATAACTAGGCTGAGAAAATATGGTCTACTAAAGAAACAAAAAATGTACCATGACGTTTCTAAAATGTACTTTGACAGTTCGCCCTCAATTTAGTTATAATCTAAGTTTTCAGGTGTCAAAAAACATTGACTTTGCAATTTTTAATATGTTCTGAAATAAAACTACGAATATACGTCTTTCGGCGTTCGGTTTTTGTTATTCTAAAAGACAATTCAGAATTGACCTTCCACGAAAGGCAATTGGACATATGGACTTTTTATTGTACCAACAATCTGGAAATGACCCCAACTTGTGCAAGGTATTAGCTTGAAAAAATACATTTATTTCTAAGTGTACAACTGTGCTTCTGGCGTATTTTTGTCCCAAAATTTATTATAATAAATTTATTATAATAAAATTATTATAATAAAATGATTATACATTTATGATTCATAGTATTGCCCATCACTGGCCACTACTTAATCTCACCTTTCGGGAAGCGTAAAAATATCGCATGCGTCATTTTATTGAATCGAAACGATTAAATTGTTTACTTCTTCATTAGACCGAAGGTGCTGGTCAGCCAGGCCGGGTGTTATTGATTGAAACAAGTGATAGTCCTAGGGAACGTCTATAGAATACGTCAGGTTGGGTATTACTTCACATTTACAACGTTTCCAAGTATGTCTTGACCACTTTCGCAACATTGTCTTCTGTTGCAGATCCCCTGAGATCGTCTGACCCGATTTAACAGCACATTATACCTTTCTAATAGCACCTAATACATAATATTACCTTGTACTATGAATATTCGTCTTTGGCATTGATGTGGCTTCTCGTAGAGCTTTATGTACCCATTTCTCATCACCAGTAACAAAACGTTGCAAAAATTACTTCGGTCGAGCCGTAGTCTCGAATTTAGCAACGCTCTTCCTGTGCTTCTTGAGCTTTCTCTTCTCCTTAACGTCGAGCTGTGTGGTTTCATTATCAGCCTTCTTTTTAAGATAGTCCAATTGTCTTCTCTTGCCGCAGCCACCACAGCGTCCTACCGAACTTAAGGTCTCTTAGGGGACGGAGGGACTACAGGAGTCAGATCATGCTGACTCTCTTTCACCACCGAGGCCAATGATCTCAGAAAGGATTCTGCCTTATCCTGTCCCGGAGTCGAGATCGCATTTTCCGAGACAGACTCCAGCGAGATAGCCGCTGATGTCTACGTGTCGTCGGTGGTACTGGAAGACTTAGGCCAATCTGTCTGAGAGTGTTCCGGATTCAGGTCGATTTGAATCAACTTCCCCACAGGAGCCAGAGACCTCGAGGGGAACCCGCTTTTACTTGGCTCGGAGTTCAGATCACAGTGATCACACTCTCCGAGTTAGTATTTAGCGAGACAACAGCTGAGGTCTGAGTAGCTTCGGTGACGCAGATAGGGTAAGACTGATCTGTGTGACTTGATTCAACCAAAGATCTTCTAGGAGATCCCGATTGCTATCGCCCTGAACTAGAGATATCAGTGACTTCATGTTCCGCATCCGACTTGATCGAGACGTCCGCCAGGATCTAGATGACTCTTGAGATGTGAGATGAGTCAAGATCATTCAAAAGCTCTTACATCTCCACTAAGCCCGTCATAAATAGTCTCTCCAGTTGGAGTTTGTCCTCAATAATGTCACTAAGGGTCAGTTCGTCTAAGTCGTCCCTTCCTGCTATGTCCCGTCTAACCCTGAAACTACCATCCAAGGTTGTTGGTGTGTGTTTACCGTAAGGTTCTGCCAGCAATCGACAACTTTTTGCAGGCATTTTTGTCAAATGAATAAAGAAAGTAGCATCTTTTTTTTAGGCCAACTTGATGTTCGCTTTTGAGTCCTGAATTTTCATACTTATTTAAATGGGCTTTAAGTACAACCTATTAAGATCAAAAGCCAAGCTTATTTTAGAATTCTATGTGCTTAGATTCTGTCTGCCTTTTCACCGATTTCGTAGGCCAAGCTTTAAAAGATTTTATTCTACTTACTCGGACGTCCTCTTCTAAAAATTTCTTCGGGATCATTTTTGAACACTTTTCTTGTTCGAGTATTTTCATCCATTCGCCCAACATATCCTACTCAACGCATCCACTGCTTCATGCGTTTTACAATGTCAAGCTCATGGATTATTCGATGACGATATTTATTGTTTATACAGATGGAAAGTGGTGTCAAATGACACCCTCATTAGGAGACCATTGGGGTCCATTGTGATCAGATGAAGTAATATAAACGGGAGCGCTTATGTGTTAACACATAATATTCGATCTAAATCAACGTTGGCTTTTGCCAACGCAGGGGAATAACAACAATCGACCCCATTTAAAATTTTTCTTAAAATTTTAGAAGAGCGTCTACCCCGGATGACTATTGTGCTTTATCGCCAAAAACTCTACTGATTTTATGAATGACTTTAAATCATCATCTCAAGTTGTAAAAAATAATGCTCAAGATTGTTTAAATGAAAAACTCGTCCATTGCAACGTCAGTTGCCAGAAGGCAACTTTTTGTAAAAAGTTGCCTTCTGGCAACTGACTTTTTTTTAAAAAGGATTATTTACTCACCCATTGTAGTATTCGAATTGCTGCTACCCAAATCACAACTATCCTGCTCAAGAAGATGGCTAAAATTCAATGAAAGTGGTTGTATAGTTGCCACACTTTTCGATACCTTATGAGCAGCTGGAGCAAACATGCCCACGGCTGCATGATCAGCAGAATTGTTATTCGAATCGGGAGTAAGAGGCGTGGCAAACATCATATCATTGCCTGGCTTGTTTAGAGGAGGCACCGGTGAAGGCATTATATCCGTTTGTGTGGACTTCTCTTTATAGTCTTGGGGATGCAACAAGCTCTGTAAAGATGCACGTCCCAAAGACGAATGCTGATTATGGCCACCAAACGTGCCAGAAAAACGTTGGGCTTGTTGGTGCCTTTTTAGCTTGTCCTTACACATACTATATTCAATGCGAATGGTTTCTAAATTTTGCTTTAAACGATAATATTCAGCATTTTTCTCTTCCAATTTTGTTTGCAAATAGTCCTTGCGATCCCGGTCACTCAACAATTGTTCATAGGCGAGTTTGTCCAAAAAGATGCCAGCATCTGAACCCAAATCTCTGTTAGACAGGGAAGAGGTTGTAGCCGTTAGATTATCATAGTCATGATCACATTGTAACACATTATGATGATGATGATGATCATGGATATGATCTAAATCGTTGGTGCTGTGACTCAGCGTACCGCGACGTTTAGAGTCTTTCGCATCATGTAGTGTTTCAGGCATTGAACGATGTCTTTGAAATTTTCCCGAACTTCGTCGCTTCTCGTCTTGAGCTTTCATATTGGCAATGTATTGACCAACTTTACTTTCAACATGTTTGTAGCGTCTTTTGGTATATTCGGAATGTATGTCTTGATAGGACAAGGATTTGTTGGGATTTTGACTTTTAAATTCGGTTTGTTTGTGTCGTGTATCTATAATTGAAAAGAGGTTTTTGATTCGTCTTGACATGGTTAAAAAAGTTTATGAGAATTGAAAAATGTTACCCTGTAAATCGTTTGGTTCACTGGCATTTGTCTTGCCACTAGTCTCTGAAGGTGGACAAAAATCATTTAAAGACTGCATCGAGTCGTCATGATTTTGTATAGATGAACATGTTGAATTATCCACATTTTCCGCAACAATATCATCACATTCACTTGGTTCCTCATCTTTGCTGACCAAAGCACTAGGACCTCGTAATTTGTGATGGGGAAAAACAAAGTTTTTACCTGAACCACTAGAAAAGTCTAAATCATCGTGCGGAAAGCTTTCATCCTGTAAACTCATTTTGTTTTATTTTTTGAAGTGATTTTTTGTTATATTACAAATTTTATAGTTTTTTGTTACATATAACTTTTGGAATTTTTTGCGCAATTGTTTTAAAAATTCCTTTGAAAAATGTTTTAAAGGGGAATGACAATTACCGTTACATTTTAAATCATTAAGTCACCTATACCCTACACTATTATAGGTGGCATTATTAAATTTACTGATATTCGTAAAGCTAAGAAATTCAACAATAATTGTTTATACATAATTCGATCTGCACAAAGCCATATACATATATGGGATGATTTTTTAAGAGCTTTTGGATTTGAGAGAAATTTTAGAGAAATATATGAGTCGGTAGATCTACATAACATGTAGGGGATGTTGGACACCAAGCAACGGTTCTGATTGGTCCTTATTTGGTAAGCCCAGACTTATCTAGTCTATCCCTCATCTCAACTGTGGACACTGACCTCCTCGTGGTCACCTGATTAGCCACCTTAACACCCGTTAAAGTAGTGAGCTAACAAGTGCCGCAAGTTCTCCCATGAGAACTATAAAAATATGGCTTAGGACGTCGGGCTAGTAACCTACTCGTGGAAAAAACTATTACTTTGAAAAAGCAAAAATTAGAATAAAAACGGACACCTTAATTTTTGATGAAGACGTCCGAAACTTCGATGGAAAGACCAAGTAGAAGAAAATTTTTCAAAGTTTGGCCTACGAAATTGGAGAATTGAGCAGAAGATCAAAGTGCATGTAATTCTAAGACATGCTCGGCCTTTGACCTTAACTGGTTGCAAATATAGGCCATTTATGTAAGTAAGTAAGATCTACATAACCAAATATTTAAATATAATGTAAATATTGAAAGTGTCTACGCTTAAGAGGTTCATTCGCTAGGTTTAATTTTGGCATACTCTATCCAATATATCGACCGATATCTCAGCAAAAAATTCTACATAACTTTTCTCTTGTTATTAAAGACTTTTCAAAGCATAAGCAATTTATAAAAAACAATTATGTATCTTAAACCGAGGTGTAGGGTATTTCATAGTCGAGCTTTACTGACAGTACTTTCAGAACTGTTTTGGTAAATGAAAAAAAAATGTTAAAAATGCGGAATAATGACAATAACATAATATAGATCAATGTAGAAATTGCATTTGACAAAAAGGTCTACTATATCTATAATATTTGGAGGAAAGAGGTAAAAACGTAATTAACAAAAATTGTCAAAACAACGACGATATGTAAAGGGTGTTTAAGATTAAGGTATTATTTTATTAAAAACAAACAATTAAGATTTTTTTAAAATATTAAAAATACTTCGATTTTACGTTTCTCAATTAACTGTTGTCAATGGTTGATATCTGTCCGATAATCTTGATTTATAGCTATTTAACTGTTGTGAGATTTATAATGTAACTTTAAGTTTAAAAAAGTTCATAGAAAAAAGTCTAAATGAGTCAGTCAGTAGCGATTTCCATTGACTATAATCGCACAACCACTTTCGATTTCAGAAAAATATGGTCCGATAATTATGAGAATGGTTTTCGGTCGGTAAAGATTATTTTGTTATTTTCTTTGAAAATAGTGAGTCAAACACTTTTTAATTTAAAACAAAATTTGTTCCGAAAGAAGTGATTCAGGTGAATCGAGATGTTTATCACAGTGAAAAATATTTCGATAAAAACGTGTTTCAATCAGTCGTTCAAACATGCTATAGAGAAAGCTTTCAGTAACTGGCGTAATTTGGTTATTACCCAGCCACTGATTTGCACTAAAATTCTGGTTATTCGTTAAATGAGTTAAGAATAATGCTGGGTCTACAATTTGTTTCTCTTTTGATGGAATTCCAAACACTCACAGACCCGATTAATAAATCTAACCTTTTCGGTGAACTACTTAAGAAAGTTATTCTGAGTTGATCGGTAAACTAAAAGATGTAATAGCCCATTCACACTAAAAGTGTTTAGGTGTTTTCGAAAATGAAAACACCATCGAAAACTTTACCACTCACATTATGAAAATTTGACATTTCATAAGTTTTCGGAAGAAATTTATTTATTTACTCGGTATTTTAATAGCTTTCAAATAGTTTTCGTTGAAAATTCATATGGAAGGAGTTTTCGTTTTATATGTGAAAACTTAAGTTTTCAATATTGTTTTGAGGCGAAAAAAAACTTTAACTAGTTTTCGAGCTCAATGTGAATGAGCTATAAGACTAATATTTCTACCTATAAATAATTTTCAAGTAAACGATAAAGATATATGTATGTATATTCGTTTCCACGGCAGTCGGTTCTTTGTAGCGGAACGACTTGGAAATCGTAAGATTCCGACCAAGGACTGCTACTTTTCCGATATTACAAATAGTATTGCAGTTACAACAACAACAAAGGAACGATATTTCGACATTATGAAATTTATTGTGAAGTACAAGATTCACAAAACAAACCCTGAACCTCTTTCATATCTAATTAATCAAATTCCTGTTTTTTTTTTAAAGTAGAAATTGCAGCAAAAATCAAGAAATTAATTTTTAAAGAGCCACAGTTTACGCAATATATGTATTATTAAAGGGAGGATCCAATAATGAATCTGCCTCTGGCTTTATTTTTTGCCATATATTGTAAAAATATTCCTTATTTCAAGGTCTGTTCCAGCACGTGCCAATTTTTTCGCCTGATACCTAGTACAGTTTTATAGAATTATGCCATATATAGTCCATATTAATTTGGACAACATATGTATAATTTGTGTCATCAACATTTTTTTGCATCGTACAGTTACTCGTGATGAAAAATGGATACATTACGATAACCCCAAACTCTAAAAGTCATATGTAAAGCCCCGCCAACCAAACAAATAAATGCTGATACCTAGAAGGCCGACGAAATGTCAAAGTACACCTGGTACATGTCACGCTACGGATCAGTAATATGGTATAGGTAAGCCTAAAAAGAGCTTTTATATTTTTAATGAGTACAAACAGTTGCACATAAAAGTATGATATGACGGGACGAAAATTTTCTTCAATATTTTTTCCGCAATTTGAAGACATTTTCATGAGAAATCCATTTTTTAAGATATATAATGAGTTTTACTTGATGTATAAAAAAAAATTTATTTTAAATTTCCTACTTGTTCAATATAAATTAAGCAAAAACAAAAAATAGAATGTCGAAAAAAAAAACAAAATAAAAAATTTTCAGTTTGTCCCATTTCACACGAATCAGGTTTACTTGATCAGGTTACTTTAAATTTCTTTTGACCGGCACACAGTGTGATTTTTTGTTCAAAAATCTCTAACTCTTCAATGAATTATTTTTTTAAAATACAGTTTTTTGTATGTTATTTTCAACAAAATTGTCTATTCAAAAACATATTAAACCGAATATTATGCTACTAAATATTTACTTAATATAACCTTAAAGTTGAAGATTAAAAAACTATATATTTTTGTTTAATATTTTATAAAATTTTACATTTATTTTTTCCTTTTTAATGTAATTCTGTTGCCTGGTTCATAAAGCTAATATACGAAAAAAAATTTAAGAAATCGGATAATCCCATACCATATTTGAACTTGAAAATTATATGAAACATTAAAGATTTCTTACTTTCATAATTGTTTCCATATCAGACAATATTTCTTAAAAACGAAAATATAAAAACAAGTAAAATACGAACCGGTACATTTTTAATACATTTTTAATCTGATTTTAATGATTGGCATCATTTCGAAAACGTCAAAAAATTATATTTTTTAACATTTTTAGTAAGTATTTAAAAATATATCAAAATATTGAAAATTGGCTATTATATAAAATTTTTCGGGATAAGTGTCTTCTGTTAGATTGACAAACGAACCTTTCTGAACAAAACTCTAGAACATTGCAAGTTCAAATTTTAATTTCTAAAAATTACGATTTTCTAAAGCAACTTAAAAGTAGCGGTAAATTCGGGAACGCGCCTTATATGAAAAACAAATATTATTTCTGACTACACATAGAACGATTTTCAACAATAAAAAAGTTCTTTTTCGAAAAAAGCCATTTTTGCTACCTATAATACAAAAAATAGTACAATATTTTGGAGCAAAAATAAATTTCTAAAACACGTTTTTCGAAACTAAAACTAATCGTATAACTTTGTTTGCAGATATTTGTGGGAAATCAAGTATAATTTAAACATGAAATAAACAATATGTCTGCACTCTCAATGAACAAGAAAAAACGGTCCTTTAAAAATCGCCAAATAAAAAAAATATTTTCTTTATAATTTAACAAAATTAGGTTGACTTTGATTGAAAATATCTTTGAAACTAAAGGAGATACGACGAAACTGTGATCAGATTGAAAAAATTCAACATTTTATGTGCAGAATTCAAAATAGTGCATTGCATTCAAAATTTCGCGGAATTTTTCAAACAAAAATTTGAGTGCAGAAAGCTTTCCTGTTTGTCAAAAAAGTTTTTATTTTGTGTACGTGTGATTTAGTATAATATTAAATTTTAATGGATCAGGTTATGACCTTCTATATATTATTTTTTCTATGCCTTTGAACACAGGTTTATTTTCAAATCATTCTTAATCTGAGAATAAATATTTTTCTTTATGGAATCTCTAAATTTAACGGCAAAATAAAAAAATGAACATACTTGAAATAAGTAAGATTTTTTTTAAATTCTAACTGGAAATTAAAAGTACAGTTTATATAGATTTGGCAGCACTTTTCTAACAAGAAACGGAAACCCTGATAAAATACTAACTAGAATTTAAAAACAAATCACACCGATTGTAATTGGGAGCATTTTAAAATAGGAATATAGCACAAACAAAAATTCCAATTGAAATTTCTAGAATAATCATAGAAAGCTTTTAAATGAAACTGTTAGTATTAATAGTAAAAATATTCCCATTAGACAAATTTAAATCATTTAATTTTGATACCTTTTATATGTTTATTAATGTACATATTTGTTTTTACGCTTCATGACATTAAATAAATAAATAAATATAAACATTACTTATCATTTGTTTATATTTTTATGAGATTTTGTTTGTACATATATTTTTGCCCAACAGCTGTTTCATTAAACCTTCATTTTAACCTTTTTTTTCCTTTATCTCTCTATAGTGCTGTCAAGTTTCTTGTATGTCATTTATTGGGGTAAACAATAACAACAAAACAACTGACTTTTATCAATTTTAATATTCCTCTGACTATATTTGGCTCTTTCATTCTCACTGTTTATGGCAGAGAGCAAAAGCTAAAACAAAAAGTTTGCTTGTTTCCTCTTTACAACAGCAGCAACAAAAATACCAAGAAGAAAAACAACAAATCTGATTTTTTTCTTCTCTTATTTACTGTTTTCAGTTTCTTCTTCGCTTACACAAATTTTTCTTGTTAAATTTTTATGTGGTCTGATTACAAAACTTGAAAATAAAATTGTACATTTTTATTGTGGAAAAAATCGACAAAAAGTGAAATATTTAATTAAATTTATTTAACAACAATTGAAGACGGTTTTTTTTTACCAATAAACAAAAGTGGAACCTAGTGTTTTGTGCGTTTGGAAAAAAGTGTTAAGCTAAAGAAAAAGTGTTTTACTTTACAACTTTGTGTATTGGTGTAAAAAAAAAGAAAAAACCCAGGAGGAGAAGGAATCAAACCATCAAGAAGAAAACACTAGATTGTGTCAAATTAAAAAAAAAACCTTTTAAAAGTCTAGAAAAGTGGTTTTTATAGCCTGCTAAGGAAAGGAAAAAGGTGATAAGTTTTAAGTTTTATTTCAAAGTTTTGAGAGTGTTTTTTCATTAAATAGCCGCCAAACTGGAGCGTATTCCGGAATATCTTCGCGACACTGTCGACTGGTTAATGGGGTAAGTTAATAATCTTCAGCTTTTTGTGTTGTCCAACATTAATTCCTAAATACGTATTTCTATTTTTTCGTTGATTACAAATTACAATTTATTTCGACGTAATTCTCCACCTCCTTTTTGTTGTGTTTTGGGTTACTTGCCATTTTCCTGCTGCTTCTAATGATGATGATGGTGATGTTGTTGGTTTGGTTGGATACGTTATAAACGTTATGGGGTTCTTGTGTTTTTCTTATAGTTTGGTTGTTGTTATTATATTTTTCTTGATTTCCACCATTTGGCTTGATGCCAATTGGCCTCGTTTTTATCACAAAAATTTTCAGCAGAGTGTGATTTTGTTGTGTTTCTCGTATTTTCACTTCTTTTGGTCACCTCTTGTTTTTGTTCTTCTTGTTATGCTTATTCCAACGCCACCGTCGTCGCATACATCGTCTGTCTGTCTATCTATTCAGAGTAGAAGTATAAGGCAGCTGTAGGCAGAACATAGTAAAGCAGTGCACGGTGGTTTTTCGATGTCATATTTTCCATCATAATTTTATATTATTTTTTAACCAATATCTTTAAAAAACCTCCTTGAAAAGCAGGATGGTCATCCGTCTAGCATACCAGTGGCCCCAAGTTCGATTTCCAGCCAGACCCACTTGAAAAAATAAATTTAAAAAAGTGGTTGACCACTGGTTATTAAATATTAGGCTAATGCATTTGCCGTTAGGAGCCGGAGTTAAAACGTAGGTTCCTTTTAACGAGTCTGATAATAGAATCAAATGCAGCTCATTGTCTAAGAGTAGTACCCCTTGTTCCAATTGGAATGTCGTGGGAAATTTGTATGTATCGTTTATGGCGAGAATGGGGTGACTGCGGGTGTAATTCAAAAACCAATTCATGCAATTTTGACATGAGTTTGTGCAGCTATATGTAACGCATAGAAGTATTGATCTTAGACCCAACTTTAAGTAAACCAATCTACTTAGAATCACTTCCTGAGTCGATTTAACGATGCTTATTATCAAAGATGCCGCGCAGTGATGCATTTCTGAACAGGTCCTTCTTCGTACCGGAGCTACTCGGAAATCTTAGAACTCCGAAAATAACTGGCACTTCTTCGATATTAACAATAATAATACTATAGCTGTTACAACAACAATAACATGAATCAATGTATAATGAATGTTGTTGTCTAGGCAAAGAAATTTAGCTACTTCCACTATAAATAAGTCCACAAATCGTCTGGACTTAATGTAGTAGGTTTGGCGTTACAGTTGACCACATGTTGAGCTTACGTTTAGGAGGGCAAGGTCCATGCGGGACCAAAAGATGTTTAATAATGATCTCAGTTGAGTAATTTTTCACTGATTGTTAGTTAATGTCGCTGAGCAAAAAAACATTGAATAAAGGTTAGTTTAAGCTGGTGTCTGTCTACTACGCCGTCGTCACTTGGTTCCCCAAGGAGATAACATCTTGTACTTGCAAGTGGTAAAAATGAAGCATTTACTACAAATAGTAGTAATGCCACTCAGATGCTACAATTGATGAGACATAATTTATATTTTAATGACCCGTTTTCCACATTTTCATGCTTTAAATTCTCCAAATTGGTAATTGAATAGTCGCTGTTGATAGATTTTCCCTCTTCATAGTCGAATAATATTCTACTTTACGCGTCCCAAAATACCGATGCTAAAACCTTTTTTTCATTGAGTATAGATCACATTACTGACTTTTGATTTCATCCATTGTTATATTGACTAAAAGTTGTTTTAGAATCGTCATTTTGCTGTTTTTGGTCTATTGCGAGCTCGTGCGGCAGTCATGTTAATTCCGTGGACACTTCGAACACATGAAGTTCATTTTTATACAATTTTTCAAATTTCACAAAATTATAGTAGTATATTGTGAGTCTATATTCAATACCGACTATGAACCATATAAAATATTTTTAAGGAGAGGCAAAAAAGTGTTTAATATCTAAAATACTTTAATAGAAGACAATATTTCCTCTACAATATACCTATTCAAGCCAATAACTGCCTTAATAGATTTCTTCCCTCAGATTTTCATTAAAAGAGATGATCTTTTATAAAAAAGCAGTTTTTCAATAAAAAGTGTTTTTAAAAAAATTGGTTCATAGGCGGTATTGAATATAGGCTCACGATATTTTGAATGTTAATGCTAACTAAAAATCATATGTATTTAGTACTAGTGTATAAGCCTACAAACTTTTTAGCCCTTCTGCTATCTTGGAGAAATTTTAGGTTTTAAGCAAATAATTGCTAATTTTTTTAACAACTTTTTACAACGAAATTGACTTAATTAAAGATTTTTTTGAGATGAGTTTGAAAACGAAGTTTATTATAATATTGTTGCATCAAATGAGTGAAATGTTTCATAGTAACTACTGTGCAGGAGGCAGAGTGCCAGTGTAGCGAAGGCAGAATTACTGACGTTTCTCTTATTTTTGCACTATATAGCTTAAGTGAAGTGTTATTGTTTTTGTTGCCGATTTTTTTATATTTTCGTTGAACAACAACTTTTTATTGCTATTGTTGTCAGACTACGATATCAAATGTATCCAATGTAATATTTTTCTGATGTCACAGGAAGGAGATGGTATAAGAAATTGAATGAAAATCGTATGTTGTAGCCACCAGATATACATATTTCTTTGTTTATATACAACATACTACATGTAATTTGTTGTATGTTGTATATATTCGATTTTTTTTTGTTCGAATTTTTTTTATTCATCGTTGGACGGTCGTATTTTTGGTGGGTTGCGTTTCGGTAGAGTTACTTTTACTATTGTAGCTGTTAGGGTATTATTATTGTTACTTTTTTCCTCACGTTGTTGTCGTTTTTATTTATTTTTATTTTATATTTTGTTATAGTTGTCCTATTGTTATTTTTTCATTGATTTTTATACTTCGTCCTTATTGTTTTTCTCTTTTGGAATATTTTCCTACTCTTGTCGACAATTTATTTATAAAATCCTTTTTCCAAAAAAGTGACGTACTATTTATAATCAGGCCATATTTAAATAAATGTATAGTCGTGTTGACTTTTTATATTCTAGTTTCAAAATTTTAGTTAATTGAGAAAATGTTGCACTAAAATTTCTAGATATGATTTGTAAAGCTGAGAAGTGGTGGTAAAAGATATTTATATATTTACTAAACCTTTTTTATGAGCTAACTCAAATAAAGTCTAGTAAAATTAAATACCTAACAGTTGACTTAATACATAACAATTGATCAAAATAGGCCTCAGTTTCAATTACTCCATCGATGGCGCTAAATTTATTTTTTAGCGGAAAATCTTTTAAGTTCTGTTAACAGCAAAAACGTATCTGGTGTCCAGATCTGTAGAATGCGGTGCAATCTAACGTAATTTTAATGGTAATCTATCACAATTAGTGATCGGACAAGGGTTAATACCTCAATGGTAAATTGGGTATTTAAATGCAAGTAACCAGATATTTACCCAAGCACTTGGGTATTTACCCAAAAATGTGGGTATTAATCAGAATAAAGATACATTTAAAAAAAGTAAAAAAATATTTTTTTTATCAATAAGATTTTTTAATAACAAATTAACAGGCACCGAAAATAACTGTTATTTTAAAATTTTTGATTAAAAAAATCAACCAGAAGGAGTTATCGTAGAACAAAACCAAAAATACCGTTTGGATGGTCTTGGTCAAAATATTTATAAGCTGAGATACTTTTTATTTTTTAACTTTTATTTTAAAAATCAAAAATAAAAGTTATTTTTTAACTTTTATTTTAAAAATGAAAAATAACAATTATTTTATAACTTTTATTTTAAAAATCAAAAATAAAAGTTATTTTTTAACTTTTATTTTAAAAATCAAAAATAAAAGTTATTTTTTGACTTTTAATTTTAAAATCGGAAATAAAAGTTACTTTTTAACTTTTATTTTAAAAATCAAAAATAAAAGTTATTTTTTAACTTTTATTTTTTGAATCAGAAATAAAAGTTATTTCTTTCCTTTTTTAACGGTAATAAAGTTATTTTTATATATTTTTTTTAATTTTCGAAAAACTATTTGCCTTTTGACTGAAATATTTAAAATTTTTACATAATTATTGAAAAATGTTGGTATGATGACGGTGGCAAAGGGATCATATGGTCAAGCTTAACCGACGTTATAATTTTCTACTATTAAGAGTAAAGTGTCTAAACAATTTATATGGACATTTTCATACAAAATATTTAGACACTGGTTGTTCAGAGTTTAAAAAATATTATTATGCCGACCTTAGTCTCACAAGTCATAATTATATATATTATATATATTATATATTATATTATATATTATATTTTTCTCAATCGAAATTCAGTTTTATTTAAGTAGCTTTATAATTCCATCATTGTAGAACGTTTGTTGTATATAGGCAAAACACTTGGAGACTTTTTTCTTCAAGGATATTTTGCAGAAACCAATACAAATGATAAACTTACGATGATATGCTAGTGCAAATAAAAGCATCTATTGGAAAAAATCGAAAGATACTTTTTAGATAAACCAATATTATAATATCCAAAAAATTACAAAAATTTGTAACTAAATATCAAGCTTTAAATAACATTTTCATTAAAATACTTACATGTTACTAATTATAAATAAAATATTGAAATAAATAATGAATTCGCTTTATTCTGCATACAAACTTTAATATAGAGAAATAAATATATATGTAGCACTTAATAACATACCCAAACAGTTTATTTTATTAAGCATGTTAATTTAAAAAAAAATAACTTTTATTTTTGATTTTTAAAATAAAAGTTAAAAAATAATTGTTATTTTTGATTTTTAAAATATAAGTTAAAAAATAACTTTTATTTTTGTTTTTTAAAATAAAAGTTAAAAAATAACTTTTATTTTTGATTTTTAGAATAAAAGTTAAGAAATAACTTTTACTTTTGATTTTTAAAATAAAAGTTAAAAAATAACTTTTATTTTCGATTTTTAAAATAAAAGTTAAAAAATAATTGTTATTTTTTGACTTTTTCGATAAAAGTCATAACTGTTACGGTCCCTGCAAATTAAGTAATTTTAAAATTTAATCGTAATCACTGTTATTTTGCTTAATTGCTTGCTTCCACAAATTCCTTTCCACAAATTTCATTTTAACAGCTTCAAACAAAAGTTTTTGCCCAGAAACCATTAATGGCCTTGGAATTGGCTAAATCTGCCATTACATCTATGTTTAGCGCCTGTGACATAAATGTTAATAAATTCCAATGCATCTAACTTCTCAGACGGATCAAGATCACTTCCTTGTGGCATAGGATCTATCAAACTCGCAGCTAAATGCACCAAATAAGTATTTAGCCGATATTAGTTAGATAAATACCCGGGTATAAAAGTGGGTATAAATGGGTAAATATCCAGCGTTGGGTAAATATCCAGGTCTAAACCCATCCCTAATTGTAATCAACTTCTTTTATAACAGCCTATTTAAGGCTGCATCAAGTCTGTGCTCATTTCATTACTTTTCAAAATACTTCTCAACAGTTTTAGCTTCCCTATAAGAAAACAGTTTTAGCTTCCCACTAATAAAAAAGGTTTAATCTGAGGTTGATTTGAAAATAAATGTTTTTTAAAGGTCAAACGTTTGATCGTCCATCGTCGTCCATAATTTTATGAAATTTAGTACAGAAATTTGCTTCGATAGAGAAACCATCGCAATTAAAATTTGCTTATCGGTCCATAATTTCGAGTGACTTTTTTAAAGTAAGGTCAGATATGGACCAATTTTAAAAAACCCGAAAGAAAGGACGAATTTTGGTACCCTATATACAAATGCAATGCCATTCCATTAAAATATCTAAAACTTTAAAATTTCTTTAACATAATTCACATTTTTTTTAAAGTTTGAAAAAAATTTAAAATAACCTTTGATATCAAATTTATATAACACTATTTTTCAAATTATTCTCAAATCATTTTAGGGTTTGATAATGATTTGAGAATAACCCTTATTATCAATTTGAGAAACTATCATTATTCAAACGTTTGTGAAAGTGAATCTCTAACATCTGGTCAGGTTTGAAAGAAGTTTGAGAAAAACGTTTGATATCAAATGTAAAAGTCATTATATTTCAAACGTTTGAAACTGTTTTAACTGGGTTGACATCTATGTGTGGCTTAAAACTTTTTAAAGACATCTGATGGAGGAGATCAAATTATAACGTTGTATTGGAAATAATAGAATATGACTTTATGCAAATTTCCACCTCTGGCACGATCGTCTGCTTTGAAATTTTGAACCTTGACTAAGACCCTACGAAGGGTACTCATTACAGTATGTGGAAGGCAGTAAAAAGTGAAAGTGAAATGTCCAATTGAATACGAATTACCTATACGTCTCCACATCAAACAACTACAAAATTTTGAACGCAGCTATCGATCTTCGTAAAAAAAATCGAATAACTAGTGCGTTTACTTTGCGAGGGTTAATTTATATAAAAGCTAATCCGGGAGATACTCCGTTGTGCATTGAAGACCTAAACGAGCTCCAAAAATTTTTTCCAGAGTCCAGTGAAAATACTATGGCTAATCTACCAAAATGAGTTGCCATCCTCACCCAGCAATAGATATTATTCTTATTTAATCTATTTTCTAACCTTTATATTTATGTTAATTTCATACAATTTTATAACAATTTTTTATAACATGAACGTTGTTTCAAATTATTCTTCAAATTTTACAAAATTATATCTAACTTATAACTTGAAAAAAACATTTTGTATTGTTCACTTTTGTTTCTTTGTTTTTAATATGTATTTATTCTTGCTTTATTGTGTAAGCATTGCCTTTTCTCTCTCAACTTTTTTAAATGTCAGCCTCAAATAGTTATGGTTTGGGTTCCACAGTTTGTACAAAAACTATGATTCAAATCCTTGCAGCACAACGTAAAGGCCTCAACATATGTCACATCAACGCCCAAAGCCTACTCCCCAAAATTGATGAATTCCGATTTTTGTTTGAAGATACTAAGATGGACATTGTGTGTGTATCGGAAACATGGTTTTCGAGACATTTGCCAGATAGCTATGTTTCTGCGAAGGGGTACAATATTCTACGGAATGATAGAAGAGGTCATGCAGGTGGAGTAGCAATATTTATAAAAAATGGTATTCGTTATAAAGAAATTTTGAGATCCCAGGATGGTGAGAAGATTGAGTACCTATTCCTTGAAATTTTTGGTGGTGAAACGAAACTGTTGTTAGGTTGCGCCTACCGTCCAAATTCTCATATACCTTTTGATTCCTTTATGTGTACTTTGGAGTCGCTAACCATGCAATACAATGACATAATAATAGCGAGTGATTTTAATTACAATCTACTGTCTAGTAATAGCTCACAACTGTCTGATCGGTTTACCTCTATCGGACTGAATATTGTCAATACAGCGCAACCTACGCATTTTACCAATAACAGTAATACATTGCTGGATATATTCATCTTGGGTAATATATCCAATTTACTGTTATTTGATCAAATTAGTGCGCCAACTTTTTCAAAACATGATCTTATTTATATTTCATATGATTTTAATTTACATAAAGTTGAATCTACAACCACCTTTCGAGATATTCGTCACATCAATTACACAGGCCTACAAATATTGGGGTCATGGAAGTTGTTGGAAAATGGAGGGTCATTTCCGAAGTAATTTTTTCCGTAGAATCCGAATCCGGGGTCCGAATTGCTCTATCACGTCAGGATTTTGAGATATTTGAGGTTTTTTACCCAAAAAATGGCGTTTTTGGCTACTTTTGAGGTTATGTACAGAAGAGACAAAATTTTTTGGGAGTTTTTTTTTAGTTGCATCTTATAGCACTACTCTTCCTCTTTAATTTAAGAGTCGCAGAGTTCAATTACGATTTTTCTACACCAAGTTACGTCAATTTGAAATTACGAGATATGTCCTATTAATTGCATGACCATTTGCATTGAATACGTTGAGGCAGACATTTGTCTACTGGGTATTTTCTCTTCAAAATTTTTACTTGGGGATTTTTGGGGTTACTGATTACGAATATGAAGTTGAGATATTAAAATTATCAAATTCAAGATGGCGGATTCAAAATGGCGTATAAAAATTTTCAAAAATTAAAATTAAAATTTAAAATAAAATTAAAAAAAAAATTAAATTGTATATCAATAAGACGGGGAAAAATTATACTAAATGATTCACACTAAAGAAATGTATGCTTAAAGGAATTCCAAAGTGAGACGGGGCAAAATTAAAAAGAAAACATGTTTTAATATTGGCGAAGGGACTCCCGCTCGTAATTTCAAATTGACGTAACTTGGTGTAGAAAAATCGTAATTGAACTCTGCGACTCTTAAATTAAAGAGGAAGAGTAGTGCTATAAGATGCAACTAAAAAAAAACTCCCAAAAAATTTTGTCTCTTCTGTACATAACCTCAAAAGTAGCCAAAAACGCCATTTTTTGGGTAAAAAACCTCAAATATCTCAAAATCCTGACGTGATAGAGCAATTCGGACCCCGGATTCGGATTCTACGCAAAAAATTACTTCGGAAATGACCCTCCACTTTTTGACAACAAAACCATGTTGGCCTGTGTTATCATTTGCTGGAAGAACGCTACAATTTAATAGACTGGGATAGCATTTACAATATGCCAACTGCTGATGAGCAGCTCTACTTCCTCAATAGCAATCTACTCAGCATTTAAGATATTTCAATACCCTTACGTACATACTGCCATAAAACTAAAAATAAAAACACGTGATCAAATTCATATTCGTTGGAAGAGATTTAGGACTCCTGAACTCTTCGAAGAATATCGCGAAGCCCGAGACATTTGCTAATCACTTAGAAAATGCTTTTACGTCAAATATCACAAGCACTTGTATTCCTCCAATTGAAATCAAAGATGAATATCATTTTCTTTTTAAATTCTGTCTCTCTGGCGTGAAAACAGCAGTTAATGATATTAGGGTAGGAAAGACTCCAGGAAATGACGAAATCACCTCTTCAATGATGAAGCCTTTGCCAGACTCGGCTGTGAGATTCCATATTTAATTCTATTTTACGTACAGTATATTATCCAAGTACTTGGAAACTATCCGAAATTGTTATAGTACCTAAGCCAGAAAAGGATCACATCGACCAATAAGTCGATTAATTGTTTGAAAAAATTATGTTTGAATACACTAGCCCATCCGAATGCAAACGGCATCATAACTAATCATCAATTCGGTTTTATAAGAAGACATGGTACTATTGAGCAAGTTCATCGGAATTCTTAGGATTCAGACAAAGGATTGTCACTTCTACGATATTACCAATAATATCGCAGTTACAACAACAACTAATCTTGTACAAAAGAGTTTTGAGAGCAAGCAATACTTTTCATCTCTATCTCCCAGGCTTTCGATAAAAAGTGGCATGAATGACTGATTTATAAAATTTAAGGTTACTTCCAGTTATTCTATTCTTCTTCTTGCCTCCCAGCGGAGCACAGGGGTCCCCCAGTTAGTGTTGACAAATTGCTAAAAAATTATACAACCAATGGATCCTTTCAAATTAAAGCTAGAGACGTGATCTCAACACGAAGAAAGTTTTCAGCAGGTGTACCATAGGGCAGTATATTAGGTCCTCTTCCATATATTCTATATACAGCAGATATGCCAACTATTTCGCTGATCCACACGTCGACATTTACTGTTGATCTAGCATTTATAAGTATACACAAAGACCCCGTTATTGCATCACCAAATTTGAAAACTCACATTAAGGTAAATTATAATAAATGTTCCCGAACAGAATAGGCTTAAGTACCTTGGCATTCACTTAGATCGTCGGCTAAAATGGGCTCTTCATAATGAAACAAAAATTAAACAAATAAAGCTTAAATCTAACCAAATCCACGATCTAAAAATTTTTTTTATTTATTTACCACGCCTATAAATAACGCCCTTTTTGTTATATTATATATCGGTGTTCAAGATTGTTTAAGGGCTACATTTCTCACTTTGATAGTTTTTTACTACCACGTCAATTTCTAGTTATAATTTTTCAAAATTCGATTCGTAACCACCCTAATCGTATCGAGTACAAATATAATTTCTTTAAAATTATGACTATAAATTGACGTGGTAGTAAAAAACTATCAAAATGTAGACCTTACAGAGCCGCGAACGCCGATATATAAAATGTTATGATCGGACTTAAAATGGCGACACAGTGAACAAAATACTAAAAGGGCTGTATTTATACACGTGGTAAAAAAATAAAAAAAAAATAAAAATTTAGAACTGTTTTTCTTTGATCATAGGGGGTGACTGACAAAACTTTTTTTTGTATGCTCTAGGGCACCGCATCCCCATCTAATGTTGAAAAATTAAAAAAAACGCAGTCAAAGTTCTTAAGAACTATAACTGGTGTTCCGTGGTACATCAGAAACTGCAAAATTAACAAGGACTTAACGATTCTTACCGTAAGTGATGAAATCAGAGCATACATCATTAAGTATGCAGGAAAGTATCCAGGACATCCCCTTGCAGGAGTCTTGTTAATTTCCGAAGGAAGTAGGCGATTGAGAAGAATGGGCACCTTGGATATAATAAGATACAAAAATTCAAAATTGCATCTTTTAGAGAGTCAGTTTTTTGTGGCTTGTTTACGTAAACCCGTGATTTTGTTGGAAATGAGTTGTTTTCGTTTAGTTTTTAAAGGACTGCCATCTCTTTGTTCAAGAAATGGCAGTCCTTGGTCTGAATTCTGAGATTTCATTTCGCAACGAGGAAGCTTTGAAATTTTGAACTACATTCAATCAACGCCGAATTTCATCTCTTAGAGAGACAGTTTTTTGTGGTTTGTTCATGTAAACCCGTGATTTTGTTGGAAATGCCTTGTTTACGTTTAGTGTTTTAAAGGACTGCTATCTATTTGGTCAAGAAATGACAGTCTTTGGTCTGAATACTGAGATTTTCTTGTCAAAAAATTTTCGAAGAAAATAATTAATTTTTAGTTGAACCAATAATTTATGTTAAGAAACCACAACCTCTTAAAAAAATTTTCAATAAAAAAATTTTTCTATAGAAAAATTTTCAATGAAAAAATTTTTCTATAGAAAAATTTTCAATAAAAATTTTTTTTATAGAAAAATTTTCAATAAAAACTAGAAAAATATCCGATACAAATATTTTATTTATTGCTATCTATTTGGTCAAGAAATGGCAGTCTTTGGTCTGAATACTGAGATTTTCTTGTCAAAAAATTTTCAATAAAAAAATTTTTCTATAGAAAAATTTTCAATAAAAAAATTTTCAATAAAAAAATTTTTCTATAGAAAAATTTTCAATAAAAAAATTTTTCTATAGAAAAGTTTTCAATAAAAAAATTTTTCTATAGAAAAATTTTGAATAAAAAAATTTTTCTATAGAAAAATTTTCAATAAAAAAATCTTTCTATAGAAAAATTTTCAATAAAAAAAATTTTTATAGAAAAATTTTCAATAAAAAAAATTTTTTATAGAAAAATTTTCAATAAAAAAAATTTTTTATAGAAAAATTTTCAATAAAAACTAGAAAAATATCCGATAAAAATATTTTTCAATTGAAAAATTTTCGATTAAAATATTTTTCTATAGAAAACTTTAAAAAATATTTTTTACTAACCTTAAATTTGATCACCCTGTATATTATGATTTTCGTTTGAATTATTAGAATTCATTGCAATTCAAAAACAAAAATCCTTTAGTTGAATCATAACTTGAAATCATCAAAGCGTAAATAATTTGTTTTTAATTATTTATCTTTATGGCTTAAAAAAGCTTAAATTACAATTTCTTTTAATAGAGCTCAAGTGTTGAGTTAATTAATTAGAAATTCTTTTAACTTTATTAGAATATCAATTTAAAATTAATTTAACTAATTAATAAATAAGTAAAGTTTTAAGCCTATGTTGCTTTAAATATTTCTGTAACTGCTATCTGTTTCTGAATTTTTCAATACTATATCATCCTCGTGACTATATAGGAAAAATCGTCACATGAAATGCAAAAGGTCGTAACTAACACGAAAATTACAATTGATTTTTTTAATTGATTATGACACTGGAACCCAAAATACATCTAGCTACAACATTTTTAATGCATTTGGTAAAAATTAGCGATTTTATTCACTAAAAACCAAAGGTTTAAAATGTTGCTCAAAATTTGTATTGTAGTTAAGCCCTTTTGGTATCAGAAAATATTGAGCTTGTAGTTAAGCCCTTTTGTTTTTTTCGCAATTACTTAAAAAATACTAATTTTTTTGTCATTTAAGCTTTCAGAAATGTATTTGGTGTTACATTGAAGACCAAATTTCAGAATTTTAAAAAAATTTAAAAGTTATGATTTTTTTTTGCTTATTAAATAAAAAATTTTTATCCAATACTAAGATTTTTGAAAGGCTATATGTTAGCTTTCCGACCGCACATTGACCTGTTTGTCTACAGATTAACTCTAAAACTTCTCTGTTCTAACTTTATGAAATTTCATTTAAGTATCTTTTACTGTTTAAAAGTTACGGGGTTATTTTTGAAATAACTCTTAAAAAAACCTCTGTATATCCTATTTAAAATTATTTAAAACTTATCTTTTTATACCCTTTACCAATAGTGATCGTAGACCCCTTAAAAATTATACCGATCGACTCAGAATCGGGAGGAGAATCGATTAAGCGATGTCCGTCTGTCTGTCTGTCTGTCTGTCTGTCCGTCTGTCTGTCTGTTGAAATCAAGTTTCTGAAGCCCCTGGGGGATGGACTTACATAAATTATATATCAGATTTTAGGAAATTCTCCCGCAATGAACGCTATTAAATTTCATTAAAATCGGTTTATAAACACAGAAAATATCGAAAAAATACCAAAAATTAGACGAAAATTTTAAATTTTTTGATTGAAACACACTTTTAAATAACAAGAGAAAAAAGATACTCCTGGTATACATGTGATAATATGTTATATATCAGATTATAGGAAATAGTTTCCCAAAGCACTCTGTAAAATTTTATCAAAATCGGTCCATAAACAACTGAGATATCGCCAAAACACTGAATTTGATGTATCGCAAATTGCCCAAAGTTCACATTAGAGAATGTTTGTTGAAAAAATGAAATGCAGAAATAGGAAAAACCATCCTCCTTTAGCACGGACCTACATACATTTTATATCAGATTTTAGGAAATTCGCCCGCCAAGCACGTTATTAAATTTTATCAAAAGCGGTCCATAAACAATTGAGATATCGCCATAACACTACATTTGATGTACAGCAAATTGCCCAAAGTACGTGTCTAAGAAATTTTGTTTACATTTCGTAAGTATTGTTTTAGCGATATCTCAGGTGTTTATGGACCGATTGTGATGAAATTTGACATCGTTCTTTGTGTGAGGATTTTCTAAAATCTATACTCCACAAATCTGATTACGAATACCATTCAAACTGTACCGATCAACTTAGAATCGGCAGGAGAATCGATTTCGCGACCACCGTCCGTCCGTCCGTCTGTTTGTCTGTCTGTCCGTCTGTTTGTTTGTCCGTCCGTCCGTCTGTTTGTTTGTCCGTCCGTCCGTCTGTTTTTTGTCCGTCCGTCTACCTGTCTGTAATTTTTTCTGTTGTAGTCAAGTTTTTGGAGTTCCTGTTTTGTCGATATCTCAGGTGTTTATTTTGATGAATTTTAATAGCGTCCTTCGCAGGAGATTACCTAAATCCTGATGCATTCGGTAATTTGTGGTAGATATAATTTAGCGTTTAAGCGATGGTGTTTTGATCGACAATGATAAAATTCAGGGTGGCACAATATCCTAAAATTTTGTGTAAAATCCAGGAGCTCCACAAATCTGATTTTAGCAGACAGACACTCTGCATTAATCTTAATTTTGTTTCTGTCTTTTGAACATTATGATAAAATTTGAGAATGTATTATATATCAAATTATAGGTAATCTTCCTAGGAAGTACAAAAATGCAGCTAACTACATGATATCCGTTCAAAACCTACATATGTATGTAAGTATCTCACATATCAACGAAAATTTAAATTTTTTAATTGCAATTGGGAGAAATCCGTTCACGTTTGACAATTGATCCCGTATAACTTCGCCTAAGATACGATGATGACATTTAGTATAAAGACGTTGTACAATAAACTTTCTAGAGGGACAACATTTGACAAAAGAATTTCTGATCTCTTGAAAAGTTCGATATTGAAAATGGGCGAGCTCTATTCACATTTTGTGAAATCTCCCATATAACCCCGACCGGGAATCGATTTAATGCTGATAAATTAAATCACATTAAAATTGCACAAGGAACTAGAGAAAAACTTTTCAAACATCCATCGGACAGATCGAAAGAACAATACATCCCAAATATTATTGATGAAGTGTTCATTTTAATTAATTAACTAACTTCAGATAAATAAGTAAATCTTTAATAACTTTTCCGACAAAGCTGATATCCATCCATTCAAAAGCTATATATTTCACGTATGTATCTAAAACTAAGAGTGTATACCCTATAATTTTAAGGCTTATCATTGTTAAAGCTTTGAATTAAATCAGTCCGCTAACTTCTGAGTTTTACATAACTAATCAAGAACTTTTACTAGTTGGATAATTCGTACGAATTAAAGTGCACAACCCTCACTGGGCACTGTGTTTTCGGGTTGCATGTCAGAATACTTAAACTTCATCAAATCGATCTGCTATTGCAAATGTAAGGTCATCTACATTTTGAAGCATCTTTTCTGCATGGTTTATCTGGTCTATCGAACTTTATTAAATGTTCGTAAAATATGTGTCTACTTTATTTCGAAGCTACTGGCTGGCTTAAATATGCATTCTCTACTTGTAGTCTAGTAATCATTATCTTTCACAAAGGGATCACTTTAGAACCCAAGTGAAGCTTCCCTAGACATCAGCCACCTGCCCAACCTAACATTTGGATGCATAACTATTCTAGATGATGACGCCACCGAAAAGCTTTTCTTTTTCCGACTCTTAATTTTAAAGACTCTTTGCATATTATACTAGTTAAAGGTCTGCAAGAGTATACAATATTGTTCATCAAAAACGAATACACCATAGTAGTACTCAATACTTGTAGTATAAATGAGAGAATGAGTGTAACCGATATTGTCTGCTTTTGTTTTTGCTCATCCACTCTACCCACCAAGTCAGTAACTGATGCTTTTGCTTATAAGTTGAGAAAGATACATTTATCTGTTTACAACTGTTTCTTGTTCCAAAATACTTAGATAACTATAAGTATTTATGAGTATTTCGAATAACTTGTGTTCTATGTTGAAATACTAACATTTTTCAGTGTTTGTGTGTATATATTTTAATTGACTATAAAAATGAATAATATAGAAATAAAAGGAAAAAAATTGTCAAAAGAATATAAAATAAGTGAAATAAGGGTAAAAGTAAAATTTTTTAAGAATAGAAAGTTTTTAAAAATCCTATAATAATAAGAAATTTTTTTTAAAATTTCCTATAAAAAAAAAAATTAAAAATTCCCTATAAAATTGAAAAAAATTTAAAAATTTACTATAAAAATAAAAGAAAATTAAAAATTTCCTACAAAAACCAGAAATTTTTTAAAAATTTCATATAAAAATAAAAAAAATTAAAAATTTCCTAAAAAATTGAAAAAAAAAAATTAAAAATTTCCTACAAAAACAAGAAATTTTTTAAAAATTTTCTATAAAAATTAAGGAAAAATTTTCTTTTAAATTAAAAAAAAAAATTCTATCAGATAAGAAATTTTTGATTTTTTTTTATAAAAATAAGATTTTTTTTAAAAATTCCCTGTAAAAATAAGAATTTTTTAAAATTTTTTTTTATAAAAATAAGAAATTTTTTTAAAATTTCCTATAAAATTAGAAATTTTAAAAAAGTTCCTATGAAAATAAGAAATTTTTTAAAAACTTCCTATAAAAATAAATTAAAATTAAAATTTTCTGCAAAATTAAGAAATTTTTGAATAATTTCCTATAAAAATAAGAAATATTGAATTTCCTTTAAAAAAAAAAATTTAAAAAATTTTATATAAAAATAAAAAAACAAAATCAAAAATTTTCTGTGAGGATAAGAAATTTTTGAAAAACTTCCTGTAAAAATAAGATATATATTTTTTAATTTTATATGAAAGTAAGAAATTTTTTTAAAATTTCCTATAAAAATAAAAAAAAAATAAAATTTCCTATAAAATTAAGAAATTTTTGAAAAATCTCGTATTAAAATAAGAAATTTTTGAAAAATTTCCTATAAAAAGAAGAAATATTTAAAAGATTTCTCACAAAAATAACAAATTTTTGAAAAAACTCCTACAAAAACAACAAAGTTTTGAAAAAAAAAAACTAATCGAATGTCGTTTTTAGTTTTTATTTTATCCTATAAGTAAAATTCATACGACATACTATAAGTTATTTATTGTATAACCACTAATACTCATTCCATCCATTTTGCAAAACTATAGGAAAATAAATATGTTATTCTCATTGTCTTTTTACCCACTCAGACTTACTTAGTGGGAGAATACAACAATACTCACTTATAACAAAAAACTTAACTACTCATCAATACACACTCAAAATGATAAAACACAGAAATGGATATACACGGATGGAACTATGCAGATGTTTAATACTAGTATAACCAAATTTTGCTTGGAATTACATTAAGTACTTTTGCAGCACCATTGGTGAAGGGTATCCAAGATTCGACAAAGCCGAATATACCACTCTTACTTGTTAACGTTAAATTATGTTTCGAAAATAAACTGTTACTATTTTTTAGACCCGTCTCTATATTATTGACAAAAACTTTATGCATTTTGAAAGGTTTAAATTTTTGCTTAAAATTTGTATGGTAAAATTTGTATTGGTTTCACAAAATATTTAACTTGTAGTTAAGCCCTTTTATTTTTTGCTCAAAAACTAAACTTTTTTTTTATCATTTTAGTTCTTAGAGTTTTCTTTGCTGATGGCTTGTTGACCCAATTCCAAAATATGGATTTAATATTTCTTGTAGTTGTAAAAAACTAGAAGTGTAGTTAAGACCTTTTGCATTTTAAGTGATGAAATGCATCATTGTTTTAATGTATAATCAATTCATACTCTAACAAATCATATTGACTTCTTAATAGTAATTTTTTCTCGCCTTCAATAATCTCAAGTGCGTTTGTTATCGTAACTCATGTTTTGTTTGTGGTCAATGAACTTAATAATTAAAAATAATAATTAATGCATTTTTTTAACGATAATATTTCAACAATATTCAATTTATTAAAATTATTATTTCTTTTCCCTATATTATAAACAAATCAACAACGCATTCGTTATTTTCTCAAAGTAATCAGTCAAAAGTTTAAAATAAAACAAAAACTCTTGAAAATTATTTGCGCTTCACTGCCCTATCATTGCTCACGGTTGTTTGTTGCTCCTTATAACTTTAATGTTGTTGCTAAGTACTGTAGAAAAGATTATTAATAAAGTAAACAATAATGTATTATAGACGGTCATAACCGACCAAGAGACACTCTACTCTGAGATCAAATGTGGTTTAATAGTCAGCATCTTAAAAAGTTTCTTTTTCAATGCATATCGATACTAGTTAAATTTTTTCATCATAAGAACTAGGGTCATTTGTTTTCCAAATATTTTTACGAATAGAAACAATTGTCACAAACTTTTATTTAAATTATTTTTGACTGTAGGTCTTGTATGGATGCTTAAGTTAAAGTACCTGGTTGACCGAGCCTTGCTCGGAGCTTTATGATAAGCATTTTGAGGCAAATTTTAAAGTTTTCATATTTTTTATATATTATTTATAAAGTACTAAAATAAATTTAGAGGAAAGATTTTACACAAATATTCAGTTAATTTTGATTTATTTTGTCCGATCAACACATAGTTTAAATAGTTTGCATAGTTTACAGTTTAAATCCTTTTGAATAATTTTAGAAATTGGTCATACCAACAGAAACCTCCGTCGGCTCATGCGCAACAGCTTTGCTAAAGATTATAGCCTGACCAAATGAACATTTTACGATTTAATTCATTTTGAGTAATTTTCAGTGGCGCCACCTGTCGGAAATTGTTCACACAAACTGTGAAACTTTCGCTGGCTCATGCGCTACAACTTTGCTAAAGATCATAGCCTGATCAAATGCACAGTTTACGGTTTAATTAATTTTTAGTAATTTTAAGTGGCGTCATCTTTCGGAAATTAGTCTTACCAACTTTAAAAACTTTTGCCAGTTTATCCGCAACATTGTCGCTAAAGAGCATAACATGATCAAATGCATAGTTTACTATCCTATAAAGAACATACATACAAACATTTATTTGTTTAAAAAGTTTCATATGCATATTTGGCACTTCTTTGGAACCAACTAAATTCGATACATTTGATTAAAACGCAGTTAACATAATGTTCCTATTCATATTACTATTTGAGATGTTAAGTTACCATTTTATCCCTTTTTTACCCATTTTGGCCCCCAAAATCAAAAAAGTACTAAATACGTATTCAATATTTTTTTCACATCTATTGACTGCAGTACAAAGTTCCTTTTTATATTCTTTGGTTTAAAAAATAAGAGGTTAAAAAAGTACATAAAAGTACATAAAAAAAGGACATAGTTTGAAAAAAGTACCAAACACCTGTCATCTTATTTTCATAGCTATTCAAAACGTAATTTTAGTGTTGTTTCTATACCTATTACTTTAAGAGATATAACGTTTTTGTATTTTCCCCTTTTTACCCCTTAGCGGTAAAAGTTTCAAAAGTCCCTTCATATTCTATCTATACGGCTGAAAAGGTACCAAGTGTCTTAATTTTGTAAAAATAGTTAGAGCCGATTTCGAGATTGCCATTCTATATATATATAGATATATATACATACAGTTATTGCTCGTTTAAAGATATAAGATATAGAAGAAATTTGTGGCTATGGTTGGCCAAAGTTAAAATTCCGAAAAGTTAGTCGTTTGGTACACGAAATACTGGTGGATCTCAGACCCACCTAAATTATGCATTACATAGGTTAGGTCAGGTGGTGTTAAAACGACACCTTCACTCGGAGATCCTTGGGGTCCATTGTGATCCTTCAAAGAAGGAGATTAAAAATCTGCGGAAGGAGATTAAGAATCTGAGGAAAGATTAAGAAGAAAACCTAGAAATGATATGCATTACATACCTCAGCACAAGCTTGTAATACCATTCACACTATAGTGGTGTAGGGTATAATAAATATAAAAGAAATCATTGAAAAAGTATAAACGATGCCTTCGAGTTTGATAAAGTAATTAATTTTCTTTAAATCCTTTTTGAAATATGATTTTTTTTTTTTGAAAATATGTTATTTAATGTCTTTCATTATTTAAAGATAATTCAAAAACAGAGATATTGCTATTATATTCTCAAGGTTTGCTCGGATAAGAATTTTTTTAGCATTTAAAGTCAATGCTATAATTAAAATTGATATTATTTTATGAAGTTCAATTACTTCTGGTATACAAATGACTATTGATATCATACGCATAGAAATACGGTTTGTCATCTGTACAAATATTTAAGAGGCTGTCAAGTTATTTGAGATCAAACGTACAAATCTTTTTTGGAGACACTAATATTTAAGAAAACCTCAATCCCACGATAAGTTGCATGATTATGTTGCAGTATAAGTTCATTGATTTTTGACATCGGGCTAATAACCCATTTCTAGAAGAAACAGTTACTTTGAAATTAGAATAAATTAGAATAAAAACTGACGATAAGGGGGTTATGATGGAAGAGGACGTCCGAAACTTTCACGGAAAGGCCAAGTAGAGGAAAATCTTTTAATGCTTGGCCTACGAAAGTGGAGAATATGAACGCAAGATCGTAGCGCATGGAATTCTAAAATATGCTCTTGACTTTAACAGGTTGTTAATATAGGCCTCTGAAGTAAGTTAGTAAGCAAATAGCCGAAGTGTGAACCTGGGAAGCCTAGTTTTTACCGGGGCGGCACAATAAATCACTCAAAACGATATAATATATATAAGCCGATTTGAAGAATCACGCTATATAACAAATACTTTGGTTAAGATGTATATCCTATCTCTAACGGTTTTAAAGATATTCGACTTTAAAAATAAAAACTTTCAATTTTTGTCCCATACTGCACCGATGTTTTTACTAAAATCTAAATTTTTTATAATCATATCTGAAGATCAAAATACAGCCGAAAATAGGTCTTTACGGATGGATCAATTTTAAAAATACATTTTTTTTTGATTAAAAAAGTAAATATTTCGCAATTTTGGAATGAATTTGTATATTATTTTAAGTAACTTTGAAGTTATTGCCAAGTTGATGACAGGAGATGCACTAGCCAACATTAACAAAATTATTATTTATATGCCCTCCATCGGCTTGAAACACTACAGCATCAAATGAAACTAAATTGGTTGGGGAAACAAGTCAAGACAACGAAACTTCATTGTTATAAAATTAGACATGACGTGATATTACATTGCACAGCGGGATGGTGGAAACCAAAATAATTTTGATAAGTCTGTAACTTCTAAACCGTATCCGATTTTAAAACGATGTGTTGGGGAGCTTTAGTTTTGAACCTGGAAATTCTAGCTTTTACTGGGTCGGCGCAATCGGCCCCAAAGTAGGACATTTTCAAACCGATTTGAAGAATCATACTATATAACAAATACTTAGGTTTATGTCTACAAAAAAAAACATCCAGACATGCATATCCTATCTCTTACGGTTTTGAAGATATTCGACTTCAAAAATTAAAATTTTTAATTTTTGTCCCATGCTACACCGATTTTTTTTTAAGACTGTTTGAAGGTTTTGTTAACCCTACTAAGTATGATTTTGTTTCTTGACACTTCATCATTTGACAGCTTTTTACTTCCTAACCTCAAATTTGAACACCGCGTATAATTGCATGTATAGCCTAAGTTTTACTTTTCTTTGGTTTATTTAGAATATTGGAGCGACATATGGGAGAAAGAGACTTTTTATCGAAAGTTGCTGAGTAAAGGGCTCAATATTTAACCAATAATTCAACCGGAAGCTAGTTTAGCATAAAAAACTGGCTCAGATGGTATAGTATTAGTGGCTTCTGCAATTATTGGAGTAGAAGATCTGAGATTTTTAACAAAAGTTGCAGCAAATTTGAGCTTTTGTATTCTGCAATCATCTTTAACAATTTAATTTCAATTTAAAAGTTTTACTGTAGTGTATTGCACTAAGATCCCAATTTATTACAATTATTTATTATTGTAATTATTATGTATTATTTTT
This sequence comes from Stomorhina lunata, assembly GCA_933228675.1. Classification (NCBI taxonomy): domain Eukaryota; kingdom Metazoa; phylum Arthropoda; class Insecta; order Diptera; family Rhiniidae; genus Stomorhina; species Stomorhina lunata. The sequence goes on along the minus strand of OW121742.1, from coordinate 95,919,909 downwards.
TGGATTTATCAAAAAACTATTTATTACAATAATAAATAATTGTAATAAATTGGGATCTTAGTGCAATACACTAGAGTAAAACTTTTTAATTAAATGTTTGATGTCCCAAAATTTTGATAAACCTTTTTCATAAATATACGGTTGCACCTGTGGCAAGTTTTAAAATAAACTTTGATTTATTTAAGTCTTCTTTGAACCCTCTTTATAACACTTTTGTCGCCAACAAAGCAACAACAAAAGTGTGGGAAATAAATAAATGATAAATCGGAAAAATGTTTGTGTGTTTCTGTTCAGATGATAATCTTCGCTTTATGTTGATGTTTGTTGGACACAATAATAATTCGTATTTTTTCTGTCCCTCAAATAATATATAATCAGGGGTGTCATAGAAACCAATTTCATTGGTATTGGTTTTGAAAACGACAAAAAAATTAAATTGGTGTCATGAATTCCAATATTAATGTCCGAGCTACATTTTCTATTGGTTTTATGTGTCACAGAAAATAATATTATTGGTTTAGTATTGGAAATAAACCAAGCAACTTACAGTTAACAGATTTCATTTCAAAATTGGTCTATCAATTTAAAACAAAGGCGTTACTGGCCAACTGGTGCCTTTTTCGATTTAAAGATCCACTAAGAACAGATTTTTGAAAATTTGGCCCTGTGGGGGATAAAAAAGGGAAAATTCAATAACGCTATAATTCCCTAACTAAAAACAATAGAACCAAAATTGAAATCGAGTTTGGATCAGTTACAAAAATAAAAAAAAATAAAAGTACATGTGGTAAGTACTTTTCGAAAAAAGGGGAGAAAGGGGAGCTTTAACTTTCAAATAAAAAGAGATGGGTGAAAAGTTTACATAAATAAGTTTTGGTACTTTTTGACTTTTGTCTTTGAAATCAATGAACATAAAAAATATCAAAAAATAGGGAAAATTGCAAGGCTAGAGTATTCTTTGTGTGTAGGTACTGGCGAAGCAAATGCATATCAACATATTTGTTTGCAATTTAATGAATATCGCATGTAAGGACAATCGTCCTTTGATTGACTATGGTTTGTTTCTTGGTGTAGGCAGATTACATTTATTCCAGTCCGCAATTCGGTCATTTCATGATGTTGGGGTATACAAGCTTCATTTGTCCAAATAGCAGCGTTTTCTTTATACCTATACTGAACTGAAAGATTTTCTTAAAATAATTTTCTTTAATAATTTTTATTTTACTTTTTTATTTGATTTTTGATGTTTCAAAAAAATTTCAAATGAAATAATAAACAATTGATTCGAACATTTTGTTTGATTTTAAACCAATAATAACAAAACCGACTTGGTTTCATGATACCAAATATAACCAGTATTGGTTTTCAAAAACGAGAAATTTAAAAACTGACTTGGTTTCTATGACACCCCTGAATGTGTGGTTTTTGCTCTGTCTAGAATTAGGGATAATCCTACTGATGAGATGGTCTTACCAACCATTGAAACGCGTCGAGGAAAGATTTCCCCACCAACATTTTTTGGTTTTATCAAAAAACTATTTATTATAATAATTGTAATAAATTGGGATCTTAGTGCAATACACTACAGTAAAACTTTTTAATTAAATGTTTGATGTCCAAAAATTTTGATAAACCTTTTTAATTAAATTTAAACTTTAAGCTATATTTAATTGTAATAAAGGGAAACTTCTATCATGTGTAAAACTTCTAAAAAAAGTATTTGCAAGTTCACTTTAATTTAAGACATACCCTCAAGTTTTGTTGCATTTCCAACCAAAATAACAATTAAATGTTTTTTATTACTTTGGTAGCAAAACGAAATTGGGTTCTTTAGGCTATAAATATCAAAACTAAAACATACTTACCTCATCTCTAATAGCCTTTTTTGCCAACCTTCTGCATAAAATAACAGAACCTCCTTTCACAGCAATATACTCCTCCTCCACCCCTTTCCTTTGGCTTTTAAAGAAATGTCTATTAGGCTTTTTTTGGTTGCCACACATGAGTTTCGAAAGAAAAAAATAAGCACAAATGAAAAATAAATAAAAGAGAGAAAAAATAAATAAAAAGGAATGAAAACTAATAATTACCAACTAAGTGCGAAATGTGTCACATGTCAGAGCTGCATCTCATCAACGTCAAACAAACATGAACTAAAGCTGATGTTGCCAATCTAACACCTCCTCCTCGTCATGTTTATCGTCGTCGGACTCCAATTCCTCCTGACTCAGCTGCTCTTGATACCTAACAACCAAAAGATAGAAAAGGAATGAGTTAATATTATAAGGAATACCCAACCGTATTTGGTTATAGAACTACTTTAGTAAACGATTTTTTGTCTGTTTTTGTCTCTAACTTTTGGTAGCTGGTTGCAAGTTCCTTGAGAGTTAAAGTTGTCTTAAGAAATCATCTGTTTGCAAGGTTTTTTCTTTTTGACAAGAATTTTTATTTAATACGCTAAATTGTAAACTATTTTTTAAGTGGAGGGGGAGGACTTGTCTAAAGGGTATGAGTATGTGAGTACTCGTAACGTCTGTCTAGGAGAAGGAGGTGTAAAGGATTTTTTTCTATAGTTCTAAATTATTGATTTTCAACTTGGTTTAGTTTAATATAGCTAAATTTATCTTACACAATAAACGTGTTCGTTCTGCCGTTTCTTGAAATAAAAAGAACGTAAACTGAACTAAACATGCCAACCTTCTAAGTTTTTCATTTTACTAAGTTTTCATCTTCTTTAATATTCTCATATTCCATTTTACAGCAGTTCCGTACTGTGTCACATCATAGTGTATTTTGTTTATTAAAAATTCATGAATGCTCTACAATATTCATTCATTCTATCCGTCCTTTTATTATACTATTACATACAATATATGTTCTGTCAAATTTACAGTGGAGGTTAAAACTAATTTGACATTTTGTGGGGGAGATTATTTGAGGTACTTGTAATGTTTGACAACTCCATTGAAATTTCGCCTTCCATTGCTTCTATTAAATATACATAAACTTGAGAAGTCTTCTGGAACTGTCAGAATTCGTCAATGATTATTCGTCTTCCAATTTCAGCTATAAGAATTTTATTGTTTATATACAACTCGATTCTTCGTTTGGGACATTTTCCAATGTCCTGGAAGATATCAGAAATCGTTATGATTTCAAAACCAGGTAAGAACGTTACTCAAATTTCATCTTACAGGCCTATAAGCTTACCTTCAATTATCTCGAAATTGTTTGAAAAGCTACTTATTCTCCACTTTAAGCACATTCATAAATTGCATGGATATTATTCCTGATCATCAATTCGGTTTCCGCGAATGTCATGGTACAGTCGAACAAGTACATAGAATAACAACCATGATCAGAAAAGCCTTGTTCATTGACATTTCACAAGCATTCGATAAGGTCTGGCATGAGGGACTTAACATAAACTCTAAAAGAATTATTTGTCAGATTGATCCTTCCGAGTTCGATCAAAAGATGAATATTCTTCTCCTAGAAACATCGATGCTGGAGTTCCACAAGGTAGTAATGGGTGTTTTTTTAGAGGTATAGAACTTCGAATTGAAATAAAACACAAGAAAATCGTTTTAATGTCCATCAATTTGGCTTTATTGGAAGGATAATTTTATGCCATTAATGTTTAAATATGATTTCGGGCATGTGGCCGCCGCGGCATGGGGCCGTATGTTGGCAATAACGCCACGAATGTTGGCTTCCAAGTCCCCTAACGTTTCTGGTTTGTTGGCGTAGACGAGCGACTTCACATATCCCCAAAGAAAATAATCCAGTGGTGTCAAATCGCACGATCTTGGTGGCCAATTGACAGGTCCATTCCGCGAAATTATGCGCTCATCGAATATTTCCTTTAATAAATCAATTGTGACGTGCGCTGTGTGGCATGTAGCGCCGTCTTGTTGGAACCACAACTCATCCACATTCATGCCATCCAATTGGGGAACAAAATAGTCGGTTATCATGGCTCTATACCGGTCTCTATTTATGGTAACTGACTCTCCAGCATTATTTCGGAAGAAGTATGGCCCAATGACTCCACCAGCCCATAGAGCACACCAAACAGACAGTTTTTGTGGATGTAATGGCGTCTCAAGGGTCTCATGTGGATTCTCTTCACTGCAAATGCGGCAATTTTGCTTGTTGACGTAGCCATTCAACCAAAAATGAGCCTCATCACTGAACAAAATTTTGCGATGAAAATCATCATCGAGATCAATCTCATTTTCGGCCCATACACCAAAATCACGACGCATTGCATGGTCTCGCGGCTTTAATTCTTGCACAAGCTGGATCTTGTAAGGTCGCAAGCCAAGATCTTTGCGCAAAATCTTCCATAAAGTTGATGGACAAAGCTCCAATTGCTGTGCACGGTGGCGAATCGATTCATTCGGGTCCTCTTCAACACTTTGCTCTACAGCGGCAATTGTTTCTTCGGTGCGCACTGTTCGACGTCGCTGCGGATGCGTATTATCACATAGAGTAAACGTAGTGCGAAAACGATCCATGGTTAACCGAATTAATTGCTCTGATGGACGATTATGTCGACCATAAAATGGACGGAGCTTGCGGTAAACTTCGCGAACTGGACCATTATTTTCGAAATAAATTTGCACGATTTGCAAGCGTTGTTCTTTTGTCAACCTGTTCATGATGAAATGGCAAACCAAACTAAATATTAATCACTTGACAGCTAACAAAATGGCCGCCAGTTAAAAAAGTGATGCCAACTTAAAGTTCTATACCTCAATAAAAAACACCCGATATATTGGGTCCCTTGTTATATATTATCTTTACACCAGATATGCCAGCGAATGCTCAAACATACACATCTACTTTCGCAGATGATACAGCATTCATTAGTTCTCATTCCGACCCCAAAATTGCTTCTGCATTATTACAATCACATATTCATGACTATTCCCGAGAGTTCTCACGTTAAGTATCTTGGTGTGCATTTGAATCGCCGCTTTATCATTGACACCAAGATAACTCGGATAAAATCCGCCGAACTAAACTGGCTTATTGGCACACAATCTGCTCTACAGTTAGACTACAAGGTCTTTTTGTACAAAACTATAATTAAACCAATATGGACCTAAGGTTAAGCTATGGGAAACGGCTTCATGTGTATGAAGTTAAATTTGAAATTTAAAACCCTAGACACAAATCAATGTTTTTAACAGAGCTCTGTTATGTAGTTAACATAGCTCTGTTAAGAACCAAATATAAAGGGAATACACAAGGAATTCGAATTCCTAGTGAACCAGGCAACGTGGGCAGACAAATCAGATTGTAGGCGAGGATGTTATCTATGGATACCCATAGTCAGAATCTATAACAGAGTGAGTTGGTAGGCGCTGTTAACAGTTTTTCAAAATATCAAATGTGTGATTATGCTAAGGGAGGATTCCAAATTCCCAGGAAACAAGACAATGTGGGCAAATGTGGTATCTGGTTGTAGCTAAGGATGTTTCCCATTAGCACCTATAGTCAGAACCTTTAACAGAGCGAGTTGCTAGGAGTTATTAGTATTTTTTACACAAAATTTAATATTTGGGACTATGTTAATTGAGGATTTCAAATTCCTTGGAAACAAGGCAACGTGGGCGGACAAATGAGGTATCGGGGAGTAACTGGGGATGTTTTCTATAGGGCTCCCTTGTCAGAATATCTAACAGAGAGGGTTGGTAGGAGTTATTGAGATTTTTCAAAAATTTCATATGTGGGATTATGTTAAGGGAGGATTACAGATTCCTTGGAAACAAGGCAACGTGGGTGGACAAATGAGGTATCGGGGAATAGCTGAGGATGTTTTCTATAGGGCTCCATTGTCAGAACATCTAACAGAGGAGGTAGCAGTGATTGAGATTTTTCTAAAATTGTATACATAGAATTATGCTAATGGAGGATTTCAGATTACCTTGCCTTGTGTGCGGCAACAGAAATCGGACTGTAGCTGATTAAGTTTTTCTTAGTTTTATTTATTAAAATAAAATGCCAATAAATCTAAAACTATAACACTAAATTTAGCACAAAGAAGTCTTATGTCAATGCCAACCAGTCACAATTGGTCGCCATTTAAGCATAGGAGCTATGGTATAAAAATATAAAAAACTTACGGAAACACAAAAATGCAAAAAGAAAAAGGGGGTTTATGCCCATCTGCCCGTCAGATAAAAACGCAATAGCGCTTTAACGAAAAGACCTAGAGGAGCAAAATTTTAAGATATCTTGAGAAGTTGTGTATTAAAAATAAACGAAATCGGTTCATATTTAGTTAGGGCTCCCATATAACCCCGCCCCGGGAATCACATTAATGCTGATAAATTTAATACAATTGTAATAGCTATGACAACTTAATTTAGAATAGGGAAGTTTTATTATGTACAGGTTAAGATTTTAATACACATTGTAAATTTCTGAAAAAGAAAGATTCAATAAATAAAAAGACAATTGAAAAAAAGGGAAGTTTTATGAAACTTTTGGTCAGTATATCAAATTTTATAGGAATCGGTCCATATTTTACTGTAGCTTTCATATAAAAACACTCCCGGAAACTGAAAAAAATGTAGCAAATGCCAATTTAAAACTATAAAATTAGAAACTATGATAGCTATGGCCACTAAATGCAAGAATAAGCTTCCCAGCAAAACTTTTCATTACCAAATAACGAGTTAAACAGCTAAACTAAACTAAAAACTAAAACTAAACATTTACTGTTTAAGTCATTACATTAACATGGGGATGGCATTGGAGGCAAGTACTTACCAATTGTAGAAAAGTAATGACTTGGGTAAGCAATTGGAAGACAACAACAACTTTTTTTGTTGTTGTTTTATTTAAAAAATATATTTTTAAACGGAATATAAAACTTTTCTTATGACCCCATGGGGGCTCGAACCCAGACTGTCCGACTGCTGGGCGGAGACTCTTCCACCGAGCTTCTTCATATGTTGAAAACTTAACAGCTTATAATTAATATAAACAATTTTTTTTTTAGATCCAAAATCATGTGACAATAACTTTGTTTTTTCACTGCTTTTTTGCTTTGTTGTAATTTTTGAAAAAATACCCAGCAAAACTTTGGTAATGGCAAGTACTCTGATAACTGTAATTAAGATGGTAATTTAAACTGAATGGCCCCGGTTCAAATCTCACCAAGGGCAACAATTTTTTTTAGTTTTTTTTTATTAAAAGAGTCTTTTTTTGAATTTTAAGAACTTAAATATTATCTTCTGTAAAAAAAATTTGTAAAACTAACTCACGTTAATGAAAAAATACCATCATGAGTCAATTTTGATTATGTAGGGGATGTTGAATACCAAACACGATTCTAATTGGTCTTAACTTGGTAAGCCCAACTAATCTGGGTCATCCTTCATCTCAACTGTGGACACACACCTCCTCATGGTATCACCCGGGGAGCTAGTTTAACACCCATTAATATTGTGAGTTAACATGTTCCGAGAGTTATCCCATAAGATCGATAAAAATGGGTTAGGATTACGGGCTAGTAACCCTCTCTTGAAAAAATACAATGAAGAGGATAAAATTAGAATTGAAATGTCCCACTACCTAATGTTAGAGGAGGATGTCCGAAACTTCGATAGAAAGACCAAGTAGAGGAACATTTTTCAAAGCTTGGCCTATAAAATTGGAGAATATTCGCACAAGATTGAAATCCATGGAATTCTAAAATATGCTCGGACTTTTACCTTAACAGGTTGTACATTTAAGTAAGTAAGAGTCAATCTTATGTAAAAATGTATACAAAAAAGAAGATTTAAATTGTTTAAGTTTTAAAATAATTTTAAAAAAGTTTTAAAATAATTACAAAAAATCGTATAAAAATATTTTTCCAAAAATTACAACAAAGCAAAAAAAAAGCAGGGAAAAACAAAGTTATTTTCATATGATTTTGGATCTAAAAATAAAAATTGTTTATATTAATTATAAGCTGCTAAGTTTTCAACATATGAAGTAGCTCAGTGGAAGAGTCTCTGCCTAGCAGTCGGAGGATCAGGGTTCGAGCCCCCATGGGATCATAAAAAAAATTGTATTTCGTTTAAAAATATATGTTTTTAATAAAACAACAACAAAAAAGTTGTTGCTGTTGTTGTTGTTGCTTTCAAATTGCTTACCCAAGTCATTACTTTTCTGCAATTGGTAAGTACTTGCCTCCAATGACATCCCTATGTTAATGTAATGACTTAAACAGCGAATGAGTAAGTAGTTCGTGTTCAATAGTTTAACTGTTTAACTCATTATTTGGTAATGAAAAGTTTTACTGGGTATTTCTATACGAATTTTTGTAAATGTTTAATGCATTTAATAAACAATAAAGAAGGATTTTTTTTTAAAATTTAAACAATTTAAGTCTTCCTTTTTGTATAAGTTTTTATATAACATTGACTCTTACTTACTTAAATGGCCTATCTTCTTCTTCTTCTGTTATCCTTGACTCCCAGTGGAGCATAGGGCCTCATATGGCCTATAGTTACAACTTATTTTCTTCGATCTTGTGCGAATATTCTCCAATTTTATAGGCCAAGTTGTGGAAAATTTTCCTCTACTTGGTCTTTCCATCCCATTTTTTATCGTTCTTATTGGACAGCTCGCGGTACATGTTAACTCACTACATTGAGGAATGTTAACGTAGTTCTTTGGGTGATATCACTAGGAGGTCAGTGTCCACAGTTGAGATGAAGGATAACCAAGATAAGTCTGGGCTTACCAAGTTAAGACCAATCAGAACCGTTGCTTGGTATCCAAAGTTCCCTACATAATCAAAATTGACTCAATAGTATTTTTTCATTACCGTAAGTTAGTTTTCCATTTTTTTTTTACAGAAAGTAATATATATGTTTTTAAAATTCAAAAATCATTTAAAAATACATTTTTAATAAAAAAAATAAAAAAAAAAATTGTTGGTCAACTTACCATTTTAATTACAAATAAGTACTCATGTAATTACTTATTAGTTATTCCCAGGGTATATTGTAGTCATTACAAGGTAACCAGTTATCAGAGTACTTGCCAATACCAAAGTTTTGCTGGGTTTATATAAATAAAGAGTATTCTAAAAAAAATATGCATTTACTATTTTAGACAAAATTTATCCATAGTGCAAGAAATAATTTATTTTTTGATCAAGTTAGTTTCTATAGATATGTCAGATACTATTATTTTAGAAATTATTAATTTTCAATAGTTATTTCAATCAAAATGGACTGCGAAAAAAAAGTTCGTGAAAATATAATTAAAACTTTTCAAAAAATTCCGTCATGGACTTTTAAAAAAATAGCTAAAAATTTGAAAGTTGACCCTCGAACGGTTTCTAATGCCATCAGACGGTATAAGGAGAACCTGAGCATTGAAAGAAAACCTGGATCAGGGAGGAAAAAAGGTCCTACAGATATTGGTAAAGCAAAAGAAGTCGAGCGACTCTTTCGAAGAGCGCCTAACACTTCTTTAAGAAAAACAGCTCGTACGGTGAAATGTTCTACGAATTTTGCACATAGAGTCAAAGCTTATGCTGGACTGAAGACATACAAAGTCCAAAAGGTTCCAGATCGCAATGCTATAAAGAACTTAGAAGCAAAAAAACGAGCGAAAAAATTGAAGTCTGATTTTATAAAAAATACACCTGTTGTGTGATGGATGATGAAACATACGTACTGGCAGACTTTTCTCAACTTCTTGGTCAAGATTTTTATGTTGCTGATAAACGGGGCAATGTTCGGCAAGAGTTTCGCACAAAAAAACAAACAAAATTCCCTAAGAAGTTTCTCGTGTGGCAAGCTATTTGCAGTTGTGGCAAAAGAAGTAAAGTATTCTTGGCATCTGGCAAAATAAACACAGAAATTTATATAAAGGAGTGCCTACAAAAACGGTTGTTACCCTTTTTAAGAGAGCACAGAGTGACTACATTTTTTTGGCCCGATTTGGCATCATGCCATTATAGAAAAAAGGCACTTGAGTGGTACTCAAAGAATAATGTCATTTTTGTACCACGAGAGGCAAATCCACCGTACTGTCCAGAACTTGGGCCTGTGGAAAGGTATTGGGCTCTGGTAAAAAAGGAATTGAAGAATACAGGAAAGATTCCCAAGAACATGTCCGATTTTAAGCGCAGGTGGAACACATGCTCCAAAAAGGTATCAGAAGCAACTGTAAAATCTTTAATGGGAGGGTTTCCGAAAAAAGTCGATAATTTTGCAAAACCCGAATACTAAGTAAACATTTTAATGCTAAATGATTTTGTATAATATGCCATTATATTTGCGTATTTTGTAGAGTTTTTATATTAAAAGGTTTGATTTTTATTTAAGAAAATCCAACTACAAATTTTATTTAGAGCACTCTTTACCAGCTAGTGTGTAAAATTTTATTACAATCGGTCAACACTTGGATATAAATCTTATTTATATAACATCCCCTTTTCATATCTACAATCAAAAAGATTCGGAGGTACAATCAGCATATCAAGATTGCACCAAGGAAATTAGATAGCTATTAATCAATGTTCAGACTTTATATACGGTAGAAGCATTAGGAACTCCTAACAAAATGCATGGACCTGTCGTATTACTATCAACATGTTTATCCTAACTAAATATTAAGCTAAACGAAAAGTATTTAACAGATTATTAATGCTAAACTATACCCGGTTATGAGATTAAATTTGGTGTATATAAATACTAGGGAAACCACTTAGATACTTTTAAATGTTGAACTATAAAGCTACTGCAACCGAATTTAGTCCAAATATTTTACCAACAACACCTACTAGCGTAACAATTTTTTTTCAAAATTGGTCCACATTTTGAATAAGCTTCACCCTCGTAGATATATAAGATATGATTGAAAAATTAAGATTGATCAGGCTTGAGTTCATTTTTAATTTTCAAATTATTAATTTGAAAATTTGAAAGTAATAAATAATGTGAAGTAAAACTGAAAAAAATATTTTTGAACGCGGCTCAGTGGATTGGATATGTTTCTAAATTTAACACAACTTGATGGTGGGTATATAAGATTTGGCTCAGCCGAATATAACACTCTTACTTGTTATCGTATAATTTTGAACTTTACTGCAGTGCGCTGTAATCGTACCTCAGTTTACGTAAGGATGGACTGTAGCTGTGAAATGTAAAACTACAAATACCTTATATTTTATTTTCACGCATATTTTCGTTGTTAGCAGCGAACGAATGAAAAAAAGGCAAATCGATTTCCACTTCCCCAACTACCAATGCCTGAATGTCTGTCTGTCATTCTTCCTGCCTGTCTAATAGTATGAATTGAGTTGAATTGAATGAATGAAATGGAAATCATGAAGTAAACGACAAAATCGACGTGTGATATGAATAGAAGCAGACTTAAAAGATGAAAAACCTTGAAAATTTATATTAATTTTACTTACTATAAGTGAGTGTACGAGTAGGTATTATATTACCAAGTTTAATTATTGCTATTGTTGCCGGTACTGGTGCTGGTGCCACGATTTAAATGGGGAGAGTAAAATAAATCTTAAGGATAAAATTCTGATTAATGTTCATTTAGGTCTTTTTTTCTGCCATAAATACTTAAGATTACTTTTTCGTTTAAATTTCATTATTCGCTTTTTATTTCTTGCGATTTTTTTTTTGAAACGAGCTGATATTGAAAAAATATTGTAAGAAAACAATGGAATTATAGAATTAAAAAAAAGTAATTGAAAGGAAATAAAAAGAAACTTGAAAGTTGAAGATTGAAAAATATTCGTTTTTTTTTTTATTTCTTTTGAATGGAAAGTTTAAAATTGTTTAATCTGCCAAGGAAATTGTTTAAAGGGATTTTATTTATTTCTCATTGAAATAGAATTAAATAACCATAAAATCTGATGCTGGTGGGTCCAAGGATGTTTAGAGCTAAAAGAAAAATTGGTAAACTTTAAGAGGGGTTTAATCTCAAGTACAAAGTTGTAGGAAATTAAGGCAAAGTTTATTGAAATAATTAAATTAAAATCTATTTTAATGTTTAACAAGTAAGAAAGCGCTATAGTCGTTCAAGCCCGACCATACGATACCCTTCACCATTAAGGTCAAAGGTGTTATTTTTTATGTATAAAGACAAATATTTGCTAAATTTTGCCATCATACAAACATTTTCTCTAAACGTATATATTTAACCTGTTTCCGTCATTTGGACTTATATGAGAGCTAGGGTCAAATGTGGACCGATTATCTCGAAATTTGGCAAATTGATTACAGTTGTTACAAAAATCATGTGCGCAAGAAATAAACTTGAAATTCTCATTATCTTTAGATTTACGAGCGTTTTAGTGATTTCTGTCTCATTAAGTGCGTTTTTAAAGAAGAGTTCGTATGGGAGCTATGGTCAAATGTAGATTTCAACGAAATTTGGTATAGTGATTTAAGTTTACATAAGCAGTATTTGTTTTAAATTTCATGAAAAATATTGATACTTGTGGCCAATATGTCAATTCCGGGAAGTGGGACCTATGGGAGGTACCATAAATAAGGAACCGATTTTGACCAATTTCAATAGCCATGGTCCCATTATCAAAAAAATTATATGTACCAAATTTCGTCAAATTATCTTTAGAATTGCGACCCGTAGTTTGATTAAAAGGTTTACATGGGGGTCCAGCCAGCCAGCCAGCCAGACGGACGGACGGACGGACGGACATCGCTAAATCGACTCAGAAAGTGATTCTAAGCCTATTGGTATACTAAAAGATGGGTCTAAGACAAATATTTCTATGCGTTACATACATCAGCACAAACTTATAATACCCTTTCCACCTATGGTGGTGAAGGGTATAAAAACGAATTAAGGACACTTAACTGAATAAGTTGATTTCTTAGACATTCTAATAAGCAATATCTAACACTAGTTTAGTTTTCCGCTTAACATGTCTCAAATTTATTCAAATAAAGAACTTTTTTAACCATCATTCTCTTGTCTTACAATTTAATACCACCCGTACACTTACAATACGACATTCATTAAAATACATTCATTTACACTTTGGTATCAACTTTACACATGTAAAATTAAATTGAAATTCAAATGTAACCATAGATTAAATGGGACAACTTTGTTTGTTTAGTCAAGTGTAAAAGAAATCCCACTGGAGGAATTTATTTAAGTGAAAGTAAATATTAATCGAAGGACATTTATAGGTAACCTTCGGACTGCGGCAATAATAGTTTTTAAGAAAGACGTAGAATGTATTTGCTAAGTCCTTAGGTCCAATAAATCATTCGTTTTCAACTAATTCAGAAAATGTTTTACGGGGGTGAGCTTGTTTTGAGATTAGAGAATACAAATAAACATTCTCCAGAAGATTCTTATGCTGTCCTCCAGAAAACTGATTGTAAAAAAACAATCAGTTTTTGAGCGATTGTGAAAAAACGAAAATGCTTAACTACAAGTTGAATATTTTCTGAACACAAAAGGGCTTAACTACCATAAAAATTTTGACCAAAATTTAAGCCTTTTAAAAGTTTTTTTTTGTCAATAATATTGAGAATAACAATTTATTTTCGAAATATAATTTAATGTAAAAAGATAAGTTTTAAAATAGGATATACAGAGGTTTTTTAAAGAGTTATTTCAGAAATAACCCCGTAACTTTTAAAAGGTTAAAGATACTTAAATTGAATTTTATATAGTTAGAACAGAGGAGCTTTAAAGTTGATCTCTTATTTGTTTCTTTTTTGAACCTGAAACGATAATTTATAATTTATAATATTTGTTGAACAAAATGAATTTTGAAACCGACCGAGAAAAATGTACCATTTTCCAACATGAAAAAAACTAAGTAAATTTGATTATATTTAAACAAAACTGAACTATTTACTAGTAACAAATGATAAATCATATCTATCTTTGGAATTTCTTTATTTACAACATACAATTTTTGGTGCATATCCTTAGGCGCGTTTTCAAGAACATGAATTTTCGGGGGAAAACTGCAATAACTTTTAAACTATCTCATAATTTTGCGCCTTTCACGATTTGAAATAAAGCTGTGTTAGTTCTCTTTAATATTCTATTGGTGTAAATTTCGCAAAAATAAAAAATAACCCATTTTTCCCCATACAAATGGGCTCTTAAACTTTGGACCCGATGCGCGCCCATAGAACGTTGTCCGATTTGGCTCAAATTTTCAGATCTAAACTTTTAAACCTAGTGTCACAATATTCCGCAGAAAAACATTTGGAATCAAAGAAAAAAAAAAATTGTATTGTCACCCTAGTGTACATAAACTTCTTTTGAGAATGTGTCTTGTATGGTCAAATATGGGCCGATTCCTACAAAATTTGGTACACTGATTAAGGTTATGATAAGCAATATTTGTGCTTAATATTATTTGATTTCGGAATTTTTCGTCTACATTTCCTGTTGCATCGACAACATAAATAGTTTGTCGCGGAAGCTTCGTTTCCTTATTCTTTCGGATATTTCTATTCTGCACCTTTTGTACTTTATAAGACTTTAGCCGCTCACTTTTCTGACGAATAATTCCGAACAATTTTATATATTTATATGCCGTTTTTCTGTTGGACAAGTTGGGATTTGTTTCTACAAGAAACACAATTTTTTTGCCTTATTAAGATCGGAAAAAACCTTTCCACAAGAAAATGTTAACATAGTAATGGGTGGTTCAATTATAAGGGCCGATGTTGAATTCGAACCACACCTAAACGCCAAGTTTTTTTCCGAATTTTATTTGACATTTCTCTATTTCAGACTTACTCAATTTGAACCATGCAGAGATACAGAATCCAACAATGTGTTAAAGTTATCCAGACTTATTATGAAAATGGGCGTTCAAATCAAAATGCATATCGTATACTTCGTGATTTTTTTGGTCAATTTGATCGTCCAAATGTGCATACAATCGCAAAAATCGTGGAAAAATTCGAGAAAACCGGGTCTGTAGAAGATGTGAGAATGCCAGTGCATGCTCGTACAGCTCGTACTGCAGAAAATATTGCTGCTGTTCATGATAGTGTGGCTGAAGAGCCATCCACCTCAACTCGTCGTCGTGCCCAACAATTTCACATCTCACGCTCGTCGTTGATGAACATTATGCGTAAAGACTTGCATTTACACGCTTACAAGGTACAATTGGCTCAAGAACTAAAGCCTCTTGACCATTTCAAACGTCATTAATGGGCAGAATGGTGGCAAGAAATGGCAACAGTGGATGATCAATTTTCGAAGAAAATCATCTTCAGTGATGAAACACATTTTCACCTCAGTGGATTCGTCAATAAACAAAATTGCCGCATTTGAGCGAATGAGAATCCAAGAGTGATTGTCGAAAAACCAATGCACCCACAAAGAGTGACTGTTTGGTACGGTTTATGGGCTGGCAGCATCATCGGGCCGTATTTTTTCCAAAATTAGGCCGGTCAGGCAGTTACTGTGAATGGTGTTCGCTATCGTGAGATGATAACGAACTTTTTATGGCCCGAATTGGAAGATATGGATGTGGACGATATGTGGTTTCAGCAGGATGGTGCAACTTGCCACCCAGCTAACGAAAGAATGGCTCTTTTGCGCAACAAATTCAATGGCCATGTTATCTCACTTAATGGCGATGTCAATTGGCTGCCAAGATCATGTGATTTGACACCGTTGGACTTTTTTCTTTGGGGTTATTTGAAAGAAAAGGTGTACGTCGATAAGCCATCAACAATTCAAGAGCTAAAGGACGAGATAATTCGGCACATTAACGGCTTAGAACCTCTATTATGCCTCAGGGTCATCGACAATTTGGACCATCGGATTTAGGTGTGCCGCCGTGGTCGTGGCGCCCATTTGGCCGATATTTTGTTTCATACATAACTGAGTAGTACCAATATATCATTATAAAATAAAATTACAATAATTTCCTAAATAGTTTGTGTTTAATTCAAAATCAACATCGGCCCTTGAAATTTAACCACCCGATACATTGCCAAATATATCAAACCATACCATATGTTGAACTCCATACCTTGACTTGCCGTATGATCATTTGAAAAGTCCCATAAAAACAGAGTAACCGCTTTTACTCTAATTCGAAAACAACAAATGGTGTCGATTATCGAATGAGAGAAAGCTAAGGCACACACACATGCTTATGAAATGTATGTTTGTTTGTGCGTTTTTCATTGTTCTAATTTCACAGTTGACAGAAAAAATTTATGGAGTGCAATATCTCTATATTATATCGTTTTTGGTCAAACTTTACTATAGGAGCCCTAGGATTGACTAGCCTCGAAACATACGTAAGAACAGAGACTTAGCTAAGAAACTCCAAAATTCATTCTGCAAACTCCAAAGCTTTTGTAAGAGTAGAAGTCATACGCATTTGGTAAATGAAAATTTTTCAATATAGTACAAATTATTAGAAAAATGTCGCTGTGAATTAAAAAAAAACTGAACTGGATTTAGACTTAATTTCTGGTCCAAAGCTGTCAATTTTACGAAGTTACTAGGCATTTAGGTAAATCTCCTGCCTCATATGAAGCTTTATCTGGAGGTTCTATCACTTTATCCAGCAATTGAGGTTGAGTTTAATCGAAATTATGTGGACAATTTGTCACACATTTTATTTGTCAATCTTTACTCCAACAAATACTATACATTGAAAAACTCAAGTTTTTCAACTTTTAAACTAAATCAAATGAAGTAAGATCCCACAAGATAGACAACAATTGTATCAAAAAAGAAATAGATAATTGTATCGTGCTTTAGAAATTAAAACAAAATAATATTTTCAGTGAGGAAATAGTACGTATTCCCACAGTGGAAATAAATTTTTGATCTTGAAGAGTTCAACACGATTTGGTTTGGTAAGCACTTATTTTGTACATATTTATATATAGATTAGGGCGACTCTGCTTAAATTTATATAAAAATTTGTTCAAAAGCAATTCAGGTTCATTTTCCAGCTACTTATAAATTTAGGATGTTTATACATTTTAGGAAAGCTTTAAGTTCAAATTTGAATTGTGTATACCATTTTATTAAATTAAAATTAAATTAGCTGTAATGATGTCAAAAATTTACTACTATTTAAGTAGTAGGTTCCCAGTAAAAAAAAGGTTTATTCTCAAACTGAGGATGATTTGAAAATAAATCTTTATTCTCAAATCATTATCAAACCTCATTCTCAAAGGTTTTTCAAATGTGGATATCATCTACATGTGGAACATAAATAAAATGGCGTTGTATTTTTGAGTTTGTTTATTTTGTTTTTCAAAACGGCGCATCATATTTGAATTCTTTTGCTTAAAATATAATTTTTTTATTGTTAGGTAAAAAAAAATTTTAAGAAACAAAGAAAATTTACTTATGCAAATGAATATTATTGAATTTTTAATCTTGACATTTTTTAAGCAATGTTTTATGGTCAAGTATGGATCAATTTTAAAAAATCCGAAAAAATAACGAATTTCTTTTAAATGCAATGCCATTCCATTAAAATATCTTAAACATTCATTTTTTTAACATAAATTATTTTTTTAATGTTTGAAAAAAATTTGAAATAAGGTTTAATATCAAATTTATATAACACCATTTTTAAAATTATTATCAAATCATCTTAGGGTTTGATAATGATTTAAGAATAACCTTTATTCTCAATTTGAGAAGCTATTATTTTCAAACGTTTATTCTCAAATAAATCCTCATTTAACCCCTTGACGTATTTCCACGAGTCTGACTCGTAGTACAATTTCTGTGCCTAACATGATTATCACGAGTCTGACTCGCTTTGCGACTGTTCTTAAGCATCAAAACCGGTTTGTTTAGTGCAAGTTGTGTGCGAACAGTTTGAAGCGAACTTCGTTGCGCTGATTGATACGTCAAGGGGTTAAAAATGAGTGTGAATCCCAAACATCTGTTCAGGTTTGAAAAAAACGTTTGATATCAAATGTAAAAGTCATCATATTTCAAACGTTTGACAATGTTCTTACTGGGTTTGGTTAGAAAGGTGGTGTCGGAATGACACCTTCACTCGGTCCATTGCGATCCTTCTTTGGTTAGGTAAAAATAGGAAACTGAAAAGGCTTGAACATAAGAAAACAGTATAAATAGATCTAAAGGAAAGAAGACTGATCTAAGCCAATTGAGTCCAATTATAAAACCTACGAGATTATTCAGTTTACACTTCTGTAAATCCTGAAGCTCTGCAAGAAACCTATCGCCTAGACATTTCAGTCTGTAATGGTGGATCCTTGGACAGTGACAGACAGTGACAGTTTGTTCCACCGGTTCAAACCATACCTCATCTAGTCATACAGGTATGTGATGGAAAACGATCGTTTTCAAATCGATCGATTTCTGATGTATTTTTTAGATAATTTTCGCCTATTTTTCCAGAAAATTCAAACCAAATGAAAGATTAAATATCAATCAAAGGGATCAAAGCCCAAATTTTCACTTTTATTGGTGAAATAACCGAAAATTTCTTCAAAAATATCTCTAAAATCGATCGATTTGAAAACTATCGTTTTCCATCACATACCTGATAATCTGCAAAATTTCCGGAATGCTTCTATCCCACCTGTTTAGCCTAGAGTTCAGGGCACAGTGGTTAGAATGCCTATGCATCTTTTAAGGTTTGTCCTGTTGAGATCTAGCAATATCTTCGTTCACCTATACCTAATTTAGGCCACGGGGCTCTAGATGTTCTGTAGGGTATCACCTCGTTCCAGACCCTAGTGGTTTCCATGCTGATCCAAAACTTGATTCGCTATCAAAAAGATATCAAAAAGATAGCCTTCGTAGGATAAAGTGCCAAGACAAAAAGCTGTGTTCGTACAACGTTTTCGTGCTAAAGTTGTTACTCGTCCTAGGGTCAGTAAAAGCTCGTAGTTATTCGTTAAAGGGTCAGAGATAATGCTAGTGGATGAAATCTGTTCAATAAGTTTATCTGTTGGCTGATATATTTGCAAGCAATCCAAACTTGCGGGGAAACAGTCAACCCGTTGTTATCGGCTATAACTTCTTTTGATTTTTTTTTGCATGAAAAGTGCGATATCGATAAAACGGTGCAGTACATACTTCACACCAGCAGAAATCCTCCCTATTTGCGCTACCCAAACTCGACCTAAAATTGAATACAATGCCCCTATTGCCGTTCTTAACTCAACTCAGTTTGGTCGTCTGCCAGTCAACTTAACTTTCACTCAACCAAATTATTTATACCCTGTGCTTATGTTTGTAACGCATAGAAATATTTGTCTCAGACCCATCTTTTTGTATACCAATAGGCTTAGAATCACTTTCTGAGTCGATTTAGCGATGTCCGTCCGTCTGGCTGGCTGGACCCCCATGTAAACCTTGTAATCAATGTACAGGTCGCAATTCTAAAGATAATTTGATGAAATTTGGCATAGATCATTTTTTTGATGGCTATATGGGACCATGTCTATTGATATTCGTCAAAATCGGTCCATTATTTATGGTACCTCCCATAGGTCCCACTTCCCGGAATTGATAGAATGGCCACAAATATAAATATTTTTTCATGAAACTTAAAACAAATACTGCCTATGTAAACTTAAATCACTATACCAAATTTCGTTGAAATCGGTCCACATTTGACCATAGCTCCTATACGAACTCTAGTTTTAAAACGCACTAAATGAGAAAAAAATCACTAAAACGCTCGTAAATCTAAAGATGATGAGAATTTCTAGTTTATTTTTCGCACACATGATTTTTGTAACAACTGTAATTTGAAAAATTTCGAGATAATCGGTCCACATTTGACCCTAGCTCTCATATAAGTCCAAATGACGGAAACAGCTTAAATATATAAGTTTTGAGAAAATGTTTGTATCATGGCAAAATTTAGCAAATATTTGTCTTTATACAGGAAAAATAACATCTTTGACCTCGGTGGTGAAGGGTATCGTAGGGTCGGGCTTGACCGACTATAGTACTTTCATTCTTGTTTTTAATATTACTTTACTTAATTAATTCCCACAACATTCCAATTGGAACAAGGGTACTTCTCTTACACAATGAACTGCATCCGATTTAGACTTATTGAAAGGGACCTAGGTTTAAATGCCGGCTTCAAACGGCAAATGCATTAGTTAGAGAAGTTTTGCATAGCCTAATAGTCAATAACTAGTTATGAGCTGAATTATGAGGTAAACAGCTTTTTTTTTGAAAATTTAGTTTTTCAAGTGGGTCTGGCCGGATATTGAACTTGGGACCTCTGGTATGCTAGGCGGATGACTAACCTGCTATAGCATGGATGTTCACTATTTTAATATTGCGAAACTAAAAAACTTTGGGTCGAATGGCAGACGACCAAACTGAGTTGAGGGCAGCAATAGGGCACTTATCTTATGTATGGGCCAGTCCCTCAAAGTCTATTTTGAGTTACTTGACCAAGTATAAGGAAGGCCACAGGTGTTTATTGGTGACAGTTCAATTACTCGACCATCATCGCAATAAGGTTTGGGTTGTACTGTGGTATATATTCTAATAGTGTGTACACACAATGCAACCTCTATACGCAACCGCTTCTCATTCACATTACATGAAAGCTGCGAAAAATGATACCATAAACAGGAGTACAGACATAGCGAAATCATAAATTGTCAAATTTGAAGCGGCAATGCAAAAAAGTAGAACTTTGCTCTACTTTTCGCGAGGCAGATTTTTTCAGTGCTGCCAGGTTTAATTATATCCTACTCAAATCTTATCTTATCTTATATTCTTAAACGAGCAATAATTGTATGTATTTATATATATATATATATATATATATATATATATATAGAATGGCTATCTCGAAAACGGCTCTAACGATTTTGATAAAATTTGGACAGTGGGTATCTTTTTTGATGTATAGGTCGAAGAAGAAGGGTAAAAACGGGTAAAAAGGGGAAAAATCGAAAACGCTATATCTCCTAAAGTAATAGGTATAGAAAAAAAATTAAAATTACGTTTTAAACAGCTATGAAAATAAGCGGACAGGTGTTTGGTACTTTTTTGAAACTATGTCCGATAGGGGGTAAAAAGGGTGAAAATAGTTTTTTTGGCACCTTTTTAACCCACTCTTATATTTTAAACTAAAGAATATAGAAAGAAACTTGGTACTGCAATCAATAGATATAAAAGAAACATGAAACACGTATTTGGTACTTTTTTGATTTTGGAGCTAAAATGGGTAAAAAAGGGATAAAATGATAACTTAACATCTCCAAAGTAATATGAATAGGAACATTTTACATTATGTTAAATGCGTTTTAAAAAAATGTACCGAATTCAATTGGCATCAAAAAAGTACCAAATATGCATATGGAACTTTTAGAAATTAGGGAATAAAAAGGGGGAAAATTAGTATTATTTTAAACAAATTAATTTTTGTCTGTATGTATGTTCTTTATAGAATAGTAAACTGTGAATTTGATCATGTTATGCTCTTTAGCGAAGATGTTGCGGATAAGCCGGCGAAAGTTTTTAAGTTGAAAAAACTAATTTCCGACAGATGGCGCCACTGAAAATTACTAAAAATTAATTAAATCGTAAACTATACATTTGATCATGCTATGATCTTTAGCAAAGTAGTAGCGCATGAGCCGACGAAGGCTTTTTAGTTGGTATGAAGAAATTTCAACAGGTGGCGCCACTGAAATTTACTCAAAGTCAATTTAATCGTATGCTGTACATTTAATCATGCTATAATCTTCAGCAAAGTTGTTACGGATAAGCCGAAGAAGGTTTATGAATTGGAATGAGCAAAGTCCGACAGGTGGCGCCACAGAAAATTACTCAAAGTGAATTATATCGTAAACTGTTCATTTGATCATGTTATAATCATAAGCAAAGTTGTTACGAATAAGCAGACAAAGGTTTTTTATATGGTATGAACAACTTCAGGTAGCGCCACTGCAAACTACTCAAAATGAATTAAATCGTAAACTGTGTATTTGATCAGACTATAATCTTTAACAAAGTTGTTGTTCAAAATGAGTTAAACTGTAAACTATAATTCAAAATTAACTGAATATTTGTACAATGTCTTTCCTCTAAATTTATTTTAGCACTTTATAATATAAAATATATAAAAACTTTAAAATTTTCCTCAAAATGCTTATCATAAATCTCCGAGCAAGGCTCGGTCAACCAGGTACTATTTTTTATATGAATATTTTTTGTAAACAAACGCACATTTTATGTACTGGCGACCGCACGCTTCAGCATGCCGCGTGTATTGGCCTTCTACCTTAAACCTTATTTCCGAGACGTTCTTTTGAAGTGTTGGTCCTATAAAAAAAGTAAAATATTTCATTTTTATATGAGGGTAAACCCTAATATATGTATTTATATAGGTACTTGCACTTTAAGAAAAAAATATTCTCTAATATCTACGTCTAAATGTCTATTTTCTAAGCCGATTTCTTAATACATATTATAAAAGCTGTTTAAGTTTTTTTATATTTTAACTTTTGCTTTTTCTATTTTGCATATTGCTAATGATTTTTATCAGTCAGGCAAGAAAGAGGAAATGGAAGGGAGGAAGAAAGTATCCAAGAACTATTTACGTTCATATATTGTAAAAATAAAACCTACATTTAATTAAATTACGGTTTTCTTTAGAATATTAGTTTAGTCTTGAATGCGGTAAAAGAGAGCTGCTAATGCTGGTTGATGACGCTGTTGATGGCAATGATGATGATGATGATGACGACGACTTTGATGAATGTAATGAAAATGATGAAGATGATAATGTCGGGGTGCTGCACCCAATAACCATCAACAACATTTCTTAGATCTTAGTAAAAAAAATGCAATTCTTTGCATTTACTTGAAGTAGTAAATAGGAAGGAAAATGTATTTCTTTACCAAGAGTAAAAATAATTATCTAATGAATATTTTAATTTATTTTTTTTAAGGCTTGCAAGAGAAGAACTATTTTAAGATTCATTTAGGAGATGTGTATATGTTTAAAGCTATAATATGAGTAATTATTTGAACATTGACAATACAAAAGGAATCATCATCATCATCGTCTTCTTTATCGTCATTGTCACCCTCTTTGGCCTTGTTAAAAAAAAGGTTTTCCCTTTTCTTTTTGCTGTGCGATTCGTCTCTATTTTGTTTAAACATTTACAAATGCATTATTTTTAACTATTATCAAAGCTTTGTACTTTAAATTGTTACATTTGCGAATGTTATAGGGTTTTAAATTCTTGAAAATTCATTTTATTTAATCAATAAAGAGTGCTCTAAATAAAATTTGTAGTTAGATTTTCTTAAATAAAAATCAAACCCTTTAATATAAAAACTCTACAAAATACGCAAATATAATGACATATTATACAAAATCATTTAGCATTAAAATGTTTACTTAGTACTCGGGTTTTGCAAAATTATCGACTTTTGCGGAAACCCTCCCATTAAAGATTTTACAGTTGCTTCTGATACCTTTTTGGAGCATGTGTTCCACCTGCGCTTAAAATCGGACATGTTCTTGGAAATCTTTCCTGTGTTCTTCAATTCCTTTTTTACCAGAGCCCAATACCTTTCCACAGGCCGAAGTTCTGGACAGTTAGGTGGATTTGACTCTCGTGGTACAAAAATGACATTATTCTTTGAGAACCACTCAAGTGCCTTTTTTCCATAATGGCATGATTCCAAATCGGGCCAAAAAAAATGTAGTCACTCTGTGCTCTCTTAAAAAGGGTAACAACCGTTTTTGTAGGCACTTCTTTATATAAATTTCTGTGTTTATTGTGCCAGATGCCACAAATACTTTACTTCTTTTGCCACATCTGCAAATAGCTTGCCACACGAGAAACTTCTTAGGGAATTTTGTTTGTTTTTTGTGCGAAACTCTTGCCGAACATTGCCCCGTTTATCAGCAACATAAAAATCTTGACCAGGAAGTTGAGAAAAGTCTGCCAGTACGTATGTTTCATCATCCATCACACAACAGGTGTATTTTTTATAAAATCAGACTTCAATTTTTTCGCTCGTTTTTTTGCTTCTAAGTTCTTTTTCTGGAACCTTTTGGACTTTGTATGTCTTCAGTCCAGCATAAGCTTTGACTCTATGTGCAAAATTCGTAGAACATTTTATCGTACGAGCTGCTTTTCTTAAAGTAGTGTTAGGCGCTCTTCGAAAGAGTCGCTCGACTTCTTTTGCCTTACCAATATCTGTAAGACCTTTTTTCCTCCCTGATCCAGGTTTTCTTTCAATGCTCAGGTTTTCCTTATACCGTCTGATGGCATTAGAAACCGTTCGAGGGTCAACTTTCAAATTTTTAGCTATTTTTTTAAAAGTCCATGACGGATTTTTTTGAAAAGTTTTAAATTTATTTTCACGAACTTTTTTTTCGCAGTCCATTTTCAATTAAAATAACTATTGAAAATTAATAATTTCTAAAATAATAGTATCTGACATATCTATAGAAACTAACTTGATCAAAAAATAAATTATTTCTTGCACTATGGATAAATTTTGTCTAAAATAGTAAATGCATATTTTTTTAGAACACTCTTTATCTAGCTAATCATCAAAAGTTATAAGTCATATTTTAATTTAAAATCCATATTGTCAATGATTTTACCCAATTTGATTCATTTTCCCAAGCTATAACTCCATCATGCTCCTTCTCGTAAATTCAGCTCCTACAAAACTTAAATATTGATTATAGAGTGAATTCATTAAATATAACCAACATTTTCTGGTAAATATACTGATCGATATGCCTTTTTAATAGCTTTTTTCTGATGCTTCTTTGTCAATCGGAAAAAACACAAATCGAAAAAGTCTTTAACGATTGGTTAGCCAATGCTAGAACTAAAATAATTAGGAAATCATTATCATCATTAGGCGTCATTTTCACTGTTTGTTACCCTCTCACCTCACTTTTTTCACATCCATGCAATATATGAATACCAATTGTCAACATTTTTGCTCCCAATCATAATATGGTTACAGATGTGAATTATCTTTCTTATTTTGTGTTGATTTTGGAATGTAAGGTACTAAGATAACTTTTGGCCGTTGCAAGAAAAAATGCATGAAATATTTATAAGTAGTTTTAAAATCACTCGGAACAGACATGATATATTTTGGTAAAGTGCAAATGGTTGCGAATACACTGATCATCGACCTAATAAATATTCCTTTTGTATCAAGGAAGCAGGTATTCTAAAAACGGTACCAAAAGACATTGGAGAGACTAATTGACTTGTGTCTTAGGGAAAATTTTTCATTCATATGGTGCGGAACAATCTTTGCGTGACTTGGTAGCTTTCTTAGATATAGAAGTGGCGTTAAATAACATAACTCTACCTTATATGGGTGTTGATGATAATATTATAATAAAAAGCTGACTAATTCGTCCTTTATTAAAAAGATCGTACTTTTTACTAAATTTGGAGCTAAATTGGAGTCGTCTAAAAGAAAGAAGAAACTCCAAAGACTTTGTTCTATTTAGCTTGGTCTGAACTATATTAAGAAATCCCTGGAGGAGATTTTCACATCAAAAGCATTTTGAAGCAAGTTTTCGATCACGCTCAGTGACATACTTCAGAAGGCGAGATATACAAACGATATAAAGGTTTTGCGATAAATTTAAGCAAGATTAAGTTAGTTCTTTTTACCAAGTGGTACTAAATCTACCCAGTGGAATCTATTACTGAACAAGAAGCTGAATTTCAGACACAACGCCATAAACCGACTAAGATCACTGTTGCACTAGACGTGCGGAAAAGGGTCAATTTAGAAACAAAGAAGCCTGAAACCTATCATTCTTTACTGCTTGTATACAGCTGTAATAAGACCGATATGTTAATATGCGATATTATAGCCTGGTGGAGGGCTCTTTAGAAATCCACGTACCCCAAGATACTGTAAAGGGTTTAGTGTTGCACAGCAAGTCTGTTTAGCACGAGTGCGTTTTTACCACCCCATCAGATGTACTGCGATTTGCCATTTGCAACCTCTGGATATAATAAGCATATAAACTGGCATCTACGTCAGTAAGACTAAGAAAGCTATCAAAAATCAACAATGTTTAGAGCCTCGGTATAATTCTTAACATAATATCTGGCTTACCAGGCACTAGTGCTTGCATTCTGACGTACCACTGTTTGACAAATAAACAAATATACTTATACTGACTAACATAGTCTCTACTTTTAAAATACCAACCTGGCCTGCATGTGGAAAACTCTGATGATAACTAGCAAGGCTCTCGCGACCCAACGACCCTCCTCTGTTTTAAAGTCATTACAACTTTCCTCCTTAAAGACGATCTGGCTATCCTATAACGGATCCGAGGCCGAACAAATGAGAACTAACCGATTAACCTAATTACGACCTTAAGCATTTAACAACGGATACGATTTGGATCTTGGAATGCTAGATCTTTATTTTAACTACAAACTGCCTTTTATGTGACTGAAGAAACAATCACTATCTCCAAGACGACGGAATGCTCTTATTGATTGCAAATAATGCGACAGAATTGTATCGGCTAGATTTGGTACAAAAGCCAGAGATATGACGTGTGTGCCGTGTTATACACTATTGGAAAACTCATATCCGGGAGCAAAGGACTATTTTTATAGTGATCTCTCAAATGTGATGTCTGAGATAAACCGAGGAAATATTGTAATTCTTCGACTTCAATGTGCAACTGGCCCAAATAACTCAAACAGAGAGAACAGAGGACGTTCTTTGTCCGAAAATGGTGAATTATTCACAGAGGTACACATCAAATAAATTTTTTATTAGGGGAACACCGTTTCGATGCGGACCTGAAAAGCCTGAAATATCTAAAGAGCCGATTGTAACAACGATCAACCTTCTGACCATTAAAAAATTGAAATTTGGTAAGTTAGTTAGTTAAGTCTACTTTCATACACGTCAGGTTTGGCTCGTCAAGTCTTGAGTTTTCATGAGAGAAAGGCGGAGAGAATGAAATTGATGTGTGTGAAATATGAATGCAGGTTCAAAAGAAATTTGAAGAAAACTTGATCAAGTTAACATTCTAAAGATATCAAAAGAATGTGCTTGCTTTATATTGCAAGACCATTTAACTGAATAAGAAATCCCTTTCCAAAGCGGGTGCAGCATTTGTTTACTTCGGTATATGACAATGGATCCATCTCTTCATTCCGGAATCAAAACGATCGTCATTTGAGGAAAAGATAAGTCGTTTTACAAAAGTGTTATTGAAATGTTACAGTGGCACTGGAAAACGTTCTTTATTATCGGAGAACATTTAATTTTACCCCCATACTAAGATACTTTTAGCAACTGACTTTTTGGGCAATGGTAGTGGTTTGGACAAAATGTTGTAGGATCGAGGTGAAGTCACTGTATTCTAGTTAGAGTACATTTTTTGTCATTCTTATCGTGTTGGATAATAAATGAAAGGAACAGACCAGGGGAAATTTATCCCTAATACTGCAGTTTGACCAGCGTGGAGCGAAAGATCATTATCTTATGTACATAAAAACTGTCTCGATTAAAATTGATACCTTAATTTTTGCAAATAATTCAGCAACCCTTAATATCAATAATTAAAAACATAATTAAAAATTTTCTTCACATGTGTCTGTAAAAAACATACGTACAAAAATAAAACGAAAAATTTTCAATTAAAAAAAAAAATGACCACTAAAAAAGAAATGTTAGAGAAAAAATGCTGTACATAACTCTAAACAATTCTTCAGCAACGTATAGCAAAATATCACGAGAAGTAGGAACGTCAAAAATCACGGTCAAAAGGGTAATGGGTCGCTACAAGAAAAGGTTGGGAATCCAGAGAAAGCCTGGAAGTGGTGGAAAATCTGGTCCGCGAAATAAAAAAATTGGCAAAAATCATACAACTTGATTTTGTTCGAAACCCTTCCACTTCCATTAGAGATATGGCCAGAAAAACTGGTGCTTCAAAATCTTTGAAGAGTTAAAAAAGAGTTAAAAAAATTTTATAACATGAAGTCTTACAAAGTCCAAAAAGTGCCTGATTGATCCGAAAGAAAAAGTGGCCAGACAAAGAGCAAGAAAACATTACTTGCAATATTTAACAAAATTTCAATGTATCGCAATGAGACTTACTGTAAAGCAGACTTTAATCAGTTACCTGGTAAGGAATTTTATACAGCATTCAAGAAAGGGGGTGTCAGTGCTAAATTTACTCAAACCAAGTATAGTAAATTTCCCAAGAAATACATGGTTTGGCATGCCATTTGCATATGCGGTAAAGAAATCGTCGTTAAAGGAACTATAAATTCAAACACTTATATTGAAAAATGTGTAGAAAAGCCGTTAAAGGAAGTAATACAACAGCACAACATGCCTGTACTATTTTGCCTAGATCCAGCCACCAGCCACTATTCCAAAAAATCTATAGAATGGTATACTGCAACTAATATAAATTATGTTCCTAAAGACTGTAAGCCCCCTAATTGTCCAAAACTTCGCCCAATTGAAAAATATTGGGTATTAATGAAAAGATCCTTAAATAACACTAAACGGTTGTGCAAAAACGAAAGAGTCCCTGTCGTCAAATGAGTAGTTAACTACAAAAAAAGTTAGCTTTAAGTTAACATGTATCGACTATCTTAAAGTCAACTACAATGCAATGCAGATTTTACATTACATAAAGTGTATACAAACACTGAGAAAACTTCAAAGTTTTTTAGAAAAATATTTCTATTATTTCTAAAAAACATACTGCTCAGTGTTTGTATACACTTTATCTAATGTAAATTCTGCATTGCATTGTAGTTGACTTTAAGATAGTCGATACATGTTAACTTAAAGCTAACTTTTTTTGTAGTTAACTACTCATTTGACGACAGGGTAGCTGCTAAAAGGATTTCTCTTATGAGTTTGCTTGGCAACGTTTTTCCAATTTGATTCAGTTTGTATCAGATGCAAAAAAGCAGTTATTGACATATAATTTGGATTTAAAAATAGGAATTGTATAAATAAATTAAAAGCTGCAAGATTTTCAACATATGAAGTGGGACAGCGGAATAGTCTCCGCCTAGCAATCATAAGGTCGTCGGTTCAAATTCTGACAAAAACTTTTTTTGTTTTATTTAAAACTTTTTGTTTTATTTAAAATTTTTTGTTTTTTTTTTGTTTTATTTAAAATTTTTTGTTTTTTCTTTGTTTTATTAAAAAACTTTTATTTTATTAAAAAAAAAAAAACAAAAAAGTTCTGTCTGTATTTGAACCCACGTCCTCATGACTGCTAGGCGGAGACTCTACCGCTGTGCCACTTCATATGTTGGAGACGTTGCAGCTTATAATTTATTTTTTTTTGTTTGTATTGGACCAACACTCAGGGGATGACCCCTACATATGCATATGCATTGTGATGGAACTAGGAAAATAGGTTGTGGGAAGGAGGATAGAGGGAGTAGTGTTTGTGGATATTTGATTTGAACCTTAGGATATCATAATTAGAGGGAAAGACTGATGCAGGAAGTTTATTCCACATTCGCGCTGTACGGCTAAAAAACGAGTTTTCTCTATAGTGCGTCGTGCGATCCACTGGAAAATCGACTACAAAGGGATGGACCCTTGTAGAGTTGCGTGTGCTACGAAGAAATGTACGGGTTTCAGGAACAAGATCTCTAATTTCATTTGAGCACATCCCATTATAGTAGCGATAGAACAGTGAAACACAACCCACATTACGACGATGTTCCAATGAGGCAATAGAGTTGGCTACTCTACTGTCACCGATAAGCACCTTCGCCCTCTCTTGTACGCTCCAAATTAGACTTTGAAGCACCGGCCCATACATGAGAGTTGTATTCCATTTTCGGTCGGATATATGTGGTATAGATATTAAGGAGATCAGTTGGAGTGAAGTATGTCTTACACCGCTTTAGAAAACCGAGACACTTGAATGCTTCTTTCGACACTTGGAAAACGTGATTAGTCCAGCGGACATCACACTGAATTTTCATGCCTAGAACATCAAGAGTTTCCGATTCCTCAATATTTATACCACCCATAGTTACAGATGATGCAACATTGTCCGTAACGCGTTTATGTGTTAACACACAACATTGGGTCTTTCGAGCGTTGAAATCGACCCTATTTAAACGACCCCAATCGGATATTGTAGATAGGTCAGAATTGAGCGTATCATTCATGGTTTGCCTCTTGGAATTAATCTCCAATATGCTTGGCCTGTAGTTAAATGAATACGAATGACAGATGTTGCTATCATCTGCAAAAGAGTAGATAGGGTTGGAAGTTTGACATAGAAGGTCATTTAGAAAAATAAGAAATAGAGTAGGAGAAAGAACGGAGCCTTGTGGTACCCCGAATTGATCTTGAACTCGTCGGACGATATCCCATCTATAACAACTCTTATAGTACGATCTCTGAGAAAGCTCGATATAAACCGAGAGAAATTGTTACCTACACCAAAAGCAATAAGTTTTGATAGAAGTGCTTTATGCCATACCCTATCGAACGCCTTAGAAATATCGAGAGCTATAACTTTACTTTCGCCAAAACGGTGAATAGAACGACACCATTTTTCCGATAAAAAGGCTAATACATCACCCGTAGAGCGACCCCTACGAAATCCATATTGCCGGTCGTTAAGTAGGTTATTAGACTCCAAGTATTTAACTAAATGATAGTTTACCATACTTTCCATCACTTTGGAAAGCGCGGAACAAATTGCTATTGGGCGGTAATTTTCGGGGTTGCTAGCCTCGCCTTTTTTGGGGATTGGCGTTACATTAGCAACCTTCCAACACATAGGGAACTCACCGGCGTGGTACACGTTGCTAAAAAGGTTGGCTAATGGACGAGCTAACGTTGAAGAGCACTGCTTTAAAACCAGTGCTGGAATGCCATCCGGCCCGGGAGACTTATTTATGTTAAGATCCGCTAAAACCCTTTTGACAGTACGAGCTCGAAAGAATATGCTAGGCATAGTTACTGTTACTCTTTCGATCACGGGCAGTGGTTGATTGCTTTCCGGCAAGTTTGAATTACTTGCAAATAGTTCAGCCATAAGGTTTGCTTTATCAACCGGGTTAGTGAATGGTTGGTCATCCTTTAAAAAAGTTGGAATTGATGAACTAGCATTGTTCCTTACTCTTTTAACGAATGACCAAAAGCTTTTACTGCCCTTGGGGGCAGTAAGAACTTTGGTACGAAGTCGCTGCTCGTACAGAAATTTTTCACGACTAAGTACTCTGGCACATGAAGATCTCGACCTTTTGCGCAGCAAATCAGTATCAGGAGTTCTGTTTTTTCTCCAGATTCTGAATGCTTCCTCTCTGGATCTGACTGCAATTTTACAAGTCTGATTAAACCACGTTTTATTTCGTGGTTTAACCGAAGCCTTTTTTATTGGTATAAAAGTATCCATTCCTAACAATATAATATTCTGCACCATTTTCGCCATGGCATTCACATTACTATCTATGTAACTACTATGTAAAGTTAACTGAATGCCCGACAGGGGTATTTCAATGTATGTGGCGAAAATCGTATGTACAGTAAGATAAAGAAGTGTACAAAACTTAATGAAAGTTGTTAAGCGAAAAGTGAGAGTATTTTATGGAAATAGGCGATAATTTCTTAATATCTATATTTTAAGAATTGGAAGATACCATGAATTAATAAAAGCCCTAATCTTCTAGTATCAATTTCAATAGAGACAGTCTTTACTTGAATTGTCAGAAAATACGAGCAACGCCGGGCCTCAACATCTAGTCATAGAAGTTATTATCATGAAAAACTTATATTTTGACATGGTTGTTGTAACATAGCTCATGTTTGCTGTAATCACAATATGCTGACTTGTATATGGATATTTTTCCTATTTTTCCTAGGCAGAAAAGTGATAATTTCTTTTAGAAACCCTAACGAATGTGTGATTTTTATTTAAAACATGGCTTTAGTGATTACCACACATGTGTAAAAAGTAAAAAGTGAGTACCTTCTACCAAATAGTCGTAACACCTTCATAACACTAAACGCTAAACACCTCCAACCATCGAAATGTTTAAATGACTCTGGGTTGGTTGCAGTGGCGGCTTTAGTTTAGTACTAATGATGATGATGATGATGATGGTAATGATGTTTTGCTTTTTTAATTTTTTACCATTTTCCATCTATTTTGTTTTTTTGTTAAATATGCAACACAAGAGGAGTGTGTAGAAAAATAAATATATGAATGTAATGTAAGTGTGTAATTTACGTCGTAATATGACTCTGATGTTTATTTGTTATTTATTTTTTTGTTAGTGTTTTTAGTGTGTGTTGCACATATTTCATCCAACAATTTTCGAGTCACTCACAGGGCTTCAGTTTGAATTTGACATTCTTGGGTAGTACACGGTGGTTGTGTTGCAAAAAATATATATATCTATAAGAAAAAAATACTAATACCAATAAGAACAAAAATTATCAAATCCAAAAAATTTCTAAATTTCTAAACCTTAATTTAAATATAAAACTCATTTATAAAATACCAAAATAATCTATGAGGTTGTTCTTAGTTTGGTCTAAACACGTAACGTTAAGCTAAAACATTTCCCACTTTCATTATGAATTGGGCCATATCAAATTTAACCGGAAGTAATCGCGTTAGTCGCGCCATTTTAGTTCGTTACTCTCAAGTTCCTTTGGCTGAGGCCGAATCAACGCCACAAACTCCTTCTGCGTCTTCCACGACCTCAAATCAATCGTCTTCTTCCACTTCGTCTTCATTTGCTGCTACATTTTTGCATGCTTCACGTCATGTTCCTGGTCGTGCTGTACCTCGCAATACTGCAACTCATAACCATAACTCAACAACAACAACATCAGCGGCAGCTACTCAAATTTCCTTGCCGTTAGATGTTGAGGAGACGGTAACCTGTTTTTGTAGGTAAATCAAAAATTTCTCCTCCATCCAAAACAAAAAAAAAAAAAAAACCCAAAAGCAACAAGAAAATGGTGCAATTAAAGTTTAAGGAACATTTTTCGACACAGGATATAGAACAATTTTCAATTTGTTTGAAATTTATGAACTGCCAGTCGTAGCAACGTTTACTGAAGTGAACATGCAATAAGGACTAAAAGTCAACATTAAATTGTTAATTGGTTAAATTTAAAGAAAATTATTTTATAAATTTTATTCAAGAAAATTCTAGAACTTTTTTTTTTAACAATTACACGATGAAATTTAAAACGAATTTCTTTTGAAATTTCATCGTTTGATTGTTAAAAAAGGTCTAAACTTTTCCTATTATATATCTGTGGCTTGGTGCCAAAAGGGCGAATGTCAATTTTTGAGTTATTCATTGCATTCCCTTCTTTACCCTCTTTTATTTGGCTCCAACTGCTAATCTCTAACTTAACTCTGAACAGATTTATATAGGCAATGTTACTATGAATTTATATGAAAAATAAAAACTTTAAATCAAATTTTCTCAAAACTATGTTTTTTGACATTGGCCTTTTTAGCACCAAGCCACAGATATGTATGTATCTAGTAATTTTTTGAGTAGAAGTTAGGTTTTTTTTCTTTAAAGTTTTTTAAATAGATTGAATCCACTTTGGATCAGAAGATATTTGCATAAATGTTAGAACTATTAAAATTTCACATAAACATTAGAATTGATATAAACTATAGGGTGAAATCAAAATTTTTCGAACGAATATTACGAAGTTTGAACCTTACCATCTTCGATTTTTATTAAATTTTGTGTACATTCTCTTGGACCATACAATTTTTAGAGTTTTTCAAATAATTTTAGTAAAGATTTTTTAACGGTTCGTTTTTTTCAAGATTTTTTTCAAAACTTACCCATTTTATATGCCTATAACTCTTGATACGGTTATCGGAAAACTAGGCCTAGTTATCGGAAAACTAGGCTCATATGTCCTATAGTCTTATATTCTTTTAATTAACCATGTATTGGAAATCAAGGGAGATCAAATATGTCCTTGACTTAAGAATATATTAAAAAGCATATCTTCAATTTTCTTTATCCTTCTCTCAAATTTGGATTATAGTGTTGACATCAAATTATAAATTCGAAAAAGTGGGCCCATGGAGGGATCGCGAAATAATAGATTTTTTGTAAAACAACTTTTATTATTTCAGTACAAGTTTTTAAATTTGAATATTTTTTCATGAATTATTAGATATTAGAAATTTTTTAAATCTGTTCGTTTTAAAATTAAGAACGATTCATGAAAAAAAAATTAAATTTAAAAATTTGTACTGAAATAATATTAGTAGTTTTACAAAAAGGCTATTATTTCCCGATTTCCCCATGGGCCCACTTTTTTATTTTATTTTTTTGATGTCAACACTATAATCCATATTTGAGAGAAGAATGAAGAATGAAGAGAATTAAATTTATGCTTTTTGAGATATCCTTGAGTCAATGACATAATTAATATCTCTTGTTCTCTAATACGTAATTAATTTTTTTTAATTAAAAGGACATGAAAAAGCAGGACAAACATTAAAATATAAGCCTAATTTCATAAAAATCTGATAACCGTATCGAAAGTTTTAGGCATATAAAATGGACTTGCTTTGAAAAAATTCAAGAAAAAATCTAACTTTGGATGAAGATCTCTAAAAATTGTATGAGCTAGGAGAATTATATTAGGGTGGGTCGATTTGTTCGAATGAGAAAAAATGTGACAAGGGTGTAGAAAATCGAAATCTAGACTTATTTCTAAGAAAATTACACAAAGCAAGTATGGGTTGATTATGAAAAACAAAAATTAACAACTTCACACAAATAAAGTTGTCCTTTTAGGACTTATTAATCCCATTTATTCATGTATTGCGATGTATGCAGTTGCTTACGCATGTCTCACGACGACTAATAGCAAAAAATCGTGACGCTGTTATGGCAGTGATTTTAGACAAATATGGCTTGAAAAGATATAGCAGAATTGATAACGATGTACTCGAATTTGTCACTTTCTTACGTTTTTTTTAGGTTAGCGCTAGTTTTCGAGATATAGCATTTTTAGAAAAGTCATCAACAATTTCTTTATATTATCCCTAAATTTCCTAAATTAATGCAGTTGCTCGTTTATGGAAGTTTTTCGTTTTCGAGTTACGTGAATTATCATGCATATTTTTAAAAATGATATATCTCGAAAACTAGACCTTATCTAAAAAAGTGGTTAGCACCATTGGATTAAGTGAACTCGAATTTTACCCACTGGATGCCTCGCTTATAAGGGCACGCTTCAGCCATTCCGAATTTTTGTAGTGAGTAGTACAGACCGTGCATTCTAAAACGAACGACAATTTGTAGTCTAATGGATTCAGGTCTAGACTACCCGATGGTCAATTTTCAGTATAAATAAAATTTGGTATATTGTTTTTAAACTAGTCTTGTGTGGTTTTAGCCTTATGGGATAAGGCGGAGTCTCGATGAAAGGTCCACGGCTCGTTTTTGAATAGTGCGTTATATATTGGCATCACAACCTTTTACAAAACGTCAGATTGATACACCTTAGCCGAGGTTTTAGCACCTTTTTCTTAAAAATGGAGCTTGGATGAACCCATCATAGGCAACTCTCCAGCATACCATCACTGGAGCAGGATGGTGACCTTTCTGAACTCTCGAAATAAACTTTATCGTTTTGTTTGTTGAAAGTAAACATTTTTTCATCGGTAAAGAGAATTTTTCTGTGGCCATTTTACTAACGAATCAATGTTTTTGGTTATAAGCTCGAAGTCCCAAATGATATTTAATAGTGCGAGACAATATTTGCTGTTTTCGGAACGGATTTCTGTAAATTCTGTTCTTTTCGGCTTTGACGGCTCTAGGAGTTCGCAAAGAGCGCGGACGGCCAGATCTTGGACGGTCTGCTACTCCACCGGTATCCTCAAACAGTTTCACAGCACGATACTCAAAACTGCGACTTACCCCGAGTGGCTGCGATATAAGTCTCTTCGATATATGTCTCCAGTTTTCATTCCACATTTTTTTAGGTCAATTTCCACAATACGGTTTTCATTATATCCCCATTCCATAATTATAAGTAACAAACGCCAAAATTTGTTTACACAAAAATGAAGTATAAATATCAGTTGTAAGAAAACTGTCAAAGTAAACGCAGTTTGTGCAGTGAATTTCTGAGAGTACACTGTGTTAGTAATTATGATAGTACCTGGTTGACCGAGCCTTGCTCGAAGCTTTATGATAAGCATTTTGGGGCAAATTTTAAAGTTTTTATATATTTTATTTTATAAAGTTAATTTTGAATTATTTTATTTATCTTGTCCGACCAACACATAGTTTAACTCACTTTAATAATTTTGGAAATTGGTCATACCAACAGAAACCTCCGTCGACTCATGCGCAACAACTTTGCTAAAGATTATAGTCTGATCAAATGAACAGTTTACGATTTATTTCATTTTAAGTAGTTTTCAGTGGCGCCACCTGAAGTTATTCATGCCAACTAAGAAACCTTCGTTTGCTTATGCGTATGATTAAAATGCACAGTTTACGATTTAATTCACTTTGAGTAATTTTCTGTGGCGCCACCTGTCGGACGTTGCTCATTCCAATTCATAAACCTTCTGCGCCTTATCCGCAACAACTTTGCTGAAGATTATAGCATGATTAAATGTACAGCTTACGATTAAATTGACTTTGAGTAAATTTCAGTAGCGCCACCTGTCGAAATTTCTTCATACCAACTAAGAAACCTTCGTCGGCTCATGTGCAACAACTTTGCTAAAGATCGTAGCATGATCAAATATACAGTTTACGATTTAATTAATTTTTAGTAATTTTCAGTGACGCCATCTATCGGAAATTAGTCTTATCAACTTTAAAACCTTCGCCGGCTTATCCGCAACATCTTCCCTAAAGAGCATAACATGATCAAATTCACAGTTTACTATTCTATAAAGAACATACATACAAACATTCATTTGTTTAAAAGGTATAACATTACTCATTTTTCCCCCTTTTTATCCCCTAATTTCAAAAAAGTTCCATATGCATATTTGGTACTTCTTTGGTACTAATTGAATTCGGTACATTTTATTACAACGCAGTTAACATAATGTTTCTATTCATATTACTTTTTGAGATGTTAAGTTATCATTTTATCCCTTTTTTACCCATTTTGGCCCCAAAATCAAAAAAGCACCAAATGCGTGTTTAAAGTTTCTTTCACATCTATTGATTGCAGTACAAAGTTTCTTTCCATATTCCTTAGTTTAAAATATAAGAGTGGGTTAAAAAGGTACCAAAAAAACTATTTGCACCCTTTTTTACCCCCTATCGGACATAGTTTCAAAAAAGTACCAAACACCTGTCCGTTTATTTTTTTAGCTGTTTAAAACGTAATTTAAATTTTGTATCTATACCTATTACTTAAGGAGATATAGCGTTTTCGATTTTTTCCCCTTTTTACCCGTTTTTACCCTCTTAGAGGCAAAGGTTCCAAAAGTACTTTCTGCTTCGACCTATACATCAAAAAAGATACCCACTGTCCAAATTTTATCAAAATCGTTAGAGCCGTTTTCGAGATAGCCATTCTATATATATATATATATATATATATATATATATATGTATCTATATATATATATAAATACATACAATTATTGCTCGTTTAAGAATATAAGATAAGATACCAAGTAGTATGTCTTGAGAAAATGTTTGTATTATTGCAAAATTTAGCAAATATTTTTGTTAGACACGAAAAAGAACAGTTTTTTGACATTAGTGGTGAATGGTATCATATGGTCGACTGCAGCACTTTCTTACTTGTAACAGGGCTATTTCCCTGCAACGCAAAAATAGCCAACGTTGCTTTGTACTATTTCAGAGAATGTCTGATATATGACTCTTTTAGAAAATCTAATTATACGTATTTTTTAAAAATCTAGATCTTTAATCTTCTAAGACTTTAAGGAAACCGGCTGACAACAGTAGCATGAATTTAAAGCCTGACCACAGGCTCAGTGATCTGACCTCTTTCTGCTAGAAATTAGTACTTTACCTAAAACCAATGTCACTTTAAAAATTTAAATGTTGCTGCTATATAGGATCTTACAAGACCTTGAACTTGTTTTACTATAATATTTATCCGTACCATTCACTTTGTCTTTAAATTCTGGTTAAATTATTTTTTTTTTACATTCTGGGTAATTTCGGACAAATGAGAGTAATTTTGGAATGCTCATAGCTAACCAAACTTACCCAAAATTTTAAACTACAAAATGTATTTGAATAAATTAAATTAATTTCACAATTTATTCAAACCATTATAGAGTACGGGAATTCAGAGAGTTTAAGTAGTTTTGTTATTGTACGGGAACACAACTATTGTATGTACAAATTAATTGATAACTGATTTTATAAATACAATACATTTTCGTTGAACATAAATTACAATGAAGCTTACAATTAACTTAAATTAATGATTTTTATTTTTCTTTTTTTTAGGTAAGTACCATGGATTTCTTATCTATTAAATTTTGTAAGTAATATATAAACAAAATCATCAATTAAATCATAATAACAAATACAATATTCGGAAATCACTTTAAAGTTTTACCCAAGAATGGATGATGCTGAAAATTTTTTCAATAGGCTACGGATCTTTAAGATTTTCATTTGCTGAGTTCATCCTAAGACTACACCTTATATTTTCAAATTGAAATTTAACCAAAAACAAGTCAAATTAGTTCTACGTTTTTAAGCGAAGCATTGGTCACATGACCCATTCGGCCAACAGAAACAGTCTATCATTTGATATAAAGTGCTTCTTTGACGAACTATTTTTGTTGGATTTAGCTCGTCTTGAAATACCCACAAGGTCAATTGCTGTTTTGTTTCCGGCTCATAAGCATATCGTCGGTTCTCATGTTGAAAGGCCCTAACTCACACTTTTTTCCAAAAATATTTTATTTTCGGGTTCCAATGTATTTAACGCAAATATACCTTCTCACAAAAATTTAAGACAATTTTATCAAAATTA
Source organism: Stomorhina lunata (assembly GCA_933228675.1). Classification (NCBI taxonomy): domain Eukaryota; kingdom Metazoa; phylum Arthropoda; class Insecta; order Diptera; family Rhiniidae; genus Stomorhina; species Stomorhina lunata. The sequence continues at coordinate 95,880,888 of OW121742.1, read as the reverse complement.
GTGGTTATTTAAGTAGTTTTATAAAAAGCCCTTAGTTATTCCTACAAAAAATACAGTTTTTACAAGCCCTATCTCGCCAAATTATTTGTCGTTGCATCTACAAATAATAGAAAACTTTCAAATGTTAAAGCTTTCGGTTGGATGATTTCTCATATTAAACTTTTGGCGACATCATTTTTCAGGGAGAAAATTTTCCATATCAAAAACTTTCCTTTAGGCAACTTTTAATATCTAAAGCTCTCTACTAAAAATATTCCACATTGAATGCTTCCCACTAAAAACTGTCTATTATAAACTTTCGAAATCGAAATATTTCTTATATAAAAACATCATCTTATACAAAACATTTGCCGTCAAAATATTTCAGATAGAAAACTTTTTCTGTAGATATAGATAGCTTTAGATACTAAAACTTTCTAAAAAACTGTTTATATTAAAAATTCCTGTATAAAACTTTCGATGTCTAAAGGATCCCTATAACAAACATTCGATATTGAAAGATTTTTTTTTCTTATATAAAACTTTCCTATATAACATTTTCTATATCAAAAGCTTTTGCAACTTTTGATGTAAAAAGCTTTCAACTTAAAACATTCCATATCAAAAGCTTTCCAACAAAACAGATTTCCTATATAAAAGTTTAGATGTCGAAAGGTTTCCTGTAATATACTTTTGATATTGAAAGATTTCCTATAGAAAACTTTCGATATCAAAAGATTTCTTATATAAAACTTTTGTCGTCAAAATATTTCAAATAGAAAACTTTTATATCAAGAGATTTCCTAAAGGTTAATTTTTATTTCAAAAGTTTTCTACTCAAAACATCCAAATCGAAAGATTTCTAATATAAAACTGCTAATATCTAACGATTTCCTATATCAAACTTTAGATGACGAAATACTTCCTTTATATAGCAAAAGATTTCTTATATAAAACTTTTGTTTTCAAAATATTTCGAATAGAAAACTTTGTATATAAACTGATTTCCTAAATGTTTATTTTAATATCAAAAGCTTTCTATTAACAACATTCGATATTAAAAGATTTCCTATACAAAACTTTCGATGTCGAAAGGCTTTCTTTAACAAACTTTTGATATCGAAAGATTTTCTGTAGAAAACTTTTGATTTCCTACATAAAACTTTGAATATCGAAAGATTTCATGTACAAAATATTCTATAAAAGGAAAACTTTTGTATGCTATAGAAAATATTCGCTATAAAAAGCTTTCCCTTATTTCAACAGATTTCCTAAAGGTTAATTTCAATATCAAATGCTTTCTACTGAAAGCATTCCATATCGAAAGCTTTCCAATATAAAACTGCCAATATCTAAGGATTTCCTATATAAAACTATCGATTTTGAAAGGCTTCCTATAACAAACTTTCGATATGGAAAATTTTCTATAGAAAACTTTTGATTTCCTACATAATGAATATCGAATGATTTCATATAGAAAACATTCTATAGAAGGAAAACTTTTCTATGCTATAGACAATATTCGCTATCAAAAGCTTTCCTGTATATCAACAGATTTCGTAAAGGTTAATTTTAATATCAGATGCTTTCTACTGAAAACATTCCATATCGAAAGCTTTCTAATATAAAACTGCCAACTGAAGATTTCCTATATTAAACTTTCGATGTCGGAAGGCTTTCTATAACAACTTTTCTATATCGAAAGATTTTCTATTGAAAACTTTTGATTTCCTACATAAAACTTTGAATATCGAAAGATTTCATGTAGAAATCATTCTATAAAGGGAAAACTTTCGTATGCTATAGAAAATATATTTGCTATCAAAAGCTTTACTTTATATCAACAGATTTCCTAAAGGTTTATTTTAATATCAAAAGCTTGCTACTGAAAACATTCCATATCGAAAGCTTTCTAATATAAAACTGCCAACTGAAGATTTCCTATATTAAACTTTCGATGTCGGAAGGCTTTCTATAACAACTTTTCTATATCGAAAAATTTTCTATAGAAAACTTTTGATTTCCTACATAAAACTTTGAATATCGAAAGATTTCATGTAGAAAACATTCTATAGAAGGAAAACTTTCGTATGCTATGGAAAATATTCGCTATCAAAAGCTTTCCTTTATATCAACAGATTTCCTAAAGGTTTATTTTAATATCATATACTTTCTACTGAAAACATTCCATATCGAAAGCTTTCCAATATAAAACTGCCAATATCTAAAGATTTCCTATATAAAACTTTCGATTTTGAATGGCTTCCTATAACAAACTTTCGACATCGAAAGATTTTCTATAGAAAACATTTGATTTCCTACATAAAACTTTGAATATCAAAAGATTTCATGTAGAAAACATTCTATAGAAGGAAAACTTTCGTATGCTATGGAAAATATTCGCTATCAAAAGCTTTCCTTTATATCAACAGATTTCCTAAAGGTTTATTTTAATATCATATGCTTTCTACTGAAAACATTCCATATCGAAAGCTTTCCAATATAAAACTGCCAATATCTAAAGATTTCCTATATAAAACTTTCGATTTTGAAAGGCTTCCTATAACAAACTTTCGATATCGAAAAATTGTATATAGAAAACTTTTGATTTCCTACATAAAACTTTGAATATCGAAAGATTTCATGTAGAAAACATTCTATAGAAGGAAAACTTTCGTATGCTATAGAAAATATTCGCTATCAAAAGCTTTCCTTTATATCAACAGATTTTCTAAAGGTTTATTTTAATATCAGCTTTCCAATATAAAACTGCCAATATCTAAAGATTTCCTATATAAAACTTTCGATTTTGAAAGGCTTCCTATAACAAACTTTCGATATCGAAAAATTGTATATAGAAAACTTTTGATTTCCTACATAAAACTTTGAATATCGAAAGATTTCATGTAGAAAACATTCTATAGAAGGAAAACTTTCGTATGCTATAGAAAATATTCGCTATCAAAAGCTTTCCTTTATATCAACAGATTTTCTAAAGGTTTATTTTAATATCAGATGCTTTCTACTGAAAACATTCCATATCGAAAGCTTTCCAATATAAAACTGCCAACATCTAAAGATATCCTTTATAATACTTTCGATGTCGAAAGGATTTCTATAACCAACTTTCGATATCGAAAAATAGTCTATAGAAATCTTTTGATTTCCTACATAAAACTTTGAATATCGAAAGATTTCATGTAGAAAACATTCTGTAGAAGGAAAACTTTCGTATGCCTATAGAAAATATTTGCAATCAAAAGCTTTTCTTCAGAAAACATTTGCTATCAAAAGCTTTTATATAGAAAAGTCTCTCTATGTAAAGCTTTAATTAATATAACTTGTTTTGATCGCTACAGAAAAAAGCTCTAAATTAGTGAGACTACAAAAATCAATTTAGATTTTTACATATTCAAAAATAAAAAAAGTTTTGAAAACCAAATTTGTCCTGCATCTAAAAAAAACGTAAAAATTTCAATATCGAAAGATTTCTTTGGAAAACTTTTGATTTCCTACATAAAACTTTGAATATCGAAAAATTTGATGTAGAAAACATTTGATGTCGATCTTTTAGCTTTTCTATAGAAGGAAAACGTTCGTATGCTATAGAAAATATTCGCTATCAAAAGTTTTCTTCTAGAAAACTGTCGCTATCAAAAGCTTTTATATAAAAAACTCTCGCTATGTAAAGCTTTAATTAATATAACTTGTTTTAATCGCTACAGAAAAAAGTTACATTTGTGCTCTAAAATGAGACTACAAAAAGCCTTATCTCAATTTAGCTTTTTAAGTATTCAAACCTAAAAAAAAAAGTTTTGAAAACATAATTCGTCATTCATTCTAATAATAACTTGCATTAAAAATAATGTAAAAATTTGTCAATTGCAGTTTTAAATCTATTTTTACCTTATCCTGTAAAGTTTTAAATATGAGAGTTGGGGCCTTTCTACCTGAGATCAATGATATATTCATAATTCCTCACCTGTAAGATTTTAGTGTTTTCACTTCCCGAAATAGAAATATAAAGAGTGTTCTAAAAAAATATGCATTTACTATTTAGACAAAATTTATCCATAGTGCAAGAAATAATTTATTTGTTGATCAAGTTAGTTTCTATAGATATGTCAGATACTATTATTTTAGAAATTATTAATTTTCAATAGTTATTTCAATCAAAATGAACTGCGAAAAAAAAGTTCGTGAAAATATAATTAAAACTTTTCAAAAAAATCCGTCATGGACTTTTGAAAAAATAGCTAAAAATTTGAAAGTTGACCCTCGAACGGTTTCTAATGCCATCAGACGGTATAAGGAAAACCTGAGCATTGAAAGAAAATCTGGATCAGGGAGGAAAAAAGGTCCTACAGATATTGGTAAGGCAAAAGAAGTCGAGCGACTCTTTCGAAGAGCGCCTAACACTTCTTTAAGAAAAGCAACTCGTACGGTGAAATGTTCTACGAATTTTGCACATAGAGTCAAAGCTTATGCTGGACTGAAGACATACAAAGTCCAAAAGGTTCCAGATCGCAATGCTATAAAGAACTTAGAAGCGAAAAAACGAGCGAAAAAATTGAAGTCTGATTTTATAAAAAAAATACACCTGTTGCGTGATGGATGATGAAACATACGGACTGGCAGACTTTTCTCAACTTCCTGGTCAAGATTTTTATGTTGCTGATAAACGGGGCAATGTTCGGCAAGAGTTTCGCACAAAAAAACAAACAAAATTCCCTAAGAAGTTTCTCGTGTGGCAAGCTATTTGCAGTTGTGGCAAAAGAAGTAAAGTATTTGTGGCATCTGGCACAATAAACACTGAAATTTATATAAAGGAGTGCCTACAAAAACGGTTGTTAGTTACCCTTTTTAAGAGAGCACAGAGTGACTACATTTTTTTGGCCCGATTTGGCATCATGCTATTATGGAAAAAAGGCACTTGAGTGGTACTCAAAGAATAATGTCATTTTTGTACCACGAGAGGCAAAAAAAGGAATTGAAGAACACAGGAATAATTTCCAAGAACATGTCCGATTTTAAGCGCAGGTGGAACACATGCTCCAAAAAGGTATCAGAAGCAACTATAAAATCTTTAATGGGAGGGTTTCCGAAAGAAGTCGATAATTTTGCAAAACCCGAGTACTAAGTAAACATTTTAATGCTAAATGATTTTGTATAATATGTCATTATATTTGCGTATTTTGTAGAGTTTTTATATTAAAAGATTTGATTTTTATTTAAGAAAATCCAACTACAAATTTTATTTAGAGCACTTTTTATTACCTCGTAGTTTGACTCATAAAAATTTGGTTTAATCTAATCCTTTGGCAACAACTGAAGCACTTCTGAAACTAATTTAATTTTTCCCTTTCAAATTCCATTTAAAAGATAATGATGAATGAATTGTTCTATCAACATTCTTAAAATAATATAATTTGAAAACTAAAGAACAGAAAAAAAAAATAATAATTATCTATATACGTCCTTTTGTTATTTCTTCATCTTTCGGCATCATTTATCTAATAGACATTAAAACCTAAACTCTTTCCGTTCTTGGCTAGAACAAGAACAAGCCAGCAGCAACATTTAGCATCCAACAAAACCGCAACAACTACAACGTTGACAACAAATCGTAACTAATTATAATGCAGTGCATCAGAATCCATTATTCATAGGAACGAACAGCCAAACAATAAAAGTTATTCTTGATTTCTTTTTTTTTTGCTCTATTAAAAGGAAGTTACGTAGTTTTTCTTCATTCTTTGAGTCTGGGTCTTTCTATGTTTTTCCTCTACATTTCTAAGGTTTCTCGGAAATATGTGAATGAATGTTTGTTTTATGTTTAATGTATAATGTATATAGTTTTATAGTGTTTAAAACTCAAACCATAAAATAAAATAAATAAAAATTTAATCTAACTACGAAAAAAGGACATTTTATACTCATGCATATGAATACATTTACACAAGGTCCTTAGAGCTGTAAAACACGTAATAGAAATTGAGAATCGTTACTTATTTATTGCTTACAAAATAGAGACACAACACGAAATCTATTATTATTTTGCGCAGTGCATAAATTTCATGAGCACAAGAACATTAACATCAACCAACATCTTTGGAATATCTGGAATATCTTCATAATAAAAAGTAACTAAAATTATTTTAAAAGCTAGAACCATAACAATTAATATAAAAACAAACCTTATTTTTCGCCATAAACTTTAAATATGTAAACAATGTAACAGCTGTAAAATCAGTATGGCCAAGTTAACGGTTTTTGTGTTAGTGCTTTTCAATATTAAAACAAAATAATGTTTCTGTTCTAGGGTCTTTGAAAATCATGCAAAATAGAAATTTTTGGAAACTTTAAAGTTTTTTTTTACGGACAAAAGGGAGATCTAAGAGAAAATTTAAATCGAGTACGCTGAATTCAATGGTGCTAACCGTTTTGAGTTAGCACCATTGAATTCAGCTAAAATTCATTTAAAATTCCATAATTAAGGTCTCCCTTTTGTCGGTTTTTTCAACTAGCACAGTGTAATTAATCCAATTTCCTCGTATAGAATTCTATTCGCGACTTCATAGAAACAATTTGGGAAAAACTATGAATCGAAAAGAGGTTTGTACAAACCGTAACAAACAGTAGGATAAAGACAAGTATCGTTGAAAACACAATATCATAGTGTATTTTCAAGTAGTTACACAAGTACCTGGACCAGATCCAAATATAACTCATTGGCTTCGAGAAAAGTGGTTAAGTTACGTGTGTCCAGGAGAGGCTCTGACCGAAAGTAAAGTAATCCCTTCCAACTGCATTCTTTTGAAACTAAAATGTTTTTTGAAAGACGAAGAAGAGTAATTTGATTTATGGCTTATATAGAAGGCCGCTAATTTTGTGATTAGTCAACAACCAGCAAATTATTCATTTAATGTCGCAGGCCTAGTGCGGCAAGAGGCATTTCTTCATACATCGAAATGCAGAAAATGGAGGGAATGATCCTGCATCGATAAAATTTTTCATACTTGTTCAGTATTATAGAGATAAGAGAAATTCAAAAAATTTCCGAAATCTGTCGACTCCTTGGGGTACCTGCCTTGGGCTCCCATTTTTCACCTATTTTTCATCTCAATGTACAAGTAGCAATTCTAAACAAAATTTTGTAAAATTTAACAAACATCTATTAATTAAAAAAAGACTTACTTAAATGGCCTGTAATTACAACCTGTTTAGGTCAAAGGCCGAGCATATTTTAGAATTCCAAGCGCCTCTATCTTGTGCGCATATTCTCCAATTTCGTATACCAAGTTTCAAAAGATTTTCTTCTACTTGGTCTTTCCATCGAAGTTTTGGACGCCCTCTTCTACGCGTTCCCTCTGGATCATTATCGAAGACTTTTCTTGCCGGAGTATTTTCATCCATTCGCACAACATGTCCTAGCCAACGCAGACGCTGTTGCTTAATGCGTTTTACTATGTCGATGTCAGCGTATAACTCATACAGCTCATGGTTCATTCGATGTCGATACTCATTGTTGACGCAGACTGGTCCAAAGATTCTTCGTAGAATTTTTTTTCCTCTCAAATACTCCAATTAAAAAAAGAGGTCTACTAAATTTGGTTGAAATTCGTTTATTTGTTGACCCAAAATGAATAGCACAACACACTACAGGGAAAACTCATTTTTTGTCGAAAACTTCGAAATAAACTCCCCGCAGAAATGTTGTCCTAGTTTAAACACAATGCGTTGCATATGTAGGGGTTATCCAATGGACAGTCGATCACAAATGGATGAGCTCTAGTTGAAGTGCGAGTATTACGTAAAACTGAGCGTGTTTCAGGAACAAGTTCTCTAATTTCATTAGAGCATTTGCCATTGTAATGACGATAGAACAGTGAAACGCATCCCACATTGCGACGATGCTCCAGTGAACGATAAGTTTACATAAAAAATACACTCTAAGTACTTAAATGTTCGCTAAAGATGTCATGTTAACGTCATTGGTACACTATTACGCAAATATTTATAGTTACGCGAATATATATTGCGCAACCTCCTCCATTTTTTTAATAACGCTAAATCTCGAAAACTACAACTATCTTTACCCACTAGCAGTGATGCCAACCAAAAATTTTACTTTGTGGGAGATTCGACATTAAAAAGTGTTAGATCTACCACTTTTATTATTCAAGCTTTTTAAGAATTTTGAAGCTAGAATATTTACGCTTTTATTCAATGTTTTGTTTAAAAAATAGTGTTGAATATGTATCAATAAATATACATACATATTGAATGTAATTTGAAAAATAAACAAAAGCTTATAAAAGATAATTTTTTATTCCAATCCTTAAAAAGATACATTGTTTTACTAAAAAACATAAAATGTTCATCTATTGGTGGTTCATCTACTGCCGAAATAGCCTTTTAACATTGGCACTGCTATGTGGAAGCACAAGCAATTTTTGTGTCAAAGGGAGCATTTGTTCGTTGTCACCTTTATTATTCTAGAAACATGATGCCAGAAATTTTCAACACGTATGTATATTTTCTTCTAGAGAGAAATGAAATGTTATATATCATAAAAGCTTCCATTTCTGCGGTCTTAGGGGTACAAATCTAAAAAGAAGTTACAAAAAATATATATATCGCACTTGTTCAACAAGAGGGTATTAACTCAAAATTTTTAAATTTTCACTTTTTAAAAGAAATTGATGTGTAGTAGTCTTAAAAATCTGTAAAAATCTGACATCATTTTCACTATAATTTCACAAAAAACTACAGTTTTACCCCTTTTCCTTATATGAAAGTAGTAGTAAAATAAAATAGTCTTTTGAGTTAATACCCTCTTGTTGATCAAGTGCGATATATATTTTTGCATTTTCGGTAACGAAAAATTGATTTAACACAATTTTTAAAAAACTTAAAAAAGTAGTAGATTCTATTAAAAAAGTGGTAGAGTGTAGAGAGATACCCAAAATTAGTAAAGAGTGCTCTAAATAAAATTTGAAGTTGGATTTTCTTAAATAAAAATCTAACCTTTTAATAAAAAAACTCTACAAAATACGCAAATATAATGACATATTATACAAAATCATTTAGCATTAAAATGTTTACTTAGTACTCGGGTTTTGCAAAATTATCGACTTTTTTCGGAAACCCTCCCATTAAAGATTTTACAGTTGCTTCTGATACCTTTTTGAAGCATGTGTTCCACCTGCGCTTAAAATCGGACATGTTCTTGGAAATCTTTCCTGTGTTCTTCAATTCCTTTTTTACCAGAGCCCAATACCTTTCCACAGGCCGAAGTTCTGGACAGTTAGGTAGATTTGCCTCTCGTGGTACAAAAATGACATTATTCTTTGAGTACCACTCAAGTGCCTTTTTTCCATAATGGCATGATGCCAAATCGGGCCAAAAAAATGTAGTCACTCTGTGCTCTCGTAAAAAGGGTAACAACCGTTTTTGTGGGCACTCCTTTATATAAATTTCTGTGTTTATTGTGCCAGATGCCACAAATACTTTACTTCTTTTGCCACAACTGCAAATAGCTTGCCACACGAGAAACTTCTTAGGGAATTTTGTTTGTTTTTTTGTGCGAAACTCTTGCCGAACATTGCCCCGTTTATCAGCAACATAAAAATCTTGACCAGGAAGTTGAGAAAAGTCTGCCAGTACGCATGTTTCATCATCCATCACACAACAGGTGTATTTTTTTATAAAATCAGACTTCAATTTTTTCGCTCGTTTTTTTGCTTCTAAGTTCTTTATAGCATTGCGATCTGGAACCTTTTGGACTTTGTATGTCTTCAGTCCAGCATAAGCTTTGACTCTATGTGCAAAATTCGTAGAACAGTACGAGCTGCTTTTCTTAAAGAAGTGTTAGGCGCTCTTCGAAAGAGTCGCTCCACTTCTTTTGCCTTACCAATATCTGTAGGACCTTTTTTCCTCCCTGATCCAGGATTTCTTTCAATGCTCAGGTTTTCCTTATACCGTCTGATGGCATTAGAAACCGTTCAAGGGTCAACTTTCAAATTTTTAGCTATTTTTTTAAAAGTCCATGACGGATTTTTTTGAAAAGTTTTAATTATATTTTCACGAACTTTTTTTTCGCAGTCCATTTTGATTGAAATAACTATTGAAAATTAATAATTTCTAAAATAATAGTATCTGACATATCTATAGAAACTAACTTGATCAAAAAATAAATTATTTCTTGCACTGTGGATAAATTTTGTCTAAAATAGTAAATGCATATTTTTTTTAGAACACTCTTTAGATCTACTACAAAAGTGGTAGAGTTGGCATCGCTGCCCACTAGATCTCGGTAAAAAAAGTTGTCAAAATCGATCACAGTGTTATTATCCAAGTGCTTTGTTTCGTTGTACTTAATTTACTACTGGGTATTGATAAATTGTGTAATGGTTACGAAAGTAAGCATAAATATTTTATAGGTATTACATAGTATTATCAATTTTATGACAATCAGTCCTCATATAAACAACTAATGACCACATTTGTGCAATATTTTTCAAAAATTACTTTTTATTTGTTACTCTACAAAACAATCAAGCGCTTGTTACATTTAAATAATCTCCTTGATTTTTCTTAATAGTTGACAACACTTTGATATATTTAATTTACATTTACGACTCTCTTATTTATCCAAATAAATTTCTCTTCTCAACTCTCCTTATGTTTTGCTTTTTCATTTACTTTGCATTACTGTTATGTGTTTATTATTATAGTTTCTCAGCTGGTCTGCTAACGCTCTGCAAACGTTGTCCTCTGCCTCAGTCGACGAAGCAACGTCGTAAAACCAAAACACAAGAAAAAAGAAATGAAAAAAATGTATATTTTTGGTTTCTGTGCAATTTTTTTTCTTTCAGTTGAATAAGTTTCTGTAAAATAACAGCTGATTTTTGTTTTTGTAAAAAATTATCAAGAACATCTGTTTGTGTATTTATTTTTGTTGTTGCTGCTTCTCTTTTTTTATTTGTTTCGTAAATAACAAGAGAACCTGTATGTAAGAGAGTGAATGGGCACAAACAAAATAAAAAAATCTTGCTATAGAGAGAATTTTATTGATTAATTATGAAAGCAAGGCTGGTTGGTTGGTCGGTCGGTTGGTTGGCTAAAACAATTTACATGCATACAAGAAACTTGTAATAAATTTATTACATTTTCTTTTAATTGAAAATCATAAATTTATTATTAAAGCAGACAAAATGTTAATTCTATGACAAAACTTAATTAAGTCTTGAATATGGTTATTTGTTTTTGTTTTCTTGTAAAGACAGGTGTTGGAATTTGTAAACATAAAGTTTGAAAATTTTTGTAATAGAAGTTTATATCTTAAATTCTTAACTTTATTGGAATTTTTAATTATATTAGAATTAATTTTTTTTTTTTGTTTAAAGAGTGTTCTAAAAAAAATATGCATTTACTATTTGAGACAAAATTTATCCATAGTGCAAGAAATAATTTATTTTTTGATCAAGTTGGTTTCTATAGATATGTCAGATACTATTATTTTAGAAATTATTAATTTTGAATAGTTATTTCAATCAAAATGGACTGCGAAAAAAAGTTCGTGAAAATATAATAAAAACTTTTCAAAAAAATCCGTCATGGACTTTTAAAAAAATAGCTAAAAATTTGAAAGTTGACCCTCAAACGGTTTCTAATGCCATCAGACGGTATAAGGAAAACCTGGATCAGGGAGGAAAAAAGGTCCTACAGATATTTTTAAGGCAAAAGAAGTCGAGCGACTCTTTCGAAGAGCGCCTAGCACTTCTTTAAGAAAAGCAGCTCGTACGGTGAAATGTTCTACGAATTTTGCACATAGAGTCAAAGCTTATGCTGGACTGAAGACATACAAAGTCCAAAAGGTTCCAGATCGCAATGCTATAAAGAACTTAGAAGCAAAAAAACGAGCGAAAAAATTTAAGTCTGATTTTATAAAAAAATACACCTGTTGTGTGATGGATGATGAAACATACGTACTGGCAGACTTTTCTCAACTTCCTGGTCAAGATTTTTATGTTGCTGATAAACGGGGCAATGTTCGGCAAGAGTTTCGCACAAAAAAACAAACAAAATTCCCTAAGAAGTTTCTCGTGTGGCAAGCTATTTGCAGTTGTGGCAAAAGAAGTAAAGTATTTGTGGCATCTGGCACAATAAACACAGAAATTTATATAAAGGAGTGCCTACAAAAACGGTTGTTACCCTTTTTAAGAGAGCACAGAGTGACTACATTTTTGTTGGCCCGATTTGGCATCATGCCATTATGGAAAAAAGGCACTTGAGTGGTACTCGAAGAATAATGTAATTTTTGTACCACGAGAGGCAAATCCACCTAATTGTCCAGAACTTCGGCCTGTGGAAAGGTATTGGGCTCTGGTAAAAAAGGAATTGAAGAACACAGGAAAGATTTCCAAGAACATGTCCGATTTTAAGCGCAGGTGGAACACATGCTCCAAAAAGGTATCAGAAGCAACTGTAAAATCTTTAATGGGAGGGTTTCCGAAAAAAGTCGATAATTTTGCAAAACCCGAGTACTAAGTAAACATTTTAATGCTAAATGATTTTGTATAATATGTCATTATATTTGCGTATTTTGTAGAGTTTTTATATTAAAAGGTTTGATTTTTATTTAAGAAATTCCAACTACAAATTTTATTTAGAGCACTCTTTATAACAGTAATGAATCATAAAAAATATTTAATAAAATACCTATAAATAATGAAGGATTAGAAGAAAAAATATTGCACTTAAAAATAGGGAACATAGTTAGCGACTATCTTTTGTTTTGGTATCATTTCAGTAATAATTATTGGATTTAATAGAGATCTCAACATTTTTTTTTTCAAGTACTTAAAAACCAACGTAAATCTACCTACTTCTAACATACATTTTCTTAAAATATCCAATGTAGAATGAACTGTATAGACGTAACGCCTCACTATAGTATTTCTGCTACGAAAAAAGTAATTTTTTTACTACATACATAATTCCCACGACATTCCGATTGGAATAAGGGGTAGGGTAGAAGGGGGAGCATTTGCCACTATTTTTTTAAGTGCTCTAGGTTTCTTACCGTGAGTGTTATCACAATTTTTTTGTTCTGCATAGGTACCTATATATGTTAGCCTTAAACTGCGTTAGTTCGTATTGCCTACGGCTTTTCTTTATGTATCAAATTTGAAAAATAGCAAATTAACTAAAAGTGGCCAATGTGCCCCTATCCATGGGGCCTCTGTTAACATTGTACTGTGACATATCAATATTAAAAAAAAAAAAATGTTAAGATGGAAGACGGATTGGGCCTTGCAACCAAAATACGATATCCTTTTTAGTGATATTACAATTGTCGACGAGTTGCTTGGTTATATGTGTATGGCAAATGTGCCCCAGGTAGAGTCGTTAGATGTAAAGAACTATTTTTCACATAAGAAATAGATTTATTGATAAAAACTTCAAATATTTGTTCTCAATACTATATTGTTTATTAAAGTAATGAATAATTTCTTAGGATAACAAAAAAACTAAGGAAAATATTACAAAAATACTTGTAGCAACATATTTTTTCAGGATCTGCTGAAACAAATCACGCCTGATGTTTTAAATATGAAAACTACAACAGTCAAAATTTGAGATATAGAATATCAATGATAAACGAATATAAAATCGATTACAGCATCAAAAAAGATAAGTTAGTTTTTATGAAAATTAGTGGTGGCAAATGCGCCCCTATGGCAAATGGTCCCCCTCCTACCCTACTTCTATCAGAGCTGCATCTGATTCTAATTGTAGACTCATAAAAGGGGACCTACGGTTTAACTCCGGCTCCGAAAGGTAAATGCAGAAGTTTTACATAGCCAAAAACTCAATAACCAGTGACTAGCTGAGCTATGAGGTGAACCGCCATTTTTTTTTAAATTTATTTTTTCAAGTGGGTCTAGCCGGGGATTGAATGAAATTAAAGCACACTTTTTGGCGTCTTTGATATGGATGATTATGGTTAATCATAGTTTGGAGCTTGAAATAATAATGAGCTTTCTACAAGAAAGGGTGATGTTGGATACCAAGCAAAGGTTCTGTCTGGTTCTGATCCTAACTTGGTAAGCCAAAACTTATCTTGATCTATCCTTCATCTCAACTGTGGACACTGACCTCCTCGTCTTATCACCTAGCAAACTACGTTAACACCCATTAAAGTGGCAAGTTCACCCATAAGAACGATACAAATATGGGTTAGGACGTCGGGCTAGTAACCCACTTCTGTAAAAATCATATACTATGAACAAACAAGAAAAATTAAAACGACCCTCTAATGTTGACGACTATGGCAAACGAAAAAAAGGACCATGATTTAAGGATCAGAACCTGCAACAACCGAACTCTTTACAGGGGAGGTGGTCTGATCCAGTTACTGGATATTCTCGAGGAATATAAATGCGATTTGACTGCTGTCCAAAAAGTAACATGGAATGGCCATGGCGTCATCGAAACTCCAAAATCTGACCTGTTTTACCGCTGCTATAAGAGTAGGCATGAATTTAGTCGTGGATTTATAGTTATCAAAAGCAATTAGCGACAACACGTGCTGCAAAATATGTATAAGGGTTCGAAAACCCTGTTTCTTAAAACTCTTGGTATGACGAGGAGTACCGCAATGCCACTGCTGAGAAAAATGCAGCCTACAGGGCAACTCTGCAGTCATTAGTTACTCGTCGAACTTTAAAAAGACATCGGAGCGAAAGAGAGAAACTATGGAAGGAGCACTTTTCAAATTGTTGGTATCAAATGAAAGCTACTAAGATGACACTCCTGAACAAATCTATGATGACGGCGTTATATGTCAGCCACCAAACCGAAATGATGTTAAAATTGCATAACTCGATCAAAAAATGGAACATTTATTACACACACATATTTTAAATGGAACATTTATTATATCAACTATAATTGTTTCTTGTGAAAAATCGTAAAAATTTGTGTGTTTTTTAGTAGAATTATTTAAAGTACACT
The DNA here is from genome assembly GCA_933228675.1 of Stomorhina lunata. Lineage (NCBI taxonomy): Eukaryota > Metazoa > Arthropoda > Insecta > Diptera > Rhiniidae > Stomorhina > Stomorhina lunata. Next base: position 95,865,885 of record OW121742.1, on the reverse strand, counting down.
TTTCGAATATACTTACTATTATTTCAAAACTAGATCCCTCAACTACTAAACAGCTCCTAACTCATAAATAACTTTTAGTTTTTTTCCACGTACTGTAATAAAAAATTTATTGCAGTTTCCTTTCCAACTGGACACCTCTGAGAGTATTATTTCACATTAGCTCAACCAATCGAAGGGTAATGGCGTGATCCAACATTCGAACTAACTCACGTACCAAGGAAAGGTCATTGCAAAAAAAAAAAAAAACTGAAGAAAAATGAAAATGAGTGAAATATAAAAACCAAAGATAAAAAATCAAGAAATAAAAATCAACAGCCACAATTTAACCATTTAAACGAACTGATGCCACTACTGCAGCAGAATATAATAAAACAGAATAAATGAGGAGTGTTTTTTTCAATTATGGCTAAAGTTAATAAAAAATCGAATGCATTTTTATAATCTAAATACTTTCAATATTGTTTAGTTATATAAATTAGAGGGGCTCGAAAAATATATCTTGCTTGGTGACCTTCTGAAGTTGAATTTTGGTGGATTTTAAGTGACTTTTTCGACGTATTTTATATAGAAGATAATCGCACTATTTTATATAGAAGATAATCGCAATGGCCTAAATTGTGAAAAATCCAAAATGTTTACCACAAATTCTAATATTTCTCCACTTGTCCACTCCGATCCCTCTAAACAGAGAAAGATTACAATGGGCTATTGACAGTTTCGACCCGTAAAAAGCATGTCTTTAGCAAAGGCACATCTGCTGAGACTGCACTCTACTCATTAGTAAGTCACATTGAAAAATCTCTTGGGTTTAACGAATTCACGCTTTCCGCCTTCTTAGACATAGAAGTCGCCTTTAACAATATAAAGCCAGAGTTGATTACGTCGGTAATGTGTATACAGAGTCATTATCTTAACCATGGGTACTGCAGCAGTCTATAAGGCAGCATGTCGAGCTACTCCACAAGGAGGTGTATTATTTCCACTTTTATGGAACCTATAAACAAATTGCTTACTGAACTAGATTCTCTAAAATTCAATACCATCGCATACGCAGACAATGTCGCTATAGCAGTGTTAGGAGAATTTCATAACATCCTGTAACAGCGTCTTGAAACAGCTCTTGACAAACCTTACCGTTGGAGTGTCTCCAAAGGCCTGGGAGTCAATCCCACTAAAACTGAACTTGTACTTTTCTCGCTGAAATACAAAATACCCATTTTTACACTTCCAAAATTAAATAAGGTAGAACTTGTGCTCACTGACCATGTCAAATATCTTGGGGTCATTCTAGATTCAAAACTGTCCTGGAGCCATACCCAATTCAGGGTAAACAAAGCATCCATTGCACTCTACTCATTTAGATGGACCATAGGTAAAACTTTTGGACTTATCCCTACCAACAATGCCTGGCTCTTCGACACGATTGTCAAGCCTATATGGTGCGCTGGTTTGGTAGCCTAATTTTCCCGACTTTCATTAATGATCGTGATATTTACGAAAATGAACAAAAAGTCTTCGGCTTCTGGTGGTATGGACTGCCTACGCCTGGTCAAGATATTCCATTCCTGATAAAAACAAATCTTACGCTAGCAATCGTCATTCATCTTCGTTGTCTTTAAAAAAGTAGGGTCCTATGATGCCATTGTCCTATAATCTACACCAAACCTTACATTTTTCGTGGTGCATTAGGCAGTTCTTGCAATGCTTCTGGCTGCTTTTCATTCGTGCTTGTTTATAAACACAATTTCCAATAAAAAAACATGGATTTTATACGTTTGTAAATTATATATAATTATAGGTAAATTGTCTACCGAATGCTTGAAAATATATTGACTAAATGAGAATTATGCCAATAAAAGAATGCTTATGATTCCTATGCTTTTATAGCAGTGATGGCCAGTGCAATAATAATTTACGTGTTCAACAACAAGAACTCTTGAGTGTTGGGAAAACAGTAATGGCGGGCTTCGCTGTGTTACAGACATGGACTAAATGAGAGTTATATGCGATAAATAATGATGATAGTAAAAATAGGTTGCTTTCAAAATAAAGGATTGTAGGTCCTTTAGGACAAATGTGAGAAAAATCGAAACATAGAGAGACCCTTTTCCTAATGTCCTCTAGAAAAAAATTTAACAAAATAAATGACACCTTAAAATCCATAAAAGTTCATTTTTAGGAGGTGTCCCATTTGTATGGAATGCGAGCCACTTTAATATATAAACTAAGTAAATACTAGTACATACAGTGGTATAGCTAGATCAATAAAATTCAATTTTTCAATAACATTTTGCTTACAGTTAAAACGATATGAATTCTACTGCAATAATTTCAAGAATGACTTGGAAAAAAATTTTATTATTTTGTTTTCATTTTTTTTTAGTAGTTGTTTATTTATTTAATTTAAAACATTTCGCCGTTAATTTTTTTCCTATTGAATTTTTAATTTCCTATGTCTACAGCTAGAAATAAGATTTTTCAATTTTTCTAGAATTGTTTTGCTTTAGTTCAAAACTGTTTTTTTTTTGTTTTTTGTAAATAATTCCAACTTATAATTGTTAAATATTTAATTGTTTTAAATTAAAAATAGTTGCAAAGATTTCATAGAAGAATAAGAAAACTTTCTAATATTTACAACAACTTTCTGTTTAACACTCGTCGTTAATCATTATTTAGTTTAGCTGTTGTTGTTTTTCTGTAGATGTTTTAACTGTTTTTGTCAATAAATTATTATAGTTCCAAGCGATTCTTAGCGTTTCCATTGATTAATTGTTGTTTTTCTCTTCCAGATTCTAGTGATTGTTATTAATTTTTTGCGTTGCTGTTTTTTTGTTTCTAAAGTTGTTATTTCGTTATAAATTGCCTTAGGTTTTTCTTTGATATTAAAACACAAAAACTTAATGAAAAGTAATGTAAGTTTTCTTGGCAAGATTTCTTAGAAAGTATTAAAAAAAGTAGTTACTGAAAAATGTTGGAATGACGTTTAAAGCTGCAAAGAAATTTTATTAAACATTTTAAATTTATTGCAAAATATAGTTCGATGAAAACGCCGTCGAAAGTTTACAATTCCTTCCTAGAATATGGTCTATGATCAGAATTTCCTAAGCAATCCCATTAATCCTTTAAATCGGATGGTTTTTATTGAGGTATAGAACTTTAAGTTGGCATCACTTTTTTAACTGGCGGCCATTTTGTCAGCTGTCAAGTGATTAATATTTAGTTTGGTTTGCCATTTCATCATGAACAGGTTGACAAAAGAACAACGCTTGCAAATCGTGCAAATTTATTTCGAAAATAATGGTTCAGTTCGCGAAGTTTACCGCAAGCTCCGTCCATTTTATGGTCGACATAATCGTCCATCAGAGCAATTAATTCGGTTAACCATGGATCGTTTTCGCACTACGTTTACTCTATGTGATAATACGCATCCGCAGCGACGTCGAACAGTGCGCACCGAAGAAACAATTGCCGCTGTAGAGCAAAGTGTTGAAGAGGACCCGAATGAATCGATTCGCCACCGTGCACAGCAATTGGAGCTTTCCATCAACTTTATGGAAGATTTTGCGGAAAGATCTTGGCTTGCGACCTTACAAGATCCAGCTTGTGCAAGAATTAAAGCCGCGAGACCATGCAATGCGTCGTGATTTTGGTGTATGGGCCGAAAATGAGATTGATCTCGATGCTGATTTTCATCGCAAAATTTTGTTCAGTGATGAGGCTCATTTTTGGTTGAATGGCTACGTCAACAAGCAAAATTGCCGCATTTGGAATGAAGAGAATCCACATGAGACCCTTGAGATGCCATTACATCCACAAAAACTGACTGTTTGGTGTGCTCTATGGGCTGGTGGAGTCATTGGGCCATACTTCTTCCGAAATAATTCTGGAGAGTCAGTTACCATAAATGGAGACCGGTATAGAGCCATGATAACCGACTATTTTGTTCCCCAATTGGATGGCATGAATGTGGATGAGTTGTGGTTCCAACAAGACGGCGCTACATGCCACACAGCGCACGTCACAATTGATTTATTGAAGGAAACATTCGATGAGCGCATAATTTCGCGAAATGGACCTGTCAATTGGCCACCAAGATCGTGCGATTTGACACCACTGGATTATTTTCTTTGGGGACATGTGAAGTCGCTCATCTACGCCAACAAACCAGAAACGTTAGGGGACTTGGAAGCCAACATTCGTGGCGTTATTGCCAACATACGGTCCCATATGCTCGAAAAAGTAGTTGAAAATTGGACCTGTAGAATTGGCTTTATTCGAGCCAGCCGCGGCGGCCACATGCCCGAAATCATATTTAAACATTAATGGCATAAAATTATCCTTCCAATAAAGGCAATTTGATGGACATTAAAACTATTTTCTTGTGTTTTATTTCAATTCGAAGTTTTACACCTCTAAAAAAAACACCCATTAGTTACAAAATTTAACCTCATAATCTTATCTTATCTTATATTCTTAACCCTGTACTGCATGAACATAGTTCTGATAAGTAAAAAAAATAAAACGCAATTTATATATGTTTTTTTATGACAATTAAATATATTTTTAACAAAAATTAGGAAATTCACTTTATACTTTAGAAGAAAAAAAAATGGCGCCATATATGGCCTTGTATGCATTTACAGTAATTTAAATAATAAGAAAATCACTCAGTATGAAAATTTAAAAAACAATTTCTTTTATCGTTGTAGCACAAGAAAACGTTGCATTTTTCGCAAAACGTATATGAACGAAAAGAGCAGTCATTTTGACAGAGTTGTCGATTTTTCATCCATTTCGGGAAATGTCCTATTCCATCAGATCGTACAGAATTCAAAGGAAAGTCTTGTCTTTTTTTATTGCTTGTAGAAAAACTTGTAGAAGGAGAGTTCAATGTTGTGGAGACTGGTCTTCCTCGTTTTTTCGATTTGCCAACCTTGCAAAAATGTTCAGCTATTGCAAGTTTGAAATCAAACAATGGAATATATTCTTCCGATTTCCGGCGCCACAGAATCCAGGCATTGACAACACACATGTCAATCATATGAAAAAAAATCTTTTTATACCATTTCTTGGTTCTTAGCTGTATTCTGTAAAGACCTAGCAAAGAATCCAGTAAGTCCACTCCACCCATATAATAATTATATACATCAATTGCCTTAGGGGAAGTAATTTCAATATGTTTTTTGTCTTTTTTGCTATATCGTATTTTTGTTGATGTTGGGTGGCATCCAACGTACGTTGAAAGAATATTTACAACTTTATTATCAAACCAAGTGACGAGACTGAGTTCAACTCCATCAATGTTAGCTACCTTTTCGACCATGCTTCCCCGGCCCAACTTTTTCATTTCTTTTTCAGTTGGCATTTTACAGTCTTTTACACGATTTAGCCTAACTGTTCCTAAAGGGAGTAAACCATTTTGCTGAAGATAAATTTGAAGTTTTGGACTGTTAAACCAATTATCAAAAAATATTTTATGGTTTTGTCCCTTTGGTATTGTAGTTGCTAGTCTTGTTACAACATTTCCACTTACTCCAATATTGGGTGCTCCTTCCGGAAACGTATCACTTTGAGCTCCGGCAAATATGTCAAAATCATAACTGAAACCTGAAACTCCACTCAAGACAAAGTTTTTAAATCCCCATTTGTGCGGCTTAGCTGGATTATACTGTTTGAGGTGATGTCGACATTTTGTGGGAATTATTTGTTCATCAACCACCAAATGTTCCTCTTTAGGAACCAGCAATAACCTTTCACGAATTTTTTCTAACAATGGACGAATCTTGAAAAGTCTATCAAACCCGGGCTCACCTGGTGCTTTTAAGTTTTCATTATTGTTGAAATGTATAAAGCGTTTGATGGCTTCCCACCTATTACATGTCATTGTGCTGCGTACAAATTCTTGGCCAATAAATGTATTCCAATAATGTCTGGATGATGGTAGCTTTAACAACGACATGTATATAACTATGCCTAAAAACTTTCTATTAGAAAAATTTCAACCGTTTTTAGTTGAACTTACCTATAAATTGTTCCATTTCTTTGGGAGTAATATTAGCAGGTTTATTTATATCATTTTGCAGTGCATATAAATTCGATTGATCGACAATGAAGTTTATCAAATCGTCAGTGAAAATAAAAGCAAACAGCTCTGCTGGGGTCTTCAGCTCTTCGATAAATTCGGGAAGGTTAGCATTTCCTAGAAATGAAAAATTTTCATCTGTATACGTGGGCAAACTACTTTTCCTCCAGATTGGAGCTCTTGGCTTTTTAGCAGACTTAGCATTTGACGTAGTAGGCTTATCATAGTCATCTGAGTCATCGCTGTCATCAGTCTCCGGTATATAAATGTGTTCTTCATAAGAAAGCTGACTATCAAAATGTTCTTCGTCCGTATCAGATATATATTCATCATCACTTTGATGACCATTAGAAATATCATTAACATATTTTAAATTACCATAAAATAATCGTGTGTCCATTTCTAGAAAAAAAACGCATTGTTTTTTACAGAAAAAGACAACAGCACTTGGGTATATTTTTAAGATAATTTTATAATATTAGTGCATGAAAGGCCATATATGGCGTCACAGATTTTTCAACAAAATTTTATATTTAACACTTACTTTTAATTTTTTTTTTATTATTATTTAAAAAAGATCATCACTTTCAATAGAGAAAAAAACTTTTTATTGTATTTCTTTTTCTTTTACTTTATAAATAATGCACTCAAAGCAAAAATTGAGTTTTATTTTTGCACTTGATACACTTATGATAAACTAACGGTTTCATTAGCATAAACAAACTTTTCGATAACTAAGTTCTACATTCCAGTAGAAAACAAAGAAGAGAAAACAACCAATAATTTTTTTCCCTGATGAGATCCCGTTTTTATAAAAATAATAAGCAGTGGAAGTCAAAAACCATATATGGTGCTGTATGCGGTAGAGGGTTAAACAAGCAATAATTGTATGTATATATATATCTATATATATACAGTGGTGGTCACGTATTTAGCACAAATGGTACCTGTTATCTCTTATAGGAAATATTAAGTCCTAATTCAATTATTTCACTACTTTTTTTTGTAATGTATTACACGTGATGCGAAGATGAAGTCGTATTCCTTGTATATACATATTTTTTAAAAATTATATTTATTTTTGCAATTATTTAAAACTAACCCATTAAAAACACTGGACATATTTTTAGCACAAATTAAAAACAATATTTATTAAAAATCAAAAACAAGTTATTAATTAAAATTTCTTGAAAAAACCTAATATTTTGTAGGATATCCTTTATTTTGTATAAATTAGGCACACTCTCCACAAGAGCCAGGTATCGCTCATTTGGGATAGCGTGCCATATTTTTTGGATTTCCGTCCATAAATCATTTAAGTTGTTAGGTTTTATGCTTGTTATATGCTTATCTATATCATTCCAAAGATTCTCAATAGGATTGAGATCTGGAGATTGAGCTGGCCATTTCAAAACATCTATTTGACTCTCCTCCAAGCAACACTTCACAGTACGTAAAGTGTGTTTAGGGTCATTGTCATGCATGAAGCGCCAGCTAGGTGGCATCTTTGCCTCTGCTTACGGTATAATGATATCGGCTAGAATACTTTTATAAACGTGTTGATCCATACGTGTGTCAATTTTGTGTATTGGACCAACTCCAATACACAAGCGCACATCGCATTTCCTCCACCATGTTTTCCAGTCTTTGACGTATACTTTGGGTTGTGCTGAATGTTCGGAAGATACCATACATATCTCTTTCCATCAGATCCAAATCTTTGATTTGAACTTTGATTCGTCGCTCCAAAGTATGTTTTTCCAAAAATCTAATGGCTTTTCCAAATGCTATCGGGCGATAGAAATTCGTGATTTCAAATTCTTTTTTGACACTTGTGGCTTGTGTTGCACGATACAGCCACGCGAATTTTTTTCATTAAGCCGTCTTTGTATCGTCCTGTCGGAGACATCAATACCGTATTTTGATGACACTTCACTATTTATTTCACTGGAGCTCTAAAAAGGGTCGGCCACTGACATTCTATGTATTAAATAATCCTCTTTTGTTATCGTTTTTCTTGGTCTAGGTGCCCGTGAACCCTTTTTAATTGTTCCGTGTGCTTTTATATGGCTCAAAGCATTATATACCATCTTTCTGGAGCAATTTAAAATACTTGCTATTTCACTTACAGGACATCCTCTCGAATTTATTTCACAAATCACCTGTCGTTGCGTATCTGTGCACCATTTATTTTTGGCCATGTCTAATAAATATTTTATTTCTGAAAAACCTTCAACTGTACACAATATGATGAAAAACTTACCAAAAATTAATTAAAAATTCAAAAAATAACAGAAATGTAAAATGTTTAATATTTGTGCTAAATTTGTGTCCAGCTCCAATTACGTATTACCAACAAATAAATTATATATGAAGCAATTGAAGAAAGGGAATAACAAAATGAGTAACGGGACTTGTCGATCACACCTTAAGCTACACATCGTGGCCAAAAAAAAAGAAAATTATTACTCCAACAGAAAAATATACGGTTTTGAAACAAACGCATAACTAGTGTGCTAAATATGTGACCACCACTGTATATCTATATATATATGTATATAGAATGGCTATCTTGAAAACGGCTCTAACGATTTTGATCAAATTTTGACAGTGTGGTACCTTTTTTGATGTATAGCTCGAAGAAGAAGGGACTTTTGGAACCTTTGCCTCTAAGAGGGTAAAAACGGGTAAAAAGGAGAAAAAATCAAAAACGTTATATCTCCTAAAGTAATAGGTATAGAAACTGAATTAAAATTACGTTTTAAACAGCTATGAAAATAAGCGGACAGGTGTTTGGTACTTTTTTGAAACTATGTCCGATAGGGGGTAAAAAAAGGTGAAAATAGTTTTTTGGTACTTTTTTAACACAAAGAATACAGAAAGGAACTTTGTACTGCAGTCAATAGATGTGAAAGAAATATTGAACACGTATTTGGTACTTTTTTGATTTTGGGGCCAAAATGGGTAAAAAAAGGGATAAGATAATAGCTTAACATCTCAAAAAGTAATATGAATAAGAATTATGTTATGTTCAATTGGTACCAAATAAGTACCAAATATGCATATGGAACTTTTTGAAAGTAGTAAAATGAGTAATGTTATAACTTTTAAACAAATGAATGTTTGTATGTATATTCTTTGTAGAATAGTAAACTGTGAATTCGATCATGTTATGCTCTTTAGCGAAGATGTTGCGGATAAGCCGGCGAAGGTTTTTAAGTTGGTAAGACTAATTTCCGTTAGGTGGCGCCACTGAAAATGACTAAAAATGAATTAAATCGTAAAATGTACATTTGATCATGCTATGATCTTTAGCAAAGTTGTAGCGCATGAGCCGGCAAGGGCTTTTTATTTGGTGTGAATAATTTTCGACAGGTGGCGCTATCGACAATTACTCAAAGTCAATTTAATCGTAAGCTGTACATTTAATCATGCTATAATATTTAGCAAAGTTGTTGCACATGAGCCGACGAAGGTTTCTTAGTTGGTATGAAGAAATTTCGACAGGTGGCGCCACTGAAATTTACTCAAAGTCAATTTAATCGTAAGCTGTACATTTAATCATGCTATAAACTTTAGCAAAGTTGTTGCGGATAAGCCAACGAAGGTTTATTTATGGGAATGAACAAAGTCCGATAGATGGCGCCACTGAAAATTACTTAAAATTAATTAAATCGTAAACTGTGCATTTGATCATGTTATAACTATAAGCAAATTTGTTACGCATAAGCAGACGAAGGTTTCTTAGTTGGTATGAACAACTTTAGGTGGCGCCACTGAAAACTACTCAAAATAAATTAAATCGTAAACTGTGCATTTGATCAGGCTATAGTCTTTAGCAAACTTGTTGCGCATGAGTCGACGGAGGTTTCTGTTGGTATGACCAATTTCCAAAATTTTTCAAAATAGTTAAACTATACACTATGTGTTGATCGGACAAAATAAATAAAATAATTCAAAATTATCTGAATATTTGTACAATGTATTTCCTCTAAATTTATTTTACTACGTTCTAAAATAAAATATATACAAATTTTAAAATTTGCCTCAACATGCTTATCGTAAAGCTCCGAGCAAGGCTCGGTCAACCAGGTACTCTTGATTAGTTGACGACTAGAAATTGTTTATTCAATGATAATTGGTTCAAGTTAAAATGTTGTGTAATACAAAGAATTAAGATTATCTCATTGGTCTTAACATCTCAAATAATGAATTCAAAGAAAGTTATTGACACGATCGCAAAATAAAACTATTAAAACTAACCTGGCTTTTGGATCATGAGAGTAGAAATGAGCGTTTTTTTTTAATTTAAGTTATAGACGTTTGTGCATTTATGGCTACCTTTAAACATTAGTACCCTAATTTTCAAAAACTTCATTTAAAACTGTCATGATATCCTCTATATTTCAGTAGAGGCTTTCAAAGAATTTTTCACTTACGGAGGTTGAAGTGATTATCGTGTTATATTGAATCTGAGAACATTTACATACCTACTTATGTTTTCGAGTTCTCATTATGCGTTATCTTCTTCCTAATATCCGTTTTACTATCTTGGTTGCAAATTTGGGGGTAGTACTATAACCTCTCTGTAAAGAGTCTTGCCGTAAAGGGTTAACAAGATAAGGTACATCCATTATTATGTAAAATAAAACATCTACTATTTCTTTCATGTAGGGGATTTTGGATACCAATCAACGGTTCTTAAGGGTCTTAACTTGGTAAGCCCAGACTTGTCTTGGTTATTCTTCATCTCAATTGTAGACACTGACCTCCTCGTGGTATCATCCAGGGGACTACGTTAACACCCGTTAATTTAGTGAGCTAACATGTGCCGCGAAATTGGAGAATACGCAAGATCAAAGCGCATGCAATTCTAAAATATGCTCAGCCTTTGACCATAACAGGTTGTACATGTAGGCCATTTAAATAAGTACTTTTTCTTTGGGGTAAATATAAGAAATGCAGTTTTGCTTGACGATTTCGTTAAGTAGATCCCTTAGATCAGGATCAGAGTATGTTGTCAAAAAAATTCTCGTGTTTTGGGCACTACTTTAACCTATTTGAATGGATCGTTCGATACCACACTTACTAAATAGCCTTTATTTAAAACCTGTTAGGGTCAAAGGCCGATCATATTCTCCAAATTTCGTAAGTCAAGCTTTGAAATATTTTCTTCTACTCAGTCTTTCCATCTAAGATTTGCACGTCCACTTTTATAAGTTTCCTCGGTATAATTTTCGAGCACTTTTTTTGCTGGAATATTTTTGTCCATTCGCACAACACAGCCAACACAGGCGTTACTGTCCAATGCGTTTGACTACGCTGTCAGCGTATAACTCATGCAGTTCATGGTTCCTTCGTAGTCAATATGGTAATATATTTCTATAATTTTTAAATTTGAATTACATGTCATGAGGACCCTCTTCAATACCTTCTAATATTTGACCATTATGTGGTGATTCATGCGTTTACTTAATTACTTAAATGGCCTATAGTTATAACCTGTTTAGGTAAAAGGCCTAGCATATTTTGGAATTCCATGCGTCTCTATCTTCTGCGCATATTCTCCAATTTCGTATGCCAAGTTTGAAAGATTTTCTTCTAGTTTTTCTTTTCATCGAAGTTTTGGACGCCCTCTTCTACGAGTTACATCGGGATCATTATCGAAAACTTTTATTGCCGAAATATTTTCTTCCATTCGGACAACATGTCCTAGCCAAAGCAGACGCTGTTGCTACGCGTTTCGCTGTGTCTATGTCAGCGTATAACTCATACAGCTCATGGTTCATTCGATATCAATTCTAATTGTTGACGTAGACTGGTCTAAAGATTTTTCATAGAATTTTTCTCTCAAATACTCCAAGGATAGCTTCATCTGCCTGTGCAAGTGCCCATTTCAGCATTATAAAATAACACAGGTAGCATTTTATAGAGCGCAAGTATGATTCTACATTTGATTTCGAAGCTTATATCGTTGTTGATGTTCATAACGGTACCAAGGTATACATATTTTTTACAACCTCGAAGCTATTGTTCTCAACGGACACATGTGATCCAATTCTAGTGGTCTGTCTGCCTGTAGAAGCCATCAGTTTTGTTTTGATTCATTGACCGCTAGACCCATTTTGTATGATTCTTTCTCGATACTGGAAAAGGCGGCATATACCTCGCGCAAAATGCGTCCCAAAATAACAATATCATCGGCATCGAGTAGTATATGTTTTTAAGTGAAAACTATTAACTGCTACATCTCGCAAGATTTTCTCTAACACAATATTAAAGAGATCACATGATAGACTGTCACCTTGCCTGAATCCCCATTAAGTTATGAAAGACACTGATAGGTTCTTACTTATCTTAACAGTTGTATTAGTTAGTGTCATCCTGCATAACTTTATTAGCTTCGTGGGTATACCGAACTCTGACATTGCTTCAAACACCTTCTTCCGTATCGGGCTGTCAAAAGCTGCTTGCAGTCAACAAAGGGATGATACGTTTCAAAGTGTTTCTCTTGGGTCTTCCCAGGATTAGACGTAGAGAAGAGATCTGGGCCCTATTTCACTAAACTACAATTCTACAAGTTACAATTACAAGTCTAATTCTTACAAGTGCTGTTCAATTGTGTTTCATTAAAATTTACACAACAATTGCAGCTTTTTGGACTTGTAAACTACAATTTCTACAATTACAACTTCTAAACTTACAATTTCTACAATTAAAATAAAATATAATATTTTGATAAATATATGGACTCAAATAAAACATTTTGAACTCGTACTGAACCACACCATCTACGATTTTCATGAAATTATATACATTCTCCTAGCCTAGGCAATTTTTACACTTCTTCAAAATTTTTAATTTGGCTTTGGTTCAGATTTTATGGCGGTTCAAAGTTCGTTTTTTTCAAAATTTTTTTTTTCCGAAATATACACACTTTATATGCATATAGCTTTTGATACGGTTATCAAATTTTTATTACTAGACTCATGTTTTAGCATATATCCTGTATTTTTATGTCCTTTAAATAAACAATTTAATCTTGTATTAAAATTCAAAATTTGTACTGAAATATTATGAATTATTTTAGAAAAAGTTTTTTGTTTTCCGATCCACCATGGGCTCATTTTTTTGGTTTTCATATTTTATTGTCTACACTATTATCCGCATTTGAGAAAATGATAAAGAAAATGGAAGATATGCTTTTTGAGGTATCCTTGAGTCAAGAACATCATTGATTTTCCTTGTTCTTCATACATGATTATATTTTCATATCCTTCACCACTATAGGTGAAAAGCGTATTATAAGTTTGCGCTGATGTATATAACGCATAGAAATATTGGTCTTAGACCACCTTTAGTACAGCAATGGACTTAGAATTCATTCCTGAGCTGGACCCCATGTAAACCTTGTAATCAAACAAAATAAATAAATGGTCATTAATATTGATTTCATTTTGTTTTAATTTTAACTAATTTTTATTAAAAGATAGTTAAAAACCAAATTTGAATTCAATTTATCATTCACTTGTAACTTGTAAAAATTTTTTTGAGAGTCTCAGTCGACCCTATGCTTTTTTTTCTACAATTCTACAAGTGTACAAGTACAAATTTAGATTTGTGAAACAAAACCACTTGTAGAAGTATGACTTGTAAACTTGTGAATTGTAAAAATCACTTGTAGCTACAAACTTGTAATTGTATTTTAATGAAACACAATTTTTTACAAGTTCACAATTTTACAGGCAAAAACACTTGTAATTGTAGACTTGTAGCTTAGTGAAATAGGGCCCTGGTCAGGGGTTAATTTACCTGGCATAAAGCGACATTTTTACTTCCCAATAATTTTGTTAACTTTGGGCTTAAGCCTTTCACACAGTATGGTCGTAGGAATCTTGTATGCTCTATAATTTGCACATGCAGTTTTATCTCCTTTTTTCCACTGGACAAATTAAACTGAGATTCCAATTGTCTGGCATGCGTTCTTCTTACCATATGTATTCTAAAAGCCGGAACATACACCCTATCAGTTCATCACCTCCAGTCTTAAAAAGCTCTGCTGGCAAACCATCGAAAGCAGCAGCTTTGTTATTTTTTAATCGCGCTATGGGGGTTTTAACCTAATTCTGGTTGGGTACTTTGTTCAGGCGTGTCATCTAGGACGCTTTCATTTGCAACCAGCAAAAGTGCTCCTTCCATAGTTTCAATAAGCTTTCCGTATCTGTAACCAGATTCCCTTGGTCGTCCTAACAGGAATATGCAGTTGCCATAACCATCTGTCTGCTGCTTAACTTTGTTGATTCATACGCTTATAAGCATAAGCATGAATAATTATTCATTTAATTAATGTTTTTTGTTGAAGTACTCTGCTCTTTTTAGTTCAACCATTTTAATTTGCTCTTTACTCTCTATTTGAAGTTCAACCGGAGGATATTTTAGTTAGATTCTGTAGTTAGACTAGCAATAACAAGCACAACACATCATATTCTGTCTGGGGGCGAACCCTAGTTACAACATCATTTTCTGTATAATTTGATAAAATTGTTAAATACCACAGCATAGTTCAACTGCGGAAAGCTCTGCAGCAATAACACGCCGTCGATGTAAAAGAAATAAAATTGGTTGTAAAGCAAAAATTATAAATAATGCTTCACTGTTCTGACGTGCAATTACAGTGTTGAATAATATTTGGCTGTACTACCCCATTTCTAAAGAAAGTAACCCAAAGAAACAAGTGACCAAGAGTAAATTCCCTTCTTTGTGACCGGGCAAGGTAAGTGCACAGTATATAACCTCTTATGTAGGGACATCACATCTCAGCCTATATGGTAGTTCCTTTATAAATTTAAAGATTACTTCCAAAGTTTCTCAATCTACTTGTATTTGACACAGTTTTTTTTTCGTTTACATCAGCTGCAAGGGTACATATTCCCCGTTTCTGAGAGTTTTGGTTTGTCCAGCTTTATACATTAGAATGACCTTCAATACATATAGAAACTTAAATTTTCCATAGTTGACAACAATTCTTAAAATTCGCATTCAGTATGCCTCTGCAATGCCATTCCTTATTCCAAATTAAAAGACAGGCTTTTTCTAGCTGCATCACATATTTTAGGCTTATGACTAGGGTCGATCCAATGCTATAACCAAACATGTTTGTATTCTTTCTAGATAAGTGATGATTTTTTCATGGAGTTCTTTTAATTTTAGAAAAATAAAATAATTATACTTATTAATCCTTTAATGTGATTTGTTGCTTATAAGCAACATTGTAAATTTTCGGTCATAGTTCCTTTAGTTTTTGTTGTTTTTGCTAACGTTCAATTACGAAAGCTTTGTAATAATTTGTAAGCTAGTTGAAATTGTGTAAAACGTGTGTAAAAAGTTTTTTTACAAAATCTAAAATTAATACAAAAAGTAAGAGGATTTTTTTTTTTCAAAAAAGTGAATTTTGTTATAAAAAGCAATTAAAAAAATGAGAAAATTGGCAAAACTTAAAAATAGTTTATATTGTAATGTTAGGAATTTCATAAACGCTTATTGTCAACATTTGTCCATAGTAACAATATTTTTACTTTAAAAGTTTTAAAAACATCAACAAAGATATTTGGAAATGGAGGGAAAGATCCTGTCTGTTTGCGAAACTGCTTTAATATAAGGCAAAATTGTCGAGAAATCAAATTTCCAGTAAAATATTTCAGTGGTCTAGTGGGTAGTACTACTTAATATTGAAACATATTTACTTATTTATAATTTACTTATTAAATCTTGGAAAAACTTTCGTAATGGAATTTCGTAACAGTTTTGCATTGCCATAGTAACTGAACAACCTAAAAAAGGGATATTAAGGGCAATGTTCTTATTATAATATAAACCCCTTTTTAACAGGGACAAAAACCAAAAAAAAAAAAAAAGATTCTATTACTTAAATTACTTGCAGCAGAGTCGAGTTTAAAACACTTAAACTTTTTCCCTTGTATTTTTATGAATTATATTTCCCTTTTTTTAACCACTTACACACAAAAACACTAACACACTTACATACATACATAAACTCTGTTAAACATTTGTGTGGATTTCCTCCCTCATTTATTCCTGCTGGCAAATTGTTTCGTTTCCTATTTAATAATATTTTTTCTTGTTTTAAAGATAATTTAACCAAAGGGTTGGTTTGTCGTTTCACTTCTAGTGCAGGTGCCGTCCTACAATTAAGGATACAATTCCGGTTAACATTTTTTTGTTGTTGTTGTTAGTTGCTGTTACTGTTACTGCTGCTGCTGATTCTGTTGCTGTTATTAATTTATTAAACCAGCAGGTTCCTGCTTGATTTTTCTCTATTGTTTTAATAACTCTTTTTTTTGCAATTTAATTGTATGCTCTTTTTTTGCATAATTTATTATTAGTCTTTTGTATTTGATATCTTTGTCAATTTGTGTGGGTATTTTTTTTTTGTTGTTGCTCCGAAACATCGCTCTAACAATGTCGATGTTTCTTCCTGTCCATTGTTGTCGACGACATGTCGTCGACAATCAATGATGTCGCGACATCATTCAGTGCCATCAGTTAACCATAACCAAAGTGCAGCACAGCAACAAAATTTGCAGCAGCAAAAAATATCAGTTAACAATTGATTTTAATACAAAAAACATAATTTTAAATATTTTAATGTTTTTAATTTTTTCTCAATGTCGTGCCGCGGCTTCACCACTCCCTTACTTTATTTAGTTTTAGAGGGTTTTATCGAATCTCAACATAAACAGGTCTTCAGTGCCGGATGGTATTCCAGAGCTGGTCTTGAAGCAGTGCTCTTCGACGCTAGCTCGACCATTAGCAAACCTCTTTAGTACCTTATACCATGCCGGTGAATTTCCTATGTGTTGGAAGCTTGCTAATATAACGCCAATCCCTAAAAAAGGTGAGGCTAACAACCCTGACAATTACCGACCAATAGCGATTTGTTCAGCACTTTCCAAAGTAATGGAGAGTATGGTAAATATTTAGAGTCTTACAACTAACTAAGCGACCGCCAGTATGGATTTCGTAGGGGGCGCTCTACGGGGGACATACTAGCATTCCTATCAGAAAAATGGTACCGTTCCATTCACCATTTTGGCGAAAGTAAAGTTGTGGCTCTAGATTTTTCCAAGGCGTTCGATAGAGTGTGGCATGGTGCACTTTTATCAAAACTTGTTGCTTTTGGTGTCGGTAATACCTTCTCTCGATTTATATCGAGGTTTCTCAGGGATCGCACTAGTAAGAGTTGTTGTAGATGGGGTCGCATCAAACGAGTTCAAGATCAATTCAGGGTTACCGCAAGGCTCTGTTCTTTCTCCTACTCTATTTCTTATATTCATTAACAACCTTCTATGTCAAACTTCCAATCCTATCTATTCTTTTGCAGATGATAGTAACATTTGCCATTCGTATTCATTTAAGCATAGACCGGATCTTCCGCAGATTGTGGCTATGGGACAAAACATTAATGAATCATTAAATCGCGATCTCGAAACCGTTTCCAAATGGGGACGTGTAAATAGAGTCAACTTTAATGCACGCAAGGCCCAGTGTTGTATGCTTACGCATAAACGCACGGCAGATCATGTTACTTCATCTGTATCCATGGATGGTGTAAATATTCAGGAATCAGATACTCTTGATGTTCTGGGCATGAGAATTCAATGTGATGTCCGTTGGACTAAGCACATCTTTCAAGTGTCGAAAGAAGCATTCAAGTGCCTAGGTTTTCTAAAACGCTGTAAGAGATACTTCACTTCAACTGATCTCCTTAAAATTTACACCACCTATATCCGACCAAAAATGGAATACAACTCTCATGTATGGGCCGATGCTTCAAAGTCTATTTTGGAGCTTCTCGACCGCGTACAGGGGAGGGCGAAAGTGCTTATCGGTGACAGTAGGGTATCCAACTCCATTGACTCACTTGAACACCGTCGCAGTGTGGGTTGTGTTTCACTGTTCTATCGTTACTACTTTGGAATGTGCTCTAACGAAATCAGGGAACTTGTTCCCGAAACTCGAATTTTCATGCGCAACACTCGCTTATCTGTTAGAGCTCATCCCTTCGTGTTCGATTGGCTACTAGACCGAACAACGCATTACAGAGAAAATTCGTTCTTCATCCGTACTGTTCGTATGTGGAATGTACTTCCCGCAGAAGTTTTCCCTTCCACTTACAATATAGGAAAATTCAAATCAAATGTCCACAAACACTACTCCTTCTATCCTCCTTCCCATAACCTATTTTCCTAGTTCCAACACAATGCGTTGCATTAGTAGGGGTCATTCCCTGAGTGCTGGTCCTAAATTAAATTAAATTAAAAAAAAAACAACCTCGTCTAGGCTAATCGCTTATTTGCTAATAAATAACAGCTATGATGACAAAATTTGGTATCTAGAACTTTTACATAAGCACTAGGCAGCACATAAAATTTCATCGAAATCGGTTCACATTTAGCCATTGCTCCCATATAAAAAACTTATGGAAACAGCTTAAATTCCACCTGAAATACACTTAAATGCCAATAAATGATAAAGCTTTGGCCACTAAATTTAGCAAACTGGCCACTAAATTTAGCACACTGGCATATACAAGCCAGTGTGCAAAATTTTGTTACAATCAGTCACCATTTGACGATGGCTCCCATATAAAAAACTTACGGACACAAAAAAATATAAAAAGAAAAGACAGGTTATGTCCGTCTGTACGTCAGATAAAAGTGCGATAGCTCCTTAACTACAAGAGCTAGAGAGACAAAATTGTACAAAAGTATTTTTGATATCTAACAGAAGTACTGAAAATGGGCGAAATCGGTTCACATTAAGTTAGAGCTCCCATATAAGCCCGCCCCGGGAAACACATGAATGCTAATAAATTGAAAAAGTCTGCCAGTACGTGTATTTCGTAATCCCTCACACAACAGGGGAATTTATACCCTTCACCACTTTTGGTGAAAGGGTATATTGGATTTGTGCTGATGATTGTAACGCATAGAAATATTGGTCTGAGACCCACCTTTTATTATACCGATCGACTCAGAACCACTCCCTGAATTAATTTAACGATGCCCATTCGGCTGACAGGCTGGCTATCCGGATATCCATGTAAGCTTCTTATAAAAGTACAGGTCGTAACTCATATTTTGTTCTAAGGACGATCCTTTACTTTTAGGCAAAACCGAAGTACTATTTTGGATACCTCCTATAGGGATGCCTTCCCGGAATATAGTTTTTGGCCCTTTACACTCACGAATTTAATTGTATTTTAATAATACTCTGCATAAATATTGCTCATGGTAACCGAAATCAGTGTATCTAATTTGTACGAATCGGCCCATATTTGACCATACCTCCCATATAAGACACATTCTCAAAAATCTTTTAAATACCATGAAAAGCACAAAAACGCTTATAAATCTGAAGATATTTGCATTACTAAAACTTTGCACATATAAATATTTGGTAAATATAAACGTATAACCGAGATTTGGTATCACAATTGACTCTAGCTCCCATATTAGGCTCTCAGCCGGAAATGACATAAATGTATGTCCTAAGCTTTAGGCAAAACTTTTTAAATTGTTGGTCTATATTTGAGTAGTAGCGAAGGGTATCATATAGTAGCGAATGACCGACTATATCTTTTCTTGCTTGTTTTTTATACAATCTTTCTTGCTTGTTTTTTATACAATCTGCCTTCAATTTTTTCTCTTGTTCCTTTGCTTCTATATTCTTTACCGATTTACAACCTAAAACTTTCTGAACATTGTATGTCTTCAGCCCAATAAAAGCTTTGGCCCTGTAGGCAGCATTTCACCATACGAGCTGATTTTCTGATCAAAATGTTAGGCGCTTTTCAAAAGAGTTGCTCGACTACTTTTGCCTTACCAATATTCCTTGGGCCTTATGGAGACAAACCGTACTTGTAGAAATGTTTAATGTATATCTCAGGTAGCAGATTTTGTACATATAAAAATCTTTTATATCAAAAATGTGACTTCTGGATCGTTTTTAATTTTCGAAAAACCCAAGGTGCCCTACTTTGAGGGTATATAGCTCCCCTCCTGATAAGTCTACATACTCCAAATTTAAAACTTAAGCTCGAATAATTCTCAAAACCCATGCTTACCGTTTAAATTATTTCCCTATTCTTTTTCAAACCACTGTGCGCCAGATTTGGAAGATTGACACTGATGTTCGCGACTAAAGAATCTGGCTTCGGTGTCTACATCAAAGTTCTACAGCTAAAAATCAAAGGAAGGCTACTGTGGTCGAAATGTAAACATTTCGGAACTATTCAATTGGCTGGATAAAATGTCATCACAAAGCTTTGATAAATATTATTAAATTAAATTAAATTACTTTGCAAATTCCAGATGAACTGGAATACTTTGCATGCCTCTAGATCAATGTTGGGCAAAGTCTCTCTGATTTTGTATTTTGCTAACCCTAGGGGTCCCTTTAGGTCCCTTTCTCTATGCGCGCAAAATACCCATAGGTCCCTTTCTCTATACGCTGTCACATATAAAAATGAATGTTCGTCTATCTGTATGTCCTTTATAGAATAGTAAATTATGCATTTGATCATGTTATGATTTTTAGCAAAGTTGTTGTGCATGAGTTTTCTAATTTTGTGATATTAATTTCCGATAGATGGCACCACTGAAAATTACTCAGAATGAATTAAATCGTAATCATGTTATGATCTTAAGCAAAGTTTTTGCGCATGAGTCGAAGGAGGTTTCTAAGTTTGTAATATTAATTTCAGATAGATGACGCCACAGAAAATTACTCAAAATTTATTAAATCGTAAACTCTGCATTTGATCATGCTTTGATCTTTAGCAAAGTTATTAGACATGAGTCTACGGAGGTTTCTAAGTTAGTGCGATGTATTACCGATAGATGGCGACATGAAAATTATTCAAAATGAATTGAATCGTAAACTATGCATTTCATTATGAAATGATTTTGAGCAAAGTTGTTGTGCATGAGCCTACGAAGGTTTCTATATATGTGACTAATTTCCACCAGATGGCGCCGCTGGCGAATAATTTTTTAAATGAACAAAATCAACAAAATTTTTAAAAATTAGTTGGATATTTGTGTCTATTCTTTAAATTTATTTAAGTTAATTAAAATATTATAAATATTTTTATGAGTATTTGAACACAATAGTAATTTAATATATTAATTAATATCCGATTAAAATATTAAGAATGCAAAATACTTAGGCAAAATGTCCATAATATTTTGGTTGAAGAAATGAAGCGAAAATAGGATATTCTAAGATCCTTTAATAACTTAATACCAACTTAAGCTGTCCACTTCAATTCTCTTTCGAAAAAATTACTTTCAAAATTTCCCAAAAAGGAATACTTGTATTCATTTATGTACTTTAACACCCCCTCATTAAATATCCTTATCCTCCTCCTTTTTCACGGTTTATTTTCCTTCGAATATTTTTTTCCACCTCTTTACATTATTTATTTAGAAATATTTTTTTGTTTTATATTTTTCTTTTCTTTCTCCCCATGGCCTGGCCTTAAGATATTTTACTTTTGCTGTTTACTTTACGATGACATTAATGCCTCCTCCAGACAGGTTGTTCTTGTTCTTATTGTTGGTTATTTCTCTATTTTGGTATTTCTGAAGGAATATCCTTTCGAAATTCCTTAAAATCAATTATTTTTGACGTGAAAACATTTTGTAGATGTTGTGTTATTTTAGTTGTTTTACTTGAAGCCAAGCCACAAGAGTATATACGAATACATTCTGTTGCTGTCAGTCAATGTTAATATTTAACCTTGTTTTGGAATTCATTTTTGTGCTAAAAGTTTCTTGTTATTTATTTAATTTTTTTAATTTCAACTTCTTATACATTTAGTTAGTATTTATGTTGTTTTATTTTTCTTGAGTCCCTTGTGCTTAATTAACACTTTATTTACTTTAGTATCAACTATTAAATGTACGAAAATAATTTTAGTTTCTGGGCCGAGTAAATGAAATCCCCATTTACGCACTTGCAAAAAAAAAAAACAAACGTAATTAATACAAATATTTATTTATTTGTTGGACCTTTCACCTTAAATTCCTTTAAATTATATAAATTTTTGTTTTGTACAGAAAAAATACCAGAAAAAACAGCTGTTTTGCCCTGTATTTGACGCTACATATTTAGGTTCTGTGTCTGTTGCTGTTGTTGTAAACCCCTTAGGTATTAATTGCACTCTCGCTCTTTCTCTCACTCTTTATTCGCCCTTTCTCTTTGTTGTCTCTGTAACTGTTACTCCGTGTGTCGGCAGGTGTTTTTGGTGTTTATATTTTCTAGCTTCAATTGTGCGTACTTAAATTGTTGGTTCTTTTTTTTTACACATAAGCAAGGGGATCGGCTGAAAAGTACTTTAAATTCAAGCTCACAATAAGGTTTCTGTTCCCATCATTTACTACTGGAACATGTACTTATTCCTGGCCTCATTTACCTTGTAGTATCTTTGCGAGATTGTGGAGTCACATTAGATTAGTCTCATACGTCCTTGTCGAAGGAAGCCAGATTTGAGGCCCTTTTTCCACTATTTTTATCAAATATGTAATTTCGGGCGACTTTCCTGAACGATAAATTTGTCAATTATTCGCAAGCATAGATAATATTTGAAATACCGCTAAGATTGTATAAAAAAAGATGGATACTGAACCGCCGCACAGTGATTTGAGCCCATAATAAAATTGGAAAAAACTAGAAGAAATAAATTTACAGCGATGAAATTTACAGCATGAATAGACTTAAGCCCAGTTAGAAAAAAAAAAAAAAATAAAATTTAAAAAAATTCGGACATTTTTCCGGCAAGGGATCAATCAGTATAATTTCCAAAAATCGCCCATAATACATTTTCCTTTTATAAAGATATGAATTTTTTATTTAATTTGAGGATTTCGTATTACTAGTGTAAATATTACATAAATACATTGCATTTTTCATATTTCCAGTGTTTCCATGATGGGCTGAATGAAACCAAAACTTTTTATATTAAAATTATTTCTTGAGTTTTTTTTACCAAATTTCGGGCAAATTCATATGCCCAAACCCGTATGTCCATAAAGAATTAAAGTAGATTTATATTTATAAAGATCGATAGATGGCGCTGCTAGATATAAGATACATTTTTGTTTTATAAAAAAAATATGCATTTACTATTTTAGACAAAATTTATCCATAGTGCCAGAAATAATTTATTTTTTGATCAAGTTAGTTTCTATAGATATGTCAGATACTATTATTTTAGAAATTATTAATTTTCAATAGTTATTTCAATCAAAATGGACTGCGAAAAAAAAGTTCGTGAAAATATAATTAAAACTTTTCAAGAAAATCCGTCATGGACTTTTAAAAAATAGCTAAAAATTTAAAAGTTGACCCTCGAACGGTTTCTAATGCCATCAGACGGTATAAGGAAAACCTGAGCATGGAGCATGAGCATGGATCAGGGAGGAAAAAAGGTCCTACAGATATTGGTAAGGCAAAAGAAGTCGAGCGACTCTTTCGAAGAGCGCCTAACACTTATTTAAGAAAAGCAGCTCGTACGGTGAAATGTTCTACGAATTTTGCACATAGAGTCAAAGCTTATGCTGGACTGAAGACATACAAAGTCCAAAAGGTTCCAGATCGCAATGCTATAAAGAACTTTGAAGCAAAAAAACGAGCGAAAAAATTGAAGTCTGATTTTATAAAAAAATACACCTGTTGTGTGATGGATGATGAAACGTACGTACTGGCAGACTTTTCTCAACTTCCTGGTCAAGATTTTTATGTTGCTGATAAACGGGGCAATGTTCGGCAAGAGTTTCGCACAAAAAACAAACAAAATTCCCTAAGAAGTTTCTCGTGTGGCAAGCTATTTGCAGTTGTGGCAAAAGAAGTAAAGTATTTGTGGCATCTGGCACAATAAATACAGAAATTTATATAAGAAGTGCCTACAAAAACGGTTGTTACCCTTTTTAAGAAAGCACAGAGTGACTAAATTTTTTTGGCCCGATTTGGCATCATGCCATTATGGAAAAAAGGCACTTGAGTGCTACTTAAAGAATAATGTCATTTTTGTACCACGAGAGGCAAATCCACCTAACTGTCCAGAACTTCGGCCTGTGGAAAGGTATTGGGCTCTGGTAAGAAAGGAATTGAAGAACACAGGAAAGATTTCCAAGAACATGTCCGATTTTAAGCGCAGGTGGAACACATGCTCCAAAAAGGTATCAGAAGCAACTGTAAAATCTTTAATGGGAGGGTTTCCGAAAAAAGTCGATAATTTTGCAAAACCCGAGTACTAAGTAAACATTTTAATGCTAAATGATTTTGTATAATATGTCATTATATTTGCGTATTTTGTAGAGTTTTTATATTAAAAGGTTTGATTTTTATTTAAGAAAATCCAACTACAAATTTTATTTAGAGCACTCTTTACCTACTGAGTTTTGTTTATAAACGAAATTTTTCAATACCTTTCGCGACTATATATTAGAAAATGAAGAAGCGGAACTTAATTTTCTAATATATAGTCGCGAAAGGTATTGTTTGCTTTTGTTGTTTCCCTATTAAACGTTACTAGTAGTTCAAACGAATTTAAAAGTTTTATCATCAAGTCTGCTAAAATTTTTTCTGTTTTCTTTTACGAGTATATTCTAGTCTGCGTCTCCTAATTATTTTATGAAGGGACTCCATGTTTGAATGCATCTTGATACCATACACTTTAGCAAAATCATTAAAAAAATCAAAAATAGACATTTTTGAAAAGGGCATAACTCATAAAATGGTGTTTTTATTCTTGCTATTCTATATGAGCTCAAAATATATGCTTAGATGTTAAACGAAATCGTATCTTGATGCTAAACTTTTCCGAGTCCATTGAATTTAATAATTTGTCGAAAAAAATTGAAATTTGCCATACTTTACACCACTTTTTTTTACAGTGTTTTTCTCTGCGCTGTAAGTATTTTTATGTCGTATTATTAACCATGTCATTATTAAACATTTGTAAGGAAATTATATTCCAATCAAAAATACAACTTTTATGATGCTTTTTCCAAACCTATTTAAAAAAAAATAAAATTTTCTAAAAAATTGTAAAAATACTGTACATTTAGCGGCGTTTCATTTGAAGTAGACCGACCGGATAAAAAAGGCCACCATATCTGGAATGCTGAACATCTCAGCTTTAATATGGTGTATATATTATTAATTAATTCGCAAAATTATAAAAAGGAGTTTTTTCTATTGGGCGAATCAGTGTGTGTCGCCTTGTCTAAATCCTAGTTTAGTAAGAAAGGGTTCTGAAAAGTATTACCTATTTTAACTAACGATGTTGTGTCAAGTAAGCACAACCTTGCTTTAAACAACTCTGTTCATATTGGGCTGTCAAAAGCAGCTTTGTAGTCAACGAAGAGTTGGTAAGTGTCTTTTTGTTTTTCTTTGGTCTTTTCCAGGATTTGACACAGTGTACAAATTTGGTCAGTGTTGGATTAATCTGGTCTAAGGCCATATTGGTAGACCCCGATTATTTTGTGAATTTTGGGATTTTGCCTTTTGTCCTTACAGGAGAAAATACAATTGCTAAAACCTTTAGTTTGATGTTTGACTTTCATCAAAACCGAGATTCTTCATTTCTTTCCTTCGGAATATGCGTTTTTCTTCCCGCTTTTTTTTCGCGGCACCTTTCCAAAGTTCCTAGTGTAACTACATTTTGTAGAGTTGCCATGTAGGCTGCATTTTTTGCGGCATTCTTCATCATACCAGGAGTTTTTAGGGCGAGGGCTTTGAAACCCTAGTGCCGATTTTGCAGCAGTTTTTATAGCGTTGGCAATATGTTGCCACTGCTCGTTAATATCATTGGAACTGGAAGTATTTCCAGTGGCAATTTGTTAAAATTTTAGCTTCGAGACATTAAACTTTCTTTGCGCTTCCGACTGTATGTTTCTGACCTTGGCAGCGACAAGGTAATAAAATATTTAATATTTTTAGAGCATTACAACTAAGCCGACCTGCTACATCTTTAATTGCCGGAATTTCGGCCTAAAACACTACATGGATCCGGTTGCAAACATTTGATATTTAGATGTAGGTCTTTAGAGTAGATCCCAAAGACTACCTAATTACTAAATCCAGACCCATTAGAGTAAAAGTAAGTCGTTTTTTACCAGTCAATGATGCTTTGAGTGTCAGGAATTACAGAATTACACTGTGACCTTTACCATTGCTGCATTTTTATACCCTTCACCACCATAGGTGGAAAGGCTATTATAATTTTGTGCTGATGTATGTAACACAAAGAAATATTTGTCTTAGACCCACTTTTTAGTATACCAATAGACTTAGAATCACTTTCTAAGTCGATTTAGCGATTACCGTCCGTCCATCTGGACGGCTGGCTGGCTGGACCCCCATGTAAACCATGTAATCAAAGTGCAGGTCACAATTCTTAAGATAATTTAATGAAATATGGCATAGATCATATGGGACCATGGCTATTGAAATTCGTCAAAATCGATCCATTATTTATGGTACCTGTCATAGGTCCCACTTCCCGGAATTGATAAATTGGCCACAAATATCAATATTTTTTCATGAAATTTAAAAAAAACACTACTTATGTAAACTAAAATCACTGTATAAAATTTCGTTGAAATCGGTCCACATTTGACCATAGCTCCCATGCAAACGCACTAAATGAGACAAAAATCACTAAAACGCTAGTAAATCTGAAGATAATAGAAATTTTAATTTTATTTTTTGCCAAATTTCAAGTTAATCGGTCCACATTTGTCAATAGCTCTCTTATAAGTAGAAATGGCGGAAACAGCTTAAATATATAGTTTTGAGAAAATGTTTGTATGATGGCAAAATTTAGCAATTATTTGTCTTTATACAGAAAAAAGAATACCTTTGACCTTAGTGGTGAAGGGTACCGTATGGTCGGGCTTGACCGACTATAGCACTTTCTTACTTGTTTTTTTAAAGAGAAGTACAGTGGTCGGCATATTTATTTTGACATATTATTTGTTTTTCTTCTTTTTTTATTTTTGGTCCATTACAATTAAAAATAGGTTAAATTGCAACATATATTGTTATTTATTAGAACACAAAACACTTTTCACATTTTTAACGTTTTTGTAATATATTTTTTTTTTAATTGAAACTAAAAAGTCGAAGATTCAGTATAAGGCATAAGTATTTTGACATGTTTTTGCATTGCATATCAACAAATTGGTCAACAAAAATTAAGAATAATTATTTGGATTAATATAAAATGTATCCACCTTTAGTATTTTATACTTTTTGGAGGCGATTTGGAATGGAATTTAATAAAGGTTGAAAAAACTTCATAAAAATCTATTTCCAAGCTTTTGTGAAAAATTACAATTAAAAATGTGTTTGTGTTGTAATAAATTACAACATTTGTTGCAATTTTAACTGTTTTTACTTATTTTTTTAATAACATTGCGCCAGAAGTAATAAAACAAGAAAAATAAATGCTATGTCAAAATAAATATGCCCTCCACTGTATATTAACACTCAGGCAAATGCAGGCTATACAACTGCTTATAGCTTATATACTAATTGGGTTACATTCTTTAGAAAGTAAATTGTAAAGAGGTAAAAAGTGGTGAAAAGGAGGTTTAATGCTTCTTTGTCTTATTAACGCTGTAATGCTTACCGCCGATTGAGAATGGTGTGGTAATTCATTTTAATAGAAATTAATCCGGTATGTGATGGAAATCGATCGTTTCGGCAAAAAATTCAAATCAAATGAAATTTAAGATATCAGTCAAAATGATTAATGCCCAAATTTTTATTTTTTTGGGTGAAATAACCGAAAATTATCTCAAAAATATATCATAAATTGATCAATTTCCATCACATACTGGAATAATAACAGAAATTGGTGTTTGCCGTAACTAAGCCTCATGCTTTGCTCAATGTTTGACCTCCAATTATTATAAAACGAATAGCTGCTATTATCTGCAAAATAGTGTAAGGGATTGGAAATTTAACGTAAAAGATCATTCAGAAATATAAGGAGAAAGAACGGAGCCTTGGAATATCCTAGAATTAACCTTGAACTCTAATGATATCCCATTATTAGCAACTCTTATTATGCGATCTCTAAGGAAGTTCGATATAAATCTAGAGAAGTAATTAGCAACACCAAAAGTAAGTTTCTAGCAATTAAAAGGAATTACAATACTCAAGCAAACCAGCTTTAAATCCCATTCACCTGTTTTAAAAAAAGCCTGTTAAGATTGCCCTCGTCATGGTATAGTTAACTTGTGTTAGTACTAATTGCTTTACTTTTATCTTTTATTTTGTTACACTACATTTTCTTTCCATTGCCATCCCAATGGTGTGCCATTTATACTACAACTACTCCGCTTCCAACTCTATATTCATTCATACAAACAGATCAGGCAAGCAACTAAGCAGGCAACCAACTGACTTGACCATCCATCGACCACCACCATTGTTGCAGTTGTTTGAAGTTGTTAAATTTGTATGAATATTTCCAATAAACTTGGTAGAGAATTGTTGTTGGCTATTTGCTGGTGCTATGGATGCGCTTTGTTTTAGTGAAAGAGACCGTGACCAGTCTGATTTTTCTATTCATTTATCCATATTATTCTTTATACTTCTTCTACTTCATTTACAACTTCTTTCCTCCGTTTGTTCTGCTGTTTGCAAACAGTTTAGTATTAGTATTAGTATTATTATTTTCATTGTTACTGCTACTTTTAATGGAGATTTACAGCTCAGCTGAGCTGAGTTGTATTGAGTTGAGTTGCATGATTGGTACTGGCTACTTTTTGTCTATGATGTTGTTAATGTTTTTTCATTATATTCTTCTTCTACTTTGGAACTAACTCTCTGTGGGCCTGAACTTTAGCGCAGTCATTTTATTTTTATATCTTTTTCGTTTTCATTTTTTCCATTTAAACATTTTTAATGATTATTGTAATTTTCCTCAAATGATTTATGAAGAGGAGTTACCAACAAACTGGCAATTGTTGTTTGTTGCTGGCTAAACGTTTAAAGATTCATAAATCATAAAGACAAAAAAAAATTCTTCCTCAAAAGAAAAAAAAAAAAGACCTGTTATAATTACCCGACAATTGCAGTTGATTAAAGTTTGTTTGTCTTTGTTGTAGATCGAAAAATATAGAATTTTATGCTTTGATCTCTTATGAAATTTACTGAAATTATATGTTAAACTGTAACAATTAGAGTTAATATTTGTTCATCTTGTGCGTTAATAATGATGGAGTGAGTTTGAAATCTTGACACCCAACATCACTTGCCGACAACCCAGTATAAGTTTTGAACCTTCCCCCCACTGGGAAAAAGCATGAGAAAAAATATTAATAAAAAACTAGATTAGATCTACAGATAAATTGTTTTTTTTTTTTTTTTTTTTTTTTTTTTTGTTAAAGCTTAAAGTATGATTTAATTCATTTAATATCGTACTGTCAGATTTTCACCAAAATCTGGTGCAGTTTTCAATCAAAAACATTTTAGCATATTCTTACAAATACTTGCCATTTCATATCTATAGTGACCTTCACACCTGTATCATTGACCTTTGTATTATTTCAATAAATTTTGAGTCTATTACAGACAAAATGGAGTTTGTTGGGGAAAACTTAGACTACATGTTCCTTTCTAATAATTTATTCCCAATATTTATAGCTTTCACACTATGTAAGAATTTCTTGGGGAACCATAGAAGTGAAGATTATATTTAGGTGGTAAATTAATTCCTTGAATCTTATGCTGAAATGGAGTGACGGATGTCAATAAAAATTCATTTCCTGCACGCCCATTTGGATTTTTTTCCAGAAAATCTTGGAAAACTCAGTGATGAGCAAGGAGAAAGATTCCACCAAGAAATTTTAACTATTGAAAAACGCTACCAGGGGAAAAGCCCAATAAAAATGCTAGCAAATTACTGCTGGTCACTCAAACGTGAAACGAGTGACAGTGTATATAAAAGACAAAAGAAGCATTTTTAGTTAACTTCTTAAGTCACTTTTTTCGAATTTCAAGGAGTGCCGGCAAATTTTGACCTATAAGCTTAACTTTTTGACAAAATCTGAATGTTAATTTGTAATTTAGACCCAATTTGCTTTCCATCAACAAATATCATAAAATCGAATAGATGTCTTCAAGGACCCAAAATTTCTATGAAAATTTCCGATAACTCAAAAAATCCTTAGCCGATTTATACGCTACTTACGTAGATAGAAAGCTAATTATGAATTTTGTTAAAATATTTACTAAAAAATTTAAATTTTGCAAGAACTAAAATTGGCCATATTTTTTCTTATAAACGCAATTTTTAACTTCATGGCCTGGGCGCCACGTGATAACGTAGTCCGATTTGGCTTAAATTTTGTTATTTGAAGTTTCTCACCGAATGCCATAATAATACGACCGCCATTTCTCTACTTTCGAAAAAAGTTGAAAAAAACACTCTAACGTAGTATTGTATAGAAAATTTTCTAATATGCAAATAATACTGAATTCACCTTTTTTACTAAAGTTGTTATATCTCTGTTAATATGTTTCCGATTTTAATTAAAGTACTCTTGTTTTACAAAATGGTAACCATGATTTTTTTTAAGTCAAAATATATTAGGTCTTCTGATAAATTTTACGAAAAAAAAGCTTCCGAAGTTGAAAAAATCGAAAAAAAAAAATAAAATTTTAACTTCAGCGGAAAATATTTTTATGATAAATTGGTCATGTTAAAAAAAGGTCTTTACGAAGTGAAAGCCTATTTTGTTTTCTGTCGAAACACATTTTAAAATTTAAAATCGATGTAAAAATGACTCAGATAAGCCTTCTTTTCTCCGCTAAGTCCAAAAAAATCTTTTTTTTATCGATAACTTTCGATTTTGAGGGTATATCGAAAATTTTAAAAATGGTAAAATGATCTTCTAACCGAGTTCTACTGGTTGAGCTTGGTTTCGTTCCGAGTGTATTTTCACTGTATCAGAGTGTAATTTATTCCCAATATTTATACAAATGATTAGGCACCAAAAAATATTTTCATTTTGTCGGTCTGTGCTATGGGTGGAACACACTCTAACCAAAGACTCTATAATATCAAGATATTGCACTTCACACATTTTTTTCTGCCAAAAATGAAATTAAAGTGGATTAAGAACAATGAAATGCACATAAACGCACAAACATATATTTCATGATCACGTGAGTGTGCCTTAGCTTTCTCTCATTGGATAATTATCTTCATTAGTTGTTTCAAAATTAGTGTAAATGGAGTATACTTTATTTTTTATGGGACTTTTCAAAACGACCATACGGCAAATCAGTGTATGGAAGTGCAACATCTTCTTTATATTATAGATTCTTTGCTCTAACACTAACATCCGAAGACGAATCATATTCCACAACGACCATGCAAGCTCTTACACATCTCGTAAAAAAGAGCATTTTTAAACAGTCAAAATATTGAATTGATTGGTTTTTTTTTGTTCCCGAATAGCAAAGGTAAACTGCGTTGTCAATGATTTCTGAGCTTTGAAGAAGCAGTTGAGGAATTGAGAGGAATTGTCTGAGACTTACAGACACTTTGAGGATCTGAATTCCGCATCATCGTTGCGATATTCAGATCAAAATAAATGGACTGGTTACACTTTTTAAAGCCACAAATATCAAAAAACAAATCACCTCTATAATACCAATAAAGCATAACATATCATATTCAGCCTGGGTTCGAGCCCCGGTCGCGGCATCATAAATTTCTGTAATTATTAATTTCTACTAAAGTTTTTAATTACCACAGCATTCTCCATCGGCGGTAAGCCTACAGTAATAACACGCCGTCGATGTAAAATAAATAAAATTGGTTGTAGAACAAAAAGCTTTAACAAAGTGTCTTAATAGCAACAAATGACGCAACTTCAGAGTTCTCCGCAGTTACAGTGTTGAATAATAAAAGATTTATCTCTAATTTATACCACATTTTATCTCTCTACTATCCCTTTTCAAACAGATTGTAACCCAATTCGTATATACACAAAGAAGATGTGTGATATAAAATGGGCAAATCCGTATTTGGGAGATTAATTACATTGCGTTCATCGCAATCGCCCATAAAAATGATTTTTCAACGTATTCATTTCACTATAGGTCAAGCACGTTGGAGGTTAATGCCAAGAGGGAAATCATGAATGATACGCTAAATTCCGACCTAACTACAATCTTCGAATGGGGTCGTTTAAACAGCGTCGATTTTAATGCTCGTAAGACCGATTGCTGTCTGCTTACACACAAAAGCATTATGGACCATGTTGCTTCATCATAATGACAGATGAAGCAACATGGTCCGTAATGCTGGTGGTATAAATATTGGAAAATAAGAAACTCGTGTATTCTTAGTATGAAAATTCAGTGCGATGTCCGTTGGACTAAACGTGTTTTCCAAGTGTCGACAAATTCATTCAAGTGTCACGGCTTTCTAAAGCGGTGCACCTATATCTGACCGAAAATGGAATACAACTCTCATAAGTGGACTTAAAAGCTTCTATTTTGAGCTTCTCGAACGTGTACATGAGAGGGGGGTGGTTATCGGTGTCAGAAGGGTAGACAACTCTATTGGCTCATTAGAGCATCCTCGTAATGTGAGTTACGTTTCACTGTTTTCTCGCTACTATATTGGTATGCGCTCAAACAAAATTAGTATACATTTCTTTGTAGCACACGAAATTCAACAAGGGCTCATCCCTTTGTAGTCGATTTTTTAGTGGATCCTTTGACGCAATATAGAGAAAACTCGTTTTTTAGCCGCACAGCACGAATTTGGAATAAACTTCCTGCATCAGTCTTCCTTTCTAATTGCGATATCCAAAGGTTAAAATCGAATATCCATAAACATTATTCCCTCTTCCTCCTTCCCACAACCTTTTTTCCTAGTTTCACAACAATGCATATGCATATGTAGGTGTCATCCTTTGAGTGTTGGTCCAGAAAAAAAAGAAAAAAAAAAAAAACACATTCTCAAGTCGTATTCTTCAATAATGTGCCGTAAGACAGTCCTAATTCCTGAGAACGACGAGGAATCGACACATTCGGGTCTTGGGCAACACTTTCACTTACAGCAGCGATATTTTCAGCGAAACGAGCGAAACGATGATGCTCAGGCCTTACAATTTTAATGCGTTGTGTGATACTTAAGCGATACATTTTCGTCAATGTCAGACTTTCAACTGAAAAGAAAATAATTGATTTCAAAACTTAGTTTGACAGATTTCGAAATCCAGTCCTATACTTTTGAAACCACGAAATGGATAACCCGATCAAACTCTATTAAAAATTTATTAAAATTTTATTAGTAAATTGATGTGTGACGACAGTAATGATAAGTCCTTGTTTGCAATAAATTTAAAGTAGACGAACGATACAATTTTTGGTAACTTGGATGTATGATGAAAATGGCAGGCGGTATCAAA
Source organism: Stomorhina lunata (assembly GCA_933228675.1). Lineage (NCBI taxonomy): Eukaryota > Metazoa > Arthropoda > Insecta > Diptera > Rhiniidae > Stomorhina > Stomorhina lunata. Next base: position 95,832,273 of record OW121742.1, on the reverse strand, counting down.
AAAGATGTGCGATATAAAATAGGCACATCGAAATACTGTTCTAGAATATAATCCCCAAAGCAGCAGACCAAAAAACCCATGACGTTGAACCTATTGAAACTAAGAATTATAAATACATCAAGACAATTTTTTAAGAGAAGTGACCCTTAGAAAGGTATAGTAATGAGGTGAATGGTGGTAAAAGAAGCTTTTTATTATGAAACGCTGTAATTGCATCTCATGTCTATTTTTAGAACAGTAAATTTGCTGTTATTTATACGTATTCTAAACACTTTTTGTTTACAGCCAATTTTATTTCTTTTACATCGACGGCGTGTTACTGCAGTGATATTAAAGAAGTTATTAAGGTTTGTGAACCTCCGTGGTATAATAGGTTAGTCATCTAACGAAATTTCATCAAATTATCTTTAAAGTTACGACCTGTACAATGATAACAAGCTTACATGGATAACAGGCCAGCCAGCCGGACGGACATCGTTAAAACAACTCAGGGAGTGATTCTAAGCCGATTGGTATACTAAAAGGTATACTCAGACCAATATTTCTATTCGTTACAAACATCAGCACAAACCCAATATACCCTTTCCACCTATTGTGGTGAAGGGTATAAAAATTGCCATACAATTTTCATTGCCATGACTTTGAATGATACCCAAATTATTATATTTCGTTAGGGGATCAATTACTATTTCATTAAATTATATCAAAAAAGATCAAAAAGCTCTGACTTTATCGGTTTATAAACTATTCTCCAATATACATAAGCACCTACGACTACATAAAAAACCAATCAGCTGATTATTTTTTTGCGTCAGTAAAGCCTTAAGTCTGACGCATATACATTTAACAAACTCACTTAAGTCTCAATAACAAATTATAAAAAATTCAAGTTTGCAAAGTCAGTAGTACGAGTAGTAGTAGTAATTTGGAGGCAGGTCTTCTTAATTTATACATATTATTTACGTCGTTTTTTTTTCTTTCTATTCACAAAAATAAAATAAACAGCCTAAAACAACGTGTATGAATAATATGTTTTGCTCTGGTTTTATGAACGTAAGAGTTAAAACACATACAGGCCATATTTTATAGACTTTAACAGGCTACTGGTTATCGGATAATCATATATTATGTATATTTCTGTGTCATGTTATATTTTTTTTCTTCTCCAGTGAAGGTTTCACACAAAAAACTAATAGCGTAGTTTCGAGGTAGTTCTTGTTCTTGCTGTATGTGTAAAAGTGGTAGTTTGATATGTATGTAGTTGTGGTTGATTTTTGTCGTTGTTCTTATTGTTGCCTAAGAGTAGAGGAGAAAAAAAAAATATGTTATGAAGGACGAATTATTTCATAAAATATGCAAAGAATAACAATATTTAATAAACAAATAGAGTGAGTATAAAGGTACATACATACATAAATATTGTATATAGATACTCAGGAAACAGTAGAACAAGTGTCATGTACAACAAAACGGAAATGTTTCAGACTTCTTTTATTCATCCTCGTTCGTTTGGTATTAATTTCCGTTATTTTGATTTGCGTCTTTATAACATTTATTTGCGTTAAAATTATTTTGATTTGTTTAGCTGAAGTAAATTTTCAACCATGGATGCTTAAAATGTATTTCCATAGGGAACATGATCCTTTATAACCCCGTATATCATCCATCAGCCAAGGTTGCCCAGTTCGCTGGGAATATAGAATCTTCCAATCCTAGATTCCCAATTTAAAAATTTTGGAAAAATGTCAATAATTGCAAGCAATTCACTCTGTTACTGGTTTTGACCACGGATTCCTACTAAAAATAATCTCCTCTACAGCACGAAACCATTTTTAATCGCTTTGATATAAATGAATTGATTCCTGGGATTCTGGAATCCTCACTAAGAATCATCCCACATTTGAAATTTAGGAAAAATTACCAACTTTCTTCAGGGATTCCAATATTAAAAATCTATATCTCATTTGTCCGCCAACTGCTTTTCTGGAAATTAGTATGTATTATTGATGTATTTTCATGTTTAAGGAGTGGAATTACATTCAAATTTTTAATCTGAGGAGTATGCCTATGTTTATATTTCTCTAAGTCAAAGTAGAAGCAGACTTAAAAATAAATAAAATTGGCCAATAACTATATCACCCAATAAATCATGTTATTAGTATACATTTTGAACCTCCCGAAGGACCTAGAATTTATTTATTAACAATACTTTTCTTTCCTAATCCAACAAAATGAATCATCTGTGAGAAGCCTTATAAGAACCATCGTCAAATACAAGTTATCCAATATGAGAAATGCGAATGAAGGTTCCTCCAAAATCTCATATATTAATAGCAAAGACTATAAATGACCCTTACCGCCAGTCGATCATGTAGCTAGCTTAAATATCACAGAGCGAGAGATAGCACTTGAACATCCGTTACGATTAGGGTTGCCAGACACAAGTCCGGAAAAAGCTGGACATAAGGCAAAAAAAGCTTGACAACCCAAAAATTAGCTGGACTTTAATAAATTTTGCAAATTGTAAGTACCAAATGAAAGTGGACAAGATGACATGCCCGAACAAATCAAAATGAGGTTAGCATTACAAAAACTGAAAAGTAATAAATCTGCGGGTGCCGATGGTTTGCCGACAGAGCTTTTTAATTCAGGAAGCGGGAGTTGATAATCATTTATGTCCCATATAGCTAAAAGAACGTATGCCGGACGATTGGAGTCTCAGTATTCTTTGTTCAGTCCACAAACAAATTAGATAAAACTGTATGTGCCAATTATAGAGGTATAAGTCTTCTTTCAATTGCATATAAGTTAATATCGACCATATTGTGTGAAAGGTAAAAGGCCAAAGTTAACGAAATAATTGGAACTTTATAATGTGGCTTTAGACCGGGTAAATCTACCACTGGCCAGATCTTCATGCTGCATCAAATCCTAGAAAACACAAGAGTAACAAATTGATACATATCATCTCTTTGTTTACTACAAAGCTGCTTTTGACAGCCCGATACGAACAAAGGTGTTTAATGCAATGTCTGAGTTTGGCAACCTAGGAAGTTAATGAGACTATGCAGGATGACATAAACGGTTAAAACCTTAACTGTTAAAATAAGTAAGGGCCTCCCGGAGTCCTTCATAACTAAACGGGGATTCAGACAAGGCGATAGTTTGTTATGCGATCTCTTCAATATTGTGTTACCTGAAATCATACCTCGCACAGTGAACGAGTTAGCTGCCGCCTTTTCACGTGTCGAGAAGAAATCTAATAAAATAGGTCAAGTTGCCAATGAATCAAAAATAAAACTGATGGTTTCTACAAACTGAAAGTTCACTAGAGTTGCACCACATGTGATCGTTGAGAACTAAAACTTCGAAGTTGTAAAAGAATTTGTTTACCTTTGTACAGCCGTCAACATAAATAACGATATAAGTTTCGAAATCAAACGAAGAATCATGCTTGCCAACAGAAATAAGAAATAAAGCTTTTTCTGTTAGAACTAAAGACACGCTCTATAAAACGCTTTTACTACCCGTGTTATTATATGGTGCTGAATCATGGGCACTTGCACAAGCAGATGAAGCTATTCTTTAAGTTTTTGAGAGAAAGATTCTACGAAAAATCGTTGACAAAGTTTGCATCAACAATGAATATCGACATCGAATAAACCATGAATATCGACATAGTAAAACGCATCCAACACCAGCGGCTGCGTTGGCTAGGACATGGATAAAAATACCCCTACAAGAAAAGTATTCAAAAACGATCCAGAATGAACTCTTAAAAGAGGACATATGAAAATTCGATGCAAAGACCAAGTAGAAGTAGAGGAAAATCTTTTAAAGCTTGACCTACGAAATTGAAGAATTATAATTCTAAAATATGCTCGACCTTTGGCTTTAACAGGTTGTAAATATAGGCCATTTAAGTAAAGTAAATACAATGGGAAAATTTGATAGAGGGTAATTTCATTACAAAATTAACTTGGTCAAGTAATTAATTAATTAACGCATAAATCACTTAGTAAAAAAGAGAAAAATACACTTTTGCGTTTAATATCATAAAGATAGTTTTTCTTTAAAAATATAAAAAAATGCAATTCTTCACCTTTTAGCTGGACAAATTTAATTTTAGCTTGACACTGGACAAGCATTAAAAAAGCTGGACAATCCAGTCGAATCCAGCCTGACTGGCAACCCTAGTTACGATAGATCTTCTTTCAATTTATAACAATCATATTGCTACCCCCAATACAATAATATAAAAACATCATTTATCTATCAATGCCCCATAGTTCACAGATAAATGTTCAGACCTTTATTTTTTATGCGGAAACTTTCACAAATTTCCTCCTCTACCTCAGGAATTCAAAGCTATTCGGAAATTGAGTTAATAATCCACAAAATAGAGAGTCGTGAACCAATTAGGTGGAAAACAATAAGTCCATATAGCCGGTCTCTACAGGAGTTCTCAGAATAATTGGAAGTTGATGAGCTAACAATCTAGACCACCTTAAAGAAACGCTATCACTGTTGAATCTCTGACAGATGGGCTGGAAATCAATACATATTTCCAAGACATAGATTATGCCTGAAGGCTATTGCGCAAACCCGTCGACACGCATCAATGTGGATAATGAGGTTATTGAATGTGTAGGTACCTTTAATTATCTTAAATTTTTGTATCTACAAAAGGATATTAAATCCTGTATTAAAAATCTGCATTCGGCATTCTCCGAACTATTTGGAAATCTCGGCAAATATTACCAACAACCAAGTTACGAATATACAACTCGAATGTCAAGTCTATCCTTTACGGCTGCAAAACTTAGAAACGCATAAATTCAATCGATAAGCGCCTGCAAACCTTCGCAAACAAATGCTTACGGCCGAATCGCATAAGAAATGAATACCTTCTTAACGCGACAAAGCAAATCATCCCTGCTTCTATAAAGGTATGTCAACGGAAATTGCGATAGATAGATCACACACTTTGAAGGCCAAATACCAACATTGATCCACAATCGCTTCGCTGGATCCACAGGGAAGAGGCCGTCGTGTTGGTGCACCTGCTAAAACATGGGGAAGGTCAACTGATGCGGAATTGCAAGCAGCAAGCTATTCATGGAATGACGTTTGCCTAACATCTCGCAATAAAGTTCGGTATAAATGAATGGTTGAGACCCTATGCCCCCGGTGAGTCAAGAATAACAGAGGAAGAGCTAACAAACTGCAAATACCCCAAAAGAAAGTGTCATGATTTTATTTTTCTCAATTTAAGAGTTTGTGGCAAAAACGTTTGGTTTTTGCTCCGAAGTGATTTTACTAATTGATAAAGCTTTCTTAACGAGGGGTACTATTTATGTTTCTGCAATAGCAAATAATAACAAACATTTTTTAATGAAAATGGTTTTATTGTTTTTCGGAATGTTCTCCTTGAAGATTAATACACTTTTGCAGTTGTTTTTTCAATCGTCTTAAGACAATTCCAAAGCATTGTTTTTGAACGCTTTACCTTTGATATTCGGGAACAAAAAGAAATTCGACATTAATTCGACTGCTCACAGATTGGATTGATTGACGAGATGTGTGTGACCTCGCATTATTATGATGAAACATGATTCGTTTTCGGGGTTTGGTTTTACAAATATCTCCGAAGACTTTGGCAAACAAATGATCGTGTACCACTCAGTACTCAACTTTGCTCTAGCGTAACAATAGCCATTGACCCATTTTCAACCTTATTCTTTACTGTAGTTCTTTTACACAACTTGACGCGTGTCTTTCCCATGCCGCATCAGTTCATACACTCCATCGATGTTTTGTAGCAGAACAACAGGAATTCATGGAACTCCTCGGGAACAAACTACAACCGATTGATCTTTATTATAAAGTTGCCATATTTTAACTGTTGTCATTGGTGTTGCCACATTCCGAAATGTAAATAGTACCACCGTATATCGCCACGCGTTAAATTTCAATGCAAGTAGGAGCTTTGAAAATAATGTTCAAAGCAACATTATTTCGAATCGTTATGGAAATGTCAGAATAGACACACTGGCAGATACACTTAAACTGTGAAATCTATTGTCTTACCATGGAAGCTTACAAAACACTTACCTATGTCTCTTCCGTTGAACCATCTGGATTGCATTAAAAACTGTAAAGTCGGTCAATATTTACGTCAATCAGATCGCCTACTTCTAGATCTTAGATGTCATACAATAAGCTAAGTTATTTCTAAACATAACACCATCGGAATATTTGTCGATTTAAAGAGTGCTCTAAATAAAATTTGTAGTTGGATTTTCTTAAATAAAAATCAAACCTTTTAATATAAAAACTCTACAAAATACGCAAATATAATGACATATTATACTAAATCATTTAGCATTAAAATGTTTACTTAGTACTCGGGTTTTGCAAAATTATCGACTTTTTTCGGAAACCCTCCTATTAAAGATTTTACAGTTGCTTCTGATACCTTTTTGGAGCATGTGTTCCACCTGCGCTTAAAATCGGACATGTTCTTGGAAATCTTTCCTGTGTTCTTCAATTCCTTTTTTACCAGAGCCCAATACCTTTCCACAGGCCGAAGTTCTGGACAGTTAGGTGGATTTGCCTCTCGTGATACAAAAATGGCATTATTCTTTGAGTACCACTTAAGTGCCTTTTTTCCATAATGGCATGATGCCAAATCGGGCCAAAAAAATGTCACTCTGTGCTCTCTTAAAAACGGTAACAATCGTTTTTGTAGGCACTCCTTTATATAAATTTCTGTGTTTATTGTGCCAGATGCCAAAAATAATTTACTTCTTTTGCCACAACTGCAAATAGCTTGCCACACGAGAAACTTCTTAGGGAATTTTGTTTGTTTTTTTGTGCGAAACTCTTGTCGAACATTGCCCCGTTTATCAGCAACATAAAAATCTTGACCAGGAAGTTGAGAAAAGTCTGCCAGTACGTATGTTTCATCATCCATCACACAACAGGTGTATTTTTTTTATAAAATCAGACTTCAATTTTTTCGCTCGTTTTTTTGCTTCTAAGTTCTTTATAGCATTGCGATCTGGAACCTTTTGGACTTTGAATGTCTTCAGTCCAGCATAAGCTTTGACTCTATGTGCAAAATTCGTAGAACATTTTACCGTACGAGCTGCTTTTCTTAAAGAAGTGTTGGGCGCTCTTCGAAAGAGTCGCTCGACTTCTTTTGCCTTACCAATATCTGTAGGACCTTTTTTCCTCCCTGATCCAGGTTTTCTTTCAATGCTCAGGTTTTCCTTATACCGTCTGATGGCATTAGAAACCGTTCGAAGGTCAACTTTCAAATTTTTATCTATTTTTTTAAAGTCCATGACGGATTTTTTTGAAAAGTTTTAATTATATTTTCACGAACTTTTTTTTCGCAGTCCATTTTGATTGAAATAACTATTGAAAATTAATAATTTCTAAAATAATAGTATCTGACATATCTATAGAAACTAACTTGATCAAAAAATAAATTATTTCTTGCACTATGGATAAATTTTGTCTAAAATAATAAATGCATATTTTTTTTAGAACACTCTTTATGTCTGCATCATAAAGTTATTCTCGTTTCAACATGTCAGCTTACAAGCCAAATTCTCACCATTTGCGGAAGGCTCATCGAAAGCTCTCAACCCAACCTATAGTGAGGCCGTTGTTAGTAAAAGAACGTGTCGAAAGTGATTTCAACGCTTCAAGAACGGCAATTTTGAAGTCGAAGACCAAGAGAAGGTGAACTTAGCTCGGAGTAGTGTATAATGAGTTGTTAAAACCGACTGAAACAATTATATGCGACCGTTGTCGAACGCAATTAATGCAGAGCATTAAAAACAAACAGCCGCAAGTGATTTTACAGCATGACAATTTTTGACACCATGTAGCGAAAGTGGTCAAGACATACTGGAAAACAAACTGGGAAACTGGAAATAGGAAGTCCTACCCTACCTGCTGTATTCTCTACACGTTGCTTCCTCGCACTTGCACTTGCTTCGATCCATGGCTTACGGCCTGGCTGTCCAGCACTTCCGGTCTTATGAAGAAGTAAAAAATTGGATCGATTTGTAGATAGCCTTAAAATATGGCCAGTTTTTTAATCGCGAGATTCGTACGAGAAAGTAGTGGCCAGTGATGTATATAGACTTAAATTTCGGGAAAAAGAAAACGACGGAAGCAAAGTTGAACACCAATAATTTATTTGCAATTTGTAAGGTTTCCTGGTATGTCGCTGTGGCTCGGCATTTAATATATTTACTGACACAAATCTTTAGAAATCTGTGATAATTTCCAGGTGATGTTCGGAAATACAGATCCGGAGGCTGAATGGCAACTTGACGATCAAGGATGTATTAATCATCACTGCTATGAGAACATCACATTTTAGCCAATCTGCTACTTTGGTAATGAATTTTGGCCTAAAAACATCTTTGGATCGTTTTGAGGATCGCTTCAAAAGATGATAAGTTTTTTAATCACGGGATTCGTAAGCTGCCGGAATAATTAGACAAAGTAGTGGCCATCAATATTTAAAGATTCGAATTTCGGGAAAAAGAAAACGACGGAAGCAAAGTTGTACACCAATAGTTTATTGGTAATTTGTAAGATTTCATGGTATGTCTCTGTGGCTCGGTATCCAAGATATTTACTGACACTTATGAAATCTGTGACAATTTCCGGGTGATGTTTAATTCAGAAATACAGAATCCGGAGACGGAATGGCAACTTGACGATAGAGGATGTATTAATCATCACTGCTGTGAGAACATTATATCTTAGCCAATCTGCTACTTCAGCAGTGCCTGAATTTTGGTCTATATACGTCTTTGGATTGCTTTGTGGATAGCTTCAAAAGATGACAAGTTTTTTTATTTGCGGGATCCGTACGCTGCTGGAATAATTAGGCAAAGTAGTGGCCAGCATTGTTAAAAGACTTGACCTACGGGAAAAAGAAAATGATGGAATCAAAGTTGTACACCAATAGTTTATTGGCAATTTGTAAGGTTGCTTGGTATGTCGCTGTGGCTGGGCATCGAAGATATTTACGGACACATATCGTTGAAAAATCTGTGATAATTTCCGGGTGATGTTTATTTCAGAAATACAGATTCGGAGACTGAATGGCAACTTGACGATCAAGGATGTATTGAATCATCACTGCTATGAGAACATTACATCTTATTCATTCTGCTACTTAGGTGAATTTTGGCCTAAAAACATCTTTAGATCATTTTGAGGATCGCTTGAAAAGATGATACGTTTTTTAATCACGGGATTCGTACGCTGCCGGAATAATTAGACAAAGTAGTGGCCATCAATGTTTAAAGATTCGAATTTCGGGAAAAAGAAAACGACGGAAGCAAAGTTGTACACCAATAGTAAGATTTCATGGTATGTCTCTGTGGCTCGGTATCCAAGATATTTACTGACACTTATGAAATCTGTGACAATTTCCGGGTGATGTTTAATTCAGAAATACAGAATCCGGAGACTGAATGCCAACATGACGATCAATGATGTATTAATCACCACTGCTATGAGAACATTAAATTTTAGCCAATCTTCTACTTCGGCTTTGGCTTAATTTGGGCCTAAAAACGTCTTTGGATCGCTTTGTGGGTCGCTTTAAAAGATGAAGAGTTTTTTTATCTCGGGATTCGTACGCTGCCGGAATAATTAGACAAAGTAGTGGCCAGCAATGTTTAAAGATTTGAATTTCGGGAAAAATAAAACGACGGAAACAAAGTTGTACACCAATAGTTTATTTGCAATTTGTAAGGTTTCATTGTATGTCGCTGTGGCTCGGTATCCATGATATTTACTGACACTTATGAAATCTGTGATAATTTCCGGCTGACGTTCAATTCAGAAATACAGAATCCGGAGACTGAATGACAACTTGATTATCGAGGATGTATTATTCATCACTGCTATGAGAACATTACATCTTAGCCAATCTGCTACTTCGGTAGTGGCTTATTTTGGGCCTAAAATCTTTGGGGAGTTACCCAAAACCTTCCTGAAATTAAAAAAATATGTAGTCTTTATCAAACCTGTTTCTCTTCATAATTGTCACTATGTTAAACAAGTCACTTTCATTTAATCTGACATCGTACCAGATATATGTTAAAATCTCCTCAAGAACTAGACCACATGTTAGAGATTGGTCTAGAGAAAACCAACAAACACTAGCGCGTGTTGATTTTAATAAATTATAAATATAAATAATAGCAAAACAAAAAAAAAGACAACATTTTTTGTATATCAAAAAACCAAATTACATAAAGTTCCTTCTTAATAGTCCGTCCGAGAGCTCGTGTGATATTCAAATTCATATATGCAAAGTGATTTGGCCTGCTCTCCTTTTTATGTTGGATTTGTTTGGAGGTATTTGTGGCAAAAGCACTCAAAGCAAGCACTCAACTTTATTACAAAGGACTACTTTTGGTTTCCATATCAATGATTTGTGTGGTAGTGACAGATGTGTCACTGTTTTTTTTTACATATTTAATTCGATTATAATATATGCCTTTTTTTGTGGAAAATATGACGACAACAAAAGCTAACACAAAGCCACAATTCGAAGAGACAGACCGACCGACAAACTGACACATTACAATCTGCCAGATTTAAGTAGACAGATTAAATTTTTAGTAGATTTTACAAAGAAAATATGGTTACCATCATTCTATATACTACTCGTAAAATATTCTTATCATTATCTTCATTTTGGTTTAAATTTAAAATCTGTTACTTTTCAACTTAAATATTACGGATATTTTTCTTCATTTAAGTTTTGAGATTTTTTTGTGAGTCATTTTCATTCCATCATTTCTTAAACTCAAAAAAGATTAATTACTTGCCCAAGTAGATGAGTTTAAGTGAATATAACGATACTTTTTTTGTTCTTTGTTTTTTTTTATAATTTTTAAACATTAATTTAGGTTAATGACAAACGACAGAAACACTTAGACATCCTGTTCAGAGGATAATAATACAAACAACAAGTTAAAGGACGCGGAAAAAAATCATTAATGTAATAATGTCCTCCTCTTTATTTTGGCATATTTAATAACAAAACTTAAGTTTATTTTTTTTTATTTAAAATAACTCACAAAACTTTGGTAGCTAAGGATTAAATCCTTGGAAATTTCAGTTGAATTAAAAAATAAATTTGAAAGTAGAGTTAAAATTATTTAATCAATCTTCATTTATACGCTTGATGGAATTGTAAATTTCCTTTGCTTAAATTTAGAATTTCGGATTTTGTCTTGACACTTGAGTTAGGTTTCAATTCGAGGCATTTGTAAATATTTTATTTTAAGACTAGGAGTGAGGAGGTCTATTTCAAAGATAACTGCAAAAGAACGCTCGTAAAACTTAATATAATTTCACATAATGATAAAAGTTCTATTCAGATATTCCTAATGATTTCAGTCGCTCAAATTTATGATTTCAAACGACTAATTTGCGGCTTTTTTTCATCTACTTCTTAAAAGAATTTGAATAGTGTTAACTGTTTGCTATTTAGCAAAATTTGGGAGTTTCCGAACTTTGTAGAGTTCTAATGGATTTTTCAAGAACTAAACTAGGTAGAAAACGTTTAAAGTAGGAGGAAGACGTTTAAAGTAGGAGAAACCCGTTTAAACTTAAATGATAAATGATTAAAATTGTTCTGATTTTTCTTAAAATTAACCATCTTTTCCGAACCATTTTGCAGTCTTTACATCTACCGCTTAGAACATTTTTAATATATAACACTAATTGATCGATATACATATGTAGATAAGATTTTTAAAATTCTTTGTAGGGTTAAAAATCTCACACCTTAAAAGATTAACAGCCAGTTCACAAAACTGCCATACGTTAGAAGGCAATCGAATATTAGCCTAACGATTAAGCTCTAAATTGAGTTCATTTTCTTTTTTCGTTTGGAAGTAAAAGCTTCGTAATGAAATATCAAATAATAGTATTGCCATGAAATATTTTATTACTTTTCTGAAAGCTTTTCCTGTAAAATTTAAGACTTTTGTAAAATGATGTTAACCCTAAAATTAAATAAAATCAAAAATAAATAAAAACAAAAAAATAAAAAATTTAACATTTTTTTCAAAATTAAATTAAACATTTTTTAAATGATGTTCTGGGTTTGAGAAAAGCAAGTATTAAGTAAAAAAGTTCGGGTTTTAGGAACAAGTTCCCTGATTTCGATAGACCGGATTCCAAAGTAACTAGAAACGATAGAACATTGTGACACTCCAGTGGCTCAATTGAGTTGCATACTGACGAGCACGTTCACCCTTTCCTACACTCGATCGAGTAGCTCTTACAAAGGCCCTATTCTGAGACATGTACTGCGCAAGAAGATTTGAGTTTGGAAACGTTAGGACACATTCCAAAGTAAAAACGATAGAAAAGTGTGACACTCCTGTGGTTCAATAGAGTTGTATACCATGCTGTCATCAATGAGCACTTTCGCCCTCTCTTGCACTCTTACATAGACCCTATTCCGAAACATGTATTACGTACCGGTGAAACACAACTCTCATGTATGGGCCGGTGCTTCAAAGTTTATTTTGGAATATCTAGAATATCTATATCGAGTAACAGTAGGTTATTGTTCTATTATTACTACTTTGGAATGTGCTCTAACAAAATCAGGAAACTCGTTCTCGATACATGAACTTTCTTACGCAATATCTGTTAGAGCTCATCCTTTCGTAGTCAATTGACCAGTAGACAGACGATACGCTAGCCGTACAGTTCGTATGTACAAATTGCTTTCCGCAGAAGTTTTTCCAAACAGTTGCAATATAGGGAAGTTAAAATCAAATGTCCACAAACACTACCTATTCCCCCTCACACAACCTTTTCCCCCTCCCACAACCTTTTCCTAGTTTCAACACAATGCATTGTATTGTGTTCAGGTCCTAAACAAAAAAAAAAAAAAATAAATAAATAACCGTTTTTTTGTTTCCCAGGCGATTAGAATTTTTTAATTGCCTGATTTGACATTACTTTCGTCTATACATTTCATTTACGAACCAAAATTTTAAAAGCTTTTTCTCGTTTCACTCAAAAAAAATTTTAAAAAACCAAAAGTTCAATTTTTTCGTAAGTTGACGTACAATTTGAAAAAATTGTATTTTCAAAAACAGGCTGTAAAGTTTTTCTATCACAGATCCAATAAAGTTTTTAAGACATATTAAATGTATAACAACGCTAAAGCTGGCAATGTAATTGGCCTCGGGAAATAAACAATACAAAAATCGATACTACTTCATACAGAATTGAAAAAAACTAAACAAAATTATTAAGCTCTAGCCCTCAAGATAACAAATTTTCGAATGTAATTAATTTAAAAAGTTTTACTGTAGTGTATTGCGCTAAAATCCCAATTTATTATGTGTGTGAAGTTAAATTTGAAATTTAAAACCCTAGACACAAACCAATGTTTTTAACAGAGCTCTGTTATGTAGTTAACATAGCTCTGTTAAGAACCAAAAATAAAGGGAATACACAAGGAATTCGAATTACCAGTGAACCAGGCAACTTGGGCGGACAAATGGGGCATCAGATTGTAGGAGAGGATGTTATCTATGGATACCCATAGTCAGAATCTATAACAGAGTGAGTTGGTAGGTGCTGTTAACAGTTTTTTAAAATATCAAATGTGAGATCATGCTAAGGGAGGATCGCCAGTTCCCAGGAAACAAGGCAACGTGGGCGGACAAATGTAGTATCCGGTTGTAGCTAAGGATGTTTCCTATGAGCTCCTGTAGTCAGAACCTTTAACAGAGCGAGTTGCTAGGAGTTATTAGCATTTTAAAAAAAATTTCATATGTGGGACTATGTTAAGGGAGGATTCCAGATTCCTTGGAAACAAGGCAACGTGGGCGGACAAATGAGGTATCGGGGAGTAGCTGAGGATGTTTTCTATAGGGTTCCATTGTCAGAATATCTAACAGAGCGAGTTGGTAGGAGTTATTGAGATTTTTCAAAAATTTCATATGTGGGACTATGTTAAGGGAGGATTCCAGATTCTTTGGAAACAAGGCAACGTGGGGCGACAAATGAGGTATCGGGGAGTAGCTAAGGATGTTTTCTATAGGGTTCCATTGTCAGAATATCTAACAGAGCGAGTTGGTAGGAGTTATTGAGACTTTTCAAAAATTTCATATGTGGGACTATGTTAAGGGAGGATTCCAGATTCCTTGGAAACAAGGCAACGTGGGCGGACAAATGAGGTATCGGGGAGTAGCTGAGGATGTTTTCTATAGGGTTCCATTGTCAGAATATCTAACAGAGCGAGTTGGTAGGAGTTATTGAGATTTTTCAAAAATTTCATATGTGGGACTATGTTAAGGGAGGATTCCAGATTCCTTGGAAACAAGTCAACGTGGGGCGACAAAAGAGGTATCGGGGAGTAGCTGAGGATGTTTTCTATAGGGTTCCATTGTCAGAATATCTAACAGAGCGAGTTGGTAGGAGTTATTGAGATTTTTCAAAAATTTCATATGTGGGAATATGTTAAGGGAGGATTCCAGATTCCTTGGAAACAAGGCAACGTGGGGGGACAAATGAGGTATCGGGGAGTAGCTGAGGATGTTTTCTATAGGGTTCCATTGTCAGAATATCTAACAGAGCGAGTTGGTAGGAGTTATTGAGATTTTTCAAAAATTTCATATGTGGGACTATGTTAAGGGAGGATTCCAGATTCCTTGGAAACAAGGCAACGTGGGGGGACAAATGAGGTATCGGGGAGTAGCTAAGGATGTTTTCTATAGGGCTCCATTGTCAGAATATCTAACAGAGCGATTTGGTAGGAGTTATTGAGATTTTTCAAAAATTTCATATGTGGGAATATGTTAAGGGAGGATTCCAGATTCCTTGGAAACAAGGCAACGTGGGGGGACAAATGAGGTATCGGGGAGTAGCTGAGGATGTTTTCTATAGGGTTCCATTGTCAGAATATCTAACAGAGCGAGTTGGTAGAAGTTATTGAGATTTTTCAAAAATTTCATATGTGGGAATATGTTAAGGGAGGATTCCAGATTCCTTGGAAACAAGGCAACGTGGGGGGACAAATGAGGTACCGGGGAGTAGCTGAGGATATTTTCTATAGGGCTCTATTGTCAGAATATCTAACAGAGCGAGTTGGTAGGAGTTATTGAGATTTTTCAAAAATTTCATATGTGGGAATATGTTAAGGGAGGATTCCAGATTCTTTAGAAACAAGGCAACGTGGGGCGACAAATGAGGTATCGGGGAGTAGCTAAGGATGTTTTCTATAGGGTTTCATTGTCAGAATATCTAACAGAGCGAGTTGGTAGGAGTTATTGAGACTTTTCAAAAATTTCATATGTGGGACTATGTTAAGGGAGGATTCCAGATTCCTTGGAAACAAGGCAACGTGGGCGGACAAATGAGGTATCGGGGAGTAGCTGAGGATGTTTTCTATAGGGTTCCATTGTCAGAATATCTAACAGAGCGAGTTGGTAGGAGTTATTGAGATTTTTCAAAAATTTCATATGTGGGACTATGTTAAGGGAGGATTCCAGATTCCTTGGAAACAAGTCAACGTGGGGCGACAAAAGAGGTATCGGGGAGTAGCTGAGGATGTTTTCTATAGGGTTCCATTGTCAGAATATCTAACAGAGCGAGTTGGTAGGAGTTATTGAGATTTTTCAAAAATTTCATATGTGGGAATATGTTAAGGGAGGATTCCAGATTCCTTGGAAACAAGGCAACGTGGGGGGACAAATGAGGTATCGGGGAGTAGCTGAGGATGTTTTCTATAGGGTTCCATTGTCAGAATATCTAACAGAGCGAGTTGGTAGGAGTTATTGAGATTTTTCAAAAATTTCATATGTGGGACTATGTTAAGGGAGGATTCCAGATTCCTTGGAAACAAGGCAACGTGGGGGGACAAATGAGGTATCGGGGAGTAGCTAAGGATGTTTTCTATAGGGCTCCATTGTCAGAATATCTAACAGAGCGATTTGGTAGGAGTTATTGAGATTTTTCAAAAATTTCATATGTGGGAATATGTTAAGGGAGGATTCCAGATTTCTTGGAAACAAGGCAACGTGGGGGGACAAATGAGGTATCGGGGAGTAGCTGAGGATGTTTTCTATAGGGTTCCATTGTCAGAATATCTAACAGAGCGAGTTGGTAGGAGTTATTGAGATTTTTCAAAAATTTCATATGTGGGAATATGTTAAGGGAGGATTCCAGATTCCTTGGAAACAAGACAACGTGGGGGGACAAATGAGGTATCGGGGAGTAGCTGAGGATGTTTTCTATAGGGTTCCATTGTCAGAATATCTAACAGAGCGAGTTGGTAGGAGTTATTGAGATTTTTCAAAAATTATATGTTAAGGGAGGATTCCAGATTCCATGAAAACAAGGCAACGTGGGCGGACTAATGAGGTATCGGGGAGTAGCTGAGGATGTTTTCTATAGGGCTCCATTGTCAGAATATCTAACAGAGCGAGTTGGTAGGAGTTATTGAAAATTTTCAAAAATTTCATATGTGGGACTATGTTAAGGGAGGATTCCAGATTCCCTGGAAACAAGGCAACGTGGGGGGACAAATAAGGTGCCGGGGAGTAGCTGAGGATG
Organism: Stomorhina lunata; assembly: GCA_933228675.1. Lineage (NCBI taxonomy): Eukaryota > Metazoa > Arthropoda > Insecta > Diptera > Rhiniidae > Stomorhina > Stomorhina lunata. The sequence continues at coordinate 95,815,635 of OW121742.1, read as the reverse complement.
TTTTCTATAGGGCTCCATTGTCAGAATATCTAACAGAGCGATTTGGTAGGAGTTATTGAGATTTTTCAAAAATTGCATATGTGGGAATATGTTAAGGGAGGATTCCAGATTCCTTGGAAACAAGGCAACGTGGGGGGACAAATGAGGTATCGGGGAGTAGCTGAGGATGTTTTCTATAGGGTTCCATTGTCAGAATATCTAACAGAGCGAGTTGGTAGAAGTTATTGAGATTTTTCAAAAATTTCATATGTGGGAATATGTTAAGGGAGGATTCCAGATTCCATGGAAACAAGGCAACGTGGGCGGACTAATGAGGTATCGGGGAGTAGCTAAGGATGTTTTCTATAGGGCTCAATTGTCAGAATATCTAACAGAGCGAGTTGGTAGGAGTTATTGAAAATTTTCAAAAATTTTATATGTGGGACTATGTTAAGGGAGGATTCCAGATTCCATGGAAACAAGGCAACGTGGGGGAACAAATAAGGTGTCGGGGAGTAGCTGAGGATATTTTCTATAGGGCTCTATTGTCAGAATATCTAACAGAGCGAGTTGGTAGGAGTTATTGAGATTTTTCAAAAATTTCATATGTAGGAATATGTTAAGGGAGGATTCCAGATTCCTTGGAAACAAGGCAACGTGGGGCGACAAATGAGGTATCGGGGAATAGCTGAGGATGTTTTCTATAGGCTTCCATTGTCATAATATCTAACAGAGCGAGTTGGTAGGAGTTATTGAGGTTTTTCAAAAATTTCATATGTGGTACTATGTTATGGGAGGATTCCAGATTCCATGGAAACAAGGCAACGTGGGGGAACAAATAAGGTGTCGGGGAGTAGCTGAGGATATTTTCTATAGGGCTCTATTGTCAGAATATCTAACAGAGCGAGTTGGTAGGAGTTATTGAGACTTTTCAAAAATTTCATATGTGGGACTATGTTAAGGGAGGATTCCAGATTCCCTGGAAACAAGGCAACGTGGGGGGACAAATGAGGTATCGGGGAGTAGCTGAGGATGTTTTCTATAGGGCTCCATTGTCAGAATATCTTACAGAGCGATTTGGTAGGAGTTATTGAGATTTTTCAAAAATTTCATATGTGGGAATATGTTAAGGGAGGATTCCAGATTCCTTGGAAACAAGGCAACGTGGGGGGACAAATGAGGTATCGGGGAGTAGCTGAGGATGTTTTCTATAGGGTTCCATTGTCAGAATATCTAACAGAGCGAGTTGGTAGAAGTTATTGAGATTTTTCAAAAATTTCATATGTGGGAATATGTTAAGGGAGGATTCCAGATTCCATGGAAACAAGGCAACGTGGGCGGACTAATGAGGTATCTGGGAGTAGCTAAGGATGTTTTCTATAGGGCTCAATTGTCAGAATATCTAACAGAGCGAGTTGGTAGGAGTTATTGAGATTTTTCAAAAATTTCATATGTGGGACTATGTTAAGGGAGGATTCCAGATTCCTTGGAAACAAGGCAACGTGGGGGGACAAATGAGGTAGCGGGGAGTAGCTGAGGATGTTTTCTATAGGGCACCATTGTCGGAGTATCTAACAGAGCGAGTTGGTAGGAGGATTCCATATTTTCATATTTGAGTCCATAAAAAACAATCATTGAAGTTCAAAAAATAATATAAAGGATCCCTCATGATTTTTATTTCTTCGAAAAATGTGTATCGTTTTTCAATCCGATGAAAGTAAAATATAAAAAATCGTCTGGGATATTTATCAGTTCACAAAATAATTTTCATCTTTTTTCATCCGATGAAAGAAAAAATTTGATAGAAAAAATTCAAATTTTATTTTTGTATTTGTCTTGGACGTTAAAATAACAATAAATTCAATTGTTGTTGCAAATTTTATGTTGAATTGGTTTTGTGCAACAAATGGTCGTTGTCTAGATGCGTTTGAAATGTTAAAATTTTTTTTTAGAAATATCCTTGAAAAGCGATCCGAATCAAAGAAAACACTAATAGTTTCATTAGGACTAATAGGTTTAACTTCGATGTCCTAGAACATATTCATATATTCATTGTTGAAAATTTTAAAATTTCAGAAATATTTTATTTTTTCTAAGTCAAGAAGTTAAAAAATAAAACAATAAAATATTTTTCTGTTCGGATATTTATCGTTAAAGATATTTAAAATTTTCATCATGAAGGATATTTATATTTATTCATCGATCGAAATAAAAATAAATTTTCATCTGCAATCGGTCTCTGATTAAAAATTTTTTTAGGTAAACTGAATATAAATATAAAAAAAATTTTATAAATTTTTAAAAACTTGTAAAATTTTAGAAAATTCCCCACAATTTCATTAATATGGGATTGTTTTATATAATTTTATTGAAATAATAATAAAATATAATTTTGTAACTGCAATATTATTTCAAGATTTAAAGTAATTTTTAAACAAATCATTTAAATAATTTCTAAAATTACAAACATAAAATTAAGAAAAATTTATTAAAAACTATTTTCTAAAAACAGAACCAAAAATTGCTTTAAATATATGTTTATTAATATTATTCTTAAAGATACTTAAAGAACTTTATATATAATTTTTAAACTAAATAATATATATTAAAATAAATATATTGATTTTAATTTTCTTTAACAACATATAATTTTCGATGTTTTTATGTATAATCCACATGTAATTTTTTTAATGTATAATTTCCCACAAAAACAAAAAAATTTAAGATTACTTTGATTTACCTGACCACATTGTGTTTTTAGTATATTCTGCTAATTTTAAAATGTCCGCTACAATAATCACATGTTCTGTTATGTTATTAATTCCCAACTCCCTGTTAATATAATCCCGCCCACTGTTAAGTAAAGAATTCCAAGCAACTCGCTCTGTTAGATATTCTTACAATGGATCCTTATAGAAAACATCCTCAGCTACTCCCCGATACCTCATTTGTCCCCCCACATTGCCTTGTTTCCAAGGAATCTGGAATCCTCCCTTAACATATTCCCACATATGAAATTTTTAAAAAATCTCAATAACTCCTACCAACCCGCTCTGTTAGATATTCTGACAATTGAGCCCTATAGAAAACATCCTTAGCTACTCCCAGATACCTCATTAGTCCGCCCACGTTGCCTTGTTTCCATGGAATCTGGAATCCTCCCTTAACATATTCCCACATATGAAATTTTTGAAAAATCTCAATAACTTCTACCAACTCGCTCTGTTAGATATTCTGACAATGGAACCCTATAGAAAACATCCTCAGCTACTCCCCGATACCTCATTTGTCCCCCCACGTTGCCTTGTTTCCAAGGAATCTGGAATCCTTCCTTAACATATTCCCACATATGCAATTTTTGAAAAATCTCAATAACTCCTACCAAATCGCTCTGTAAGATATTCTGACAATGGAACCCTATAGAAAACATCCTCAGCTACTCCCCGATACCTCATTTGTCCACCCACGTTGCCTTGTTTCCAAGGAATCTGGAATCCTCCCTTAACATAGTACCACATATGAGATTTTTGAAAAATCTCAATAACTCCTACCAACTCGCTATGTTAGATATTCTGACAATGGAACCCTATAGAAAACATCCTCAGCTACTCCCCGATACCTCATTTGTCCCCCCACGTTGCCTTGTTTCCAAGGAATCTGGAATCGTCCCTCAACATATTCCCACATATGAAATTTTTGAAAAATCTCAATAACTCCTACCAAATCGCTCTGTTAGATATTCTGACAATGGAGCCCTATAGAAAACATCCTCAGCTACTCCCCGATACCTCATTTGTCCCCCAACGTTGCCTTGTTTCCAAGGAATCTGGAATCCTCCCTTAACATAGTCCCACATATGAAATTTTTGAAAAATCTCAATAACTCCTACCAACTCGCTCTGTTAGATATTCTGACAATGGAAGCCTATAGAAAACATCCTCAGCTACTCCCCGATACCTCATTTGTCCGCCCACGTTGCCTTGTTTCCATGGAATCCTCCCTTAACATATTCCCACATATGAAATTTTTGAAAAATCTCAATAACTCCTACCAACTCGCTCTGTTAGATATTCTGACAATAGAGCCCTATAGAAAATATCCTCAGCTACTCCCCGATACCTCATTTGTCCCCCCACGTTGCCTTGTTTCCAAGGAATCTGGAATCCTCCCTTAACATAGTACCACATATGAGATTTTTGAAAAATCTCAATAACTCCTACCAACTCGCTATGTTAGATATTCTGACAATGGAACCCTATAGAAAACATCCTCAGCTACTCCCCGATACCTCATTTGTCCCCCCACGTTGCCTGGTTTCCAAGGAATCTGGAATCGTCCCTTAACATATTCCCACATATGAAATTTTTGAAAAATCTCAATAACTCCTACCAACTCGCTCTGTTAGATATTCTGACAATAGAGCCCTATAGAAAATATCCTCAGCTACTCCCCGATACCTCATTTGTCCCCCCACGTTGCCTTGTTTCCAAGGAATCTGGAATCCTCCCTTAACATATTCCCACATATGAAACTTTTGAAAAGTCTCAATAACTCCTACCAACTCGCTCTGTTAGATATTCTGACAATGGAGCCCTATAGAAAACATCCTTAGCTACTCCCTGATACCTCATTTGTCGCCCCACGTTGCCTTGTTTCCAAAGAATCTGGAATCCTCCCTTAACATAGTCCCACATATGAAATTTTTGAAAAATCTCAATAACTCCTACCAACTCGCTCTGTTAGATATTCTGACAATGGAAGCCTATAGAAAACATCCTTAGCTACTCCCCGATACCTCATTTGTCCCCCCACGTTGCCTTGTTTCCAAGGAATCTGGAATCCTCCCTTAACATAGTCCGACATATGAAATTTTTGAAAAATCTCAATAACTCCTACCAACTCGCTCTGTTAGATATTCTGACAATGGAAGCCTATAGAAAACATCCTTAGCTACTCCCCGATACCTCATTTGTCCCCCCACGTTGCCTTGTTTCCAAGGAATCTGGAATCCTCCCTTAACATAGTCCCACATATGAAATTTTTGAAAAATCTCAATAACTCCTACCAACTCGCTCTGTTAGATATTCTGACAATGGAACCCTATAGAAAACATCCTCAGCTACTCCCCGATACCTCATTTGTCCGCCCACGTTGCCTTGTTTCCATGGAATCCTCCCTTAACATATTCCCACATATGAAATTTTTGAAAAATCTCAATAACTTCTACCAACTCGCTCTGTTAGATATTCTGACAATGGAACCCTATAGAAAACATCCTCAGCTACTCCCCGATACCTCTTTTGTCGCCCCACGTTGACTTGTTTCCAAGGAATCTGGAATCCTCCCTTAACATAGTCCCACATATGAAATTTTTGAAAAATCTCAATAACTCCTACCAACTCGCTCTGTTAGATATTCTGACAATAGAGCCCTATAGAAAATATCCTCAGCTACTCCCCGATACCTCATTTGTCCCCCCACGTTGCCTTGTTTCCAAGGAATCTGGAATCCTCCCTTAACATATTCCCACATATGAAATTTTTGAAAAGTCTCAATAACTCCTACCAACTCGCTCTGTTAGATATTCTGACAATGGAGCCCTATAGAAAACATCCTTAGCTACTCCCCGATACCTCATTTGTTGCCCCACGTTGCCTTGTTTCCAAAGAATCTGGAATCCTCCCTTAACATAGTCCCACATATGAAATTTTTGAAAAATCTCAATAACTCCTACCAACTCGCTCTGTTAGATATTCTGACAATTGAGCTCTATAGAAAACATCCTTAGCTACTCCCCGATACCTCATTAGTCCGCCCACGTTGCCTTGTTTCCATGGAATCCTCCCTTAACATATTCCCACATATGAAATTTTTGAAAAATCTCAATAACTCCTACCAAATCGCTCTGTTAGATATTCTGACAATGGAGCCCTATAGAAAACATCCTCAGCTACTCCCCGATACCTCATTTGTCCCCCCACGTTGCCTTGTTTCCAAGGAATCTGGAATCGTCCCTTAACATATTCCCACATATGAAATTTTTGAAAAATCTCAATAACTCCTACCAACTCGCTCTGTTAGATATTCTGACAATAGAGCCCTATAGAAAATATCCTCAGCTACTCCCCGATACCTCATTTGTCCCCCCACGTTGCCTTGTTTCCAAGGAATCTGGAATCCTCCCTTAACATATTCCCACATATGAAATTTTTGAAAAGTCTCAATAACTCCTACCAACTCGCTCTGTTAGATATTCTGACAATGGAGCCCTATAGAAAACATCCTTAGCTACTCCCTGATACCTCATTTGTCGCCCCACGTTGCCTTGTTTCCAAAGAATCTGGAATCCTCCCTTAACATAGTCCCACATATGAAATTTTTGAAAAATCTCAATAACTCCTACCAACTCGCTCTGTTAGATATTCTGACAATGGAAGCCTATAGAAAACATCCTTAGCTACTCCCCGATACCTCATTTGTCCGCCCACGTTGCCTTGTTTCCAAGGAATCTGGAATCCTCCCTTAACATAGTCCGACATATGAAATTTTTGAAAAATCTCAATAACTCCTACCAACTCGCTCTGTTAGATATTCTGACAATGGAAGCCTATAGAAAACATCCTTAGCTACTCCCCGATACCTCATTTGTCCCCCCACGTTGCCTTGTTTCCAAGGAATCTGGAATCCTCCCTTAACATAGTCCCACATATGAAATTTTTGAAAAATCTCAATAACTCCTACCAACTCGCTCTGTTAGATATTCTGACAATGGAACCCTATAGAAAACATCCTCAGCTACTCCCCGATACCTCATTTGTCCGCCCACGTTGCCTTGTTTCCATGGAATCCTCCCTTAACATATTCCCACATATGAAATTTTTGAAAAATCTCAATAACTTCTACCAACTCGCTCTGTTAGATATTCTGACAATGGAACCCTATAGAAAACATCCTCAGCTACTCCCCGATACCTCTTTTGTCGCCCCACGTTGACTTGTTTCCAAGGAATCTGGAATCCTCCCTTAACATAGTCCCACATATGAAATTTTTGAAAAATCTCAATAACTCCTACCAACTCGCTCTGTTAGATATTCTGACAATGGAACCCTATAGAAAACATCCTCAGCTACTCCCCGATACCTCATTTGTCCGCCCACGTTGCCTTGTTTCCAAGGAATCTGGAATCCTCCCTTAACATAGTCCCACATATGAAATTTTTGAAAAGTCTCAATAACTCCTACCAACTCGCTCTGTTAGATATTCTGACAATGGAACCCTATAGAAAACATCCTTAGCTACTCATCGATACCTCATTTGTCGCCTCACGTTGCCTTGTTTCCAAAGAATCTGGAATCCTCCCTTAACATAGTCCCACATATGAAATTTTTGAAAAATCTCAATAACTCCTACCAACTCGCTCTGTTAGATATTCTGACAATGGAACCCTATAGAAAACATCCTCAGCTACTCCCCGATACCTCATTTGTCCGCCCACGTTGCCTTGTTTCCAAGGAATCTGGAATCCTCCCTTAACATAGTCCCACATATGAAATTTTTTTTAAAATGCTAATAACTCCTAGCAACTCGCTCTGTTAAAGGTTCTGACTACAGGAGCTCATAGGAAACATCCTTAGCTACAACCGGATACTACATTTGTCCGCCCACGTTGCCTTGTTTCCTGGGAACTGGCGATCCTCCCTTAGCATGATCTCACATTTCATATTTTAAAAAACTGTTAACAGCACCTACCAACTCACTCTGTTATAGATTCTGACTATGGGTATCCATAGATAACATCCTCTCCTACAATCTGATGCCCCATTTGTCCGCCCAAGTTGCCTGGTTCACTGGTAATTCGAATTCCTTGTGTATTCCCTTTATTTTTGGTTCTTAACAGAGCTATGTTAACTACATAACAGAGCTCTGTTAAAAACATTGGTTTGTGTCTAGGGTTTTAAATTTCAAATTTAACTTCACACACATCAATTTATTACAATTATTTATTATTGTAATAAATAGTTTTTTGATAAAACCAAAAAAATTTGGTAGGGAAACTGACACTAATAACTCATTTACTTTTTCACCTATGACCATATGATTGATGTAGCTAGACAAACTTATCCACCATAGTTTTTTACTTTGTTTTTTCGTTATCTCAAAAGCGTCGGATGATAGAAATCAAAAAGATACGTATAATAGAATTAAGTTGTATGACTACTCAGATCTATATCGGCTTCATCGAAGCCTCTTAATGCTTGGATGGTAATTGTAAGTTTAGTCACATTTGATCTAGAATTAAACAAGTATAAAATCGGGCCACATCTTTTGCACTTCAAAATTCTTTATAGAAGACCGATTTCATTTCGAAAATGTGAGAATTACTCGATCAGTGAAATAGTTATTGCTGGTCATTTGAATCATTGAAACTGTGATTCGAGTCTTCCGAAGTCCTATATGTTGGGTTAATCGCCGCCCTTTCTTTGTCAATGGGTTTAATTGTTTAAAATGAAATCTGGTTTAAAATTGTTAGAAATAAATCTGGTTACTCGAGGCATACAACTTTCGAAGTTTTATATATTGGGTCAATGCGTCGCACTATTTAACAATTGTTTAAAATGATTTGATTCTTACTTTTTTCAGAACGTAGAAGATTTAAGGAGTTCTCATCCTTTGAAGAAGGATGGTCCCCCATCCCCATCTATAGGACATTACTGCCACAATTGTATTCAGGCTATTGTATTAGACTTTATTGACTAGACTGTATTGACTAGTTCAGAATTAATCCTGCAATAACCAACTCATGCCGGGAATGTTGAGAAAGTTTACATAACACCCGGCACCTGGTCCAATAAGCATCTAACCCAAACCACCTTAAGCGTCGCGCAATCTAAAACTTTACTTTGACGAGACCCTAGACTACGCAGAACATTAATGACCTATTTTTCATATTTTATTACGCCAAAACAACCTAGCGCAACTGGCGAATTAACCTACACATATGTCATGTGTGGAAAGACGTCAACAGAACACTCTGGACCCTTTCTAAACTTTACACTCTGACAGGTTTCAAGTAAAGCTTTTTGTAACTCTTAAAACTCCAATCCTGGTACTATTTCCTCATTTTTCTTCTACTTTTTACTAGGTACATTTTCTTGACCAGCTACGAGAGAAAGCATTTAGTAGCTGGCGTAATAACCAAAATCCAAAGTTACTAATTTGCAACGTAAACAGCCAAGGCATGCGTGTGTCAAAGTATTAAGACGTACTTAAGTTCTAGCAGCTCCTTAGAGTCCTTCATTTAAACAGTTAAGAATAATGCTACTTCTACCATTTTCTTTTTTAAAGGATGAACAAACATTCACAGAACCGATTGATTAAGCTAACCTTTTAGTTGAATTATTTGCAAGTTATTAGCGCTTGCCGGAAAGCATCCAACCTCTGCCCAGACTCGAAAAAAAATCGCTACCTTTATCAAAGATTTTCTTCCAAGTCATAAAAAATCTAGAAATGTTTAAAAAAAACATATAGCACTGGGGTGTTCTGATACGTTGTAAGATGCCTTATTTCTTCAGAAACCCTAGATTAACAGATTGAAAGTATCAACAATTTGATTTGAACATTAATCCAGCTCTGAAAATATTAGAACCATCATGGTTGGGTAGTTCAAGGTTGACAACAAACTTAGGCATTTTTCCTCCGTTCCTTATTTTAATTGATCTTACTAACTACTTTTGGAAAACTTCTTAGATTCAGAGACTGAATTATTATTTAGTCCTTGAATTATTCTTTAGTCCTTGTTCTGGAAGACTGCACCGATTCGAATGCTTCGGAAGAACACTTTAAGTGCAACTAGGAACCGCACAAATGCCCTTGATCTTCACCTGCAAACCTTCGCCAATAAATGCACACGGCAAATCCTTAATATGCATAAGAAATAAAAATCTGCTTTGTTTGTAGAGGTATGTTAGTAAAAATGGCGGGGTATAATGCTGTCCTCTGAATATTAGACGCGGAATCCAATTGACATCCATCTTTTCTCGATCAACTAAGTTACGAATGTACAACTCAAATTTCAATGTCATCCTGTTTTAAGGTTGCGCAACTTGGAAAACCACAAATGCCTACGATGTTCACCTGCAAATTTTCGGCAATAAATGGATACGGCATAGAGGTATATCAGTGAAGATGGCGGTAGGCCACACGCTTTTGTGGAGAATTTCAGAGAATAGTTAGATGGCAGCGAAAATTATTCAAATTTCGAGTCCTACACAAATTCGTTCGTTTATTCCAGTCATCAACTTCATAATGCTATCCTCTGAATTTTAGACTCTAAATTCAATTGACTCCTTTCTATTTCCGATTAACTAAGCTACGAATGTAGCTTCAATTCCTGTTTTAAAAAAAACTTGGAAACGCACAAATGCTTTCGATGTTCGATCTTCGCCTATAATAGCTTACGGCAAATCCTTCATATGTTGTGGCCGAAGCATAAGTAATCAGGATTTGTTTCTTTTGTTGAGGTGTCAGTGGAAATGGCGGCGGATAGGCCACATGCATCCAAGGCGAAATATCATGTTGGTCTTCATCAGGAACAGGCAATTGACATCCTTCTATTCCCGATCGGAGTTGCTAGCAGCAAACTATTCATGGAATGACATGTGCTTGATGTAAGAGAATGGTTGAGTGAGTTGGAAATCAAGAATAACAATGGATTCTTTCTACGAACCTTTAAGTTTTTTGAGGCTCTGACTGTGCTTTCGTCTGATGATTGGAAATTTCATTTATCGATTTCATTTCATCCAAAATTTGCGTTAATTTGGTAACCAACAGTTTTTCAGCGCAGCATGTTGTCGGGGGAGTTATGCATCATATCATCTGAAGGGCAATGTAGCGTGTTGCGGGGATACGAAACGGAGTTTCGTATGTGGGATAGTGTGACATGTTGCCGGGGAGATAATGTAGCGTCTGGGGAGTAGTATTGTACCTTGTTCACGGTTGGTACTGTAGATTGGTGAGGGGTTGTAATGAAGCATGTTGTTTTGGGAGTTGTGTGGAAATTTCCTGGAGAATTGGGTATCAGGCATTATTTTGGGTGCAGTACGTTAATGTCCAGCCAGCGCATGTTGCCAGTGTGTGATGAGACATGTTGATTGGGGAGTGTTGATTATTTTCAAGATATCTAATAGAGACATCTATATCTTTCGGTGTATATAGCGGTATGTTTTCTGTACAGTGAGTGCTGAGATATTTCTTATACTTAAGCCAATTTATTTGTGTGTCTCCCATTGCTACGTCTATATGCGGAGATACGGTTTTATATATTTAAGTCAATTTATTTATATTTAAGCCAATATATTTAAGCCAATTTATTTGTGTGCCGCCCATTGCTACGTCTATAGGCGGAGATTCGGTTTCTTCGGGCTTTAAGAGAGTTATGATATTTGGCGAATGGTCCGATGAAAGTTCCACAGACGATTCAACTTGGATTATTTCCCTTCTGGTGCTTTTTATTACTCCGGAATCGATAACATCCGGGATTTTATTTGGGTCACTAGGCCAATAAGTGGGATGAACGCTTGATGTCACGTCTAAATTCAATTTTGAGATAGAATCAAACAGACGACCTTTATGGGTAATCTGTCGCGATCCCTTAGAATGTGTGCTTTGCATTATAATCTCCAGCTGTAAAAAATCGGGGTCCGAATGATTTAAAGAATTTGCTATATTGGTCCTCTGAAATTGAGAACCTTGGAAGGGGATATATTGAAGATATCACTAAGTTACGAAAAAAAATTTGTAATCGCACAATAAATAGTGCTTGATACGGCCCATTATAAGAATAGCCGAACCGCCGCAAGCTCTACCTCTTGGGTCCTTAGTATCAGAGAGTACGTAAAAATCTTTTTTAAATAAACTTTTTTCAGTTAAATGGGTTTTCGAAAACAGTTGGCAATTTTTCCGGATACTATAATAGTTTATGTCTCAGTCCCTCCAAACTTTCTCTTGACCGAAGTGAATTCTAGAAGAAGCAACGTGCTATTTGATTTTAGGAACGAGTTGGACTAAGTGCCTTAATTAAATTATGATTTAATTTATGTATATCGAATCCATGAAATCATTTTTGATCTTTAATTATCAAGAACTTGTTATATGATTATTATTATCATAATTTAAGCTCTTTCCCCCCATATGTCTATACCTAAAAAATTTACACACCAAAATGATGTGTTACTACTACCAGTATTATCTCTGTATGTCTGTCTGTCGCTCTTTGTTAGTGCAATGATCGTAGATTCACAAGTATATTTGTGTGTCATCGCTGTCTTTGTTATTGACGTCGCCGATACCCCGCCGTTATCGTCATACAATGGCCTGACAAGACGGACTTGTTTTTACGACTCTACCTACAAAGTAACTGGAAAAATGTGTTTACTACTCGTTCATTCTTGATTTCTTTGAGAAGACTTTTTGGATGATTCAATTGTGGATAGAGTTAGGACCCTCGAAAACCAGTCAATCCATGAAACGAACTCAAAATAGTTGTTTGTTTGCATTTGTCTCTAAATTTATTTAGTTATTTTTATAATATTTTCTATCTTTTGTCGTGGATTTTAGGTAGTAGAGGTACATATGAAAGTAGAGTTTAATAAAAACGTGTTACAGAAATTAGTTCAAGATCCTAATTTGTTTTATGTTATGAGTATTTTGTTCTTTGTTTTCGATTTCCTAGATTTTTGTAAATCCTTTTAAAAATCTAGTAATCAAACTTGTTTAGTCTTACTTTTAGCTCTTTTCTTCGAGTATGTGGGTGGTAAGCAGATAATATTTATTTTTCCCCGTTGTTTATCTTAATTGAAAAAATTATATTAAATAAAACATTTATAGTATTCAAAATGATGATACGAGTATGATGGTCAATGTTAGTATTTATTAAGTATTTAGGTTACAATTTTCTTTTCATTGAGGTCACCCAAAGAGTTTTATGAGAATTTAGTATTTAACATGAATGTATGTGGTTCTGAAAGGTTTTATTATAGAATTTAATTATTTAAATGTCTTTAATTTAAGTGTAAATTGAATGAGACGAATTTGAAATTAGTTTAATGAAATTTATGAAGTTTTTTTTTGTGGTACTGTTCTCACTACAACAGGCATGGAAATTAATAAGTGGACTAAGAAAGCCTTGAAAAGGGTTGCGAATCCCGAAGTAAATATGTAACAGTTGCTCTGAAAAGTTTCTAGGCTAACATAGAACTTTTTTTTTTTATAAAATTTTAGTTTATTATTCTATATAGCCTTCAAGGGTTAAACTAGGGTTTGCAGTTCGGTTTAAACCGAAACCAAAACCTCGGTTTTTTATGCCTCAAAACCGAAACCGAAAACCGTAGAAAAAACCACGGTTTTAGCTATTTATTTTGCATAAGTTTTTGTTGGTATTTTTCAGAAATAAAATTGTAAATTTGCACGTAATTTATCTATGAAAAGAAGCAGAAGAATGAAAAAAACAAAAGGTGTCTTACAATGGACGAAGTGCAAGGGGAAGACGGTATGTGTCAGTATATTTTATATCCTGAGACTTACTCGTATTTTTGGAACGAGTAATTCCAAGCAAACGTAAGAAACCATTAGACAAAAGCTAATGGATATTTCACTTGATACAAATATCGTAGCATGTACTATAGATGGAGCAGCAGTCAATATCAAATTTGGATCTCAAAATCAAACACTGCTTCAGTTATGGTTACTTACTTAAATGGCCTATTGTAACAACCAGTTTAGGTCAAAGGCCGAGCATATTTTAGAATTCCATGCGCTTCTATCTTGTGCGCATATTCTCCAATTTCTTATGCCAAGTTTTGAAAGATTTTCTTCTACTTAGTCTTTCCATCGAAGTTTTGGGCGCCCTCTTCTACGAGTTCCCTCAGGATCATTATCAAACACTTTTCTTGGTTGGCACACGGAATTTATCTTGCAGTCACTGATGTTTTTTATGAAAAATTTCTTATAAGTCCACATGTAAATGAATTTCAAACCTACGAAAGCGAAGACAATTTTGAAGATGGTGACGATAAAACTTTAAATAATTTAAAACCGATTGCCCACATCAATTTGAACCTAGAGGCTGTAAGAAAAACTGTTCAGTATTTCAATAATTCGTCAGTTCGTAATAATATTTTACAAACAAGCGTAAAAAATCATCATAATAGTGAATTAAGTTTACTCTTACATTTCTGCTTCTAAAAGAAAATATTCATGAAAGTTTAAAGCTATCGACCTTAGATTTGATTCTATCGACTTTGAAATTGTAATAAATACTTTTAAAGTTTCGTTGCTGTTCGTAAAAATGACTGTTGAAGCACTTTGTCGCTCGGATGATCTTAACTACTGGCATCTAACAGTTGGTGACACAGTGTGCTGATAAAGTCCGTAGCGGGACAGAAAATGCAGCATTCCACACTGCTAAGTGTCACATAGTTTTTTTCGACGAGTTCCGTAAAGGTTGTTCAAAATCGGTTGTTGTGATAATGATAATGGAGTTCTTCATGTGACATTTTGTGAGATAAAGACATCCTTGCAGATCAATTTCACTTCAATATAATCGATTTTGCATGAACACTTCGTTGTAAAAAAAAGAACAGGGATACAAAAACATAAAGAAAAGACTATGGGGGATATGTTCGTCTAAAGAGTGCTCTAAATAAAATTTGTAGTTGGATTTTATTAAATAAAAATCAAACCTTTTAAAATAAAAACTCTACAAAATACGCAAATATAATGACATATTATACAAAATCATTTAGCATTAAAATGTTTACTTAGTACTCGGGTTTTGCAAAATTATCGACTTTTTTCGGAAACCCTCCCATTAAAGATTTTACAGTTGCTTCTGATACCTTTTTGGAGCATGTGTTCCACCTGCGCTTAAAATCGGACATGTTCTTGGAAATCTTTCCTGTGTTCTTCAATTCCTTTTTTACCAGAGCCCAATACCTTTCCACAAGCCGAAGTTCTGGACAGTTAGGTGGATTTGCCTCTCGTGGTATAAAAATGACATTATTCTTTGAGTACCACTCAAGTGCCTTTTTTCCATAATGGCATGATGACAAATCGGGCCAAAAAAATGTAGTCACTCTCTGCTCTCTTTAAAAAGGTAACAACCGTTTTTGTAGGCACTCCTTTATATAAATTTCTGTGTTTATTGTGCCAGATGCCACAAATACTTTACTTCTTTTGCCACAACTGCAAATAGCTTGCCACACGAGAAACTTCTTAGGGAATTTTGTTTGTTTTTTTGTGCGAAACTCTTGCCGAACATTGCCCCGTTTATCAGCAACATAAAAATCCTGACCAGGAAGTTGAGAAAAGTCTGCCAGTACGTATGTTTCATCATCCATCACACAACAGGTGTATTTTTTTATAAAATCAGACTTAAATTTCTTCGCTCGTTTTTTTGCTTCTAAGTTCTTTATAGCATTGCGATCTGGAACCTTTTGGACTTTGTATGTCTTCAGTCCAGCATAAGCTTTGACTTGTATGTGCAAAATTCGTAGAACATTTCACCGTACGAGCTGCTTTTCTTAAAGAAGTGTTAGGCGCTCTTCGAAAGAGTCGCTCGACTTCTTTTGCCTTACCAATATCTGTAGGACCTTTTTTCCTCCCTGATCCAGGTTTTCTTTCAATGCTCAGGTTTTCCTTATACCGTCTGATGGCATTAGAAACCGTTCGAGGGTCAACTTTCAAATTTTTAGCTATTTTTTAAAAGTCCATGACGGATTTTCTTGAAAAGTTTTAATTATATTTTCACGAACTTTTTTTCGCAGTTCATTTTGATTGAAAGAACTATTGAAAATTAATAATTTCTAAAATAATAGTATCTGACATATCTATATAGAAACTAACTTGATCACAAAATAAATTATTTCTTGCACTATGGATAAATTTTGTCTAAAATAGTAAATGCATATTTTTTTAGAACACTCTTTAACTGAATCAATCAAGTAAATGAGTTTGCCGTATCAACTTAATTCTCATTTTAAATTTCGCTTAAGTGTTCGGTTAAATTTATGATCTAAACTA
The DNA here is from genome assembly GCA_933228675.1 of Stomorhina lunata. NCBI lineage: Eukaryota > Metazoa > Arthropoda > Insecta > Diptera > Rhiniidae > Stomorhina > Stomorhina lunata. The sequence goes on along the minus strand of OW121742.1, from coordinate 95,799,579 downwards.
CTGACATTCAACAGTGGTTGACACAGTGCACTATAGTATTTCTGCTGCAAAAAAGCCATTATTTAACCACTGCTTTTGAAAAATCTAATAATGCAGTTCTATAGAGAAGAGTCTAGTTATTACGGACCAATAATTGCTTTCAAGAAAAAGTAATATTATGTCTTATAAAAAGGTATTGAAATGTGCTTAATGTTCTAAAACGAAAAGTGATGAAATTGTCCATCAAACTCAGTAGCTCATGCATCGAATATAGTTTCACATCTTTAGTCTTGATGCCGATTTAATTAAGTCACAGAACCTTGGTTTTAGTTTGCAGAAGAAAATAACCTTATCTCGTATATATCGGGTGTTTTTTATTGAGGTATAGAACTTTAAGTTGGCATCACTTTTTTAACTGGCGGCCATTTTGTCAGCTGTCAAGTGATTAATATTTAGTTTGGTTTGCCATTTCATCATGAACAGGTTGACAAAAGAACAACGCTTGCAAATCGTGCAAATTTATTTCGAAAATAATGGTTCAGTTCGTGAAGTTTACCGCAAGCTCCGTCCATTTTATGGTCGACATAATCGTCCATCAGAGCAATTAATTCGGTTAACCATGGATCGTTTTCGCACTACGTTTACTCTATGTGATAATGTGTTGTTGAAGAGGACCCGAATGAATCGATTCGCCACCGTGCACAGCAATTGGAGCTTTGTCCATCAACTTTATGGAAGATTTTGCGCAAAGATCTTGGCTTGCGACCTTACAAGATCCAGCTTGTGCAAGAATTAAAGCCGCGAGACCATGCAATGCAAAATTTTGTTCAGTGATGAGGCTCATTTTTGGTTGAATGGCTACGTCAACAAGCAAAATTGCCGCATTTGGAATGAAGAGAATCCACATGAGACCCTTGAGACGCCATTACATCCACAAAAACTGACTGTTTGGTGTGCTCTATGGGCTGGTGGAGTCATTGGGCCATACTTCTTCCGAAATAATTCTGGAGAGTCAGTTACCATAAATGGAGACCGGTATAGAGCCATGATAACCGACTATTTTGTTCCCCAATTGGATGGCATGAATGTGGATGAGTTGTGGTTCCAACAAGACGACGCTACATGCCACACAGCGCACGTCACAATTGAATTATTGAAGGAAACATTCGATTAGCGCATTATTTCGCGGAATGGACCTGTCAATTGACCACCAAGATCGTGCGATTTGACACCACTGGATTATTTTCTTTGGGGATATGTGAAGTCGCTCGTCTACGCCAACAAACCAGAAACGTTAGGGGACTTGGAAACCAACATTCGTGGCGTTATTGCCACGTTACGGCCCCATATGCTCGAAAAAGTAGTTGAAAATTGGACCTGTAGAATTGGCTTTATTCGAGCCAGCCGCGGCGGCCACATGCCCGAAATCATATTTAAACATTAATGGCATAAAATTATCCTTTCAATAAAGCCAAATTGATGGACATTAAAACGATTTTCTTGTGTTTTATTTCAATTCGAAGTTCTATACCTCTAAAAAAAAACACCCATTAGTTAAGAAGATATCAAGAAATCAAAAAAGCTCTACAAAATTCAGTGTTTTCGTTTTTCTTTGAACAAAAACTAAGTTGGCTCGGTGCTCCCACCATAATCAGGTGAAAGTCTCTTCTTTTGATTGACCAAAAAAAATTTACCGATCGTAGAACAAAGTTTAGGCATAACTTTTTAATCAAATTAAATTTAAGTGTAAGTCAAAAGCAGGATTTCAAGCAAAACTAGTAAAGCTCTTTTTTGGGTAAACTAATAGACGTGTGCCGAATTTCATCAAATTCTGTTGATAATTGCGGCTTATTCATTGAGAACAAAAATAAGTAAAAAATGAGGGTCCAAAGACAGGTACTCTAAGGAGTTTACGGATTTCAACCAAAATTGGTTGAGCTCTTTGTTGGATAAACTTATAGACGTGTGTCGAGTTTCAACAGTTTTGAGAATTCCAGCTTATACTTTGAGAACAGAAATAAGTGAAAAATGGGGGTCCAAGGCAGTTACCTCAAAGAGTCATGGGATCTCAACCAAAATTAGTATAACGTTTTCTTGGATCAATTACTAAATGCCAAGAAACCCATCATTACTAAAAATATTGAGATTGTCATTTTCCTATTTTCTAAAAGTATCAGTAAACAGAAGCCAATGACCTGAACTTTTTATTATTGAGTATTTATTTCAATTTCTTCACACTTATCTCGCAACATGTGTTCTTTAACATACAATATTTAAGAATTTGTCTTATTTCCTTCACTATTATACTTCAAAAATTATCTATAGGAAAATCCAGATTATAATATTTTAGCAAATTAGTTTAGGTTTAAATATAACTAATCCTTTAGCTACTGTTATGTTTTCTTATTTTAAAGTATTGCCGTCCAGGGACCCGCTTTAAAGGCTGGTGTATGTCAGGCTTTTTTCTATTTAAAATAAAAAACAATGATTTAGTGGATTGCCTACTAATAGTAGGTGTTGATTGGTTGCTTTATTTACAAAAATTCCCTCCTCTTAACTAAATGTTATTACTATTTATACTAATTTAACTATTGACTTATTTAATATATTATTGCGTACAATGCACTTTTCATTGTACGCGTTTATTGTAATTCAATACTATCAACTTAATTCTTATATTATTATTAATATATTATTGCGTACAATGCACTTTTCATTGTACGCGTTTATTGTAATTCAATACTATCAACTTAATTCTTAATTTGTTTCCAAAATGACAGCAATGCAGTTTGTCATTGTACGAGGGTGAATGTGAAAGTTTTCGACTCACAACATTCCTCCCCCCTTTACAGAAAGTACATCCAGGAACTGGATGTTCTTTAAAATTCTGTTTGACATTGACTTTATATGATCTGTTATTGACCGTTTATTTTGCCATGCTATTGGAAGGCTTCAATAAGAATTAAGTTGATAAATTTTTAATATGTGTTGATAAACTTTCATTTTAAATATGTTATTATTATTATTTTTTTTTTTTTTTTTTTTTTTTTTTTTTTTTTTTTTTTTTTTTTTTTACAATCCTTTTTTTTTAAATTTCTTATGGTACCTAAAACTATGGAAATATTTCTTACAATGCTCTCAAAAATGTTGGTTGTTGCTGTTGTTGTTTCTTGTTGATTTTTTTTTTTTTTCGAGTAGTTGAACTGGTTGTAGATGTGTTGTAGCTGATGTTGTTGTTAATGTTGTTTTTCGTAACTGAAATTTCTTATAGGTATCGTAAAATAGGCAGTTATTGGATGTAGTAATAGTGTTATTTCAGATTATTTCCTGCACAAACTAACAATGTAGCAGGCTAGAATCCTTCTTTTGATCGGTCTATTCTTTATATAGACTATCATTCGACGTTGGTTTCAATACATCTTCAGGCAAAAAGTATATGAATGGTAGCCAAAACAAACACATGACGCATTTTGTTTCTTAGGAAACCAATTGGCAAGAATAGCCACTACTGAAGAGTATGTTTCATTTGATTGCCAGCGAAGAATTGAGTAGCACATAGTTTCTTTATCTAGAATGACATCCAGCGGTTTATGAACCCGAATATGGGGCTGTTACATAACTTAGACTGCTGTTATACAACTTAGTCTGCATATAAAAACAAATTTCAACATTTGCTCCAGGGAGATCTAATACAAGAACTTTTAATTAGATCCTCGAACTTGGGAAGTCCCGTACATCTATAATTCCGCCAGAGATAATCACGTTGTAGGTTAGATGTTTTTGGACTTTACTTGCATCTTAGAGGCTTATACTAACTTTCAGCATGTGCTCTTTGATTGCAACAACAGACAACTTGACTTTTGTTTTGATCTGCAATTGGTTGACACTGAGTCGGTTGCATTGAAATGTTGCGACTGCTCCACATCTAAGCTTTCCAGAGATGATAAATCATTAACTGCTTATGTTGGAGAGCACCGTACTGAGAATTAACCTATTCTTACTTATTGATCTAGAGATACATATTTATAAATTCTTTTCTTTTGACTTACAATTATATATGTTTATTTATATATTTATATGTATATTTTTTGCAAATGCTTATCATGTAATACTATGTACATATATAGTGTGTTGTTATTATTTTTAATAATTTTTTTCTTTTTTTTTTTTTAACTTTATTTGTTGCTTTTGTTTCAAATTTCAACTGATATGTCAGCACTTTATTCATTAAAAAGTGAGTTCAGTTTAATTTTTTCAAAAAAAAAATTATAAAAAGTTTTTTTTTATAATTTTTTTTTATAAAGAGAAAAAGGAATTATTACACTTTAGCTGTTTAAACGATTTCAATAGAAAATTATTCGCGGGCTTATAATTTTCAAAAAATCGACAGAAAAATGCAGATTAAAAAATCTTTGGCACCTTAACAGTTTAAATAAAAAATTTTTTAAATTAGACCTTTTTTTTTTTTTTTTGGTAAATAATGCAAAAGTTAATTTAAAAATTTTGTACTTATAATATTTTCTAAATTTTATTATACACAAATTTTTGTTTAAACATTTTTATTTTTAAAATACAAAAATTTGTTTTGTTTGTTCTCATTACTTCTTTCTAATGGTTTTTCTTTGTTTTGCAGGCTTCAAACCTGTAGTCGATTAACGTCGAAGTGGTTCGATTCCACCTGGGGGGCGCCAACAAAATTTAGTCATCCCATATCATATAATAAATTACTAATTTGTTTCTATCAGGTTGTTATTATTATTTTACCATTTTAACATGATTTCAACATCGTTGCTGTTTCTTTTTTGTTTTCAATTTTACGTGGAAGTTTAACATCATATTTATTTACACACGTTCATAGAATAATATATAAGCACTGGACGAGACAAGATTATGTTCCGACAATGAATCACTCACAAGATTATCATTGAATTTATGCCATTTCTTTGAGACAGGATGTTTGCAAATAGCTACATAATGTCCACCAGCAGTTGAACCCATATGATTTGTGACACTATATAAGGAATAGCAAATATTTGGGTTAGCATTGGCATCATAAGGACCCATATTCAATTCACGTTCACCCGTGGAAAATTCGACAATATTCGAGAGTTTACTCTTCAATGTCTCAGAAAAACGTTTTAAATGTATAACAAGATACTTTGGAAATCGTTGAATTTTAAAGTTTTTTGTACATTTTCGCCGCGTTTGACATTTTGAACACGTAGGCATGTCGTCGCCCTCCAAAACCTCCTCGCGTCAAAGCAAATCCAAGCAGGTGTCAAGCTTACAACTTGACGATGAAGGTAGGGGAACGCTTAAATCCCAAAAGGGATCAAAAGTAACGCTAGTATTGCCGCACGTGGTACATCTTAATGTACTCTTAAGTTGACCTACAAATAAATCACGTATTAAAGAATTCTCATGACGGCCATACCATTTCCAAGTAAGTTCGGCCTTTTTATTGTCACTTAAATTATCATCTATTTTTAAATGTTCACCCTTTGTACCAGTATTGAGGGCACCATGCAACGAATCCAAAAATAATCGTAAAAATTCTTGAGCGTCTTGTTGATTGTAGTTACTGTACATGTGATATTTGGCAGAAAAGGCTCGTTTTAATTCCGTAGGTGTTACGGTGTTTACATTACCTCTCCACATTTCCTTAATTAATTTGGAAAGCTCAAATAAGATTTGTTGATTTTTGGACGTTGTAGATTTCGTTGCATTATGATTTAGTAAGAATTTTGTCAATTCATTTGTGTGATTAAAACACTGAATAATGGTGTTCATAAAACAAGTATTACCGATATTTCTTAGACCACATAAGCCTTCTGTATTATCGTCCGTACTATTATGGGACGTGGTGGAAGTCAACAATGGTCCTGTACTATCTCTATCATAGGAATGCGATGAAGTGCGAACACCCTTGTCTTCTGTACTATCACAAAGATTGAATTTTTCTATAGAAGCACTAATACCTTTTGAATCACTCGCCGTTTCGTGACGCTGTTCACTACCCGATGAGGTTATTCTGTCGTTAGTATGTTTGTAAGTATTCTTTTTTTCAAAGAATAGACTATAATTCTTTGGCGACGATGATTTGTCGGTTGACACTATTTGTTCTTGGTTTTGTCTGTAAAGCTTGACCAAATTACGGTGTAGAATCTTCTGCTTTCCTTTCGCTAGTATTTGAACATTAACTGGGGAGGGAATACCTGTCACTTTATAAGGCCCCTCCCATAGGGGTGAGAGCTTGTTTTTCCGTGTTTGATTCCTTACCAACACTTGATCACCTATATGAATTATACTATTTTTTGCATTTTTGTCATACCGTTCTTTCGCTTTTATTTTTGCCTTTATCTGATGTTTGCGCGCCATCTCGTATGCACGCTGAATTTGGTACTTGAGAAATTTTGGATAGTCATAAGGATTGTATAAAGGAGTACTAACCTTAAGATTCGACGGTAAAGGTGCGTCAAAACCATAGAGTACTCTAAAGGGAGTTTGGTTGGTGGCTGTATGATCTGTATGGTTATGCACATGCATAGCCGAAGGCAACCACTGATCCCAGTTTGATCCGTCCTCTTTTGCAAAACTCCTTAGATATTCTGTAAGTGGTCGATGGCTTCTTTCCAACGACCCGTTTGCTTGAGGGTGGTATGGAGTGATATGTTGTTTCTTTATCCTCAAAAGTTTACAGACACTTCCGAAAAGCTTGGAAGTGAAATTCGAGCCATTGTCCGTTATTAATTTTGTTGGAATACCATACTTGGTTATGATTTCACTGTAAAAAATTTTCGCCACCGTTTCAGCCTCCGCATCCGGCATTGGTGCACAAATAAAAAATTTCGACAAATCGTCTTGAAAAGTGAGAATGTATTTGTTGCCTGCAGTGGTGGTTGGCAAAGGGCCCACCATGTCCATATAAACTTTTTCAAATGGTCTTTGCGGTGTGTCGGTTAACACCATTTGTTCTTTGCCGACTGGTCCGCACTTGTTCTTTTGGCACTTCTGACACTTTCTTATATAATTGTTAATATCCCGTTGCATACCTTTCCATCTGTATTGTCTCCTAATTCGCCTTATGGTCTTCCAGACACCCTGGTGCCCACCTAAAGGCGAGTCATGAAAGCTTCGAAGAACTTCTTCGATGTCCTTTCTGTCGGTTAAAATTTTAACGGCATCTCTGTGCTCCATACTGAAATTTTCCTCAGCGATCCTTTCTTCTGATGAATCTTCATTATTTTGAGCTTCTTTTATGCTTGTTTTATTTAACTCTCTTTTTTGAGCTCTGGTAACAACCTGTATTTTCTGGTCTTCTACAGGAAGTCGGCTCAGCGCATCAGCATTTAAGTTGGTTTTTCCCGGCTTGTAGGCAATGTCGAATTCATACTCCGACAATTTATGCCTGAACCGAGCAAGTCTCGAAGTCTGGTCTTTTAGGTTTGCAATGCCCCTCAAGGGTTGGTGATCCGTGAATACAGTAAAAGGTCGTCCCAATAAATAGGGGCGGAAAGTGCGTGTCGCCCACACTATGCCTAACATTTCCTTTTCAATTGTTGAGTACCTTTTTTCAGTGTCGCTTAAGGTCCTACTCGCGAATGCTATGGGGTGGTCTTTGCCATCCCTTAGCTGTGAAAGTACTGCTCCCAGTGCTTCGTTGCTAGCATCTGTGGTTACACGGAAAGATTCCGAAAAGTCTGGGTAAATTAGAATGGGAGGACTAATAATGTTTTCCTTAATTCTATTAAAGGCTTGTTGGCACTCCTTTGTCCAGACAAATTTGGAGTTTTTCTTGAGCAGGCGGGTTATTGGTGATGCCAGCTCCGCCATACCCTTTACAAATTTTCGGTAGTAGTTGACTAACCCTAGTAGCGCTTGAACTTCTTTTATACTTCTTGGAGGATTTAAGTTCTTCACACTTTCTACTTTCGTGGGATCGGGGAGTGCTCCTTTTTCTGAACACTTATGTCCCAAGTAAACAATTTCTCTCCTCAGAAACTGACATTTTCCCGTATTCAATTTAAGACCGCTGTCGCGCAGACGAGATAAAACGTTCGTTATTTTTTTCTCATGGTCTGCCACATTCCTTCCGTAAATGACTATGTCATCTAGGTACACAAAACAATCTAAACCTTGAAGGCCTGTTAATATTGTATTCATAACTCTTTGGAACGTTGCTGGAGCACCTGTCAACCCAAACGGCATTCTGTTGAACTCAAAATGTCCTTTGTCTGTGCTAAAAGCCGTTTTTTTCTTATCTTCCTTATCCAACAGCACTTGATGATACCCACTTGCCAAATCCAGAGTGGTGAAGTATCTGCTGTTTCCTAATTGATCTAATATTTCATCTATTCGGGGAATAGGAAATACCTGCTTAGTAGTGACGTCATTAAGTTTCCGGAAATCCACAACCATTCTAAACTTGGTCTTTCCGTCCTGTAATTTTTTAGGCACCAATAATAGAGGTGAATTCCATGGTGATGTGCTCGGAGCTATAATTCCTTCTTTTAAGAGCTCAGATACTTGTTGATTAATCTCGTCCTTGTGTACATGGGGTAGCCTGTACTGCTTCTGGTTGATTGGTGGTTGATCCAATTTTGTGGGTATTTTATGTTCAATCAGCGTTGTGAAGGGCAGCTTATCTCCAAACAGCATAAATACATCGTGATATTTTTCGCAGATTGCGTTCATCGAAGCTCTTTCCTCCGAGTTCCAATCTTTTTCCTTCATTAATAATTCTTTCAATTCTCTTATTCTTTCAGTCCCGTCTATGGTGGGTGTCTTTGAAGTTTCGGTTTCTTTATGGACCGTGTAATGATTTAACCTCGAGAACTGTATTTTTATGTTTTTGCCCACCGGCATACTTTCTTCTGTTGCGTTCAATACGGGTACTATTGCATTTCCGTTGCGAACGTTGACTATAGTATTTCCTACATAGACCCCTGGGTGAAGTTGTTGCTTGTGAATCACCACAGTTTTGTCCTTCGTTTTCAAATTAACTGGCACCATAGTAATTGTCCTCTCCTTAACCAGGAAATTTTTAATGTTTGTTGATTCTATGCTCGCTCTTTCATTTTGTAGCAAGAATGTTTTAACTAAATTGTTGTTCTCGAAAATTTTCAAGGTTCGAGTCATGGAATTTATTATACTTTTCCCCCAAATATTATCTCGCCCGAGAACTCCGTCACCTGGAACTCCGCTTCCTTGAGCGACCACATGAAAAATCCATGGAGCTTTCCCTCCAACCACATGTATCTGTACTGCGCCCAACGTTGAAGCACTGCCTCCAAAGGCTCCAGCCAATTTTCTTACTTCTCTCTTATTTCCGTTCTGAAAAGCGTTAATAGCCTCTTCTTTCACTATGCTGGAATCTGCCCCAGTGTCTACAAGTAAGACCAGTTTTCCTTCCTTTGCCTCTTGGCATGGAAGCGTGATGAAAACTGTGTCCACACTGTCGGGTGACTCTATTCCACTGTTACTTATATTGATTTGGCTATCTTCGAATGTTTTTCTCTTATGAGCAGTACCCGTGACTTGTTTCCCTGTTGTTGTTGTTGTACTGACTTTAGTTCCTGTGTCAACAAGTACCACTTGTTCTTTTTCCTTGACATCTCGGCAAGAGCGCGTGGTGGAAACCGTACCCTTGTGGATCACTTTAGTAGCTTCTCCTGCCTCAGGGACATCCTGTAACTTTTGCTTAGGTTCTTCATCTGTTAAATTTTCATGGACTTTCTCCTTTTTATGTTTGCGCCAAGTAATCGTGTTATTTATTTCTTCTACCCCAGTTATTGGCCGTAACTGGGTCGATTGGCATTTCCCGAATTATTTATTGGACTTTCTTTTGTCCGAGAGTAGTTTGCACTTCGTGGGACAGAATTATTCCGACATGCTCCCGCAAAGTGGCCTGGTTGACCGCATTTGTAACACAGTTGGGTCCCATTTTTGGTTCGGTTTTTTACCATCGCACTGTCGTTTCTCATTTCAAAATTTCTGTCCGGGGGTATCTTGGTGTTAGTTGGTCGGTTGCTCCTCCACTGGTTTTGATCACTTTGCTGCCTTTGGCCACAAAACTGATTTTCCTGATGACCAGTTGTCCGACACACTCTGCAATACAATGATGCCAATCTTTGTCTGCAATGTTCTACTGTGTGACCCTTTTTTCTACAGTGATCACAAGTCACTTTCCTACTGCTTCTGTCTTCGCACATCGGGCCGACCTCATGTCCATATATGCCACAGTTAATACAGTACGGTGTATTTAAACGTTTTCGGCAATTTACCCTTTCGTGACCTTGCTCATTGCAGAAACTACAGGGTGTCAGAGAAGAAATCGCATTTATAACATGCTGACCTTCTCCAAGAAGTTCCTCCGCTTCTTCCACCAGTGATACCAAAGAGTTCAACTCGTGCTTTTCCTGTCCAATGAATCTTACCTTCAGTGCCTGGTCTCTCAGTCCCTTAATGAAGCTTTTAACAGCAATCCTCTTAAAGTCGGCGATCATTGCGCTACGACCTGCTCCTTCTGGCCACTCACTACTAACTGCTTCAATAGCTTCCTTCAGTAAGCTCTCTAGCCGCTCTCCAAACTTACTAGCTGGTTCCCTTACGTTCTGTTTACTGTTTATAATCAACTCCCTTATCTGGTCGACATTTTTCTTTTTTAGGTATACTTTTTTTATGCTATCACAAAGAGCATCTATTGAGTTAAAATTAGACTGTGATAACTTCGAATAAGCGGAACCCATAAGTCTTAATTTAAGGCATTCAATTATATCCTGAGATAGTTGACCATCGGCATGGGTTAACAGCTCTCTCTCCACCATTTTGCATCCTTGAATGTATCTAAATACTTCCGATGACAAGTCGGGCCCTTCAGTACCAAAGAATGTAGGAACAGCGTTGTTCACTATCTTTATTATTTCCGACAAGGCTGGCATTTTGTCTATTTTTGATTCAGGTAAAGGAGATTGACACCGTCTTTCTAAGATATTTTGCGCTGTCTCTAGAGAAATTCTGAAGTCTTCCAAAGCGTGTACGTCGGTGATGGCTAATTCCTCAAATGACTGTTTATACCCCTCTAGCTCGGTTAGCTTTCTGGATTTTGTCTCCGCCGTGTACTCTCTACTGCCGGCTTTCTTTGCGTTCCTCAACACAGTTTTTACCTTCGATAAAATCTCCTGACCTTGTGTCTCTGCTGTTTGAGCCCCAGTTACGACTATTGAAGGTATTCCAGCACCTTTCAACTCTAAGCTCAACGATTGAGTCGGTGATCTTGATCTGTCTATAGTATCTAATTCTCGCCTCGCGTTCTCCAATGCAGTCTGTAGTCTTTGTATAGTGTCGTCCTTTGTGTTTATCAGTTGTTCTTGTTTTATATGTCTATCAATTTCCTTTTCGCTTAATCCCTTTTTCTTTAAAGTTTGCAATAACTCGGAATTTTCCGCTACGACTTCTTCTAATAAATTGTCTGTATAATTTATCTGTTCCCTCAGTTTCTTGCTCTGATTTTCACACAACCTCTTTGTCTCTTCTAATTCACTTACTTTATTTTTTAACTCTGTCGATTGGTCCTCATTCAGTTCTCCTATCAATTGTATCAAATATCCTACTTCATCTAATTTTGTTAGTTTATTCTGTCTTATTTTTTCCCTATGTCCGTTTATAACCTTCTTGTCTAAATTTATACGTCTTAATTCCTCCCACGCTAAAACCTGTAAGCTGTCAACAGAGTAACTATGTCTGTTTAATTTACTTATAAGTTCGTCGGTTTTTGTCTGAGGATTGTCCATTTAGAATATACTTACCATAGATCCATAGACTGTCGTCATTTTCCTTCGAGCAGTAAAGTAAACCGTTGTATTATTAAAGTTCCAAAAGTTGCCCAAGGCAAGCCGGAAGTAGCGTAGCTTTAACAAGTCCGCCTTACCCTGTGCACAACCAGTTAGTCTTACCGCTCCACTCCCCAGCACTAGATAATCCGAAGGTAGCTAGTGTTTAGTCTTTTATCAAATTATCTTGTGCTGTGACGCAGGACGATTTAACCAACTTCGTTTGAAACTTTTTATTTATTATTATATTTATTAATTTTATTATTAATAATATTATAATTTTGTTTGGGTTTTTTTTTTTTTTTGTACGCAACTTTCAAACTGAAGTCTTATCAGTTTGCCAATCTTGCACAATCCCTATTTGGGTCTTATGTTTCCTTCAATGCAGGACAAAACGATCCAAAGGTAGCTAGTGTTTAGTCTTTTATTGGACCGCTCCTATCATGTACCTTAGGAATACAAAACCCAGTTAGTTCTTAACCCGCGCAAAATTTCGTAATTAAAATTATAAACCGAATTTTAATAATTTATACGAAAAAATTTTTTCCGCGGTTACCGGCTGCGCCAAAATGTTATGTTTTCTTATTTTAAAGTATTGCCGTCCAGGGACCCGCTTTAAAGGCTGGTGTATGTCAGGCTTTTTTCTATTTAAAATAAAAAACAATGATTTAGTGGATTGCCTACTAATAGTAGGTGTTGATTGGTTGCTTTATTTACAAAAATTCCCTCCTCTTAACTAAATGTTATTACTATTTATACTAATTTAACTATTGACTTATTTAATATATTATTGCGTACAATGCACTTTTCATTGTACGCGTTTATTGTAATTCAATACTATCAACTTAATTCTTATATTATTATTAATATATTATTGCGTACAATGCACTTTTCATTGTACGCGTTTATTGTAATTCAATACTATCAACTTAATTCTTAATTTGTTTCCAAAATGACAGCAATGCAGTTTGTCATTGTACGAGGGTGAATGTGAAAGTTTTCGACTCACAACACTACTTCAAGTAATATTTTTACTTGGAAAAAAATCTGACTACCTGTAATAACTCTAGGTTTAGGGCAAATTAAATTGATTTGATGGCAGGAATTTATTTGTTACAAAGATTTAAAATTGGGGGCATATTAAGGTTTATGCTTAATCATCAGATCTGGGCCCTATTCCACGAAACAACTTATCAACTTTTTACTTTGCAATTATAAAATTTTTCGACAATTAGCAAAACTTTATGTTCCTCAGAAATATAAAATTTGACAAGTGATAAGTTAAAACTGATAAGTATAATTTGCAAACTCTTCGCAATTTTTTTTATTCTCTTTGCAATTTCTATTCCATGTACGTCCTCTTTTGCAAAGTGCAAAGCTAAAATTGAAAAATGTAATTTGCAAAGACTTTGCAAATAATTATGCTGTTTCGTTCCACAAAAACTGTAAATTATATATTTGCAAAGTAAATTTCGATAAATTTATCAAAGATTTGCAAGGTAAACGATCTCTTTGCAAATTCATATTGTTATAACTAGTGAAACTTTCAAAATGTTAAGACGTGAGTTTTTGATCGACGATCGTGAAGAAGTGGTTATAAGAAGAAATTGTAGAGACAGAATTAATTTTTCGGGACTACAAAATTTTAATTTTAAAGAGTGGTTTAGATTAAATAAAATCTACAAAACACAACACAGCCATGCGTTATCTGCTGAAAATCAACTGCTACTGTGCCTTTATTGGCTTGAAAATGGTTGCCAGTGGATTCCCCTTTGTATGTGGTTGTGTGGATGACACAATCGTTAAAATTGATGCACCTTCATTACACGAGGAAGCATATGTGGACCGGCATGGTAACCACTTATTAAATGTAATATGATATGCGTGCCAGACTTCACATTTTACGGTGTAAATGCAAGTTGGCCGGGTAGTGTTCATGATTCAAGAGTTTTACGGAATTCGGCTATAAGCCAAAGATTTGACAATGGATGAAGAGCATTTCCTGTTGTTTTGGGTGATAGTGGTTACGTATAGAAAAATTGGTTGATACCACCATTATGCCGAAATCCTGATAACACTGCTGAAGAGGCTTTCAACCGTTGCCACAAAAAACACAGCGCATAATTGAAAATAGTTTTGGCATTCTTAAAGAAAGATTTCCGTGTCTAAATTACCTGCGACTAAGGCATGAGTTTACGGGAAAGGTAGTTATTGTTTGTGCCATCTTACACAATATTGCCTGTAGCATTGGAAGAAGTAGTGAAAACATGCGCCCACTGAAGACACTGACGGTGAAATCGATGAATTAGATCTAGAAAATATTGAAGAAGGGAACGCGATACCCTTATTAATATGGATCATGCGGGAGCACTGCAAGTTTTTTTTTTCATTTTTATCTTGCGGCTCATTTTAACAATTAATCTTTAACGCAAAGTGAAAAGTGATAACACGCAAATGCAAAGTAGGTTAAATGCTTTGTGGAACACTTTTTACATTTACTTTTTAAGAGAGCACAAAAACTTTGCTAGAGCGCGCAAAGGCTTTACAAAGAGAGCAAAAATTTTATTGATACTAAGAGAGATTTGCAAAGAATTTTGTGGAATAGAAACAGTTATCACTTTGCCAAAAAATACAATTTGATAGTGCAAAGTGAAAAGTTGTTTCGTGGAATAGGGCCCTTGTTTAAGAGTTCAAATGGAAATCTTACAAGATCTAAGATCATTTGATTATTATAAATTTGTAAATTTTGTGTATATCTTCACCGCCATAGTAAAATTGTTTTGTGCGAACCATGTCACAGTGGGTTGAAAAAAATAGGGAATAACACTGCTTTGCAAAAATTCATTTTTTGTCTTTCCTTTTAATAAAACTATGCGGACTATATGGATCTTGATGCGCTAAACTCAGATCCGTTGTCGATTTTTTTCCATCGGATCTGGATTTTTTTTATGCGCGTGGCAAATTTTTCCCCTTAAATTAGTCAGGTACGGAGACCTATTTCGCCCTAATTCGAGAACGACTCATCCGATTTTCAAAATTAAAACACTCGAAGATGCATAACAAAATCGTTATTTATTTTAGTCTAATATAATTTTTCTGTATCTCTTATCGTTTTGGAGTTATTTAGAAATTAATGGAGAAAAAATTTTTTTCGTGCAAAATTCGTAATTTTTTTCAGGTTAAAAATGTAATTAAAAAAAGAAAAAAAAAATAACATTTTTAACCCGAAAAAAATTACAAATTTTGCACGAAAAAAATTTTTTTCTCCATTAACTTCTAAATAACTCCAAAACGATAAGATATACAGTTATATTAGACTAAAATAAATGCAAATTTGTTATGCATCTTCAAGTGTTTTAATTTTGAAAATCGGATGAGTCGTTCTCGAGTTAGGACGAAAAAGGTCTCCGTACCTGACTAATTTAAGGGGAAAAATTTGCCACGCCCATAAAAAAAATCCAGATCTGATGGAAAAAAAACCGAAAACGGATCTGAGTTTAGCGCATCAAAATCCATGTGGTCCACATAGTTTTATTAAAAGGAGGATTTGGCTGCAGAGCAGTGTAATTCAAGAACTTTTAAATTCAATTATCATGAACAAATTTTAACTTTTTAACAACTTAGGCCTAGAGTTTTGCTAATATCGGATCCAAATTTTTATAAATTTTTCCGAAATGAAATTTTGGGAAATGATTTGAAATAATGACAAGTATTTTGTGAATTCCCGAATACTTGGCATCATTTAAAAGCGTTTTCCAAAATTTCATTTCGGAAAATTTGGATCCGATATTAGCAAATCGTCAAAAAGTTAAATTTTTTTTCGAAGTCAAATATCTTATAAACTATAGGAGATAAACCACTCGTGTAGGGATGTTTTTTTTCTCAGCTAACAGATTAATACATATAAATGTATAAATATTATAAAAATGTGACTTCAAGGTCGTTTTTAATTTTCGAAAAACCCGAGGTGACCTACTTTAAGGGCATATAACTTCCCTCCTGATAAGTCTACAGATTCCAAATTCTAAACTTAAGCTAGAATACTCAATAGACATGTACAAGTTCATGATAATTGAGCTTACCATTTATAAGTTCCTAATTTTTTCAATAATTTTTTTTTCAACCCACTGTGCATGGTTTTAAAGGTTTCACAAGAACTTTTATTTGACATTTCTGTTTCCAAATATTTAATTAAAAAGTTGTAATGCGGTTTGAAACTAGATTTTTGTTTACAACAATTCAACTCTATGCGGCAAATTGTCTCTCTCCCATTCTCTTTAACACTCCTCTCTTTTCGCTTTAATTTGAGTTAATTCTCTTAAAATAATAAACAATTTTAATTCCAAACCACCTTGTATTAAAATTTTATTCATAAAAAATAATCAGACCATTAAATTTAACAACAAAAGCTTAATTTTATTAAAAAAACTAAAAAACTACATATAAAAAACGTAAACTGAAAACATATGACTTCATCCAAAAGGTGACCAGATCTCAGTAGGAGATTTGTTTCCAAATAATAAAACTAAATAAATTTGAACAAAGAGCTTTAAAAAAATGGTGTTAAGGTAATACAAATTTAAATTAGCTCAAGTTGTCCCTTAAAAATTAGTTCAAGTCCTTTTTGTTTCTAAAAAAGTTTAGTTTGTAAGATTTTCATCCTTTTACAATTAATGTCATGTACTAAATTTATTTCTATGTTAAACATTAATACATTTTATATTAATTACTTCCTTTCTTTTTCTTCTCTTTTTTTATCTCTTTATTTTTCTTTTTTTAGGTAAGTTTTAATTAATTATATTCTATACAATAAACAACTGAGAAAAGGGGGTGTTGAAAATATCCTTAACGACTTGGATTTGGTTAAATGAATATTCACACACACAAAAAAGGAGCTGAATAAAAGAATTCTTATCTCAAACCTTAAAAGGACACCTTAAGCTATACAAAAGTTTGACGTAATTAGCAGGTATTGTGTTAAATTTTACTTAAAAAATATATATTAAGATAAATAATTATGTATTAAAACAATATGGTGATAAATTATTGTTATCTTTTATAATATTATAATTTTTATTTTGTAAAAAGTTTCGAATTTTAGACAAATTTGTCTAAAATCATATCAAACTACTTGACAGTTTACTAGGATACACTTATTGGTAACTTATCGTCTTATAAATTTGTTTAAACCAGGGACCGTAACTGTTATAACTTTTATCGTAAAAGTCAGAAAATAACATTGTTTTTAGACTTTTATTTTTTTGAGCTGAAATAAAAGTTATTCTTTGACTTTTATTTTTTCGATAAAAAATAACAGTTATTTTTGAGTTTTATTTTTCAAGCAAAAATAAATGTTATCTGTTAACTTTTATTTTTTCGAGCGAAAATAACAATTATTTTTGACTTTTATTATTTCGAGCATGAATAAGTTATTTTTTTACTTTTATTTTTTCGAGCAAAAGTTATTATACCCTTCACCACCATAGGTGGAAAGGGTATTATAAGTTTGTGCTGATGTTTGTAACGCATAGAAATATTTGTCTTAGACCCACCTTTTAGTATACCAATAGACTTAGAATCACTTTCTGAGTCGGTTTAGCGATGTCTGTCCGTCCGTCTGGCTGGACGGCTGGCTGGCTGGACCCCCATGTAAACCTTGTAATCAAACTACAGGTCGCAGTTCTAAAGATAATTTGGTGAAATTTGGCACAGATAATTTTTTTGATAATGGGACCATGGCTATTGAAATTCGTCAAAATCGGTCCATTATTTATGGTACCTCCCATAGGTCCCACTTCCCGGAATTGCTATATTGGCCACCAATATCATGAAATTTAAAACAAATACTGCTTATGTAAACTTAAATCACTGTGCCAAATTTCGTTGAAATCGGTCCACATTTGACCATAGCTCCCATACAAACTCTTCTTTAAAAACGCACTAAATGAGACAAAAAATCACTAAAAAGCTCGTAAATCTAAAGATAATGAAAATTTTGAGTTTATTTTTTTTGCATACATAATTTTTGTAACAACTGTAATCAATTTGCCAAATTTCGAGATAATCGGTCCACATTTGACCCTAGCTCTCATATAAGTCCAAATGACGGAAACAGGTTGAATATATAAGTTTTGAGAAAATGTTTGTATGATGGCAAAATTTAGCAAATATTTGTCTTTATACAGGAAAAATAACACCTTTGACCTTAGTGGTGAAGGGTATCGTATGGTCGGCTTGACCGACTATAGCTCTTTCTTACTTGTTTTTATTTAAATTCATGATAAATTCATGAAAAAAAAATTTTCGAACAAAGATAATTTTTTAGTGAAAATAATTCCCATATGCTCAAAAATTTTTTTGCGATCATAATTGGGGTTGAAAACACAAAAATAACTTTTATTTCTGCTCGAAAAAATAAAAGTCAAAAAATTTTATTTCTGCTCGAAAAAATAAAAGTGAAAAAATAACTTGTATTTATGCTCGAAATAATAAATGTCAAAAATAACTGTTATTTTTGCTCGAAAAAATAAAAGTTAAAAATAACTGTTATTTTTGCTCAATTAAATAAAAATAGAAAAATAACTGTTATTTTTTTCTAAAAAATAAAAATCAGATTTTTAAAAAGCATCACATTTTATGACAATTTGCTCCAAGAATATCAAAATGGTATACTTGGTTTTATTCTCCGACATTTCCTTGAGGTCGCTTTTTTAATCAAATATTCAAAAATAACAGTTATTTTCGGTCCCTGGTTTAAACTTAAGTTCTCAGTGAATTTTCATTATTCACTACATCTGGGATTGAACTTAACTACACAGAAAGTGTATTATAACACAGTACGACAGTGGTTGATACACATGAGAAATGTAAACAGAATATGAAAATAGGATTAAAATAAAGAAATACGTGTCTCGGCGTTTTTCTGTAGCACGTCAGAAATTTAAGAAAATCGTTTTTAAAGATTTTAAGGACCGTGGAGGTTCATTTGTAACGTAATACTATTATAAAAAGTTCTAGAAAATAGGACGGGTGAACCGATTTAAATGCTTGAAATGCAGTTTTGAAAAGGGAATTAAATTTGGATTTGTTTTTTTTTTTCGCTAGATGGCGCTTTAATTTTCATGTAAAATTAAAAATATAAAAAAATGTAATGTAATTCATTACATATGGTCCGTCATATGGTTCAAATCCCAGACGACTTGTATTGCATTTTTAATTGAATTGTATTTTTAATATGTTTTAATCTTACATGAAAATTAAAGCGTCCTCTTTCTTTAATAAAAACAAATCAAAATTTAATTCCCTTTTCAAAACTGGAGTTTTAGGCCAGTTTTTAAGACCATGTCTATTTTTGACATAGTGACCTCTACAGTGGGCAAAAGTTAAGTACCATTGTATGTAAAACTATTGCTTCAGAAATATAAACCGCTCGAAAACTACTTAAGAAAGAAAGAGAAATATGCTTACTGTACTACGCTATCTTTTTTAGTTTAAGAGATATTTAACGGAATGTTGTTTAAAATTATTTAAATCTAAGGTTTCAACATCTGTTCTAGCCCGCTAATGCCGGGCATCTCTTAACGAGTTTTCGAGACATTGCAAGTTCGAACTCTTTTTGGTATCCGGGCACAACTACATACCTGGTAACTCCACCGCGGACAAACCTTCTAAATCTGGTGTTCTCCTGAGTCAGGACAACATCGACCATCGCTATCTGAATGCAAATCAATAATTAGGCAATTTCCTTCGCGTCAGCGCAGAGCAAGTGGTCTTCGGGAACCAATTGTTCCATATCTAGGCAAACATGGCCCACTTACAACACTATACGTTCAAATAGCTTGGTAACTTTACCTCGACATAGACTCCGCAACCTTATCTCAACCCTAACAGGTCATTGCGCTTTTGGGCTACATGCCAGAAGACTTAATCTTCAATTCAATGACTATTGTCGTAGTTGTCATAACACAAAAGAGACAGTAACTCATCTTCTTTGTCACTGCCCCGTCGTCTCGACTTCAAGAGCTCTCAACCTGGGGACACCTTTTCTGCATGATTTATCGGATCTAGCGAGTATTGACATTCGTAAAATAGACTCATTTATCAGGGCTTCACTGATAGCCTGGAATAACTATTTTTGTTCTTTTCTTCCAGTCTATTCCTTGCAGGTACCACAAAGGGACCACTTATAGGACCCAAGTGACGCTGACCTAACATCGGCTGCCTGCCTATCCTTACCTAACCTAAGGGCTCGATATAATTGGTCTTATAGTTCCCACTTCCCGGAATTGATATTTTGGCCACAAATATTATTATTTTTTTATGAAATTTTAAATAGATATTTACTCCTTATGTTAGCCAAAATCACTGTATCAAATTTAAAATTGGTCCACATTTGACCATTGCTCCCATACAAACTCTTCTATCAAAACGCACTAAATGAGACAATCATCAGTAAAATTGGTTCTCGATTAAAAAAAACTTGCAAACATGAACTCAATTATGCTTCCTACGGTATAAAGAGTGTTCTAAAAAAAATATGCATTTACTATTTTAGACAAAATTTATCCATAGTGCAAGAAATAATTTATTTTTTGATCAAGTTAGTTTCTATAGATATGTCAGATACTATTATTTTAGAAATTATTAATTTTCAATAGTTATTTCAATCAAAATGGACTGCGAAAAAACAGTTCGTGAAAATATAATTAAAACTTTTCAAAAAAATCAGTCATGGACTTTTAAAAAAATTTGAAAGTTGACCCTCGAACGGTTTCTAATGCCATCAGACGGTATAAGGAAAACCTGAGCATTGATAGAAAACCTGGATCAGGGAGGAAAAAAGGTCCTACAGATATTGGTAAGGCAAAAGAAGTCGAGCGACTCTTTCGAAGAGCGCCTAACACTTCTTTAAGAAAAGCAGCTCGTACGGTGAAATGTTCTACGAATTTTGCACATAGAGTCAAAGCTTATGCTGGACTGAAGACATACAAAGTCCAAAAGGTTCCAGATCGCAATGCTATAAAGAACTTAGAAGCAAAAAAACGAGCGAAAAAATTGAAGTCTGATTTTATAAAAAAATACACCTGTTGTGTGATGGATGATGAAACATACGTACTGGCAGACTTTTCTCAACTTCCTGGTCAAGATTTTTATGTTGCTGATAAACAGGGCAATGTTCGGCAAGAGTTTCGCACAAAATAACAAACAAAATTCCCTAAGAAGTTTCTCGTGTGGCAAGCTATTTGCAGTTGTGACATCTGACACAATAAACACAGAAATTTATATAAAGGAGTGCCTACAAAAACGGTTGTTACCCTTTTTAAGAGAGCACAGAGTGACTATATTTTTTGGCCCGATTTGGCATCATGCCATTATGGAAAAAAGGCACTTGAGTGGTACTCAAAGAATAATGTCATTTTTGTACCACGAGAGGCAAATCCACCTAACTGTCCAGAACTTCGGCCTGTGAAAAGGTATTGGGCTCTGGTAAAAAAGGAATTGAAGAACACAGGAAAGATTTCCAAGAACATGTCCGATTTTAAGCGCAGGTGGAACACATGCTCCAAAAAGGCACCAGAAGCAACTGTAAAATCCGAAAAAAGTCGATAATTTTGCAAATCCCGAGTACTAAGTAAACATTTTAATGCTGAATGATTTTGTATAATATGTCATTATATTTGCGTATTTTGTAGAGTTTTTATTTTAAAAGGTTTGATTTTTATTTAAGAAAATCCAACTACAAATTTTATTTAGAGCACTCTTTATAGGAAAAAGTGTTTAGAGTGCTTTTTCAAATCATTTTTGAGTTATTCTTTAAACTACTTCAGGCTCAATAGGTCATTGACTTCTCCGTATTGGCTACTTCAAACATTATACATTTTCATAACTAAAGAACAAAGTTATTTTGTTAAAACTAATCTGCAACATATGTTTTCAATTTGTGAACAAAATATTTTAAAAATTTTCCCACTAATCCTTTAATTATTTTAAAAGGATACCTATGTATGTATTTTCCCTGAGAAAGTACCAAATAAAATGGCTACCTGTAATAAAATACATTTAAATGCAAGTGTGTGTTATTCCCTTAATCGTTGCATATGTATGGTTTATGGATGTATAGAGCGTTAGAAATTAGATTTAGATCAATCTTGGGTAAAATCGTTACATATTAACAACAATCAAAATCATGGCTACCGAAAGGAGACTTACATCAACTGATACCAAAGATCATGACCAACGAAAAATGTAAGCAATATTAAACAATATTAAACATACGAGGGCGGTTCGGAAACACATTAGCCTAGCACAAAAAGCGTGGTACAAACAGAAAAAAGTTAAGTGCTTTAGAAACTTCCATCTCTGCTATAAACACATGTTAAATTTCGTTTCGATCTCGTAACTCCTTCATATAGAAACAGGTGTTCACAAAAGACTAATCCACTATTTTTTTACAATGGAAAAATTAGAAATACGTGGTGTCATTAAATATTTACATAAAAAAGGTTTATCGGGACATAAAATTCATAATGATATGATGAATGGGTTTTGCTGAAAGTGCTCCTTCATATGCAACAGTAAAAAATTGGGTTGCGGAATTAAAACGTAGTCGTACAAGCATTGAAGATGAACCACGTAGTGGACGTCCAAAAACAGCAATAGCAACAGAAATTGTAGCCAAAGTGCATGATATGGTATTAAATGATTGACGATTGGACATCTCAAATGATCGAGTCCACTTCATTTTGCATGAAGAACTACCGATGAAAAAGCTTTCTGCAACATTGGTGCCGCGTTTGCTAACAGTCGACCAAAAACGCATAAGAATGAACATTTCTCAAGCTTGTTTGGATCGTTTTAAGCGAAATAAAATGGATTTTAAGCGTCGTTTCATAACTGTTGATGAGACATGGATCCACCACTATACTCCAGAGACAAAGGAACAATTCAAACAATGGACTGAAGCCGGAGGAAGTGCCCCAAAGAGGGCAAAAGCAATTCAATCGGCTGGTAAGGTTATGGCAACGTTTTTTTGGGACTTCAAAGGTATTTTATTGATTGACTATCTGCAAAAGGGTAAAACAATAAATTCAGAGTACTATTGCAACCTTTTGGATCAATTAAATGTACAAATTCGTGAAAAACGTCCTGGCTTACAAAACAAAAAAATAATAATAATCAACATAACGCACCAGCGCACAAGAGTGTTTTTACGATGGCCAAAATCAACGAATTAAAGTACGAGTTGTTGGCCACCCACCTTATTCTCCTGATTTAGCTCCCAGTGACTTTTAACTGTCTAAATCTAAACAAATTCCTTGTTGAAAAGCGTTTTACCTCAAATGAAGGTGCAATTACAGCTGTAAACCACTATTTTGAAGACCTTGAGGAAAACTATTTTAATCAAGGGATAGAATTGCTAGAAAAGCGTTGGACTAAGTGTATTGAAGTTTCAGGAGACTATATTGAAAAATAAAAATATCTTTGAAAATCTAACTATTCTCTTTCATTGGTAGGCTAAAAAGTTTCCGAACCGCCCTCGTATAAAACAATTTCAATTATAAAAAAGTACGATTAAGAGTAGCTATTAATCCAGCGGTGGCCTTATCTCATTGGTTACACAGGTCAATAAAATTTTGCTGCACTAGAATTATTGACTAGATCTAGATGATTTTGGTCTGCTAGTTTCGAAAGTGATATTAGTTTTTCCGTGTTCGCTTTAGTATTCGAGATATAATTTTTTTCACCGAAAAACAAGTTTTTTGCTAATAATGTTAATAGAACTCCAAAATGGCGGCTTATATTGAGCCTTTAAGAAAAACCGAAATTCGAGAACAGTTTTATCTTTAAGTCGTCCTCACATTTTTCTTCATCCGCTTAGTCGTTTTAGAAATATCATACAATTTACACCGAAATTTAGATTTTTGACCTTTGATTGTACTGCCACACTAGCATCGAAAGAAAAATTCAGACCCATGGAGACTGTTTTCCCGTGCGATAATCTTTCGTTGAAACATTTAGTTCGGCCCCGTCCGATGGAACAAAAAGCTTTCAGCGCAACCGCCTATGGGCGCGAAACATGAATTGCAGTGCCGGCGTGAACGTGTTAAATAGGTCAAGCCGTTTATATTAACGATTGCACTTAGTTTTATGAGAATTGGTACACATTTGATCATAACTCTTTAGTAATATTTACATTTATATTAGCGTTGTACATACATACATACATATGTACGTACATACATACATATCTAATGATCGGTCTCGACCTTAGAGAATTATTTCGTCTCTTCCTTTTTATTTAGGAAAGTTCTTTTCTTTCGAAATGTATAATGCTTTTACCAGTATGATCAAAAACTCATCAATTGTACTTACTTCTTCTATAATAAAAATTAAACGTAATGATTTGTTCTTAATACTTATACCCCGCACCGAAATACCGTTTGTTCTGAGTCTTGTAAGGCACAGCAATATTGATCTGACAACCATATACCGATCGCCTTATACTTATTTCTTGGCCAATTTAAAGATTTAGAGAAAATAAATCTTTTAAACCAAACATACAACTTAAGTTTAATTAAACGTGTAAGGTAGAAGTCAGATCCAGGGAGGTAGCATTTAGTAATTGGTGCTAAAATTAAAATATAGTTCATGTATCAAACTAGTGGCACGGGAAAAAACTTATTACAAGCGCCGTTTCCAGGCTAAAGTTCTTGCAGTTTCATTAAGATCAATGTTCTTTTTGAATTATTTGTATATCGCTTGTCGGAAAGCAATTAAGCGCTCCCCAAACTTGAAGAGCAAAGATTTTACCGAATCCCAATATAAATAAGAAGATATTAGGGCTGGATGACATTTTAGTACTGACCTTAAATCATTGCTCTCCGATATTAGTTCGTACATGAGCAAACCTTTTTAGCAAGCTATGTATCGGGTTATCCATTTCGCGGTTTAAAAAGCTAACGTAAATAAAACAAATGTAAGATATTTTTTCATGATATTTCTTTTTTATTATAAAGTTTGAACGTTGACATCATGTGTAAAACAGTACATCATTTAAATGACCACCACGTGAAATGTCACAAGCATTGATTCTTTTAAGCTAATTTTCGACAACTTTTTCACACATATTGGTCGGTATTTCAGCCATAACTTGACGAATATTGGTTTTTAAGTGCTCAAGAGTTAAAGGTTCATCCACATTAACACAGTCCTTCGCGTAGCCCCACAAAACAAAAGTCTAATGGTATCAAATCTCATGATCTTGGTGGCCAGTTGATATCGCTACGACGAGAAATTACGCCGCCAGGAAATGTCTCTTGCAATAAAGCCATATTCGCTCGAGTTATGTGGCATGTGGCGTCTTGTTAAAACCACATATTCTCCAAGTCGTATTCTTCAATAGCAGGCAAAAAAAAAATAAAAAAATCGGTTATCATATGACCGAATTCACGGAATCGATACATTCGGGTCTTCGGCAACACTTTCACTTACAGCAGCGATAAAACGATGATGTACAGGCCTTACAATATTTGTAACTGCTTCAGTCTCTTCAAATTTCTTCACAATTTTGCCAATTGCTTGCGTAGTTGGACGATTATGTAAACCGTAATCTCCTCTTAAAGTACGATACGTGGCAATTGCAGAATCACCATTTTTGTAGTATGTTTTGATAATTTTTATGCGTTGTGTGATACTTAAGCGATCCATTTTCGTCAATATCAGACTTTCAACTGAGAAGATAAAAATTGGTTTAACAACTTAGTTTGATAGATGTCGAATTCCAGTCCTATACTTTTGACGGCACGAAATGGATAACCCTTTTTATCATTCCGCGTTATTTCTTATTTTCTGGAAGGAGAGATAAATAAACATTCAATACTAAATGATGATTTCCCAGCCGAATCATACTATTTAACAAATACGTAGGTCAAGATCTACAAAAAACGTCGCGACATGTATATCCTATCTCTTATGGTTTTAAAGATATTTGACTTTAGACATAAAATTTATTAATTTGTTTTTCCATTTGGGCCATCCTAATGAAAATACCGAAAATATCTAAATGAAAATAGGGCCAACCTGAGGGTAACAAAATATTATATTGTCATCCAAGATTGGCTTGAGCCAAGTCAGTTAAGAGGAAGTGGGTGAAAATCAGCTAGCGCATTTAAAACGGAACTACAGATCGAACATTTAACTTTAATGCTTGATAAAACCTAAGCTCTATTAAAGCTTTAAATGTTAACTATTGACTTAAAAAAATAACTACTACAAAATCTTTATTAGTTAAAAAGTTACCGAGTTTTGGCCAAAAAAAGACGTTTTTGGATCACTGTGCGCCGTGACAATCGCATTTATATTTCTCGAGAACATCCATCAACTGGATCAGAGCGCCTCCTCTGCAAAGAGTTCCGATGTTCTAGGTACTGATCCTTAAATGATGGTTCTTTTTCACTTTGCCATAGTCGTCAACATTAGAGGGGCTGTTTTAATTCTTTTTTTTTGCTTTTTCATAGTATGTTTTTTCCGGAAGTGGATAAATCCAGGGACCGTAACTGTTATAACTTTTATCATAAAAGTCAGAAAATAAAAGTTATTATTTGACTTTTATTTTTTCGAGCAGAAGTAAACGTTATTTTTTGACTTTTATTTTTTCAATAAAAAATAACAGTTATTTTTGACTTTTATTTTTTCAAGCAAAAATAATTTTTTTTTATTTTTTAACTTTTATTTTTCGAGCAAAAATTAGTTATTTTTGACTTCTATTTTTTTAAGCAAGACTAAAAGTTATTTTTTGATTTTTATTTTTTCGAGCAGAAATAAAAGTTATTTTTTGACTTTTATTTTTTCGAGCAGAAATAAAAGTTATTTTTGTTTGAAATTATGATAAATTTATTGAAAATTTTTTTCAAACAAAGATTATTTTTCAGTGAAAATAATTTACATATGCTCAAAAATTACTGGAGTTGAGTTATAATGGGGTTGGAAACACAAAAATAACTTTTATTTCTGCTCGAAAAAATAAAAGTCAAAAAATTACTTTTATTTTTGCTGGATATAATAAAAGTAAAAAATAACAGTTATTTTTGCTCGAAAAATAAAAGTTAAAAAATAACTTTTATTTTTGCTCGAAAAAATAAAAGTAAAAAATAACTCT
Organism: Stomorhina lunata; assembly: GCA_933228675.1. NCBI lineage: Eukaryota > Metazoa > Arthropoda > Insecta > Diptera > Rhiniidae > Stomorhina > Stomorhina lunata. Next base: position 95,772,612 of record OW121742.1, on the reverse strand, counting down.
TATTTTTGCTCAAAAAAATAAAACTAAAAAAATAACTGTTATTTTTTTTTTCTAAAAAATAAAAATCAGATTTTTAAAAAGCATCGCATTTTATGAAAATTTTGTCTAAGACTATCAAAATGGTATACTTGGTTTAATTCTCCGAAATTTCGTTGCGATTGATTTTTTTAATCAAAAATTCAAAAATAACAGTTATTTTCGGTCCCTGGATAAATCAGAATCCCTTGACTACTTTATAGGCATAAGAAAAATCGATCCATCTTTGAAATTAATGGTATAGGGTATAATGTGGTCAGACAGGACCAACTACACTACCTTCTTATTTAAATTTCTGTGGTTCTTGTTCTCTGATTTTATATAGTGGACAAAAACAGAAATTTCATAAATTTTTTTCTGTTATATTTTGATGTAGACTAAACATGACGTTGACGTTTTTGGCATTTGCTTTCTCTCTCTCTCTCCTCAAATGAACTTTAGATTTATTATATACAAAAATAAAATAAAAAATCACATATAGTATACCCGAAAAAGTATGAAAAACTCGGTACACTTGCACTTGTTTGGCCAGCAATTGAAAACAAAAGAAAAATTTAATTTATCTATTAACGAAAGACCTCAAATTTGAATCTCAACAGTTCCTAGTACTTTTTTGATTTCAAAACTTTGCTTAAGATTGAAAAAATATTTTATGTAAAATACAATTTTTCTTATCATTAATAACTATGAAAAATTAGAATTTTTCCCATATCTTTAGTCCAAAGTACAAACATATAATATTCATACCATTTGCCTCCCAGTTGTAATGCCTCGTATATAGATATTAGATTTATTGAAAAACCACTCCACTCATAAAAATGGATGAGTAACAAGAGAAATGATAGTCTTTCCATACATTACCGGCCTAACTGCCACATTTTTAGGGAAATGAATGGATAGATGGATGGATGGATTGGATGGATTGGTTGGATGGATTTTATAGACGTAGAACAAGTGTTTTTTCTTTTTGTAATTTATTTTTATTTGTATTTTCTTTGATATCTATCGTGAGTTCAATATGGATGGACCCGTAATATAAATGCCAGGCACGTAATGCAACACAACTACAAAAAAAAAACAGCAACAAAAAGTGGAAAAAACAATTGTTGTAGATTCTATAAAAAAGACCTTAAACTACTCGAGTAGAAGTTTTTTTCTTAAATCTAGAATTATGGTAATAAGACTCTAAAGAGTATTGACTTTTTATGTGAATTCAGTTAAAAGCCATAACAGAAAATAAATCGTGCTCCAAACGAACGTGGCTAGATTTTAAATTAATTGAATTGAGAAGTGAAATTTGTTTTAAAAGTGTTTTTGAGTGTCATTCGAAATGTGACTAATTTATGGGGAGTTTGTACATATGAGTAATTAAAGCTTTCAAGTGATTCATTTGCGGGTCTTCCACAGACACAATTGGTTCAGTTAAAATGTATTAAAATTTGATCGCATCCAGGATTTGTAAGACAGTCCTTAGTCGACGGACATTGGTCGAAGAAAGAAATATTCCATTTTCGGTAAATCATAGACGCTCTAAAAATACACAAAAAAATTACAGGTTACAAGACAAGGTAAGATGAGGTATGTCAGGTGACTGATGACTAAGTTAGCGCCTCTTTGGTCCTTAACATTTGCTCTTTGTGGTGTGGTAAAACTCCCTTGGCGGCACCACAAAGAATCCATGTTTAGGATCAAAGAGACGATTTTTCATCAGCCACATGTCAACCCTTCAAAAAAACGAGGCTATTTTACCAACAATTATATTGGAAAGATCAGATTGATTGTGGATTAAATAGGTACTCAGATGAAAAGACCTAAAATTTGATAAGGCGGGCAATGACAGAAAATGTGGGTAACTGTCTATTTCTCCTCAATGATATCCCATTAAGAACAGTGTCAAACGTTTGAAATATGATGACTTTTACATTTGATATCAAACGTTTTTTTCGAACTTTTTTCAAACCTGAACAGATGTTTGAGATTCACACTCATTTTCAAATGAGGGCTCATTTGAGAATAAACGTTTGAAAAGTGATAGTTTCGCAAATTGAGAATAAAGGTTATTCTCAAATCATTATCAAACCCTAAGATGATTTGAGAATAATTTGAAAAATGGTGTTATATAAATTTGATATCAAACCTTATATCAATTCTTTTTCAAACATTAAAAAAATAATTTATGTTAAATTAAATTAATGTTTAACATATTTTATTGGAATGGCATTGCATTTCAAAGAAATTCGTTATTTCTTTCAGATTTTTTTAAAATTGATCCATATTTGACCATAAAACCTTGCTTAAAAATTTCAAGATTAAAAATTCAATAATATTTATATGCATAAGTAAATTTTCTTTGTTTCTTAAAATTTTTTTACCTAACAAGAAAAAAATTATATTTTAAGCAAAAGAATTTAATACGATGTACATTTTTCAAAAACAAAATAAACAAACTCAAAAATACAACGCCATTTTATTTATGTTCCACATGTAGATGAATGTGGATAACATTTGAAAAACCTTTGAGAATGAGGTTTGATAATGATTTGTGAATAAAGGCATTTCTCAATTTGAGAATAAAGTCTCCTTTTTGTTGAGAACGCTATTATTCTCAAATCAGTATCAAACGTTTGACCTTTGAAAAAAGATTTATTTTCAAATCATCCTCAATTTGAGAATAAACCTTTTTTCTTACTGGGATAACAACTCCTACAGTAGTCATTGTACTGAAGTTTTCTAGCACGCAACCCAAAAACACTCAAGTTCAATTTGCGGAGTATTTAAGATACTTAAACTTTTATTACCGAAAGTGGGTCAGGTTTGTTTTGAAACTAAACACGTGATTTCTGTGGACCCGGGTGTTGTATACACTGGCTAACAACCTCCCGACTAAGGAGATTATCAGATTTAGCAAGTTTATCCCCAGTAACGTTAGCAGGTACGCTTTTACGACCGGCTACCCAGAAAAGTTATTTTTGAATATCTCATTAAGAGATGCACGGCATTAGCGAATGAGTACAGATGTTTGTAATTAAGGATTTTAAGAACGCCTGACTATTAATAAAATAACAAAAATCTCTGTAGTATATTCTGTGTGTCCTAGCTATTTGGTCGCCCTATATATGGTAATTATCTCGACCTGAAAAATACTGTAAAGATCGGGGAGTTTGAAAAAAAATTCCTTTTCTAAGAGATATATAAGAAACTCCTCCATATACTTCTGGAATGTTGTAAAAAGAAGTGAATATGCAATAGTTACGAATATTTAACGGATTACTAAATGTTGGGCTAATTGTTGAGCTAATTATTCGACTTTTTCAAGATAAAGGGAAGCTCCTGGTAAAAAAAACTCGAAAGCTCTCGACTCAGGAATTCAATAGACTTTAGAACGCAGGCTACCAGATTACTGTTGTATTTGTCAGAACGAAATTTAACTGCAGATTTGCTGAAACGTTATTATTTGATAGTCAAGCTGCTAATATGTTTCTGACAGTCAAGCTGCTAATATGTTTCTGTGCCTTCCTGAATTTAACATCAGCCCTGGATTGTTCCAGAACTCCGCATAATGATATGTCGGTGAACTGCAGTTCAGACGATTTATAAAGATTTGAGACTACATTAGAAAATCCAGAATCTGTTATTATGCCTACATTAGGCTATAGATGGGTCTCATACTTTCAAGAGCTGATGTAACTTATCATAACAGCATACGGTCTGATTGGAAGTTAAGAAGAAGCAAAACGGACTTTCTCTGGGCTGCTATTTCCTCAGAAATCTAATTCAGCAACCCTTGATATTAGAAATTAAAAACATAATTAAAAATTTTCTGGACACTTCTAAAAACATACGTACAAAGGTTAAACGAAAAATTTTCAAGTTAAAAACAAGCAAAATAGCACGAGAAGAAGAAACGTCAGAAATCACGGTCAAAAGGGTAAAAGGTCGCTACAAGAGAGGGTTGGGAATCCAAAAAAAGTGGTGAAAAATCTGGTGCACGAAATAAAAAATTGGTAAAAACCATACAAGTTAATTTTGTTTGAAACTCTACCACTACCATTAGAGATATGACCAGAAAACTGGTGTTTCAAAATCTTTCTTTGAAAGAGTTTAAAATATTTATAACATAAAGTCTTACAACGTCCAAAAAGTGCCTGATCGATTCGACTTTAAAGAAAAAGTAACCAGACGAAGAGCAAGAAAACTTTACTTGCAGTATTTAACAAAATTTCAATGTGTCGTAATGGATGATGAGATTTACTGCAAAGCAGACTTTAATCAGTTACCTGGTAAGGAAGTTTATACAGCGTTCAAGAAAGGGGGTATCAGTGCTAAATTATAGTAAAATTCCCAAGCAATACATGGTTATGCAGGCAAAAAATCGTCGTTAAAGGAACTATAAATTCAAACACTTATATTGAAAAATGTTTGGAAGGAAGAAGATCTAGATACCAGCCACTATTCCAAAAAAAACCGTAGAATGGTATACTGCAAATAATATAAATTATGTTTCTAAAGACTGTAACGCCCCTAACTGTCCAGAGATTCGCCCAATTGAAAAATATTGGTCATTAATGAAAAGATCTTTAAATAATACTAAACGAATGTGCAAAAATGAAAGAGATAATTTGATTGATCAAAATCTAAGTATCAGTATCAATAGCATCCTACTCGGCTAATTATAGGTGGACATTTGTCCGAGGATTCATAGTAACGTGCTTACAGATTATTGGTACGTACTATCAAGAGTCTTTGTAGCCTTAGTTGTGACGATCATAACAACATTTTTGGATCTCATGTGAATTAGTTTTAAACAAATTCGTTCAGAAATAAGCCTCAACTGGGGATACTATTTATGTTTTAGGAATAGTAAATCATGAAAAAAAAAACTTGAATGAAAATGGCTTTATTTTTATTCGAAATATTCCCCTTGACGATAAATAAACTTTTGCATTGGTTCAAACCATTTGTCATAGAAGTTTTTTAATTTTTCTTGAGACATCTCTAAAACATGGTTGTTTAACGCTTTTTCGGCGCTCTTAACTCTTTGACACACAGTTTATCTTTGTAATTCAAGAAGTTTCCTGCACAAATAACTATTCATTTTGGAATAACCACACAATCGATTGCTTTATCTATGATTTGTTACCTGTTACGCGACTTTTGAAGCAAAACGGTCGAACTTTTTAGTATATATATATATATTTTTTTTTTTTTGATAAATTATGGAGCATCTAACGATTTTTTACAAACTAGTTGATGCCTCAAACTCAGTATATCGCATGACGACCTTCATGCATTCGTCGGTTATGGAATTCACAAGCAACGAAAATTGTGCTTTTCTATGGCACTTTATCGCCACATGAGCTTAATTCCTCGACAAAGTCTTCTTGAGTTTATATACGTCAAAAGTTGCGAATTTTCCGGTGACGGACCAAGATTTTCTGAACTCACTACAAAAAAAAATAAAAACTTAATTGTGGTGCTGCCAGATTTTAGCTATTGACATTTGTGTTCCCAGTTCCCGAATTATAAATTATAAATAATATAAAATCCCCTTAAATCTGAATTCATATTCATATTAAAGAGCATTTAAAATTTCGGATACTTATGAACATTACCTCGTATAATGTGCATTGTGTTTTTTGTTTTGATGACTCTGAAAGAAAATGTTTTTTTTTTTTCAAAAGAGAGTTAAAAACATAAATAGAGTAGACAAAAGCCAGAGAAAGAGAGTTTAATTCAATAAACATCACAGGTTGTTGTTTACGAAACGAACGAAATTCTCACAGGTTGTTATTGTTTTGCTTGCAGTTTCTTAAATAACTCTCTGTATTCTTATACACAAAAACTCGCAAATTTACATAAATCTCTCTGGCTCTCGGGAGAGTTGAAACTTAACAGTCTCATGAGTCAGCCTAATGAAATTACCATATAAATTTATATACTACCGTTTTGTTTTCTGCTTTTTTGTATCAAGTATTTGATGGATATTGTTTTTGTAGTTCATAATGGGGATTTTTTTTTTTTTTTTGATGGTAACATCAGACCCCAAGACCGACCACCAAGTACCAATAATAACAGCCGCAGAGCAGTATGTGATGGCTTTGGTTGTAGTATTGAAATGAATTTTGAATTTTGTAGTAAAGCAAAAGTAAAACATCGAAACACTCAAACATGAAAGCAGGCAGGCAACCAAAGCAAAGCAGCCAGTCAGGTCGTTTTTGTACTCGTAGCCGTCGTTTACAGTAAAACAACAGCTGACAGACAGACAACAACATTTGCAGGCAGGCAAACAGATAGACAGACAGAACAGCAGAACCCAACACAAGTCGAGAGTAACTTTAGTATGAAATCTTCTTTTGGCATGATTAGATCATAGCGGTAACACTGGTCTCTCCTCAAAGAAAAAAAGCGTCGGACGGTTATTTAACGTGACGTGTAGACGAAATACACGTTTTTTTTTACACACAAAAAAGTTAATAAATTTTAAACGATTTTTTGTTAATAACTTTTTAACGAAAATAATTCGCTAAACGTTGGATTAAAAGTTTATTTTTAAATTTAAATTGTTTTTAATAAAAAAACGACAAATGGAAATTTTATTTTATGGAAAATAAACAACAATTTAAGTTTTAAAGTGCATAAAAATAAATTAATTAAATTTGTGCAAAAATAAATTTATTAATTAATTAAAAATATTAATTTATAAAATATAACAATAAAAAAAATACAAAGTGGTAATAAAATGTTTTTAAGAAAAATTTTAAAGAAATTTTAAAAAATAATGATGAAATTAAAAGAAAATATGGAAAAAATCTTTGTTGTGTTTCTCTTCGAAAAGAAATTAAAATGAAATAATTATTAAAGATTTAAGAAATTTATCTTGTTTTAGAATCTCAATTATGAAAAATATGGAAAATAACGTTAAATTATTTTTCATTTTTTTTTTTTTTAATTTTTTGCCTTAACAAAAAATTCTGTTAAAAAAATAATTTGCGTGTTTTTGTTTAGCCAAGCAAAAAAAAAAAAAATAAAATCTAAAAGAAAATCATCATCATCATTATCATCGCCTTCATCATCATCATTTGAGCTGTTGAAATCTAAAACAGCCACAACAAAAATTTTTTTTTAACAACAACAAAATCATCATCGTTCCATCAGCGTCAGTTTTCAGTTAATTTTTGTAAAAAGTTTTTATACTTTTTAATAAATTTAATTATTTATATATATATTTTTTTTTGTAAATTTTCTTGCCACTCCAACAACTTACAGTCAGCAACACAATTATTGTGTGTTTTAAATGCTGCTGCTGCTACTGCTCCACTACCATTGCTACCAACAAACAACAACTGCTGCTGGTGGTAATGCAGCCAAGCGCAACATATTGCTAATAATGCCTGCATTCTCCATTGCAGTTTTTTTTTTCTTCTCTGTTCTCTAAATTTTTTTTCTTTAGTTTGTGTTAAAAATATTTGTTTATTGCAATTTTGAAATACAGTAAGTGCTAAAAAGAAAATTTTAACAAATATGAGTCATCGTTGGAAAAAATCTATTTGGCCAAAAAAGAGACAAAGTACCAGAAATTTTTCAATTTACAAAATCTGTCAGTGAATTTTTTTTTCAAAATTGCAATTTTGAACTAATTTATGCAAGATTTTCAACTAATATTGAAAATATTGATAATATCTCACATCTAGTGTCAGTAAATCGGACCAAAAAATGATGATTTCGGTTTAAATTCTTATTTCTTGATTCAAAATTATATCTAAAATTAATTGCTATTTGTATAATTAGAAAAAAATTCATTGGAAAATCGATTAAAAGACTCGTTGAAGTTTTCTAAACAAAATTCTTTTTTTAATGAGATATAAAACATTAAAATCAAGTTAATAATTTTGTAGTTATAAACATTTTGGTGTCGTATCAATCGACTTAAAAAATATACCCAAAACTTAATTTTCATCGTATAAATAATAAAAACTCAATGGAAAATCGTTTAAAAGACTTGTTGAAGTTTTCTGAACAAAATTACCTCTTAAACGGGATATAAAACGTTTAAATTAGGTAAATTGTATAGTTAATATAATTGACTAAAAATTTATCAAAACATTAAACAAAATTCCCTGAGAAATTTTGCTATTCAAACTTCATTGAAAATCGATTAAAAGACTCGTTGAAGTTTTTTAGACAAAATGAGATATAAAACCTTAAAATCAAGTAAATCATTTTGTAGTTATAAACATGTTGGTGTCATATCAATTGACTAAAATTTACCCAATCATGAATCCAAAATTTCTTCTGAAATCTGCCATTCAGAATTAATCTATACAACAAAACTAAAAAAAATATACCAAAATTTTATCTAAATCGTATAAATAATAAAAAATTCTTTAAAAAATAGATTAAAAGACTCGTTGTAGTTTTCTATATAAAATTACCTCTTAAATGAGATATAAAACCTTAAAATCAAGTAAATAATTTTGTAGTTATAAACATTTTGATGTCATACCAATTGACTAAAATTTACCAAATCATGAATCAAAAATTTTATGGGAAATCTTTCATTTAATCCCATATAACATAACAAAATTTCTTGGGAAATCTTTCATTTAATCCCATATAACATAACGAAAAATATACCAAAATTTTATCTAAATTGTATAAATAATAAAAATTTATTTAAAATCGATTAAAAGTCTCGTCGAAGTCTTCTAGAAAAAATAGCCTTTTAAATGAGATATAAAACGTTGAAATCAAGTTAATAATTTTGTAGTTATAAACATTTTGGTGTCATATTAACTAACTAAATCAAAATTTCTGGGGAAATCTTTCATTGGGATTTAATCACATATAACATAATATAAAAAATATACCAAAATTTTATCTAAATCGTATAAATAATAAAAATTCATTGAAAAATCGATTCAAAAACTCGTCGATATTTTCTACACAAAATTCCCGCTTTAATGAGATATAAAACCTTAAAATCAAGAACATAATTTAGTAGTTATAAACATTTTGGTTTCATATCAATTGACTGAAATTTACCTAATCATTAATCAAAATTTCTAGTTCAATCTTTTATTGGGAAATAATTCCATATAACATGACAAAAAAAATGTATCTAAAATTTAATCTTCAACGCAAAAAATAATAAAAATTTATTGGAAAATCGATCAAAAAACTCGTCGAAGTTTTCTAGACAAAATTGCCTTTTAAATGAGATATTAAACCTTAAAATCAAAAATAATTTTGTAGTTCTAAACATTTTGATGTCATATCAATTGACTGAAATTTACTAAATCATGAATCAAAATTTCTCGGGAAATAATCCCATATTTTTTATCTTTATCGCAAAAAATCATAAAAATTTATTGGAAAATCGATTAAAAGACTCACCGAAGTTTTCTAGACTAAATTACCTCTTAAACGAGATATAAAACCTTAAAATCAAGTTAATAATTTTGAAGTTATAAACATTTTGGTGTCATATCAATTGACTAAAATTTATCAAATCATGAATCAAAATTTCTTGGGAAATGTTCCATTAGGAATTAATCCCAGATAACTTAAAAAATAAACCCAAAATGATTCTTAATCTTAAAAATTGTAAAAAATTTCTTTGCAAATTCTATGAAGGACTTATTAAAGTTTTCTAGACAAAATTAGCTCATAAACGAGATATGAAACGTTAAAATCAAATAAATTATTGTAAAGTTATAAACATTTTTATATCATCTCACACTCGTACATAAATTGACTAAAAATTTACTGAAATATTGATAACAGAATTCGTCTAATAGGTTTTATTCTCTAGGCTTCATTGGAACTATCTTGGAATTGATTATGAAGTAGTTTAGCTGACTTCCTGTAGGATCCTATGATAAAGTTCTCAAGTTAAAAAATATTAATCAGAAAACGTTATGAAATCTTGCCATTCCTCATAACCTTTCCATGGAAATAATGTTAATGCCTAGAGTCATATATTTTGCAAATTCATTCATGTCATCGTACAAACATTCTCAGCATTAAGTCTTACATAAATGCTAGGGTCAAATGTGGACCGATTATGCTGAAATACTGTGCAAAGTAACTGTTGAGACTAATTCTTGCTTAAAAGCTCTAGTAAAATTTGGACAGATTTTAACGAAATTCCTGTTATTCCCTAGATGAATTTCTGTCAATTTTTTAGCGTCATCTATCGACTGTTAGCATTATTGCTTTATCATGCGTACGATGTAAAAGAAATAAAATTTATTATAGGATGAAAATCTTTAAATAGGATCAAAATCTTTAAATCAACAGACTACAGAATTTCACTGTTATATTTAAATATGAGATATGCAGAATATTTTTAGACTTTCCGATTATTTGCTTGAAGCTAGTAACATTCTAGCTTAATCCACTTGTCGTATTCGTTTCTCCTTTATTTGAAACATTTTCTATTTCGAAATTCGGTTCTTTTGCCGAAAATCAAAATTATAATAGTCTGGAAAGGATTAGCATAGTCAAATGGGCCGGTTATGCCCTAAATTCTACACCATTTTAAATTGTAAATGGAAAAATTCCAAATGAAATTCAGAATTTTCATATGATAATGGAAAAATTCCAATTGAAATTGAGAATTCCCATTTGGAAATGTGTAATCTTCAATTGAAATTGAGAACTTTCATTTAAAGAAAATTACAGTTCAAATTGAGAAATTTCCTTATCAAATTGAGAAATTTTTATTTGAAATTCCGAATTTTTTGTAATTCAGAAAATTTCTAATCGAAATGAAAAATTTTCACTTGTAATAAAGAAATTTCCATTTGAAATTGAGTTGTCCATTTGAAATTGAGAAAAGTTCAATTGAAAATAAAACATTTCCATTTGTAATTGAGAAATTTTTATTTGAAATTGAGTTTTCCATATGAAAATGAGAAAGATACTTAAGTTTCTGGAAAACGATTTCATATTCGAATGGGATAAATGTCTGAATCAATACTTTCTTTATACGTAACGATTACTATGGAACCATTGGGGGTCTCCATACTCAGAATTTTAAACAAGAATATTTGATGAACGATTTCATTGAATTGATATTGCTCTCTGGGCTTTATTGGAACTACTATTTCGAAATTGATTCTAAAGCAGTTTAGCCGAATTTCTATAGGATCCCAAGAACAAGATCTCAAGTTAAAATGTTAACTAAGAAAACGTTTGTGTATTGCCGAATTATGTCATAATATAGACTTTATGCATCAAAAAAATGAATTGACATTTTGTGGAAATGCTTCTTAAAACTGCCATTTCGATCCCTTTTTTCTAAAAAGCCGAAAATGAGTTTACTACAACTCCAACTTTTTTGAGTAGTAATAGTAGTATTAGTAATAGTTTTTGCAAACTTTAAATAAAATGTAGTCATTATATTGATTGATTCAAAATTTAAAGCTAAATAATTATAGCAGTTGGAACGGTAATAGTAGTTAATGGAGTACTAGTAGTTGAAGTAGTACCAGTAGTTGATGTAGCACTAAATGTGTAATTACTACACCTATTGCAGATTTAGTGTAGTTACAAATAAACGATTTTTTAATCGTGTAACTACTACTTCTATTAATACTGCTACTTTAAGTAGCGGTTTCAAGTTATCAGCTCATTAAGCTATTATATGCTACTCTAAAGCACAAATTTTTAGCTACTCTCACAGCTATTTAAATTTTTTTAGCAGCAGTTTTAAATTATGAGGGTAGCAGAATTTAAACTATTTTTTGCTACTTTAAAGCACAAATATTTTAGCTACTCTCACAGTTTTTTAAATTTTTGAAGTAGCTGTTTTTATTTATGAATGTAGCAGAAGTACATTTATTCTTTCTGCATTTGTTATGATCAGTACTCTCTACTGCTACTACTACTTTTATTAATACTAAAACTCTACAGAAATCAAAATTTTGGTAGTAGCAGTTTTAAAACTAAGAAAGTATCACAGTGCTACTGAAAATACTCCATTCGGAACATAAAACTACTAAAATTTTGGTAGTAGCAGTTTTAAAATTAAGGTAGCGCAAGTAAATATTGATGGTAGCAGAAGTAAATTTATTTACTCCGTATTTATTTATCAGTAGCTATATTATATGTGTATGTACTCTCCACTGCTACTACTACTTTTTTAATATTACTGCTAATATTCTATATAATTAAAAGTTTTGTACTACGAAGGTAGTAAGTGGTACTGCCGTTTTAATAGCTGTAAAGGTAGAAGACGCTAAAAAGTATATTTACCGTATTAATAATCAGTTGCTACATTATATTTGCACTTTCCACTGCTGTTGAAAGTGCTACTGAAAAAAACTCTAATCGGCGTAGTTGCAAATGTTTGAGTTATTAATATTGCTACTACTACTTTCATTAATAACAATATTACTACTTATACTTTACAAAATGCTGGTAGTAGCAGTTTAAAAATTATAAAGTACTTAGATATTAAGGAAGCAGTAGCAGTTTTTAAGTAATGAAGGTAGCAGAAGTAATTATTGACTTTTTGCGGATTTTTAGCTGATTTGTTGTACTATCCACTGCTGTTTTAAGTGCTACTTAAAATTTTTTAATCGGCGTAGTTGCATAGTTTAACTTATTCATCCTGCTACTACTACTACTACTTTCATTTATATCGATATTACTACTAATACTCTAAAAATATTGGTAGTAGCAGTTTTAAAATTATGAAGGTAGCAAAAGTATTATTGATTAAGGATTTTTACTACTTAAGTTCTTAATCTTGCTACTACTACTATTTTGATCAATACTGGTACTACATTCTCTACTAAATCTAATCGAAGTGTTAAAACAATAATTTATTTAAGTTTTTAATACTAATACTCTACAGCTACCAAAATTTTTGTAGTAGCAGTTTTAAAATTATAAAGTACTTACACATGAAGGATGAGGTAAATACTAATACTATTTTTATTAAAACTGGTACTATCTCTTCTACATCTAATCGAATTTTTAAAACGATGATCTCATTAAGTTTTTAATACTAATTCTCTACAGCTATCAAAATTTTTGTAGTAGCAGTTTTAAAAATAGCTATGAATATTACTAATACTAATTCTATAGTAGTAATAATATACATTATAAAGTACTAAACCTGATGGTATCAGTAGTAACAATTTGTGAGTGTTTTAACAATTATTAAGAATACTTTTCTTTTCGTAGCTTCTGCTATTTGCAGTCTAGTTCTTTAAACACTGGCTTTAAGTTCAGTATAATATGCAACTCTGATTTTTTGGTATAAATACGAAGTTATTGTATTATTATTGTACCACTCAACAGTTTCCCTATTTCGTAAAGACAGGATTTAAAAAAAATAATTAAAGAAATTTAACTCTGGGTGTATTATGGCTTAGTTTCCGGTTCATGCTCTTCATTACTTTTCGTAATAAATTATGTTAATCTAGTCTGTTTTTTATCTTATTAATACATATTAAAAATTCAAATTCAAATATTTACTTTCAGCCCACACACTTTCTTTCCCAAAAACTTAACATTATAATTATTTTTTCAAATTTTTCGTCCATAGAATTAGTTTTCAGAAATGATATTAAAATTTTAGCCACTTTGTAAAGAAAATACTCGTATTTGAAGAAGAAATAAAACCAACTGAGTAAATTTGTTTTTTTTTTTCTTAATTTTGAAAAAAAGTTGCTGGTATTTAGTTGCTGGATGTTTTTTTTTCTTCTTCTGTTCGTTTCATTTGAAATGTAGCACACTTTTGTTCAAATATTCAATATTATTTTATTTACATTTACATACATTAGAAAAAAGTGGTTAGGAGAGGGTAAAGGTTGTGCAGGAATGTGTTTTTTTTAATTATTTAAGCAAAATTTTCATATTCACAAATTGTAGGAAAAGATTTCTTTTATTTTGAGAAATGGGACTTAGTCCTGGTTAGTCAGGCCTAATCCTCGTTTTTTTTTAACTCGGTAGCCATCTTAGTTTAAAATCAAATACTGTGCCTTGAAATTTAGATTTCTTTGATTTTTTCCCATCAAGCTCTATAGGTTCAAAGATTGGCGTTGTTCTTCTCGTGAATATCACTATTTCTATTTACATAGGGTTAATGCCTTATCCACATTGTTCAGACCCGAACAGTATCTCAAGAGTCTTTTTCATTATCTCTGCTTAAGTACTAGAGTTTTTCTTTTGACATTCTATACTTCATCGTCAGAATTTAACTTTTATTACGAAATTATTTCATTTATTAGTATATCAATTAATACTATAATAAACACTCCCTACCAATATTATTTAGTGATATCTCAATAGCTTTGGACTAAACTTTATTGAAAGCTCCTTCTATGTCCAGGAAGTATTGGAAATAATATCGTTGGTCACATAGAAATGACCTAACTCACACTTTTTCAAAATTGATTTTTTTGTGATTCCAATACATTTTATGCAAATACACCTCATAACAAAAATTTAAGGCAATTGTATCAAAATTAGCGGTTATTTAAGTAATTTTCTAAAAAGCCCTAACTTATTCCGAAATGAAATACATTTTTTAAAAGCCCTATCTCGCGAAATTATGTTTCTTTGCATCAACAAATGATAAAAAACTTTCGAATCTTAAAGCTTTCGGTTGGATTTGTAATTACAGTTGAACTTCTATAAATTCAATCACCATCATCCCGAAAAAAGCTTCAACTTATGGAGACTTTAACTTTGGAAATCAAATTTAAAAGCGTTTAATTTAAAAACGTTAAATTTAAAAATGAAATTTGCTTCAACTTATGGAAAATTCAAGTAATAGAAGTTAAAATTAGAGAAGTTCGACTATATTTCTTATATTAAACTTTTGCCGACAACATTTTTCGGATAGAAAACTTTCAATATTAAAAGCTTTCTTATAGGTAGCTTTTAATATCTAAAACTTTCTACTAATATCATATCCATATCAAAAGCTTTCCAATAAAAAACTGCAATTATTTATCTAATGTTTTCTTATATAAAACTTTCGATTTAGAAAGCTTTTCTATAATAAACTTTCGATATCGAAAGATTTCTTATATAAAATATTTGTCGTCAAAATATTTCAGATAGAAAACGTTTTATATAAAACTTTCCTAAAAAAAATTTAAATATCAAAAGCTTTTCCTTTAGATAACTTTAATATCTAAAGCTTTCTAAAAAACTGTTTACATTAAAAATTCCTATAAAAAACTTTCGATGTCAAAAGGATTCCTATATGTAATAAATATTCAATATCGAAAGATTTTTTATATAAAACTTTCCTATAAAAAACTTTCAAAATCAAAGCTTTCCTATAGATAACTTTTCATATAAAGAGCTTTCAACTAAAACCATTCCATATAAAAAGCTTTCCGAAAAAACAGATTTTCTATATAAAACTTTCGATGGCGAAAGGTTTCCTATAAAAAACTTTTGATATTAAAATATTTTCTATAGAAAATTTCGATATCAAAGAATTTCTTATACAAAACTTTTGCCGTCAAAATATTTCGGATTGAAAACCTTTTATATCAACAGGTTTCCTAAAGATTGCTTTTAATATCCAAAGCTTTCTACTAAAAGCATTTCATATCAAGAGCTTTCAAGTATAAAAATGCCAATATCTAAAGTTTTCAATTATAAATCTTTCGAGCTTTCCAATATAAAAATGCCTATATCTAAAGATTTTCTATATAAATCGTTCAATTTCGAAATGCTTCCTAATAATAAACTTTCGATATGAAAAGATTTTCTATAGACAACTTTTGATTTTTTTCATAGAACTTTGAATATCGAAAAATTTCATATAGAAAACATTTCAAGATTCAATATCGAAACTTGAAATATCGAAAGCTTTTCTATAGAGACAATATCGCAAGCTTACCTCTAGAAAACTTTTGATACCGAAAGATCTATTGTAGAAAGCATTCAATATCGAAAGCTTTGCTATATAAAGCATTTGCTAACGAAGTTTGAAGAATATTTTGTCACTTCTTCAAATATGCCTTTTTTAAAAATCGGTTGATAAGTGACAGAGATAAAACGATTTATTTTTCGTGCTTCAAAGGTCTATAACTTCTAAACCAAAAGTTTCTTGAAAATAAAAGAACTTTTTAATGAAAACAATTTTAGGTCCTTATCAGGTGAAACAATCTAGAATTGATCCGTAGTTTTTGTATTTGTCAAATCGAGGCAAAAGTAGGACATATTAGTCGTTTTTATACCCTTCACCACCATAGGGGGAAAGGGTATATTTGGTTCGTGCTGATGTTTGTAACGCATAGAAAAATTGGTTTGAGATTAACCTTTTAGTATGCCAATCGACTCAGAATCACTTTCTGAGTTGCTATCAAAGTACAGGTCGGAACTTCAAACATAATTTTATGAAATTTGGTACTTTTTGGGCAAAATCGGATAACTATTTTGAGTACCTTCCATAGGTATGCCTTCCCGGAATACAGTTTTTGGCCCTTTACAGCCACAAATTTAGTTGTATTTTAATAATATTTAACAAAAATATTGCTTATGGTAACCTAAATCAGTGTACCCAATTTTGTAGGAATCGGTCCATATTCGACCTTTCCTCCCATGCAAGACACATTCTCAAAAGTCGTTTAAATACCCATGAAAGCACTAAAATCTTTATAATTCTAAAGATAATTCCAGTTTCCTACTAAAACTTTGTGCAGATAATTATTATTTATATGTAAACCGATAAAAGAACTTTGGTAACAATCGATACGCAATTGACCATAGCTCCGATGTCAGGCCCTTAGCCGGAAATGGCATGAATCTACTTAAATCTCGAAATTTTGAACAAAATGGCCCATAGTATATGTATGTCTCTCTATGGAAAACTTGTTAAATTGTTGGTCCCTATTTCACCTTAGTAGTGAAGGGTCAGGCTTAACCTACTAAAGGGTTTCTTACTTGTTAATTGTGCGTATACTGAAGGTTGTATTAGTTTTAAGTCTGTAGCTTACTTAGTCCCTATAACACTCTGGGGCCAAATTACCGCATTCGATATCGATCGAAAACTCAGACTTTTAAGCGAATATTGTAAAGTATACTTTAGGGATGTTGAAAGTTATGTACTTTGATGCAAAAAGTTTATTGAAATTTGGTATCAATTTTGATTCGTTTTCAAAAACATATAGTTCAATTAAAACTCTTTTACTATTGTTCATCTTTTGGCAAATAACTTCAAAAAAATATAGTAAACTGTGCATCTTTTAAATAACTTTCATTATCCTTAAAGTATGCTAAACAAATGTTTTGAAAATATCTAAGATTTCTATAGATATCGAATGCCGTAATCTGGCCCCTGCTCTTTACGGGCAAACGTTTTAACATTAAATTTTCTCCTCACTTGTCAGATATTGGGAGCTCCCGCTTTAAATGTAAAACATCTTTCGTCTTCTAACTTTAAATAACTGAATTGGGGAAAAAACGTAATGCTACTGATGTTGCGTTTTTGTTTTTCTACCAACACTTTTAACGCTATAATATAATTTTTTGTGCTTTTTTTCTAAATTTTGCTGCTGCTGACACGCTTACTGACTTTTCAGTATGTACTCCGGCGTTGAGTACACTAACGCATTCACTTGTGTAAATAAGTTTTCCATGACTTCATTCCCATACAATAGAATTCAATTTAATACAACTTCAAAACTGCTTTTTTACACGCCACAACATTTACAATCATTCGTTAGTTTTGTTATGTTAGTTACACAGTGTTGAAAGTACATACGAGTACTCGTAACTCGTTCGTATCAAAAACATCAAAAGCAATTTCCTCCCCAACTGTCAAAGTAATTGCAGTTATTTTATGCACAAAACATATGTTTTCTTTCATTTTTTGTTGCCAAAGTTCTCCAAAGAGGAGTTAGAGCAAAAGAGAGATACACATTTTTCTCACGTAACAGCTGGAGTTTAACTTGGGGAAGAGCGGGAGAGAGTGTAATAGAGAGTTAGAAATGGGTTATATTCAAACAGGACTACCAGATTGTCGTTTTAATTAAAAAAAAAAAATTTGGAAAGTTTTAGTCTTTCAGAGGTTTTAAAAATTTGTTTGCCTTAATTTTAAATTTAGAGCATTAGACTTCTTAACTTAACCTATATTTTTTTCGGTTAGTTACTTTGTTTTGCTGATAACGCAATAAAAATATTTGTAATACTCTTACGAGTATTTGTTTAATTCAAATATTTTTATTTTAACGTAAAAAAACTACAAAGCGTATTATGAAATTATAAATTTTTGTTAATCTTTTCAATGAAAACAAATAAAAACAAGTAAGAAAGCGCTATAGTCGGTCAAGCCGACCATACGATACCCTTCACCACTAAGGTCAAAGGTGTTATTTTTCCTGTATAAAGACAAATATTTGCTAAATTTTACCATCATACAAACATTTTCTCAAAACGTATATATTCAACCTGTTTCCGTCATTTGGACTTATATGAGAGCTAGGGTCAAATGTGGACCGATTATCTCGAAATTTGGCAAATTGATTACAGTTGCTACAAAAATTATGTATGCAAAAAATAAACTCAAAATTTTCATTATATTTAGATTTACGAGCGTTTTAGTGATTTTTTGTCTCATTTAGTGCGTTTTTGAAGAAGAGTTTGTATGGGAGCTATGGTCAAATGTGGACCGATTTCAACGAAATTTGGTACAGTGATTTAAGTTTACATAAGCAGTATCTGTTTTAAATTTCATGAAAAAATATGGATATTTGTGGCCAATATAGCAATTCCGGGAAGTGGGACCTATGGGAGGTACCATAAATAATAGACCGATTTTGACCAATTTCAATAGCCATGGTCCCATTATCAATAAAATTATTTGCGCCAAATTTCATCAAATTATCTTTAGAATTGCGACCTGTAGTTTGATTACAAGGTTTACATGAGGGTCCAGCCAGCCAGCCAGACGGACGGACGGACGGACGGACATCGCTAAATCGACTCAGAAAGTGATTCTAAGTCTATTGGTATACTAAAAGGTGGGTCTAAGACAAATATTTCTATGCGTTACAAACATCAGCACAAACTTATAATACCCTTTCCACCTATGGTGGTGAAGGGTATAAAAATATAGGTTATTTTATTTTAAACTTAATTGTTATCTGTTATTTAATTAAATATTTAGTAGTAATAAACAAAATAAATATTTAATTATCATCACATATAAACATTTAATATTAAGTAAATATTATTTGAATTTTGTTCTTTGGAATCTTTTAAATCTGGGAAATTTCAATATTAATCTAGAAAATTTGAAATTTAATTATTTTTTTTAAATCTAAAGGTGTAAATAATATCTTTAAATGAATTTTACGAATTAAATTTTTTGATTTGAATTTTATTTTTAAAATACCGATCATATCAAGATCATTGCACTTTTTCTTTCTCGTTTATAGGAAATTTTTAAATTATTCCAAATATAAATTTTATTTGAGTCATTATTTAAATTCTAGTTAAAATTATTTTTAATATTCTTGATCACGATTTTACAAACATGATAAATCGATTTATATGTCATCGTTTAAGTAACTTAACGTGATCTTCTAAAATAGTAAAATTAATTTATAATTTAGATTCACTTTCAATCACATGATCCTCGTGTTCTATACACCTGCCTTAAAAATGAGGTAATTTTGTTAATAAATCAATTATTTATGGCAAAATATAAATTTATAATGATATTAGATAACCAAATACTTAAACGATATGACCTTAACTTGAGAAATGATTTTGTCTGTATGTGCAAAACCCGGGCTTATTGATAGACTATTATGATGAACCGGTAGAGACTAAGAGTGCTTGGCTGGAAAGTTTTAATGCAACTACCACAAAGCTCGGACTTTGCAACTTTTGAATCTCGTTATGTAAATGCTTCTTGATGTCGGTATTGCCCATCTTTTCCACGATTTTAGAGATTAGTGATACTAAAGTCTCTATATCTATTGCCTAACTTTTCCATGATTTTAGGTATTAGTGATTGTAAAGACTTCCATACATCGATTTGCATATGGTCGTTTTGAAAAGTCCCATAAAAAGAGATTTTACCGCTTTTACTCTAATTCGGAAACAACTAATGTAGACAATTATCCAATGAGAAAAAGCTAAGGCACACACACATGCTCAAAAAATGTATGTTTGTTTGTGCGTTTTTGTGTTTATGGAGTGCAATATCTTTATATTATAGAGTCTTAAGTGATACCTTAAAATAGCATCAACTCCGTGAACTTTATATTTTTTTTTAAGTAACGTGGACCCCTTCCCAAAATCCAAATTTTTATCTTAATCATTTCTTGAGTCCCATTTCCAATTGTAGGGATTTACATACATATAAATCTAAATATATATCTTTCTATAAATAGATTAAAGTAGCCAAAAAAATCAATTTTTAATCTTTTGAAATCTCAATCTTCAATTCTTGATCTTTAAAGTACACCTAATTTTTAGACCTTTTTCTTTCTAGAGTCCAATGGAACAAATTTCCAATCGTAGTTATATAAGAAGTCCAAACTTTGTTCGTAAGTCATTACATACAGCATGAGATCAAAGTTTGTAGGCCCAAACTTTGATCTCATGTTGTTATGAAGTCCAATCTTAAGTCAAAGGGTCTATCTTTGTAGAGATTTAAGTAGCCAGAACATCAATTCTTGATAATTTTCGAGTACAATATTAAGTTCTAGATCTTTAAAGTAGACCCAATTTTCAGTACTATTTCTTTCTAGAGTCCAATGGGCCAAATTTTCAATCGAAGGTATTTTAAAAGTCCAATCTTTGTCCGTAAGCCTTTACATAGAAAAAATTTTCAGTTGTAGGTCTTTATGAAGTCCAATCTTTTATCTCATGCATTTAAGAAGTCCAATATTTAATCACAGGTCTTCAGATAGTCCATTCTTTAAGCGTAGTGCATTAAACACATAGACAACAGCAGGCTACACGAACACCGACTACAAAAGTCGTTGGCTGCAATCGTCGCCTCGTAGTCAGCTACTTAATTATTTTGGGGACGGCAGCTACATTTAAGACGGCAGCTACATTTCGAAACACCTGTTTATAAGTGGTGCCAATATCGCGTTTATAAGATGGACAAAATAACAATTTAAATTTTGATAAAAACGACATAAATTCATTTTATTAATTAACCTCCGAAATCAACTGTTTTCCTGTACCTGATGGTATGTCTATATCAAAAAATATATGTATAGAAAGATTTTGGTGTGATCTCTAATAGTTTAAGATTTATGGGCTTTTTAAATTTCAAGAATAATACGGTATAACTTAAGAAGTTTATATCCGGTATTAACTTTTTTGGTGTCAAACAAAAGCTACTGAAAATATCTTTTATATTCCTCTATATTCTTATAATATTCTTTATAATGAATAAGGAGCTAATATACTATAAACTTATTTCTGCAAACGACTTTTTTTTATAAAAATTCGTATATCTTAAAACAATATAGATATAAGTATGCTCTTTTATATAATGAATTTTATAAAGGACATACTGGGCTTTTATATAACATAAACTACGTAGCTCTAGCACACGTAGCGTGTGAGTTATACAGTTTAAAAAACAACTTTTTAAAATTTTACTTCTATTGAGTTAGAGTTATATAAATATAAATTTTTACATAATATTTTATTAGATATTATTACATACATTAAATATATAAATATTTTATAAGTATGTAAATTGTTTACATAAATTCTCCCCATTGTATTTGTGGTAAATAAATTCAAGTGGTTTAAATCGCTCATTTATTTCAATATTATATGGTGTTGACAGCACTAAATCTTTTATTGTCGCCAACAAAAATAGAAAATAGTTTAATTTTGGCTACAGCTACAACGGTGGTCGGTAGTCGTGTAGCCGTGTCGACTCTAAAAAATTTATTTCTATTTGAATGCATGTATTCTAATTTTGACAGGTTGTAGCCCGTAGCCTGCTGTTGTCTATGTGTTTAATGCATAGTTCTTCATGTAGTCAACTCTTTAATTGTAGGTCTTTATAGAGACCGACTTTTTTTCACTGGTCTTTACACATAGCAAGTTTAAAATTAAAAGTCAATCGAGGATCTTTAACCAAAACAGATATCAAATTTTAGGTCTTTAACTGGTACAATCTACAAAAGTATATTTTCAAAGAGTCCACTACTGACTCGTGGCTCTAACATAGACCAACTTTCAAATTGCATGTCTTTAAGGAGTCCGATCTTTTATTGTATTTCTCAATTTAAACATAATCTATCTGGGGCATTCTAAGGTCAAGTTTTCATTTGCAAAACGTCCATTTCCTTTCATTGGTTTCAGAGTTCAATTATCAATCGTAGTTTTTAAGACAAAATAATTCTTAGATCTAAATGAAGTCCAAACTTTAATTTTGGTCATTATATAGATCAATTCTTCATTCGATGGTAGGTCTTTAGATAGACTCTTTTTGTACTTGCAGGTCCTAAGATAGCCTATTTTTGTTGTCGTAGGTCTAAAAAGATACTAGATCAATTTTTAAATTGTAACTCTTAAGATAGACCAAATCTTGAGTCGTAGGTCTTTAGATAGACAAATTCTTAAATATTGGGTCTTTACAGACCAATGTTTTAATCGTAGGTTTTTAGATTGACCAATTTTGAATCGCAAGTCTTTAGATAGACCTATTCTTTAATCGTGGGTCTTAGATGGGCCGTATATTCTTAGATGGGCCAATGATTTATTAGTAGATCTTTAGACCAATTTTTTAATTGGAAGCCTTTTTCATATAAATCAACTCATTAATCGTAAGTCATAAGATAGACCAATTCTTTAATCATAGATCCTTAGATGATCCAATTATTTAATCGTATATCTTTAGATCGGCCAATTTTTTTAATCGAAGGTTCTTAGATGGACCAATTATTTAATCGTAGATCTTTAGATAGACCAATTCGTTAATTGGAGGTTTTTATATAGACCATTTTTTTCAATCGTACGTCTTTAGATAGACCAATTCTTTAAACGTAGGTCTTTAGATAGACCAATTCTTTAATCGTAGAACTTTAGATAGATCAATTCTTCAATCGTAGGGTTTCAAATAGATCGATTCTTTAATCGTTGGTCATTAGATAGACCAATTCTTTAATCGTAGATCATTAGAGGAGCCAATTATTTAATCGTATATCGTTAGATCGGCCAATTTTTGTAATCGAAGGTTTTTTGTAGACCAATTTTTTAATCGTTGTACTTAAGATAGACCAATTCTTTCATCGTAGATCCTTAGATGGGCCAATTATTTAATCGTAATTCTTTAGACAGATCGATTTTTTAATCGTAGGTTTTCAGATAGAACAACTTTTTTAATCGGAGGTTTTCATATAGATCAATTTTTTCAATCGTAGATCTTTAGATAGACCAATTCTTTAATCTTAGGGCATTAGATAGACCAATTCTTTAATCGTAGGTTTTCAGATAGATAAATTCTTTGATCGTTGGTCATTAGATAGAACAATTCTTTAATCGTAGATCCTTAAATAGGTCAATTATTTAATCGTAGATCTTTAGATGGACCATTTTTTTTAATTGGAGGATTTTTATATACCAATTCTTTAATTGCAGGTCATTAGATACACCGAATCTGTAATGGAAGATCTTTAGATGGGCCAAAATTATTTAATCGTATGTCCTATGATGGACTTATTCTTAAGTCGTAGGTCTTTTGATAGACCAATTCTTTAATCGTAGGCGTAGAACATTTTTTTAATCGGTGGTTTTTACATAGACTAATTTTTTAATCTAGGACTTTGGATAGATCAATCGTAGGGTTTCCAAGAGATCAATTATTTAATTGTTGGTCAATAGATAGACCAATTATTAAATCGTAGATCCTTAGATGGGTCAATTATTTAATCGTAGATCTTCAGATCGACCAATTTTTTTTAATCGTAGGTCTTTAGACATGCAAATTTTTTAACCGTAGGTCTTCAAAAAGATCAATTCTTTAATCGCTGGTCAATAGTTAGTCGAATTCCTTAATCGTTGATCCTCTGATGGGTCAATTTTTTTTTATCATAGATCTTTAGATAGACCAATTTTTTTTAATTGGAGGTTTTTATATAGACTAATTCTTTAATAGCACTGCTCTGCAAAAATTCATTTTTTGTCTTTCCTTTTAATAAAACTATGCGGACTATATGGATCTTGATGCGCTAAACTCAAATCCGTTTTCGGTTTTTCTCCATGAGATCTGGATTTTTTTATGGGCGTGTCAAATTTTTTCCCTTAAATTAGTCAGGCACGGAGACCTATTTCGTCCTAACTCGAGAACGACTCATCCGATTTTCAAAATTAAAACACTTGAAGATGCATAACAAAATTTATTTTAGTCTAATATAATTTTTCTGTATCTCTTATCGTTTTGGAGTTATTTAGAAATTAATGGAGAAAAAAATCTTTTTCGTGCGAAATTCGTAATTTTTTTTCAAGTTAAAAATGTAATTAAATCGGACGAGTCGTTCTCGAGTTAGGATGAAATAGGTCCCCGTACCTGACTAATTTAAGGGGAAAAATTTGCCACGCCCATAAAAAAAAAATTCAGATCTGATGGAAAAAACCGACACGGATCTAAGTTTAGCGCATCAAAATCATACACATAGTTTTATTAAAAGGAGGATTTGGCTGCAGAGCAGCGTAGTAGGTACTTACATAGATACCCCAATATTGTCAATCGTAGGTCTTTAGATACCTCAAATTTTTCAATCGGACTTTCTTATATCCAATTTTTCTATTCAGATTTTAAACAAGCCATAACGTTGCCAGATTTAATTAAAACTATTTCAGAAATTGATTATTAATTCCATATATTGACAGTTTACAATCGAACTTTTTCAACTACCCAATATTTGTTGAATAGCCTAATACGTATTGAAATTATTGCTGATGTCTTGATTATTTAGTTTACATCAATCTAGTCTCAACTTTAATTAGTAAAAGCAATACAATCTAATAAAAAAAATTGTTTAGTATTTTAGATTATATCATAAAATGCTCCCTCTCCCCATTAAATGGAACAATTAAGTAAAAGTACTACAGAAAAAAATTGTAATTAAAGAAATTACTTAAATGATAAATTGTTATTATAAAACAAAATGAATAGCAAAATTACCTAAAAGTTTTTGCAAAAAAAATGTAAAAAACAACAAATTTGGCAACCCTAAACTTTACAGTTTTTCTGCTTCATTTCCTGTAAAACAAACACATGTTTCGTTCTATTGATGCAGAAAAACACAAATACTTACACAGAGACTCAAACTCAGATGCAGAGATAGAGATAATTGAGATAGATACTCTGGTCCATGCATCAGCTGTTTCCTTTAGTCGGTTATTACTTTGACATCTGACATTGTTTTAGATACTCAAAAAAATTGTTTAAAAATTAATGAGATTTTTCTTTTATTCAATTTTAATTACTTCTATTTAAATTGCAATTTTTATTACCTTTTTTAATTTTTCTGTAATTTTTTTTTGCTGCTGTTTTTTTGTCAATTACTCGTTACTGGTTTATGGTAATTTTAAGTACTTTTTTAATATTATTGCTTCTCTCTCTCCCTCTCTTTCTGCCTGATTTTAGTATAAATGACTGTTTGACCTTTAACGCCAGCTACGACTTTATTTTTGTTTTTACGTTAAATGTTGTTGGTCGATTTCCATAATGTGGGTTTTTTCAAACCGTTCCAACTGCTGCTGTGTCGACTTGTTCTCTTGGCTTTTTTTTTGACAGCATCTCAACCAGACCAACTACAGCAGCAGGTAATTGAATAAAAATGTTGTTGTTTGTTATAAAAAAAAACTTTAAAAAATTCCCATAACAAAATTTAGAGACTTGATGTTTGACCGCAAACATATGATGGTCGTTTAAAAGAAAAAAAAAACTTTAAAAGACTTTCGTTTAACTGGAATATTAAAAAAATTTAAGAATTCTCAAAAATAATTCCTTTCGTTTTTGAAATTAAAGAATAGTAAAGTTTGTAAACGGAAAAGATTTTGTATTTCAAGTTCTTAATATCAAAGTAAAAATTGACATACTTTTTTTTAATAACAGAATTTTCAAAAAATTAATTCGTTTCCCTTTTTTTTAATACCGGAACTAGTAGTAAGCCTTTAGATAGACCAATTCTTAATTATTAGGCCTTCAGATAGATCAATTCTTTAATCGTAGATCCTTAGATGGGCCAATTATTTAATCGTTGGTCTTTAGATACACCAATTATTAAATTGTAGGTATTTAGATAGACTTATTATTTCATCGTAGGACTTTAGATAGATCAATTTTTTAATCGTAGGTCATCAGATAGAATTTTTTTTATCGGAGGTTTTTATATAGACCCATTTTTTCAATCGTAGTTCTTTAAAATACCAATTATTTAATCTTAGGACTTTAGATAGACCAATTATTTAATCGTAGGTTTTCAGATAGATCAATATTTTGATCGTTGGTCATTAGATGGACCAATTCTTTTATCGTAGATCCTGAGATGGGCCAATTATTTAATTGTAATTCTTTAGACCGACCAATTTTTTAATTGTAGGTTTTCAGATAGAACAACTTTTTTAATCGGAGGTTTTTACAGAGACCAATTTTTTCAATCGCTGGTCTTTAGATAGACCAATTCATTAATCGTAGGACTTTAGACATGCAAATTTTTTAACCGTAGGCCTTCAGAAAGATCAATTCTTTAATCGTTGGTCAATAGTTAGTCGAATTCCTTAATCGTTGATCCTCAGATGGGTCAATTTTTTTTATCATTAATCATTGTCTGAGATAAGTACCCATTGTTTCAATTGGAATGTCGTGGAAATTATGTATATAATAGTTCATAGGAATATACATATTTTTGTTTATATTATTTAGAACAAAGTACCCCTCTTCCTATTCTGCAAAATTTTCTAAAACCTAATCACATTATCAAATTTTAAAGTTGTTCAAAGTTTGAATCCTTTAGCTTTTAAGGTTAAGAAGTTATACAGAAATTAAAATTTCGGTATCTGATTAAAATTGATCGATTTCAGATATATTTTTGGACTAATTTTCCCCATTTCCACAAAAAATTTAAAATAAATGAAAGATAAGATATTAGTCAAAAGGGTTAAAGTCCAAATTTTATTTTTTTTTTTAGGGAAAATAACCGAAAATGATCTCAAAAATATATCTGAAATCGATCGATTTGAAACGATCGATTTCCATCACATACCGGATTATCTTAATTTGGGAGGCGGAACTCCCCTCAAGGAGATTCTTTTTTTTTGCAAATTAAATTCGATAAGAATGATAAAAACTTAGGTTGTACTTAGTTCAATGACTCTACCTCTATCATATTTATAAAAGTTATTGAAAATGTGAGAATTTTTTGAAATATTGTAAAAATGTTGACATATTAATAAATTTGTCGACTTTTTTGGAAGTTTTTTTATTTAAGATGTTGTGGTTCCATCTGTAACCTTTTTGGAGGAGGTGACCTATTTACTACCAAAAAATGGACATGCTTTGGAAAACTTTTCCTGTATCCTCTTACTTACATTATGGCCAGTATTTAAAACCAGTTAAGGTTAAAATGCCGGTATCTGATGAAAATCGATCGATTTCAGATATATTTTTGTGATAATTTTCCCCATTTCCAGAAAAAATTCAAACGAAATGAAAGATAAGATATCAGTAAAAAGGATTATAGTCCAAATTTTCATTTTTTTGGAAACTAACCAAAAAATATATCAGAAATCGATTGCTTTAAAAACGATCGATTTCCATCACATACCAAATTATCTTAAGATGGGAGGCGGAACTCCCCTCTAGGAGAACCTTTTTTTGCAAACCAAACTCGATAAGAATGATAAAAACTTCGGTTGTATTAAGTACAATGGCTCTACCTCTACCATATTTATAAAAATTATTGAAAATGTGGGAATTTTTTGAAATATTGTAAAAATGTTGACATATTAAAAAATTTGTCGACTTTTTTCGAAGTCCTTCTATTTCAGATTTTATGGTTTCATCTATAACCTTTTTGGAGGAAATGGCCCATTTACTCCCAAAAACCGGACATGCTTTGGGAAACTTTTCCTGTGTCCTCTTGCTTACTTATATGGCCTGTATTTACCACCAGTTAAGGTTAAAGATCGAGAATATTTTGGAAATCCATGCGTTGCTTGAAAATTTTTTCTCTACTTTGTCTTTCTTTCTAAGTTTCGGACGGCCACCCCCTGTTTTTACATTAGGGGGTGGCCGTTTTTATTCAAATTTGGCTTTTTCATAGAAATTGTTTTTTTCAGGAGTGGGTAACTATCAAAACTTTTTAACCTATATTTTTATCGTTCTTATATGAGAATTCGTGGCACATATTAGCTCACTACTTTAACGGGTGATACCACAAGGAGGTCGTTATTTACAGTTGAGATGAGGGGCTTTGCAAGTTAAGACCAATCAGAACCGTTTCTTTGTATCGAACATCCCCTACATCATTCTGTGTTCTCTAGTCCCTTTTTTACAAGAGTCCAATACCTTTTTACTGCTGAAGTTCTAGGCAGTTGAATGGATTTATGTACCTCTCGTGGTACTAAAATTACATTACAGTTTGACTGGAACTCAAGTGCCTTTTTTTCATACTGGCATAATGTCAAATCGGGCCAGAAATATGTAGGCACTCTATGCAGTCTCACAAACGTTAAAAGCCGTTTCTGTAGACACTTCGTCATATAAATTTCTGTATTTATCGCATCTTTTGCTACTACTGCAAATTGCCTGACACACAAGCATTTATTGGAAAATTTTTCTGTTTTTCGACCAATAGTATTCCTAAACATTGCCTCGATCACCTGCAAAATAAAAATCTTGTTCCGGAAGTCTGCGTAAAAGGTCTGCCAGTTTCAGAATCACCAAGTTTTTTTTTTTAATTTGACCTATATTTTTTCTTAAAACTGTACCGAATTGCGATCTACAACCTTCTGAACTTTTTATGACTTGGGTCAAGCAAAAGATTTTATAAATAGGTATTAGAGTATTATAGAAGTATTAGGTGTTCTTCGATAGGTGCTTGACTTCCTTGGCTTTACCATTATCTAATGGACTTTTTTTCTTCCTTATGCAGGTTCTGGTTCAGTACTCAGGTCTTTTGCCTTCTAATGTATTTCAAATTTTTTGCTATTTCCTTAAAGAAATTGCCGGAAATAGTAAGAACAAATATTCGAAATACCCCTTGTATTGTCAGTAAATATGAGAAGTCACATCAGAAGTTTCTTTATCCTGGGACCAAATCACCGCATTTGATATTCATCGAAATGTAAGATATTTCAGAAACATTTGTATTACATACTTTTAGGATAATCTAAATAATAGATGACTTATAAGGTTTACTACATTGTAACTTATTTGTCAAAAGTTTCCTAATAGTAAAATAATTTCATTTAAATTAAATCTTTTGTCAAACAAACGGATATGTTTAAATACTAAGTTTTATTGAAATTTTGGCAAAATAAATTATTTTGAAAATCCCTAAGGTATGTTACACAATATTTTCTTAAAAGCCTGAGTTTTCGATCGATAACGAATGCAGCGATTTGGTCCCTTAGTGTTTCCATTCTGTTGGATCCCCTACAAAAATTTTACTATCTACTTTTGTCCTTGCCTATTTTGAATTTAGTTTCAATCGAATGACTGTTTCTTTACATTTTTTTTGATATCTTTAGACTTATCAAGATAAATTAAAAGATTTTTATATATTTGTATTCTAAAAAGTTTAAAGAATAAGAAAATTTTAAAATCTTTTGAAAACAGCGAATAGGAACTTTGATATTTAGATTTGAAAATGAAAATAAAATTTTTCGTTTACAAGCTTTAAATACTAAATAACATGATTCTTAACATCATTATTATTATAATCATAAGTAGAATAATGATCATTATCATCTTAAATATAATTTTCTTTTACTCTCACTTAGAGAGAGAGCTCTTTCCCCAAATTTTGATTGTCATCTTTAACAGGCCACAGCAGCCACCAAGAAAACGCGACCGTGTCACCATCAGATTTTCATCTAATAAATGTGTGATGAAATGTTTAAAAATCTTTTAAACAAACATCATAAAATATAAGAAAAATATAAGAAAAATATAAGAAAAAAAAAAATCTCATCATAAAGAACAATTTTCATAGATGAAGGTTATCCATTAAACGGAAATAATATTTTATTTTTATTCATCGTTTTTTTCTTTCTTCTTTCTGGTAGCAACGGCCAACATATTTTATTTAGTGTTTTTTTAATGGCTTAAATTATTGTGATTTGATTTTATGGTCAGTTACTTCTAGTTTTTAAATGCTTCAGTTAAAAACTTAAATATTGTAATTTTAAAATTTTTGTAGCTTAGAAAAAAAGCTTAAAGTATTAAAATTATCAAAATAATTAAAATATAATTAGTAATTATCATTAGCCACTCAAGCCTTTTTTAGTTGCCTTGATTTTTGGGTATGAAAATTTTAATTTATTTAAGTCATTAGTAAAACTTTTTTTATAATAAGTTTTAGAAAAGTTTATTAGAGGTTTAAATATTAACAGTCAAAAACTAATTTTGGTAGTTCTAGTTTTTTGATCTACATGCGTAAAGATTTTGTAATTGCTGTCCTCGGAACCAATTAGGGGTCTTAAGAGGCCTAATAAGTTATTTTTTAGTAGAGGCTGTTCCGGAAGGTTTTCCTTCAATACCTTTTGGTTTGAATTTTCTAGTTGTACGGAAAATTCAAACCGTAATATCATGCAAAATTGGGCCAGAAATATATAGGCACTCTGTGCTGTCTCAGTAACCATAAAAGCCGTTTTTGTAGGCACTCTGTTATATAAATTTCTGTGTTTAACGGGACTGATACTAATTAGAGGCCCTATGCTCCACTGGGAGTCAAGGATAGCAGAAGAAGACACCAGAAATGCTTGATTTTTTTAGCCTCAACATAATGCAAAATCGGACCAGAAATATTTAGGCACTCTGTGCTGTCTTAAAAACCTTAAAAAGCGTTTAACTGGGACTGATACCAGAAATGATTGGTCTTTTTTAGCCTCAACTGCAAATTAATTGGAAAATTTGTTCTGTTTTTTGTCCGATATTACCTATAAACTTTTTCACCAGCAACATCAAAACCTAAATAAAATTTTGTACTTGATTAGACTTTTTGATGAGAAAAGATACAAAAATTAAAAAAGAAAAAAATTTGTCAGTAATCCGACAATTCCCAAAAATTTTTTGAAAATCCCCACAAAGTTATTTGCACAGGATAATAATAACATATCGTTACTTTAATATAAAAAAGCCCTAACTAATATTTTTTTACATTACAGGAGAGGAAAAAAAACTAAATAAAATCCTAAGTTTTGAAGATACAGAAGCATTTTTTAAGCGCATTCATTTACTAAATTCTCTAAAGAATTTAATTTAATAAAATTAAATGATTTTTATAAAATTATATTAGATAAAACTTTAAAAAGCGATTTTAATGAAAAATGACTTAGGGCCTTTCTATATAAAAGTAACAATATAAAGATATAAAAAACTTGTTTTGAATTTTTGACTCGAGCTTTGCGATTGGAGAAAATTAGGCATAAGGGTAAAACAGTGAAAAATAGTAATTTTCGTCAAAAAAATATGTATATGTATATTTTTTGGTACTAAAATTTTATATAGAAAGTTTTACGGTACTAAAATTGTATATTGAAAATTTAACGGCAACAAAATTTTATATAGAACATTTTTCGCTACCAACTTTTTTTATAGAAAAATTTTCGCTACAAAATTTTATATAGAAAATTTTTCGCTACTAATACTTTACATAGAAAATTTTTCGTTACCAAAATTTTATAGAGAGAATTTTTCGGTACCAAAATTTTATATAAAAAAAAAAGATTTTCAGTACCAATATTTTATGCAGAAAATTTTTCGGTACCAAAATTTTATATATAACACATTTTGGTACCAAAATTATATAGATTATTTTTTGGTACTAAAATTTTATATAGAAAATTTTTCGGTAAGAAATTTTTTCGATACCAAAATTTTATATAAAAAAGATTTTCAGTACCAATATTTTTTTGCAGAAAATTTTTCGGTGCCAAAATTTTATATATAACACTTTTTGGTACCAAAATTATATAGATTATTTTTTGGTACTAAAATTTTATATAGAAGAATTTTCGGTAAGAAAATTTTTCGATACCAAAATTTTATATAGAAACATTTTCGGTATCAAAATTTTATGTAGAAAATTTTTCGTTACCAAAATTTTATATCGAAAATTTTTCGCTAACAAAATTTTATATCGAAAATTTTTCGCTAACAAAATTTTATAAAGATAATTTTTCGCTACCAAAATTTGTTATAGAAAATTTTTCGCTGTTTTATATATTTTATATATTGAATTTTGGTACCAAAAAAATTTATATATAAAATTGTATGTATAAATTTATAGAAAATCTCTTGGCATCAAAATTTTTTTAATAAAATTTTTCGACACCAAAATTTTATATAGAAAATTTTTCGGTACGAAAATTTTATATAGAAAATTTTTCGGTACCAAAATTATATATAGATTATTTTTTGGTACTAAAATTTTATATAGAAAATTTTTAGGTAAGAAAATGATATAGAAAATTTTTCGATACCATAATTTTATATATATAATTTTTCTGTACCAAAGTTTTATATCGAAAATTTTTGCTACCAAAATTTTACAAAGAAAATTTTTCTGTGACAAAATTTTACATAGAAAATTGTTTGGTACCAAAATTTTTTATAGACAATTTTTCGCTACCAAAATTTTATATAGAAAATTTTTCAGTTAGAAAATGTTATATAGAAAATTTTTCTACACCAAAATTTCATATAGAAATTTTTTCGCTACCAAAGTTTTATATAGAAAATTTTTCGCTACCAAAATTGTAAAAATGTAAAATTTAGAAAATTTATAATAAAATTATATTTTAAAAATATTTTATAAATTTATAAACATTTTTTTTTAATATATATGGCCCATATTTTTCAATAAAAAATCTTTTGGGCCAATAAAATCTTACAAGATATTTCCCAATTTTGACCTTGTCAAAGTAAATTATAAACCCAATAATTTCTACAAAAATCTTCAAAATAAATCTCTAAATGATGTAACCATTCCATTGTAGTTTTAATAAAAAAAACAAAATTCGTTTAACAAAAATTATTATTGTCAAAAAATTCTTGTTTTTAGCCAAAAAAAAAAAAAAAAAAAAACACCGAAAGAAAAACATGTTGCGTAAAAACCAATGACAGTGTAAACGATGTATATGTTTGTATCTTAAGGTATTTAAAAGATTCCAAACATGTACGAGTATCTGTATCTTTTAGTTAATGAGTAAGAGAAAATGTCTTTCTTTATTTCTGTGGCTATAGATGCCTAAGAAGATTCTTTAAATTGTCATTTACATATTTTAATGTTTCTTTGTTATTCATTATTAATTTGACATTTATTTTTTTATTTTTTGCATTTTATTAATAGACTTATTTTGTTGACAAAAAGAAAAATTGTTTTACTTTTTTCGAAACAAAAAAATATTTACACATTTTTGACGTATTTCCCATTTTCAATCTTTCTCTTTTTTTTACTCTTCCTCTATCTTGCCGGCAACTAACAAAGCCTTATCATCCAAAATAGAAAATTATTAGAGAAAAAAAGAAAGAAGTCCCAAAACAGCAAAAAACTGCTAAAAACCAATTTAAGTATTTGAAACAAAATGAAAGTGTCAATGTCACCTGCTTTACTCATTTATCTTCATTAACCGAAATGGCAGTGAAATTATTTACACCAATACTTTCGCTCAAAAACTCATACTCACACAAACACAAATTACACCACATTATTCTCATGTATAGAAAATGCGATGGAATTTAGATAATGGTGTGATCTCTTTGTCTTGCTAAAAATTTTTTTGCCTCTTTTTCTAAAATTTTTGCATTTTTTTTCTCGAGATTCAAAAATTTAAAGGTTTTCTTTCTCTTTTTTGCCTTGGCAAAGTCCTCGGTACTCAAAATTCTGTGTATATAGCCGTTACTAGAATTTTGAAGGCGGCTTAAAATCGTTAGCAGACTTAAGGAATTTAGTATATCTATAAATGCTTCTATTACCATTTTGGAGGAGAAAATCCACTTATGCTTAAAATCTTCCTCGACTCGTTTCGATAGTTGGTTAGGGTATCATCTTCAGTAGGAGTATCCCTACTTTAAGACAGATCGAAAACCTAGCATTATTACCTATTTTTCAAACACAATCATTACGAATTATATTTGTAAAAAGTCTCATCTTCCTTCACTGGGGACACTCCTCCTGAAGATGATGGCCTAACCAACAATCGAAACGCGTTAAGGAATTGGTTATCCCCACTAACGTTTTTTAGCTTTTATCAATCAATTGCCTATTACATTAATAAATAAATGCAATAGAAATTTTTCAAAAATTTCTTATTTTTATAGGAAATTTTTCAAAAATTTCTTATTTTTATAGGAAATTTTTTAAAAATTTCTTATTTTTATAGGAAATTTTTAAAAATTTCTTATATTTATAGGAAATTTTTCAAAAATTTCTTATATTTATAGGAAATTTTTCAAAAATTTCTTATTTTTATAGGAAATTTTTCAAAAATTTCTTATTTTTATAGGAAATTTTTCAAAAATTTCTTATTTTTATAGGAAATTTTTCAAAAATTTCTTATTTTTATAGGAAATTTTTCAAAATATTCTTATTTTTATAGGAAATTTTTCAAAAATTTCTGATTTTTATAGGAAATTTTTCAAAAATTTCTGATTTTTATAGGAAATTTTTCAAAAATTTCTGATTTTTATAGAAAATTTTTCAAAAATTTCTTATTTTTTATTGGAAATTTTTAAAAAATTTCTTATTTTTTATAGGAAATTTTTCAAAAATTTCTTATTTTTTTTAGGAAATTTTTCAAAAATTTCCTATTTTTATAGGAAATTTTTCAAAAATTTCCTATTTTTATAGGAAATTTTTCAAAAATTTCCTATTTTTATAGGAAATTTTTCAAAAATTTCCTATTTTTATAGGAAATTTTTCAAAAATTTCCTATTTTTATAGGAAATTTTTCAAAAATTTCCTATTTTTATAGGAAATTTTTCAAAAATTTCCTATTTTTATAGGAAATTTTTCAAAAATTTCCTATTTTTATAGGAAATTTTTCAAAAATTTCCTATTTTTATAGGAAATTTTTCAAAAATTTCCTATTTTTATAGGAAATTTTTCAAAAATTTCCTATTTTTATAGGAAATTTTTCAAAAATTTCCTATTTTTATAGGAAATTTTTCAAAAATTTCCTATTTTTATAGGAAATTTTTCAAAAATTTCCTATTTTTATAGGAAATTTTTCAAAAATTTCCTATTTTTATAGGAAATTTTTCAAAAATTTCCTATTTTTATAGGAAATTTTTCAAAAATTTCCTATTTTTATAGGAAATTTTTCAAAAATTTCCTATTTTTATAGGAAATTTTTCAAAAATTTCCTATTTTTATAGGAAATTTTTCAAAAATTTCCTATTTTTATAGGAAATTTTTCAAAAATTTCCTATTTTTATAGGAAATTTTTCAAACATTTCCTATTTTTATAGGAAATTTTTCAAAAATTTCCTATTTTTATAGGAAATTTTTCAAAAATTTCCTATTTTTATAGGAAATTTTTCAAAAATTTCCTATTTTTATAGGAAATTTTTCAAAAATTTCCTATTTTTATAGGAAATTTTTCAAAAATTTCCTATTTTTATAGGAAATTTTTCAAAAATTTCCTATTTTTATAGGAAATTTTTCAAAAATTTCCTATTTTTATAGGAAATTTTTCAAAAATTTCCTATTTTTATAGGAAATTTTTCAAAAATTTCCTATTTTTATAGGAAATTTTTCAAAAATTTCCTATTTTTATAGGAAATTTTTCAAAAATTTCTTATTTTTATAAGAATATTTTCAAAAATTTCTTATTTTTATAGGAAATTTTTCAAAAATTTCTTATTTTTTTTAGGAAATTTTTCAAAAATTTCTTATTTTTTTTAGGAAAATTTTCAAAAATTTCTTATTTTTATAGGAAATTTTT
This sequence comes from Stomorhina lunata, assembly GCA_933228675.1. Taxonomy (NCBI): domain Eukaryota; kingdom Metazoa; phylum Arthropoda; class Insecta; order Diptera; family Rhiniidae; genus Stomorhina; species Stomorhina lunata. The sequence continues at coordinate 95,736,435 of OW121742.1, read as the reverse complement.
TAAAAATTTCTTATTTTTATAGGAAATTTTTTAAAAATTTCTTATTTTTATAGGAAATTTTTTAAAAATTTCTTAGTTTTATAGGAAATTTTTCAAAAATTTCTTATTTTTATAGGAAATTTTTCAAAAATTTCTTATTTTTATAGAAAATTTTTCAAAAATTTCTTATTTTTATAGGAAATTTTTCAAAAATTTCTTATTTTTATAGGAAATTTTTCAAAAATTTCTTATTTTTATAGGCAATTTTTCAAAAATTTCTTATTTTTATAGGCAATTTTTCAAAAATTTCTTATTTTTATAGGAAACTTATCAAAAATTTCATATTTTAATAGGAATTTTTTCAAAAATTTCTTATTTTAATAGGAAATTTTTCAAAAATTTCTTATTTTTATAGAAAATTTTTTAAAAATTTCTTATTTTTTAGAAAATTTTTCAAAACTTTCTTATTTTTTAGAAAATTTTTCAAAAATATCCTATTTTTAAAGGAAATTTTTCAAAAATGTCTTATTTTTATAGGAAATTTTTCAAAAATTTCTTATTTTTATAGGAAATTTTTCAAAAATTTCTTATTTTTATAGGAAATTTTTCAAAAATTTCTTATTTTTATAGGAAATTTTTCAAAAATTTCTTATTTTTATAAGAAATTTTTCAAAAATTTCTTATTTTTATAGGAAATTTTTGAAAAATTTCTTATTTTTATAGGAAATTTTTCAAAAATTTCTTATTTTTAACAAAATTTTTCAAAAATATCCTATTTTTATAGGAAATTTTTCAAAAATTTCTTATTTTTATAGGAAATTTTTCAAAAGTGTCTTATTTTTATAGGAAATTTTTCAAAAATTTCTTATTTTTATAGGAAATTTTTCAAAAATTTCTTATTTTTATAGGAAAATTTTCAAAAATTTCTTATTTTTATAGGAAATTTTTTTTTAATTTCTTATTTTTATAGGAAATTTTTCAAAAATTTTATAGAAAATATAAAGTTTTATGTATAGAAAAATAAATGTTGCATAAGTTTTACCTAAGGAACAGAAAAGAACGTCGGCAATTTTTAAAAAACTATTGACTAAGCCTTTCCTTAGATGTTTCAAGTACACCTTGCCGTATTTTCATTATTTTTACCTCATTACTTTGAAATACTTTTGATGTTTTTTTTTTTTGTAGCAGAAGTTCTTTAACGTCATTACCGCGGATTTTTGTTCTTTTTTCTTTCTAAGCAAACAATTCGGAAATTTACACATGCATATATTTTCTATTTATTTTAGCATTTGTTTTTCTTTTTTCTATTTTCAAATTTGAAGTATTTTTAATGAATTTTTTCTTTTGTTAAATTTCTTAATTTTTTCGCAACGTTTGCCAATGAATATAAATAAATTAAATAATGCCAAATAAAACAAGATGTATTATGGTCTTTCAAATAAATTATAACAAAAAGTGCTAATTATTGAAACAAGTGGAGAGAAGCAAAAAAAAAAAAAAACAAAATATGAATATTATATTTAAAAACCTTCAAAAATTGTTATTTATTGAGTAAAAGCGAGAAAAGAAAAAAATCGTTACCAAATTAACGTCTTGATTAAATCAATGACTCATTTTAAGTTGAAAGGATTTAGCCTCATTTATGTGTTTTTATTGTTGTTGTCCTGGTGTTATATTTAATCTAAGCACTTCATCATCTGCCAACACTTGTATTGCCAACACCACCACCACCTCCACATCGAACTCCTCCAATTGTTCTACAGCTTTGTCGTCTAATTTAAATTCACCCAACTCCTCTTCTGTTCTGCCTTTAAACACATTTAAAGCTACCAGCGACGAGCAACAACCAACAGCAACTGGCTGCTTTTTTATGGGTGGTGTTTTATCCTTATTTTCTTCCTCCTCTTCGGCTGCAGCAGCAGGAGCCAGCAATGCCACAACTGCTCATACGTTGCAAAATTTCAATGGTAAGGCTTCTAAGGTCCCCAGCAATAACAACAATTCCTCCGCTGCTACAACAATAACCTCCAGTGATGTCTCATCATGTTCGAATGTCTCACAAATGCGTCAGGCAACAGCTTTACAAACGCAAACATATCAACAACAACAGCAGCAGCAACATATCCATATGACCAAACAACAGCAACAGAAACAACTTCAGTTGCAGCAACAACAACAGCAAAATCATCGTCGTCATCATTCGTTGACAAGTTATATGCTCTTTAATGGATTTCACATGTACGCAGCAGTTTTTTCTATAAGTATATTTTTTGTAGTTTCTATTTTGCTACACATCTTCCTTTTCTCTCTCTTTCTATGTTTTTTTATTCCGCTTCTACTAATTTCAATGTCGCTTGTTGTTCCTTTTTGTTGTTTTGGGTTATCATGGATGGGACAGTCGAACATGGTTATAACTAATAAGGGCTATTTTTTGAAGTGGCAAAGTGCTAAAAGAAAGTTCTGTAAAAAATTGGTTAGTCTTCTTTAGAAAAAGATAACGATATAACAGTTATTCAAAAAGATAAATTATTCGCACTTGATCTCAATCTTTTACATTAATTTATTTAATAATTTCCACGACAACATTCCAATTGGAACAAGTAGTACCTCTCTCAGACAATGAGATGCATTCGATTCCATTTTTAGACTCATTCAAAGGGACCTACGTTTAAACTCCGGCTTCGAACTGCAAATGCATTAGTTTGAGAAGTTTTTCATAGCCTAATACTCAATAACCAGTGGCTAGCTGAGTTATGAGGTGAACCGCCGCTTTTTTGAAAATTTATTATTTTTTTCAAGTTGGTCTCTCCAGTGACCGAACTTGGGACCTCTGGTATGCTAGGCGCATGACTAACCTGCTATACCACGGCGCTTCACTTCATTAATTTATTTATGTAATAGAAAATTTACGAAAAATGTTTGTGGGGACAACCAATTCCTCGACTCGTTTCGGTTTTTCGGCTTTTATCCACAAATTGTCTATTGCATTAATAAATATGTAAATTTAATAGATTGGGTTCAAGTGCGAATAAATTTTCTTTTTGAGTAATATTTACATCCCGACAATTTTGTTGATTTGTTGATATAACAGTTATCTTTAGAAAACATTTTCAATACTATAATTTTTCTAATGGAAATTCGCTATATAAAAAAATATACAAAATTGTCGGGATAGTAAATATTTATTCAAAAGAAAAATTATTCGTACTTAATCCCAGTCTATTACATTTATTTATTAATGTAATAGACATTTTATTGATATTGAATCCAAAAAAATGTTTGTGGAGACAACCAATTCCTCGACGCGTTTTAATGGTTGGTTAGGCCATCAACTTCAGGACTAGTATCCCTACTTTTAGACAGATCGAAAACCTCGCATTATTACCTATTTTGCAAACATAATCATTAAGGATTATAATTGAAAATCGGAGGTAAAAGCTCAAATTTTGGAATGGAAAACAGGAAACACAAACATTTTCCAGTTTCATCTTCCTTTACTTCCCACATTCTTGCTACAGCCGTCGGCTACTATGTACCGATTACTGTAAATAGACTGGAATAAAGTGCGAATAATTTTTCTTTTGAATAACAGTTCAAAATTTTACAACGTAAAAAAACTTTTTAAAATTATTTTCATAATAATAATAAATAGTTTTTTATAAGAACATTTACGATATAATAGTTTTTTTTTTCTATGGAAAAATTCACTATATGTGACCCGGTCTATGAAAAGGGGAAAGAAAACAATATTTCGAAAAATTAGCTAACAATTTCAAAAAATTTCGAAAAATTAGCTAATTAGTCATAAGCCACCTTTTCATAGACCGGGTCACATATAGCAATTTTCTATATACAAAGATTTTTTGTAGAAATAAAAAATCGGGAATAACAGTTAGATTTCTCAGTATTCTTTATACAAATTGTTGAATCTAAAAGTTTCTTAAATAGATATCTCTTAAAAAAATAGTTCTATATAGAGAAAACTCTCGATATATCTATTTTCAAAAGAAAAATTATTCGCACTCAATCCCAGTCTATTACATTTATTTTTTAATGTAATTGTTTTCTATATAAAATATTCACAATTTAACAGTTTTTTTATAAGGAAAATTTTACTGCCTAAATAATTGATGGCAACATATTCCCTGCAACATGTTTCTAACAACATGTCTGGAGCCCAATAAACTTGTTGCTAAGAAAATGATATTAAAATTGATACTGACAAACAAGCGTGATTTTATATGCAAATAAACGTACCTGTCTCTCAAAAGAACAGAAACATTTTCCTAGTTACATGTTTATAATCTAGTAAAAATGTTGCTGAGAATACTAATCTTCTAATAAAAGTTAAAAATATTTATCAAAATTTTAAATTAAGTATTTCAACTCTCAAAACTCATGTATGTTTGTTATAGTAACATAAACATGTTCCTAGCAACATGTTTCTATCGACTTTTTTCACATCCAACAAACATGTTGCTTAGGCAGTTTTTTTCTACATTTTCTGATGTTTGTAAAGCTTTAAATGTCTGTTGAAATAGATATGATGAAACAATTTAGATCAAAATATTTTTTACGTTTAAAAGATCCAAACTAGTTTTTGATTTTTGGCAACATGTTTAGTTCTCAATAAACAAGTTGCTACGAAGGTGTTTTTTTCTTAAAGGATTAGTTTGTAATATTTCTTAACATAAAAAGCATTCAAAAATTGTTTTTGAAATTAATTTTTTCTAATTTGTATTTTTCATAATTTTTCTAAAATTGTTGTTGCCAAACATTTTTTGCGCCTGTGGGCACTTGGCATCTTCCTCAAAAGACTTAAACAAATATTTTTGTTTTTAAAGATTTAAATAATCTAAATACTTAATTTACTAATAAAGCCTTTGTCCAAATTCGTCATAGCCCCGTCCGACTGTCCGCTTCTTTTTTCTTCTTGTCACTTGACATTTGGCAAACGTTTTGAGATTATAAAGATTTTTGAAAAACATTTCTTATATTTCAAAAATTTATTTTTTGGCTGCTTTAATTAATATTCATATTAAATTTGTTTTGCTTGGAAAATTTCCTTATTTTTTCGCTTAACTCAAACTGATAAAAATCCAATAAAAAAAAATACTTTAAGTGTATACAGGCCTGAATTCTATTTTCAAAATAGAACGAACGAGTGTGAGAAATTTTAAATATGGCATTATTGATTTTTAGTTTTCCTAAACTTTGAACCAAATTAAATGTTGGCTATTTTTAAATAGATTTAATTTTATTTGATTTTTTAAAGGATTTACGAAAATTTAATGAAGATTTTTCAGGAATTTCTATTTAAATTAAAAATTTTGGAAATTTTTTTAGAAATTATTTAAAACTTTATAATAATTTTGTCGAAATTATTGATGTTTTTATAATATTAATAAAATATTCTTTGATTTTCTTGTAGCTATTTAAGAGCATATTTTATCTTTCATGGAAACATAAATATGTTTCTAGCAACATTTCTTAGAAACCAAAAAAATATAGGTAGATATTAAGAAGATTTAATTTAAAATATTAGAAGACATTTTAAAAATTATAAATATTTAGCTAAATTATTATTGAAATTTCTTAAACATAAACATCTAGGAACTTGTTTGCCTTTTGTATGTATAAGAACATATTCTAGCAACATGTTTATAAACCTAGGAACATTTTGTCGAGAAGATTTTTTTAAATATTCTTAAATTAAAAATATGAATATTTACTAAAAATACTGAATTGTCTTCAATTAAAATTCTCTAGGAGATACGAAAATTTCCTATTCCATGTGTTCTGAAACATTTTTCTAGCAACATATTTTTAGAAAACAAAAAATATATCGCTGAAATGATTTGTATTCAATATAAATCAAACTGTAATAAGAAATATTTAGCAAAATTACTGGAATCTATATTCTTAAATTTATAAGAATTTTTCTGTCTTTCAGTGGCACAGAAACATATGCTTAGCAACATGTTTGTAATCCTAGAAATATTTGTTGAGCAAAAATTTTTAAATTTTGTATTTAATTATTTAAAGGGTTTATGATTTTTTTTATTTAAACTTTCGAGAAACTTGTCTGCCTTTCATATGATTAGAAACATATTCTTAGCAACATGTTTACAACCCAACCTACGTGTTGCTGATAAGTTTTATTATATAAATCTTGGAAAGCTTATTAAAATGGTCATGTATTAGTTCTCTAAGAACTTGCCTATCTTTTAGAAGTATAAAAACATAATCTTAGCAACATTTTAATAAGCTAACAAACATGTTGCTAAGAAAAAAATTTTTGAATGGTAATTGAAATTGCTATTTATTAGTATTTTAGAAAATTAACTGTCTTTCAAATGAACATATAAACATAATGCTAGCAACAGTTTGTAAATTGACAAACATGTTGCTGAGAAAATGTATGTGTAAAGTGAAGATCGTTATTTCGACATTTTAGATCCAAGTCTCCATGTTGCTTGGAAACGTATTCCAAGCAACATGTTTTTATCAACCCGTTAAGGACCCAACAAGCTTGTTGGTGATAAAATGTGTCTTTGAGTGATTGGTAATAAGATCTCTAAGAACATGTCAACATGTTTATCAACTTTATTGTATAATATAATAGTAACTAAACATAACGCTTAATTATAACCCTCAACAATAGAGTCTGTTTTCCATTTAAACATATTCATAGCAACATGTTTCTATCAAAATGTTTAGAAACCAACAAAGTTGTTTGCTAAAAAGGTTTATCTTTAATTTATGAGAAAATCATTGTTATTGTTGTTTTATTGATTTCTAAGAACTTATTGTGTCAGAAGAATAGAAACATAATCCTAGCAACATGTTTATCAACAAAATGTATACTATAGCTAAATATGCTGCTTAAGTTTAACACTCTACAATATTGTCAGTTTTCCATAGTAACAGAAACATATTGATAGCATCATATAAACATATTCTTAGCAACATGTTTCTATCAAAATGTTTAGATCCCAACAAAGTTGTTGCTTATAAGTTTTATCTTTAATTTATTGGAAAATAATTGTAGTTTTATTGGTTTCTAAGGACTTATTGTCTTGCAGAACAATAGAAATATAATCCTAGCAACATGTTTATCAACAAAATTTATACTATAACTAAATACGCTGCTTAAGTTTAACACTCTACAATATTGTCAGTCTTCCATATTAACAGAAACATATTAATAGCAACATTTTAACATATTCATAGCAACATGTTTCTATCAAAATGTTTAGAAACCAATAAATTTGTTGCTCATAAGGTTTATCTTTAATTTATGGGAAAATCATTGTAATTGTTGTTTTATTGATTTTTAAGAACTTATTGTCTTTCAGAAGAATATAAACATAATCCTAGCAACATATTTATTAACTAAATTTACACTATAACTAAATATGCTGCTTATGTTTAACACTCTACAATATTGTCAGTTTTCCATAGTAACAGAAACATATTAATAGCATCATTTAAACATATTCTTAGCAACATGTTTCTATCAAAATGTTTAGATCCCAACAAAATTGTTGCTTATAAGTTTTATCTTTAATGTATTGGAAAATAATTGTAGTTTTATTGGTTTCTAAGTACTTATTGCCTTGCAGAACGATAGAAATATAATCCTAGCAACATGTTTATCAACAAAATTTATACTACAACTAAATATGCTGCTTAAGTTTTACACTCTAAAATATTGTCAGTCTTCCCGTTTAACAGAAACATATTAATGGCAACATTTTAACATATTCATAGCAACATGTTTCTATCAAAATGCTTAGAACCCAATAAATTTGTTGCTTATAAGGTTTAAATTTAATTTATGGGAAAATTATTGTAATTGTTGTTTTATTGATTTTTAAGAACTTATTCTCTGTCAGAAGAATAGAAACATAATCCTAGCAACATGTTTATCAACTAAATTTACACTATAACTAAACATGCTGCTTAATTTTAACTGTTTACAATATTGCCAGTATTTAATAGTAACCGAAACATATTCATGGTAACATGTTTCTATCAACATGTCAGGAACCCAAATAAACTTGTTGCTGTGAAAATTTTTATTAAAATATATACTGACAAACAAGCGAGATATTGTATAGAAGTATAGTCCTAGCATCATCTTTATCAACTAAATTTACACTATAACTAATCGCGCTGCTTAATTTTAACTCTCTACAATATTGTCAGTCTTTAATAGTAACTGAAACATATTCATGGCAACATGTCCAGTAAATCTGTTGCTGAGAAAATGATAAAAACTTATTGCTGAAAAAATGATATTCAAATTTGTACTGACAAATAAGCGAGATTTTATGGGAAAATAAATGTACCTGTCTTACAAAAGAACAAAAACATGAACCTAGTCACATGTTTATAATCTAGCAAACATGTTGCTGAGTATACTTATATTTTAATAAAAGTTAGAAATATTTAACAAACGTTTGAAATGTAGTCTTTAATTTCAACTCCCATTCTGTTTTTCATAGTAACAAAAACATTTTTTTAGCAACATGTTTCTATCGACTTGTTTGACATCCAAGAAACATGTTGCTTAGACAGCTTTCTCTACATTTTCTGATGCTATAACGCCCTGAAATGTTTTCCCAAAACCACTTCAATGCTTAAAATGTCTTTTTAAATAGATATGATGATAAAATTTAGATACAAATATTTTTTACGTTTAAAAGATTTAAATTAGGTTTTGATTTTTGGCAACATGTTGATAAGATGTTTTTTTTTTTTTTTTTTTTTTTGAATTACATAATATTTCTTAAACATAAAAAAAACACTTTCAATACTAGTTTTTTACGATAATTTTACTAATTTCTATTTTTTATAATTTTCCTAAAATTGATGTTGCCAAACATTTTTTTCGCCTGAGGGCACATAGCATCTTCCTCAAAAGAGTTAAACAAATATTTTTTGGTTTGGAAAATTTTCATATTTTTTTTTTTAACAATAGTGCAGACAATTTTTGTACTTCCATACCGTAAATAATCTTAGTATTTAATTTACTAGTTATTTTTTTCTATTTTGCTTTTAATAGAAAAGTGTTATAAAATTGTGGTAAAAACCAAAAAAATTTCACACGCTGTTACACATTTGAATTGTTTGTTGCGACAGACATAACATTTTCAAAGTACTTCAGAAATAGACAAAAAGTCAAGAAAAAAAAAACAGACAATAATGGCAAAAAAAAACTATATCAAAGTTTTTTTTTTCTCTTCTAGATATTTATTGTTAAACCAAAAATAGACAGAAATAAAAAATGGTAGGTTGGTTTGTTAAAATACTGTAAAAAGGCACAAGAAATAAACACAGAGACTTGGTTATGAAATCGACAAATTTAATGCAACAAACTAAATCAATTGAATACATAATCTTTTTCCAGTTGTAGTTGGTGCAAAAAAATACACTTAAAGAAAGAAATTTGAAAGAATTTTGCCCTCATTTTCTGTGACAAGTTCAACATTGGCGAGCTATGCCCGCCACACATTTAAATGATTTAGAAGTGGCAGAAGCAGGTTTATAAAACTTAAAAACTGTTGTAACGAGATTTAGACAATTTTTGGCTCTCATTTTGTAATTTTCTTATCAACATGTTTTTTATCAACATGTTTCTTATCAACATGTTTCTTATCAACATGTCCTTAGTTTCTTATCAACATGTTTCTTGAGATCTAAACATGTTGCCAAAAAACAGTTCCTTTGCATTAAAAATCTCTCGTTTGTCAGTATCAATTTTAATATCATTTTCTTAGCAACAAGTTTACTATATTTCAGACATGTTGATAGAAACATGTTGCTATGAATATGTTTATATAACTGTGAAAGACAGACAATGTTGTAGAGAGTTAAAAATAGGCAGCATGCTCAGTTACAGTATAAATTTGACTAATAAACATGTTGCTAGGATTATGTTTCTGCTCCGAATTATGTATTGGATTTAAAAACTTAATAACTAGTAATTGTTTTTCTTAATTTCTTTCAGTGTATTTTATTTTAATTAAATCTAATTATTACTTTAAAAAATTCTTTGTTCAAACCACAAACTGGGTGTTGCCTTTTTGGGGGTTTTTAGTTAAAGGAAATTAAGCATAAAGTCAACTATTAGTTAGCAATTAGTTAACTTGCAGTTTAATTAAACAAAATTCTTAAATAAATTAATTTTTTATAAAGTTCTGGTCAAAAAATATTTTTAACAAAATATAATCCTACTTTTATAGTAGTTACAACATCGTTTCCTTATTCTTTAAAACTTTTCCCAAATTGTCATCCATTTTCAAATTAAGCTAAAAAGCCCAAAACTTTTCGTGTCTTTAAACAATTAAAAAACAAATTATCAAGCTCAATTTTCTACCTTTAAAAGTTCTTGGATAATTCAAAAGTTTTTAGGATTTAAGCACAAGTTTTAAAACTTTTGCGAGTCTTTAAACCATCATTTAAACAAATTAAAAAATTCCATTTATTTTTCTTTCGGAAACACAAAATAATTGAAAACTTATATAAAAAAACAATTAATTTAAAAAGTTCTTGGAAATTCATTTATGATTTGTAGCCATAAATGTTATACAAATTTTTACATTTTAACCTAAATTTAATTAGCTTTTAAAATATTTCAATTTATTTAATGTTTGATGCAAAAATCGAAAAAAACACAAGAATATTTTAGGAAACATATGAATATAATAAATTATTTTTCATGCAATACCAATAATTTTATTTTTAGGCAAGAAATTTGAAAATTGTGTTAATTTAAAATAAAGACGTTCTGACAAAATTTTCAGATATTTTTATTTTCTAAGAATATGAAAGTTTTATGTGATTGCCATGTGTTTAACGTATACAAATAATCTTTTAAAATATGTAGCTTAAACAATTAATGTTGATAATACCAAAAAGATAACAGAAATTATGAATATTTAGCAAAAAGACTGAAAAATCTTTAATTTCAATTCCATAGAAACTTTCCTGCTTTTTATAGCAACAGAAACATATCCTTAACCCCAGGAACATTTTGTTGAGAAGTTTTAACTTCCCAATTTTTGTTAACTCGAAGTGTGAATATAAAACATAATTAATGAAATTTCTGTAATCTGTAATGAATCTCTACAAACTTGTCAGCCTCTTAGAAAAACTTCAAAATAGTCTTAGCAACATGTTTAAAACCCCACTAAACATGTTGCTAATTAGATCTATCTCTGAAGTGATATTAATACTGATTGATATTGTTATTTATTAGATCATTAGGCCATTAGAAATGTGGCTATCTTTCAGAAGAACAGAAAAATAATCCTAGCAACATATTTATAAACTAAGAAACATGTTGCTGAGAATACTTATATTCAAATTAAAGACATACATTTTTAATATTTATTTGAATTACATACTAAAATCTCCTTTATTTCAACTTTCTATGAACTTATCTATATTTTGAAATATAGCCTTAGCAACATGTTTAAAACCCTACTAAACATGTTGTGAATTAAATTTTATTTCAAAATAATTGTTATTTAGTAGATCATTATAAATGAGGTTGTTTTTTAAAAGGAAGGAAACATAATCCCTGCAACATATTTTTCAACTAGCAAACATGTTGCTGAGGATACTTACCTTAAAATAAAATAAAAACATTTTTTGTATTAAATTGAATTACCGAAATCTCTTTAATTTCAACACTCGACGAACTTGTGAGGTCCTATGCTTCACTGGGAGTCAAGGATAACAGAAGAAGAAGAATAAACTTTCATGGCAATTGAAATAAAGTCTTAGCAACATGTTTTAAACCGTACTAAGCTTGTTGCTGCTCAGCTTTAATTTTAAAATATTGAAATGTAATTGAAATTGTTATTATTTAGATTATTAGAAATTTGATTGTCTTATAAAATAACAGAAACATATTACTAGCAACATTTTTATAAAGTAACAAACATGTTGCACAGAATATTTATCTTTAAATTAAAGTCATGAACATTTAATATTAAAAAGAATTTCTGAAATCTCGTTAATTTAAACTTTATGTAAACTTATCAAACTTCCATAGGAACTGAAATATGGTCTTAGCAACATCTTATAAACATGTTGCTGATTACATTTATCTTCAAAATAATGAAAAGCAAATTGGAATTATTATTTTTTAAATCTCTAGAAACGTGTCTTTATCACAAAAGAACAGAAACATAATTCTAGTCACATGTTTATAATCTAACAAACATGTTGCTGAGAATAATTATCTTTTAATAAAAGTTAAGAATATTAAACAAACATTTGAAATGTCATTTATTTAAACTGTCTAAAATCATGTCTGTTTGTCATAGTAACAGAAACATATTCTTAGCAACATGTTTCTAACGACTTGTTTAAAATCCAACATACATGTTGCTTAGACAGTTTTCTTCACATTTTCTAAGGTTTTTAAATGCTATAAAATCTAAATAGATATGATGATAAAATTTATATAACAAATTTTGTACGTTCAAAAGATCCACATTAGGATCATTTGGTTTTATATAACTCCTTCTCCGTCATCAACAGTTTTATCAAACTTCGTGACAATCGGACCACCTTTAACCATCGAAATCATTTCAGTCCACATTTGAGCAAAGATTTTTTAAAAACCTAAGCCTGTTAACTTAAATCTTACAAAACTATATAAAATTTTATAGTTTAATTTAAAAGCTTTACCTTAGTGTATTGCACTAGGATCCCAATTTATTACAATTATTGTAATTGTAATAAATAGTTTTTTAATGTTGGTGGGGACTACCTTTCCTCGACGCGTTTAAAATCTTATGATGATGGCCTAACATCATCATGAGTAATATGACTAATTCTAAACAGAGCGTAAACCACGATTTAATTCTAATTTGTAAGACATAATAAATGCGAATTATAGTGTCTAAACAAATATCACAGCTGAGGTATGCTAAATCTGTTGATATTTCTAAAGCTTCGAACATGGCTAGGCTTTTTTGGGATACCAACATATACAATTAAATAGAAATTTGTACAGTAAGATTCGATCTTTCGATCCACAATTTCATAAGGAAATATTTAATGAGATCCTTTAAAACTTAGTCTTGATTTTAAGTACAAACTTTTCTTGATGACTAAATTTAGGGAGTTCGGAAATAATAAACCGATTATATAAAACTAACTTAATAACGGCTTACTACTGGTCTTTAAACCGAATAACTAAATGTTTCGGCTCTAGGTCGGATAACTTTATAACTTTATAAAATAAAAAACCGGTTGGCTAAAAACAGGGTTTCAACCCGACGACATAAATGCCTCTTGTCTCGATCAGCCAACTACAAGTCTACAATCCGACGAGATAAATTATCGGCTCCCGGTATTATAAAATAAAGACCTGGTTCCTTAAATGCAGTCGTTTAATCCGACAAATTAAATACTTCGTCGGCTAACTTCAATTTTACGAAATAAATATTTTAGCTTACGATCGACTAACAATACGATATTATCGGTTTTTCTAAATACCGTCCTAACTACTAGGAAAAACTTCATTGTTCGGTGTCTACTTCCATCGGCTCTCAGTCTGCTAACTACTGACCTACAATTGACGAGACAAACGCTTCAGTTCTCGGTCGGGTAAATACGCGGTGTTTTAAAAAAAGATCCCATACGCTAAATACATGTGTTCAATCCGACGAATTAATTACTTTGGCTATTTGATCGGTTGACTTTAATTGTACGAGATAAATATTTTAGCTCGATTTGAAATACGATATTATCGCTTCGTCTAAATAATGGGCTAACTACCAGGAAAAATTCAAGTTCAGGGTCTGCTTCCATCAGGGTTATGATTCTTATTCCTTAACAGATATGGAATAAATGAGAATTATGTATTAAAAAACTGGGTTATAAGATATTGAAGAGTTGTTGTTTTATAGCTAAATATTTTTACGGTTACAATTGATATTTTTTGACTTTACTAAGTCATGTAGGGTAACTTTCAATTGAGCTTTACCAATTGTTCTTTTCTTTACATTTTTGACAATTACAACAATTTTGAAAAATTTTTTTTTCAATAATCCCTTACATTTTCCAAATGTATGTCACCAAAGTCTTTAGGATTTAGCTGGTCATAAAAAAAATGTCATCAACTTTTAATTGCTTTCAATGAGCTACAAAAAAAATAATTAGCACAAAAAAAATCTGATACATATTTAAGAAGCATTAAACATTTTATGACATTTTTAACATTTTAATCATGTAAAAATTTGTATTAATAATCTTGAGCAAAAGTTTGGGAAGTTTGGATTAAATTTAACTCTTAAGTCGAACTAACATTTTTGTACCAAAAAATTGACGGGTCCCCTAATTTATAAACGAATTTTAAAACTATCAAAGTCTTAACGTGAGAATTTTGTATGACAAATTTGATTTATAAGAACGTTATTTTTCGTTTAAGAATTAGGGGTTTAGAATTCCAAACTATTCGAAAGCTTTATTTTCATTATCTTATAAAAATCTGCCAAATGTTCCCTTTGGAAATCTTTAAAATTTTATGACCCTCTTTGTAAAATTATTAAAAATTTTGCTAATAATAGAAATCATTGTCTAAATTTGCTAATGTCAAAAATACATTAAAAGTTTTGGTTAAAATAACTCAGTTGTTATATAATAAACAAACGCATTTGTTGTTAATTTTTAAAGTAAATAACATTTAAAAATTTTTTAACGAAAAATTAGCTTAGACATTTGCTAATTTTAGGGGAAAAAATTGTTAGATAATAATTGTCGCCATAATTTGCTACTTAAAATAATAAACAAAAAAGTTGTTGATTTTTTGAAAACAATTTGGATATTTATTTGAATAATTGTTTATTCGGTTTTTTGTAATATTAACTTCTTTGTATATATTATAGAAAACTGAAATAATGAATGGAATAATCAGCCCCGCTTTAACTTTAAAATTTTCATTTGTTTTAAAGTTGGCTTCCAAAGATTGTAAACGAAAATTAGTAAAATTTTTATTAACCTAATCTAATAATTGAGGAATATTCAATTGGAATTGAGAATTTTTAATTGAAATTGAGAAATTTTCAATTGAAATTGAGACTTCAATTGAAATTGAGAAATATTTAATTAAAATTGAGAATTTTCAGTTGAAAATCACAAATTTTCAATTAAAATTGAGAGATTTTCAATTGAAATTGAGAATTTTGAAATTTAAATTGAGAATTTTTCAATTGACATTGAGAAAAGCCCAATTGAAAATGAGATTAAAATTTTTAATTAAAAATGAGAATTTTCCAATTGAAAATGAGAAATTTTCAATTGGAAACAAGAAATTTTCTATTAAAAATGAGAAATTTTCAACTGAAATTGACAATTTTAGAATAGAAACTGAGAAAACCCCAATTGAAAATGAGGTTGAAATTTCGTTTGGGGTTTTCTCAATTTCAACTCTAAAATTCTCAATTTCAATTAAAAATTTCTCATTTTCAATTGAAAATTTCTCATTTTCAATTGAAAATTTCTCATTTTCAATTAAAAATTTCTCATTTTCAATTAAAAATTTCTCAATTTCAATTTAAAAATACAACCTCATTTTCAATTGGGCTTTTCTCAATTTCAATTGAAAAATTCTCAATTTAAATTTAAAAATTCTCAATTTCAATTGAAAAATTCTCAATTTCAATTGGGCTTTTCTCAATCTTAATTCAAAAATGCTCATTTTCAATTGAAAATTTCTCAATTTCAATTGAATATTCTCAATTTCAATTGAATATTTCTCAATTTCAATTGGGCTTTTCTCAATTTCAATTCAAAAATTCTCGATTTCAATTAAAAATTTAAAATTTCAGTTGAATGTTTCTCATTTCGAATTAGGATTTTCTCAATTTTAATTGAAAATTTTTCATTTTTAATTGAAAATTTGTGATTCTCAACTGAAAATTCTCAATTTCAATTAAATATTTCTCAATTTCAATTGAAAAGTCTCAATTTCAATTAAAAATATCTCAATTTTAATTAAAAATTCTCAATTCCAATTGAATATTTATTAGGTTAATAAAAATTTTACTATTTTTCGTTTACAATCTTTGGAAGCCAACTTTAAAACAAATGAAAATTTTTAAGTTAAAATGAGACTGATTAATTAATTTCAATTGAAAATTTCTGAATTTGAAATGAAAATTCTCAATTTCAATTAAAAATTTCTCAATTTCAAATGAAAATTCTCAATTTCAATTGAAAATTTCTCATTTTCAATTGAAAATTCTCAATTTTAATTTGAAAATTTTTCAATTTCAATTGATTATTCCCAATTTCAATTGAATATTTCTCAATTACAATTGAAAATGGTGTAGTATTTATTTTCAAAACTGTAAAATTTTCCTCCTTAACAAACTTTTCTTTTAATTTCCTTCCCCTCTTTAGGTTTTTTTTCTCAACTTTTTTATGGCTTAAGTTTTAATTTAATTTTTCACAATTTTCTATTATTAAATCTCGGTAGTTTTGTTTTACTTCTTCTGGTTTTTTGCAATTTCTGTTCGAGGCAAATTGTATTGTATTATTAAGTTTTTCTTGCCATTACAGTTTTTCTCCAGTACTTTTAAGTATTTCCCTTATGTTTTATTGTTATAGTTTTTATATGTTGATTTGTGTTATTATTTTTTTCTTTTTATTTCATTTTACGTTTCTTTTTTTTTAATTTTATATTAAAGTTTTCCTGCCATGATTATTTATAGTATTAGCAAACCACCCACTATAAAAAACCACATCACTAATACTTTTGCTATAATACGCAACCTTGTAAAATAACTACCTATTGTAAATGTTTACTACAGCTGCTGACTCTATTAATGTTACCACATTATTCTGCCACCACTTATTGCCACATGTTTAAAATTATGAGCTTTGTTTTGAAAAAAATTTCATAGTTGTAGTAAAAAAGGCGTTTTTCTGGTACTATTAAATAGAAATTTTATTAAACAAATTTTCCCTTAAATTTTTATTACGATTTGGTAAAACCTACTGTCTTCTCAAAAATTTTCCTCAAATTTAACAATTTTGTATAACTTCATGGTTTTCAAAATTATATACTCTATTGTCTTACAAGAAGGCGTTACCCATCTCTTTGTCATCTTTGCATTTGCATTACCAATGATTATAATTTCGGGTCTTGCCTAAAATGGGTCACTAAGTAACCATATTAAGTTTTTGTCTTCAAATCATAAAACCCCAGCAAATTTGTAAAATTGTACATTATAACATTTTGACTTTTGAGATTTCTTTTCAAACGAAATGGAAATTATTTAGTTTTCATTTTAAAGCTTTTTTTAGTTTTTTCTTAGACCAAAATTACTGTGGTTTCAGCATTTTGTTCATTTTTAAATTTTAGTGATTTGTGGGTTAGTTTTATTTGTATAAATATAGTAAAGAAAATCGTATGACCTCAATTTCTTTCAAAGAATTTGCATAAAACCATAGTTTAATATATAATTATAGTTGAAGTAATAAAAAAAAATACAAAAAAAGTTAAAGCTTAAGGTCTTTTTTCTTGCTAAAAATTGGAAAAATTAGAAGAAAATGTAAGTTTGTAGATTTCTTAGGAAATTTAAGTTAATTTTCTTATTAAGGCTTAGGAAGTGGAAGAGGAAATTTTAAAAAAATATCTTATTTCTATAGGAAATTTTTCAAGAATTTCCTATTTTTATAGGAAATTTTTCAAAAATTTCCTATTTTTATAGGAAATTTTTCAAAAATTTCCTATTTTTATAGGAAATTTTTCAAAAATTTCCTATTTTTATAGGAAATTTTTCAAAAATTTCCTATTTTTATAGGAAATTTTTCAAAAATTTCCTATTTTTATAGGAAATTTTTCAAAAATTTCCTATTTTTATAGGAAATTTTTCAAAAATTTCCTATTTTTATAGGAAATTTTTCAAAAATTTCCTATTTTTATAGGAAATTTTTCAAAAATTTCCTATTTTTATAGGAAATTTTTCAAAAATTTCCTATTTTTATAGGAAATTTTTCAAAAATTTCCTATTTTTATAGGAAATTTTTCAAAAATTTCCTATTTTTATAGGAAATTTTTCAAAAATTTCCTATTTTTATAGGAAATTTTTCAAAAATTTCCTATTTTTATAGGAAATTTTTCAAAAATTTCCTATTTTTATAGGAAATTTTTCAAAAATTTCCTATTTTTATAGGAAATTTTTCAAAAATTTCCTATTTTTATAGGAAATTTTTCAAAAATTTCCTATTTTTATAGGAAATTTTTCAAAAATTTCCTATTTTTATAGGAAATTTTTCAAAAATTTCCTATTTTTATAGGAAATTTTTCAAAAATTTCCTATTTTTATAGGAAATTTTTCAAAAATTTCCTATTTTTATAGGAAATTTTTCAAAAATTTCCTATTTTTATAGGAAATTTTTCAAAAATTTCCTATTTTTATAGGAAATTTTTCAAAAATTTCCTATTTTTATAGGAAATTTTTCAAAAATTTCCTATTTTTATAGGAAATTTTTCAAAAATTTCCTATTTTTATAGGAAATTTTTCAAAAATTTCCTATTTTTATAGGAAATTTTTCAAAAATTTCCTATTTTTATAGGAAATTTTTCAAAAATTTCCTATTTTTATAGGAAATTTTTCAAAAATTTCCTATTTTTATAGGAAATTTTTCAAAAATTTCCTATTTTTATAGGAAATTTTTCAAAAATTTCCTATTTTTATAGGAAATTTTTCAAAAATTTCCTATTTTTATAGGAAATTTTTCAAAAATTTCCTATTTTTATAGGAAATTTTTCAAAAAATTCCTATTTTTATAGGAAATTTTTCAAAAATTTCCTATTTTTATAGGAAATTTTTCAAAAATTTCCTATTTTTATAGGAAATTTTTCAAAAATTTCCTATTTTTATAGGAAATTTTTCAAAAATTTCCTATTTTTATAGGAAATTTTTCAAAAATTTCCTATTTTTATAGGAAATTTTTCAAAAATTTCCTATTTTTATAGGAAATTTTTCAAAAATTTCCTATTTTTATAGGAAATTTTTCAAAAATTTCCTATTTTTATAGGAAATTTTTCAAAAATTTCCTATTTTTATAGGAAATTTTTCAAAAATTTCCTATTTTTATAGGAAATTTTTCAAAAATTTCCTATTTTTATAGGAAATTTTTCAAAAATTTAATATTTTTATAGGAAATTTTTCAAAAATTTCCTATTTTTATAGGAAATTTTTCAAAAATTTCCTATTTTTATAGGAAATTTTTCAAAAATTTCCTATTTTTATAGGAAATTTTTCAAAAATTTCCTATTTTTATAGGAAATTTTTCAAAAATTTCCTATTTTTATAGGAAATTTTTCAAAAATTTCCTATTTTTATAGGAAATTTTTCAAAAATTTCCTATTTTTATAGGAAATTTTTCAAAAATTTCCTATTTTTATAGGAAATTTTTCAAAAATTTCCTATTTTTATAGGAAATTTTTCAAAAATTTCCTATTTTTATAGGAAATTTTTCAAAAATTTCCTATTTTTATAGGAAATTTTTCAAAAATTTCCTATTTTTATAGGAAATTTTTCAAAAATTTCCTATTTTTATAGGAAATTTTTCAAAAATTTCCTATTTTTATAGGAAATTTTTCAAAAATTTCCTATTTTTATAGGAAATTTTTCAAAAATTTCCTATTTTTATAGGAAATTTTTCAAAAATTTCCTATTTTTATAGGAAATTTTTCAAAAATTTCCTATTTTTATAGGAAATTTTTCAAAAATTTCCTATTTTTATAGGAAATTTTTCAAAAATTTCCTATTTTTATAGGAAATTTTTCAAAAATTTCCTATTTTTATAGGAAATTTTTCAAAAATTTCCTATTTTTATAGGAAATTTTTCAAAAATTTCCTATTTTTATAGGAAATTTTTCAAAAATTTCCTATTTTTATAGGAAATTTTTCAAAAATTTCCTATTTTTATAGGAAATTTTTCAAAAATTTCCTATTTTTATAGGAAATTTTTCAAAATTTCCTATTTTTATAGGAAATTTTTCAAAAATTTCCTATTTTTATAGGAAATTTTTCAAAAATTTCCTATTTTTATAGGAAATTTTTCAAAAATTTCCTATTTTTATAGGAAATTTTTCAAAAATTTCCTATTTTTATAGGAAATTTTTCAAAAATTTCCTATTTTTATAGGAAATTTTTCAAAAATTTCCTATTTTTATAGGAAATTTTTCAAAAATTTCCTATTTTTATAGGAAATTTTTCAAAAATTTCCTATTTTAATAGGAAATTTTTCAAAAATTTCCTATTTTTATAGGAAATTTTTCAAAAATTTCCTATTTTTATAGGAAATTTTTCAAAAATTTCCTATTTTTATAGGAAATTTTTCAAAAATTTCCTATTTTTATAGGAAATTTTTCAAAAATTTCCTATTTTTATAGGAAATTTTTCAAAAATTTCCTATTTTTATAGGAAATTTTTCAAAAATTTCCTATTTTTATAGGAAATTTTTCAAAAATTTCCTATTTTTATAGGAAATTTTTCAAAAATTTCCTATTTTTATAGGAAATTTTTCAAAAATTTCCTATTTTTATAGGAAATTTTTCAAAAATTTCCTATTTTTATAGGAAATTTTTCAAAAATTTCCTATTTTTATAGGAAATTTTTCAAAAATTTCCTATTTTTATAGGAAATTTTTCAAAAATTTCCTATTTTTATAGGAAATTTTTCAAAAATTTCCTATTTTTATAGGAAATTTTTCAAAAATTTCCTATTTTTATAGGAAATTTTTCAAAAATTTCCTATTTTTATAGGAAATTTTTCAAAAATTTCCTATTTTTATAGGAAATTTTTCAAAAATTTCCTATTTTTATAGGAAATTTTTCAAAAATTTCCTATTTTTATAGGAAATTTTTCAAAAATTTCCTATTTTTATAGGAAATTTTTCAAAAATTTCCTATTTTTATAGGAAATTTTTCAAAAATTTCCTATTTTTATAGGAAATTTTTCAAAAATTTCCTATTTTTATAGGAAATTTTTCAAAAATTTCCTATTTTTATAGGAAATTTTTCAAAAATTTCCTATTTTTATAGGAAATTTTTCAAAAATTTCCTATTTTTATAGGAAATTTTTCAAAAATTTCCTATTTTTATAGGAAATTTTTCAAAAATTTCCTATTTTTATAGGAAATTTTTCAAAAATTTCCTATTTTGATAGGAAATTTTTCAAAAATTTCCTATTTTTATAGGAAATTTTTCAAAAATTTCCTATTTTTATAGGAAATTTTTCAAAAATTTCCTATTTTTATAGGAAATTTTTCAAAAATTTCCTATTCTTATAGGAAATTTTTCAAGAATTTCCTATTTTTATAGGAAATTTTTCAAAAATTTCCTATTTTTATAGGAAATTTTTCAAAAATTTCCTATTTTTATAGGAAATTTTTCAAAAATTTCCTATTTTTATAGGAAATTTTTCAAAAATTTCCTATTTTTATAGGAAATTTTTCAAAAATTTCCTATTTTTATAGGAAATTTTTCAAAAATTTCCTATTTTTATAGGAAATTTTTCAAAAATTTCCTATTTTTATAGGAAATTTTTCAAAAATTTCCTATTTTTATAGGAAATTTTTCAAAAATTTCCTATTTTTATAGGAAATTTTTCAAAAATTTCCTATTTTTTTAGGAAATTTTTCAAAAATTTCCTATTTTTATAGGAAATTTTTCAAAAATTTCCTATTTTTATAGGAAATTTTACAAAAATTTCCTATTTTTATAGGAAATTTTACAAAAATTTCCTATTTTTATAGGAAATTTTACAAAAATTTCCTATTTTTATAGGAAATTTTACAAAAATTTCCTATTTTTATAGGAAATTTTACAAAAATTTCCTATTTTTATAGGAAATTTTACAATTTTTACATTTTTATAGGAAATTTTACAAAAATTTCCTATTTTTATAGGAAATTTTTCAAAAATTTCCTATTTTTATAGGAAATTTTTCAAAAATTTCCTATTTTTATAGGAAATTTTTCAAAAATTTCCTATTTTTATAGGAAATTTTTTAAAAATTTCCTATTTTTATAGGAAATTTTTCAAAAATTTCCTATTCTTATAAATTTTCTGTTTCCTATTTTATACAAAATGTTCCAAAAATTTTCTATTTTTATACAAAAATTTTCTGTTTTTATTCCAATTTTTTCAAATAATTCCTATTTTTATACAAATTTTTTTAAAAATTTCCTATTCTTATACAAAATTTTTAAAAATTTCCTATTTTTATTCCTAATTTTCCTAAAATTCCCTTATTTTATTCAAAATTTTTCAAAAATTCCCTATTTTTATAGGAAATTTTTGAAAAATTTCCTTAAAAAAATAAGAAATTTTTGAAAAATTTCCTATAAAAATAGTAAATTTTTGAAAAATTTCTTAAAAAATATAGAAAATTTTTGATAATTTTTTTTATAAATATAGGAAATTTGTGAAACTGAAAAAACTTTGAGAAAACTTAATTCCATATCCTTAAAGTTATAAATAAACCCAAAAATATTTTCTTTGGAAAATTTTCATGTGAATTTATTTTTCTTTCAAAACACCTGACTTAACAAAAAACTTATTAAAACTTTTTGTTTAACTTTTTGCCACCCCAAAAACAACAAAGTATCTTAATCTTTGTTTATAACACTAATTGAATTGTGTTAGAACTTTTCTTTAGGTTAACAAAATATGAAAGAAAATCTTTTCAATTTTCTCTTGAAAAAAGTAAACATTAATCCTTTTTCTTAACCTTTTTTGTTTGTCTCTACTACAAAGTAAATATTAGTCCTTAACTTTATTCAATTTAACTTATTATCAGGGTTTAAGTACTTATTTCCCCTATAAAAAATATGCTCTACTTAAAAAAATAGATTCAATTAAAAATAATTGGCTACTTAAGTTTTTCCTGGGTTAAGACTATAAAAAAATCTTAATTATAACGTTTTTTTTTTTTTTTTTTTTTTGTTAAAAAGGTTAAAAGTTTTCTTTTACATAATAAAGCCCATATTTGTGTTTTAGAAAACCACATTTTTGCTAGGCCCTTAGAATTTTCCTTTGACATGTCATCTTGATAATAAACATTAGTTAAAAGTATTTTTTTTCTTATTTTCTACACGAAATACTTTTCAGATTTTAATCACCTTTTTAAGATAATGGTCGAAATACGTGTTTATTCCAAATTATCAAAATATTTAAAATAAGCTTAATAATATTTATTTCGAAATACTACTAGTTTCTTCTACCAATTTCCAAGAACCGACTTAATACTTATTTACCTAGTGGCTACATAGTAGTCACCTCTCCATATCACAACTGCTAGAAACCCTTGACTTCTCACTCTAATTCTCAAGACATATTTTGCTGAATTGTATATATCGCGGATATTGAAATAAAGTGTCTACTTATTTGACTTATTGTAGTCAATTGACTTAATGCAACTAGTTTAAAAACCTTTTAATCTAACATTTGACTCCAGATTTGTTTACTAAGTGGCAATAGGTAGATACATGACTTTTTTCCAATCACAAGGTTGCAAAATTTCCAATCTGAAAATAAAATATATATATAAAATGGGCGTGGTTATATGAGAAAATTTTCAATAATTTTCTTTAGCATGAAATAAAAACTTAAGCGTGACTTTATCTATATCTGACTGCTTACTTATTTACAAAGTAGTAGTAATGTAGACATACACCTTCTAAGGTCATCTTAATGGAAAACATTTACCGGATCCATAAAATTTTGTCGCAAAACGTTCATTAAATTTGACTCCTTAATCATTTACCAAGTGGCTCTTAGATAGTAACATGTCTAAACTTCTTCAATTCTAAATAAAGAAAAGCTTCAAATCATGACAAATATATTAAATGGATCTAATTAAGTCATACTAGACATTTCTAATAATAATTATTGACTCCAACATTGATTATTAGGTGGTAGTAAATTAGAATTCTGGGCTCATAATAAGCGTGAAATCCTTGAACTGGTGTAAAATTTATTTTGCCATATTTTTCACTTTTTAAAAGTATTTTGAATTAAGAACACAATATTCCAAGATTTGACCACATAATAGCTTACCATGTGGCGGTAAAGTAGACACTTAGTTTTTTGTTTACAGAAATCACATAAATATAATCCTTAAGTGATTTATAACAATTTTAAAAGAAAATAGACAAGTCATTTATAAATCTTTAAGGAATTGCGAAAGAAAAAATTTTATTGTTTTACTCTATATCCGTATACTAAGTGACAGTTAAGTAGACTCTTGATATTTGACCTCATCTCAAATTTAAAAATTTTTTAAATGTTACAAAAAACTAAATGAAATATAAATTAATAGTTTACAAAATTGTAAAATTGCCTTAGTCATTATAAATTTGGCTTCATACTTGTTTACCAGGTGGCAGTAAAGTAGACACGTGAATTTCATTTTCTAAACAAGAATAAAAAAAGCCTCAAATGAGCTACAAATGATTTAGAATTACCTGAACAAGTGATCGTAGAAAATTTGAATGTTTTCTGCCAGAAAAATCTTAAGCTCAAACGTCCTCCTGAGACAACTTTTGTAGACAATTAACTACATTATTTTAAAACATAAAAAAGGTCTCACTGGACCAATTCACACGATCTTAGTGTCCAACCTACATCACCTTTAGTTGAGATGAGCATGGCATGAAATCCTTAGTTTAACCCCTTGACGTATCAATCTGCGCAACGAAGTTCGCTTCCAACTGTTCGCACACAAGTTGCACTAAACAAACCGGTTTTGATGCTTAAGAACAGTCGCAAAACGAGTATGACTCGTGATAATCATGTTAGGCACATAAAAAGTACCACGAGTCGGACTCGTGATAATCATGTTAGGCACAGAAATTGTACCACGAGTCAGACTCGTGGAAATACGTCAAGGGGTTAAAATATTAAATATGGCATCAACTGTGTCTTATGTTGGCCTGTCCTTATTAAACCACGTATTATATAGTGGCCAGATTATCCAAGTCAGGTCAAAAGATGTTGGCAATCACCAACCTATAACCCACGTCGTTGACTGCTATGGCCTAAGTCCTTCTTAATGAAAGACGGACTGATGCAAAATAGGGAAACATTGGGTGCTTTAAGATTGGTATCGTCCCAAAGTCGA
This sequence comes from Stomorhina lunata, assembly GCA_933228675.1. NCBI lineage: Eukaryota > Metazoa > Arthropoda > Insecta > Diptera > Rhiniidae > Stomorhina > Stomorhina lunata. The sequence continues at coordinate 95,711,287 of OW121742.1, read as the reverse complement.
AAATTTTCTAATGGGCCTAAACGCTAAAAATTGTTCTTGGGAAAGGAAGCTTTTTGTCATACATAAACCCAATGTTTGTCATCTCAAAAGTTTCACAGGTTTTTTGGTAAGTCGTGACTCATTTCAAATTCCTTCAGAGTTTCGCCTGAAACACATTTGGTCGTTCTTAGATATTAATGTGATCTATTAAGATTATTCTTATTGGAACTAAAAAAACTTAAGCTCACACTTTAATGGCTCGATTTTGTATTGCAACCGAATATTAGTTGATTCATCTACTGGCAACGCAACCAGTAAAAAAGTTGTATTGTATATGGCAACACTTGTCAATTACTTAAAGTTGTGGAAAATTGTGACTGGCAACTAAGAAGAAGAAGACAATTTGTAAACACACAACCTACGTTGTCGATGATTCTAAAGGAAGTCATAGAATTAGTTGAGCAAAAACTTTGTAAAATTTGAATTGCCTCAAAAATTGAAAAATACAAAATAAAAACTTATTTTATTTGAAAATTAAGTTTTCAGGCATTGTCGGATGTATAGAACGCTCACATGTGTTTATCGTAGGACCATGTTAATACATTTTGCCCCCTTTAACAAAAAATCTCAGTAACTACAAATTCTCGTTTGATGAAATAAATTATGACTGGCAAACATGAATTGACTCTAGTTGCCATTAACATTATGATTAGTAGTTGGCAAGGCAACTGAGTTGCTGTTATTTGTTAACAGTTGCCATACGTAAAGTCATTTAACATAACAATTAAAGTTAAGTTAAAGTTAAAGTTAACACAAATTAAAGCTAGTTGCCATCAACATTATGATTAGTATTCGGCAAGGCAACTGAGTTGCTGTTATTTGTTAATAGTTGCCATACGTAGTGTCATTTGACAAAGCAATTAAAGTTTAGTTACAATAAACAATCGAACGATAAATGTAGTTTTACTGTCTTCAAAAATCGAGGCTTATTTTGGATTTGTATTATTTAATCTTAACCATTGTTTTTTTTATAACAGTAAATTTTACATAAAATTTATTTTATTATCATACCCTAAAGAAATGTAACCATTCATAAAAAACTATATTTTTTCTTTAGTTTAAAAATCTTAAACTTTTTCAAAACAAAGAAACGCTTTAACTTCATTAAATTTCTATTTCAAAGACAACTGATCTCTAAAAACCACTTCTTTACATAAACAAATCAACATATTTTGATCTAAAATTTTTATTCAGAAAAATCTTTTCATATTCATACGAATATTACACAATCAATACATAGAAAGCAAATAAAAAAGAAATGTTATAAATTTTTCAAAAAAATTATATTTATCACCTTGAACTTGATCCAAGCCCCTCTTTAGTTACCAGTTAAATTTAATTTAAAAACTTTAGTTTTTTTTTCTTCTTTCATATTTTTATTTCTAACTTGATATCTCGTTAATGTTTCTCTGTCAATCATAACAAATTTCAAATAACCTTTCAGTATTTGACACTTGGTTAAGGTTTTCTACTAATTTATGTGTGTGTGTGTGTGTGTCTGTTTGTAGTTGTACAATTATCAGTTAAGTTCTATCTTTCATTAACATTAATTTGACACTTGATGACATTTTGACTTTGCTGTTTGTGTTTGTTTGTTACTGTTTGAAGTCCAGAGTGAATGACTTTAAAAGCCCTGTAGTTCGGAAAGGGAATAGTTTAGCGTTAAATAATACTTATATAATGAACATTTTTTATTAGTTTAATGAAGAAAATAGTAAATTAACAAATGACTACCTGTTTGTTTACTAAGAGCCATTTAAGTAGACACTTTTGTTTTTGGCTTTATATAAAGAATAAAAACTTATTAAATGGTATCAAAAAATATTAAAATCTCAGATTTTAAAGCATTTAGAATTAGTTTAAACTTTATAATATAGAGATATAGCACTCCATACATTTGTTTTCTGTCAAATGTGAAATTAAAGTGGATTAGAACAATGAAAAATGCATCGAAAAACATACACTTCATTGGATAATTGTCACCATTAGTTGTTTCCGAATTAGAGTAAAAGAGGTATACCCTAATTTGTATGGGACTTTTGAAAACGACCATACCGCAAATCTATGTGTGGAAGTACAACATCTTTATATTATAGAATCTTTGGTTTAAGGATCGACGTCCCTACAACTGTACGGCCAAGCACTGTTCCAGTAGTTCCGGGCGACTATCCTAAAACCAAAGATTCTAATATAAAGATGTTGCATCATTATGCATTGATTTGCCGTATGGTCGTTTTCAAAAGTTCAATAAAAATGAGAGTTAACCACTTTTACTCTAATTCGGAAATAACTAATGGTTTAAGGATAGTCGCCCGGAACTCATTGGATAAACGTCTCCATTAGTTATTTCCGAATTAGAGTAAAAGTGGTTAACTCTCATTTTTATTGGACTTTTGAAAACGACCATACGGCAAATCAATGCATAATGATGCAACATCTTTATATTAGAATCTTTGGTTTAAGGATAGTCGCCCGGAACTACTGGGACAGTGCTTGGCCGTACAGTTAAACTTAAACATTACAGTACAATTGTACAGTTATATACACACCACCAACCACAGTTGTATTTAAAAAAGTACTTTTTGCACTTGTGATCTGCTCAGTTAGATTGTGCTTTTGTCGTTGACTGATGACGCGGATGATAAAAAAATGCCATTAATTTGTTTTTTTTTTTTCATTTCGTTCATTTGACTAAAATGAGAGAAAATACTGAAACAAATTTTGTATGCAAAACATTCATTTCGGTTGGTTTAATTTTGATATTTATTTCTTTTTTCTATTTTTTTCGGTCGTCATTTTGTCAGTTTTGTTTTGTGTTTGTTACCAATTGCAAGTTCAAGTACTCAAGTACCAAGAGTACGAGTATCTGAAATAAAAATGAAAATTAAAGAAATGTTTTTTTCTTTGTGCATACTCGTACTTTCAGTAGCACTTGGTTTTGGTTTAGTTTTGGGTTTTTATTTTTTTTTTTATAATTTTTACGTTTTAAGAATTCTTAAAAAAGAAAGTTTCTTTCCATTTTATACTTTCAAAGCTTTTGCTGATTGTAATAACTTTTTTTTTTGGTTTTAACTTGGGGTTACTTTTTCTTCTGTTTCTATGAATTATCATAAAAAAATGTTAGTTCGTGCTTAATTTATGTTTTTTTTTTTCAAGATTAAACCAAAGTTTCATTTCTTGGAGAAAGATTTTTAGAAGTTGATAATTTGTAGTCATTTTAGGAAAATTTCTTAGATATAACAAAATTTTGAAAAAATTATAAATTATAAAAATAAGAAATTTTTGAAAAATTTCCTATAAAAATAATAAGCTGTTGAAAAATTTCCTATAAAAGTAAAAATTTTTTGAAAAATTTCCTATATAAATAAGAAATTTTTGAAAAATTTCCTATAAAAATAAGAAATTTTTGAAAAATTTCCTATAAAAATAAGAAATTTTGAAAAATTTCCTTTAAAAATAAGAAATTTTTGAAAAATTTCCTATTAAAATAAGAAATTTTTTGAAAAATTTTCTATATAAATAAGAAATTTTTGAAAAATTTCCTATAAAAATAAGAAATTTTTGAAAAATTTCCTATAAAAATAAGAAATTTTGAAAAATTTCCTTTAAAAATAAGACATTTTTGAAAAATTTCCTATAAAAATAAGAAATTTTTGAAAAATTTCCCATAAAAAATAAGAAATTTTTGAAAAATTTCCTATAAAAATGAGAAATTTTTGAAAAATTTCCTATTAAAATAAGAAATTTTTGAAAAATTTCCTATAAAAATAGGAAATTTTTGAAAAATTTCCTATAAAAATAAGAAATTTTTGAAAAATTTCCTATAAAAATAAGAAATTTTTGAAAAATTTCCCATAAAAATAAGAAATTTTTGAAAAATTTCCTATAAAAATAAGAAATTTTTGAAAAATTTCCTATAAAAATAAGAAATTTTTGAAAAATTTTCTATAAAAATAAGAAATTTTTGAAAAATTTCCTATAAAAATAAGAAATTTTTGAAAAATTTCTTATAAAAATAAGAAATTTTTGAAAAATTTCCTATAAAAATGAGAAATTTTTGAAAATTTTCCTATAAAAATAAGAAATTTTTGAAAAATTTCGTATGAAAATAAGAAATTTTTGAAAAATTTCCTGTTAAAATAAGAAATTTTTGATAAATTTCCTATTAAGATAAGAAATTTTTGAAAAATTTCCTATTAAAATAAGAAATTTTTGAAAAATTTCCTATAAAAATAAGAAATTTTTAAAAAACTTCCTTTTCAAATAGGAAATTTTTGAAATATTTTCTATTATATTTCCTATTTTGAAAAATTTCCTATAAAAATAAGAAATTTTTGAAAAAAATTCCTATAAAAATAAGAAATTTTTGAAAAATTTCCTATAAAAATAAGAAATTTTTGAAAAATTTCCTATAAAAATAAGAAATTTTTGAAAAATTTCCTATAAAAATAAGAGATCTCTTATTATAAAAAATAAGAAATTTTTTTATAAATTTCCTATAAAAATAAGAAATTTTTTTATAAATTTCCTATTAAAATAAGAAATTTTTGAAAAATTTCCTATAAAAATAAGAAATTTTTGAAAAATTTCCTATAAAAATAAGAAATTTTTGAAAAATTTCCTACAAAAATAAGAAATTTTTGAAAAATTTCCTATAAAAATAAGAAATTTTTGAAAAATTTCCTATAAAAATAAGAAATTTTTTAAAAAATTTCCTATAAAAATAAGAAATTTTTGAAAAATTTCCTATAAAAATAAGAAATTTTTAAAATATTTCCTATAAAAATAAGAAATTTTTAAAAAATTTTTATAGGAAATTTTTATAAGAAATTTTTGAAAAATTTCCTATAAAAATAAGAAATTGTTGAAAAATTTCCTATAAAAATAAGAGATCTCTTATTATAAAAAATAATACATTTTTTTATAAATTTCCTATAAAAATAAGAAATTTTTTTATAAATTTCCTATTAAAATAAGAAATTTTTGAAAAATTTCCTATAAAAATAAGAAATTTTTGAAAATTTTCCTATAAAAATAAGAAATTTTTGAAAAATTTCCTATAAAAATAAGAAATTTTTGAAAAATTTCCTATAAAAATAAGAAATTTTTTAAAAATTTCCTATAAAAATAAGAAATTTTTTAAAAATTTCCTATAAAAATAAGAAATTTTTGAAAAGTTTCCTTTAAAAATAAGAAATTTTTGAAAAATTTCCTATAAAAATAAAAAAATGTTGAAAAATTTCCTATAAAAATAAGAAATTTTTGAAAAATTTAATATAAAAATGAGAAATTTTTGAAAATTTTCCTATAAAAATAAGAAATTTTTTAAAAATTTCCTATAAAAATAAGAAATTTTTGAAAAATTTCCTTTAAAAATAAGAAATTTTTGAAAAATTTCCTATAAAAATAAGAAGCTGTTGAAAAATTTCTTATAAAAATAAGAAATTTTTGAAAATTTTCCCATAAAAATAAGAAATTTTTGTAAAATTTCCAATAAAAATAAGAAATTTTTGAAAATTTTCCTATAAAAATAAGAAATTTTTGAAAAGTTTCCTATAACAATAAGAAATTTTTGAAAAATTTCCTATAAAAAAAAGAAATTTTTGCAAAATTTCCTATAAAAATAAGAAATTTTTGAAACATTTCCTATAAAGATAAGAAATTTTTGAAAAATTTCCTATAAAAATAAGAAATATTTGAAAAATTTCCTATAAAAATCAGAAATATTTGAAAAATTTCTTATAAAAATAAGAAATTTTTGAAAAATTTCCTATAAAAATAAGAAATTTTTGAAAAATTTCCTATAAAAATAAGAAATTTTTGAAAAATTTCCTATAAAAATAAGAAATTTTTGAAAAATTTCCTATAAAAATAAGAAATTTTTGAAAAATTTCCTGTAAAAATAAGAAATTTTTGGAAAATTTCCTATAAAAATAAGAAATTTTTGAAAAATTTCCTATAAAAATGAGAAATTTTTGAAAATTTTCCTATAAAAATAAGAACATTTTGAAAAATTTCCTATAAAAATAAGAAATTTTTGATAAATTTCCTATTAAGATAAGAAATTTTTGAAAAATTTCCTATTAAAATAAGAAATTTTTTTAAATTTTCCCATAAGAAAGTTTTGAAAAATTTCCTATCAAAATAAGAAATTTTTGAAAAATTTCCTATAAAAATAAGAAATTTTTGAAAAATTTCCTATAAAAATAAGAAAATTTTGAAAAATTTCCTATTACAAGAAGAAATTTTTATAAAAATTTCCTATTAAAATAAGAAATTTTTGAAAAATTTCCTAAAAAATAGGAAAATTTAAAAAATATTCCTATTAAAATAAGAAATTTCAAAAGTCTTTGACTCCTATCTTGTTTAGTAGGTGGTAGCAAAAAAGGCACCCAAATTCTTTTATCCCCTCAATATTTAGCAAATTTCTTTATACATTTTTGCTTTCATAGGAAATTTAAGCAAATTTTATTACTTTTATCTTCCAAACTGAATCTAAACCTTTAAAATCTGAAGCTTGAAAACAGAGTTTAATTCATTAGCTCCTCATTTGATTACCAAGTGTTTATAAAGTAGTCAATTTATTATTTAGTGTAAGGCAAAAAGGAACAGTTGTCTAAAAGTTCCTTGTGATGTAATTAAGAATCCAGCAACAATTTTTCAGGCTCTTAGTATGCGCTACATACGTTACAAAAAGTATGACTGTCAAAATGAATAATAGTGTCAAAAATTGCCTAATACACGCAAATGTGCCTTAGGCAAAAGTCATTTCGGTGTTCGTTTGACATGACCAAAAATACAAAGAAACTAGAAAGAGAAATGAAAAAAATTAGAATGTAATCCAATTAGTGGATTTAAGCGGTTTATTTATACTATTACGCTTGTTAATTTCATTTACATATTAAATAATTTAACAACAATTTGTTTTAAATAAACAGTTTACTTTTTCTTATTTAAACATAAAAAGTAAATAATAAAAATTGAATTAATATCATATGTATTAAAAAAGTAAATAAGTCAAAAAGTTTATGAAGAAAAAAGATTTTACATTTTAAAATTAACGACTTATGAAATTATCACAAACTTGCTGTAGAACTTTTGTTATGCAAAATTTGATTTATAAGCTTGTCATAACCTTAATTTAATTTTTAAATTTCTGTTCATGTCATCAGCAAATCTTTTCAAAATTTTTGTTCTATTCTAAAGAATGATATGTTAATCAAAAAGTTTGTACTGACACTTTGTAATGCATATAGGAGTCATTGGGTCTACTTTACAGCTACTTCGTAAAAAGAATGTATTGTGCCATCTTTCTGGTAGTGGCCTGATTCCATGCTTATACATTTTTTGGTCATTGCTGGCAAAAAAAACTGATCAAGTAGATTTTTGACCGCTTTATTTGAATTGAAGGTTTTACATTATACAATAAACGATACAATTGATTGTTGGTAGGCAGCAGATCTGGAGAAAATAGGGGGCAGTGTATTATTTTAAATTTATGTCGTATGGCCAAATATTAATGATGATCTCTTATTTTATTGGTGAAATGCTACACCTTTTCTCTTGATAAATGGCTTGATTGTATTTTGCAACTAAATTTTAGTTGCTTCGTCTACTTTCAACACAACCGGTAAAAAAAAGTTTTATTGTATATGGCAACACATATCAGTTGCCAAAAGTTATTGAAAATTGTGACTGGCAACTAAGAAGAAGACAAATTGTAAATAAACAACCATTTTAATGAAAAAAGTGTGAAAAAGAAAATGTAAATAATTAAAATAATAAAAATTAGTGCCACTTTAAGATTTTTTTCGAATCGAAGATTCCATAAGTCCCATGGAAATGTTTTTAACCTTGATATGACAGAATCTATATTGTCGATGATTCTAAAGAAAGTTATACAATTAATTGAGCAAAAACTTTCTAAAGTTTGGATTGTCTCAAAAATTTAAAAATATAGAATAAAAATTTACAGCAACTACGAATTCCCGGTAGCTAAAATAACATATAACTGGCAACTACAATATGATTAATTGACAAGGCAACTGAGTTTCTGATATCGGTTATCAGTTGCCATACTTAATGTCATTTTGGAAATTGGCAACACAATTAAAGTTGAATTGCAATACACAATCGAGCCATAATTATCGCCTTTCTGGAAAAGTGCTTAATACTATTTGTCTAGCTGATGACAATAGACTTCCGAATTGCCAATTCTGTTATCCCGTAGAAGCTGATCTCATGTGTTATTATTCCCTATTTTGCTTTATAAAATGTCTTTATCGTGTCTGAATTTTCTTCAAACGACCTTTTAGAATAAACTTCTTCTTCGAGGTCCACATTTGCGAATTAAAATTTTGCGAACCAATTATGGCACTGACGTATTGTCAACACATCTTCCCCATGGTTATTGACAGAATTTTTTTCACATAAAAGCCTTTTTACAATAACTCTCAAAACATATAATGATTCGGCGGCATAAGTTGAGTTCGTCGAGCATAACATATCATATTCGGTCTGGGTTCGAGTCACAGTCACGACAAACATAATTTTCTATAATTATTAAAAAACTATTATTAATTATAGTATCCTCCATCGGCGGTAAGCCCTACAGCATTAACACGCCGTCGATGTAAAAGAAATTAAATTGGCTTTAAAACAAACAAAAAAACTTAAATAAAATGTCTACCTAACAAAAGATGGCGCAACTTCAGTTTTCTAAAAATAGACAAGGCATGCAGATGCTAAGTTATATCAAGCTCTATCTCTCCTTTCTAGCTTATTTCACCGATTTGCTAACCCCTTTACAAAGAAGGTAAACCAATTCGTATATATAACACTCCGTAACACTAAAAAAATAGGGAAACGACCTAGCTTGGGTTGTAGGTCTTATTGAGTACATGAAAAATCGTGCAAAAATTTCAGAAATATGTACGATATTAAGAGTTATACGCAAAAAAAAGCGATTTTAACGACCTTCGTCCAATTATCGACCCATAGCTCAGCCAATTTGTATCCGATTTTAATTTTTTTAACAGCAAATAAAGGAAAACAGATTGCGCTTTATTAATTTTGAAACAAAAGTGTCAAATTTAAAACAAAAGTGTCTTTTTTATTAAGAAGATCCAAGAAAAAAAAAAATTGTACACTTTTTTGACTTTAGTAGCTTTTTATTGCTTATTCTTATTTGAAAGTTCATAAAAGTTTATATCAATATAACAAGAGAATTTAGTTCCTAATAAAATGTGGTTTTAATTTTTTAAATCAGACGAAAAATCTAAAAGTTATTAAGCTTTTTATAAACCGACTAGGCCATGTACTAAATACTAACATGGTAATACTCAAAAAAAATTTAACTTTGGATAAAGTTAAATAACTTTTGTAAATGTAAACCGATATCAATAAGTTATATCTCTTTTTTTCTAACTAGAATTAGCTTAAAAAGATTGTGTAAAACAAAATAGGGTTTTATAGAAAAAACTTGAAATAATCGCTTTTGAATTTAAAGGATTACGAAAAAATTAAGAAGAAAAGCGAAACTTTTGATAAAAACTTACCCAATTTCTTAGAATATTAGTCCTTTGGATGCAGCTTGAAAAGCTTGATCCCTTGACTTTTCAAAACTGTTTAAAATTTAAAATTCGCTTAGCAAATTTGAGAGTTGGAGGTACTAAAGTACTACGACCTATCCGAAAAAAGTTTTTTACTAATATCTCGAAATTTTGCACGTGTTTCGAAATCTTTGAAGAGGGCTTTTGTATGTTCTCACCTTGGTCTATAGCCCCCACTACAACGCTTTCCAAGTTTTTATAAAAGTTGCTTATTTGTAACACCGTGAAATTATATAGTTAAGTTGAGTTTAATAAATTTGTCTGTCGGGAAAAAACGAAATAATTTTTGGGACAACCCAATATTTTAATCCGGTATGTGATGGAAATCTATCGTTTTCAAATCGATCAATTTCAGATATATTTTTGAGATAGTTTTTCCCATTTCCGCAAAAAATGTAAGTCAGATAAAAGATAAGAGATCATAACAGAAAAATAACAGAAAATTATCCCAAAACAAGTAAGATCGTGCTATAGTCGGTCAAGCCCGACCATACGATACCCTTCACCGCTAAGGTTCCCCGACAACATTCCAATTGGAACAAGGGGTACTTCTCTCAGACAATGAGCTGCATCCGATTCTATTTTTAGACTCATTGAAAGTGACCTACGTTTTAACGCCGGCTCCGAACGGCAAATGCATTAGTTAGAGAAGTTTTTCATAGCCTAATACTCAATAACCAGTGGCTAGCTGAGTTATGAGGTGAACCGCCGCTTTTTGAAAATTAATTTTTTTCAAGTGGGTCAGGTTTTCCTGTATAAAGACAAATATTAGCTAAATTTTGCCATCACACAAACATATTCTCAAAACTTATATATTTAAGTAGTTTCCGTCATTTGGACTTATATGAGAGCTAGAGTCAAATGTGGACCGATTATCTCTAATTTTGGCAAATTGATTACAGTTGTTACAAAAATTATGTATGCAAAAAATAAACTTAAAATTATCTTCAGATTTACGAGCTTTTTAGTGAATTTTGTCTAATTTAGTGGGTTTGGAGAAAAGAGTTTGTATGGGAGCTATGATAAAATGTGGACCGATTTCAACGAAATTTGGTACAGGGATTTAAGTTTACATAAGCAGCATTTGTTTTAAATTTCATGAAAAAATATTGATTTTTGTGGCCAATATATCAATTCCGGGAAGTGGGACCTATGGGAGGTACCATAAATAATGAACCGATTTTGGCGAATTTCAATAGCCGTGGTCCCATTATCAAAAAAATGATCTGTGCCAAATTTCATCAAATTATCTTTAGAATTGCGACCTGTAGTTTGATTACAAGGTTTACATGGGGGTCCAGCCAGCCAGCCAGACGGACGGACGGACATCGCTAAATCGACTCAGAAAGTGATTCTAAGCCTATTGGTATACTAAAAGATGGGTCTAAGACAAATATTTCTATGCGTTACATACATCAGCACAAACTTATAATACCCTATCCACCTATGGTGGTGAAGGGTATAAATATATCTGAAATCGATCGATTTGAAAACGATCGATTTCACTTCACTTACCGGAATAATTCTTATGGATAATGTAATGTTTCTTTCGTTACCAAGCTTTACTATATTGAATCAAATAGCTTGTTGTAGTAACTTGTTGATGTTAATTTGAATTTCATTATGATATTATTCATTTTTTCTTATTTATAATACTCGTATACTTAAAACATGTTTATGATCACATCATTTTTTTATAATCTAAAATACAAACAATATAATATATCTACGATGAGTGTTTAATTAAAATTGAATACCTTCTAAAGCTAATTAGCATTTCATTTGCATTTCGATCGAACAGAATGTGTTAATAGGCCACGATCAACCTAAGAACGGAACGTTTGACAAATGTTAAAACTTTAAACTCAAGCTCTAAGAGTTCTCTCAGTTTTCAATAAAAACTTAATTTTTTTATTATGGAATCATAGGAAAATAAATTTGTTTCTATTTTAAACTTAAATTAACACGTTTGTTAAGTTTTTTTAAGTAAATAAATTATCAGACCTTCCTAAGAACAGAACAGGTCTATGTTCAAACACTGGGAGTATTGAAGAGAAAAGAGAGAAAGATAGGAAAAAAATCTAGTTCCAAAAACAAAAGAGAGATTTATTACGTCTACGTCAATAATATCATTGATCTTTTGACATTAAAAAAACAGCTGTTTAAATTTTATAATTTTTATATTATGTCATGTTTTCTGGTTTGTAGAAAAAAAGTTAATTTTGTTTAAAAAAAGATGTTAAATTATATTGATGATTGTTTCAAAAATTTTATTTAAGTATTTAATTTGTCAAATATTTATTTAGAAAACAAAAACTCATTCATAGAAATTTTAAAAGCTTTAATTTAACAAGTCATCTTTTAAAGCCCCATGTTCAAAAAAATTATTGTAAGCTTAATTAGTTGTTAATAAAAAAAATGACACAAAAATTATAATCAAGTAATTTGACAAGTTGATGTCAGAAATTAAAATCTGATAACATCACGGACCAGGTTTACAATATTAATTCAAGGTCACTTTGAAAAAAAAAAAATACTATAAACAAATTTGTAAAATACAAAATCATTGATAACTAGCTCATTGCCACTATTTAGATTACAAGGTGCTAACTAAAAAGATACTTTGACTTAGTTTTTTGTTTACAAAGTTAAATAAAATGAACTGATGCTTAGAGAAAGATTTTAAAAGAAATTAAATTTTATAGATTTGAAATCAATTTAATAGTTTTTAACTTCTTTTCGTAAGAGGAAAAGAACTGCCTACTTTACTGCCACTTGGTAATCGAAAATGGAGTCATTAGTCATAACAATTAGTTAAGAAACTGCAGAATTTTTGTAAGCAAATGACACACATTTTTACAATTTTTAGTGAAAATCTTCTCTAAAATTATTTTAGCTACTTTGTTGTCTTTTTGTAAACGAAAATAGAGTCAATAGTCACATGGTCATTGGAGCGTCTTAACTTATATGGCAAAAAAAAAAAACGAGTTTGCCGTACACCACCGAATATAAAGTATTGTTGTAAAACAGCTTCAACATTTGTATACCCTTCACCACTATAGGTGGAAAGGGTATTATAAGTTTGTACTGATGTATGTATCACAAAGAACTATTTGTCTTAGACCTACCTTTTAGTATACCAATAGACTTGGAATCACTTTCTAACTCGATTAAGCGATGTCAGTCCGTTCGTTCATCAAAATCGGTCCATTATCTATGGTACTTCCCATAGGTCCCACTTTCCAGAATTGATATTTTGGCCACAAAATTACTGTACCAAATTTCGTCGAAATCGGTCCGCATTTGACCGTAGCTCCCATACAAACTCTTCTGTCAAAACGCACTAAATTAGACAAAAATTAGTAAAACGCTCGTAAATCTGAAGATAATAAGTATTTTTAGTTTATTTTTTGCATACATAATTTAAAAACTCTAAATCAATTTGCCGAATTTCGGAACAATCGGTCCACATTTAACCCTAGCTCTCATATAAGTCCAAATATGGGAAACAGCATAAATATATAAGTTTTGAAAAAATGTTTGTATGATGGCAAAATTTTGTAAATAATTGTATTTATACAGGAAAAATCTTTGACCTTAGTGGTGACAGGGTATTGTATATTCGGGCTTGACCGACTATAGTACTTTCTTACTTGTTTTTTTAAATTTTTTTCGCCGCACATTGGGTCACCAAAATACATTTTTCGTTATATCGGCATTTACAGTCGGATCTTACAGAGTGATATATCGATGTTTTTTTGTCTCGAGAAGACAAATATTTTGCCTTATTAGTCATTGGTCTCAGATATCCAGTTCTAGTATTCATCAGACCTCAGATCCTTCCACCCTAATATACCTCCCTAATATCCAAAAATTAAAGCTCTTAAAAACCGTTAAACTTTTACTAAAGAAGTTTTTCGATAATTCCAACCGAACTATTAAAAACAAGAATTTTTTTGCCGCACATTGGGGTCGTCAATTTTTCGTTGTATCTTCGCCATTTACAGTCGGATTTTAAAGTGTAATATATTGATGTTTTTGTATCGAGGATGCCAATATTTTGGGGGTGTACGGCTAACTTTTTTTTCGAGACGCCTTAATGTTCAGGGGGTTACTGCGTTTTTCGAAGCATACAAATTCGAACAGTTTTATTTTCGAATTGAGATACACAGTAACCCCCCAGGCCTTAAAGACCTTCTTAATTGATTAAAAATCAATTTACCTCTTAAGAGGAAATGACGGACAATGCCAGGTCGCATATTTAAATGCTTCAAATGTTGTAATAGTAAATTTATTAAACCTTTAAAAATATGTTCTCTCATAAGGAGTGTTCCAAACAAAATTCGTGGTTGTATTAATTGTATGTGGAGCAATATAAAAATTCCTAAATTCATCTGAATTTTATTATTGAGAATTTATATATTTATGAACTTTATTAAATTTGTTGGAGTCATTTTGATCCCTGTTGGTCACGAAAGGGTTAATATTTTTAATTTATGTGATATTTGTTATTAACTTAATAGTTTTTTTTGAAGGCTTAGCTAACGAAATATTGTTTAAACCACAAAAAGTAGAAATTTTCATAAACAAATTTCTAGAAATTTTCATAAAAATTAATTTTGACACCGGTAACGCAAGGGTTAAACATTAACAATTCTGGTAAAGCTTTATCCACTAATTCTACATGTTGTTACGCATAATCAATAAATATATTTTTGCTAAAAAAAAAAAAAATCAACAAATATAAAATTATTAAATTTTTTCTAAAATTTCTCAAAAAGCTACTTTTCCCGAAATCCTTTGACTTTAAGTCACTGGTACGGTAATACGGGATAAGCTATCCACCCATTTTTGTTGCGTTTTTATACTTACTACATTCGTTATAAATCACTGGAGTCCGATTGCAAATTTCCAAAATTCACTTAACAAAATTTTTTAAAAACATAAAAAGGTCATTTACAATTCACATGAAAATTTGTTGGGGTCATGTTGGTCAAGAAAGGGTTAATATTTTTGGTTTTTGTGATCTATTTAGTTAAGAAATAGCTTTATGGAAGGCTTGGCAAAAGAAATTTATAAAAAAATTGACTTTGACCCCGGTAACGCAAGGGTTAAGCATCTTCAATTCTGGTAAAACTATATCCATTAAATATAATTTTGCTAAAAAGTCAACAAACATAAAATTATTAAATTTGTTCTAAAATTTAAAAAAAAAGTAACTTAATATCAAAGTATTTCGGGAAAAGTAGCTGATGCGGGAATACGTGATGAGCTATCGACCCAATTTTTTGCGGCAAAAAGGTCATTCGAAAATCACATGAAAAAAATGTCAATTTTAATAGGAAGATAAGAACGAATTAAAACAAAATTTTATAATTCTATATTCTAAGATAAGTAATATAATAGTAAAAAAATTAAGTTTAGCTATTTTTTGGCTAAATTTGTCTATGTAAGTCGTCAAGGACATGAAATTCTCGGGAAAAAACGCTATAACTCGAAAACTTTTTGAGCGATTTATAAAATATATACTTCAAATGAAAGCTATATTACAAATCAATGCTTAGGGTAAGCTCGTGTTAATTTCTTCAAGTGAGTCTAACCGGGGATCGTACTTGGGATCTCTTTTATGCTAGGCGGATGACTAACCTGCTATACCACGGTGGTTCATAAGACATCTACTTCAAATGAATGCTATTTTACAAATCAATGCTCATTTTTTTTATAAAAGTTGGCCCAAATAGCTTTAATTTGGCAAAAGCTGAAATATTTTTTCTCCTATAAACGCATTTTTCAACTTTAAGGCCTGTTCGGTTTGGCTTAAATTTTCATTGTTAATATTTCTCACCAAATGATGCAATAATCCTCGAAATTCAAAAATAAAGTACAAAAAAAAAAAACATCCTACTGTGCAGTCTCAAAAACGATAAAATTTGTTTTTGTATGCACTCCGTTAAATATATTTCTGTATTTATTGTGCCTGATACCTCAAATATTTTCCTTCTTTCGCCAGAATTGAAAAATTCTTTCCAGCTACTTTTAGGTTCTTTGCCAAATTCCGATCTGGAACTTTCCAAGCTTTATATGACTTCAGGCTGCGGCTTGGTAGGCTAAAACGTTGACTACTAAGCATAACATATCAAATTCCGTTTGGGTTCAAGCCCCAGTCAATTTCTGTAATTAATTTCTATTAACATTATTAATTAGCACAGCATCTTCCATCGGCGTTTATCATTAACACGTCGTCGATGTAAATGAAATAAAATTGGCTGTTGAACAAAAAGCTTCAATAGTGCGTAAAGCTAACTACAGATGGAGCAACTTAGACATGACTTGCAATCTCAGTGATATCATTGGATAAGTTTTGCCTGAAATAGTAAATGCCCATTTTTATTCTGAACATTCCTTAATAGGAGTTTAGTGAAACAAAATTTAAATTTTTCCTTGCTTTGTTAAAAAAGAAAAATTATTTGCATTTGATCCCAGTCTATTACATATATTTATTAATGTAATAGGAATTTATTGATTTATTCCTCAACGCGCTTTGATGGTTGGTTAGGCCATCATCATTAAGAAGAGTATCCCTACTTTTAGACCGATCGAAAAACACGCTATATATAAGCTATTTTAGAAACACAATCATTACGAATTATGTTTGTTTTGATTTACAAGCTCTAAACATAAGTAAACACAAACATTTTTCAGTTTCATTTTTCTACATTTCCCACTTTATTCTGTGAGTTTAGAACAGAGAAATTAAGGTGTTAATGGGGGGTGGAATATTTAAGGTCTTAATTTATAGAATTTGGCTCTTTTTTAGAGGATCTACATTTTTATGATTCTACAACGTATTTGGAATATTATTTAAACAATTCAAATTTATTCAGTTTTCGCTAAATCGTGTGATTTATTCGACCACTTATTTTGTGGGTTAACATTTTTTAGCAACAACTCTCCAAATAGGAAAATAACCTAGAGTTTGTTTTTTTTGTTTATTATCCCCTTTAATTAAGTTAATCTGGGTTTATTTAAATGGTGTTTTTTAGTCAGTGAAATATTAAATTATGCCATAAATAATCTTTTTTTTGAAAAATGTAAATAAAATGTTAAAATCGCAAAAATAACAAAATGCAAATTTAAAAACACGCAATTGCGTGATGGTGTGATCTGATATTTTAATATATATATTTTTGTTATTTATTATTTTTATTTTCTCCTCATAATTTCTAATAAAAACCTACACATTTTACTGTTGCTGTTTTGAAGCTTTTAAAGAAACTACCAAAATTTTATGCAAATTTCTGGTAATTTATTTAAGTGTAGCCCCCAAATCGGAAAAATGGTAATTAGTATGTGACAAAAAGAATTTATTGTTGATTTCTTAGAGTAATAATTAAAAATCGTAGAAAATAAGTCAGAATTTTGTATACCCTTCAGCCATAATCTTAGGTTAGGTTAAGCACCTAAGGCAGCTTTAATTGTTAATGAGGGAGGAGGTCAGTGACCTTTTCTTCCTCCCCAAAATTATGACAATTTCTATAGCAGTCGTTATTTAGAAGTTTGAGTTTTCTGGCTTGCAATTAAAAAAAAAAACATTGACCTTTAAGGGCTAAAATCAAAAATTGAGAAGTCATTGGCGCAGGTGGGGTAGCACTCCTGCAGAACGCTTACTATAAATTGGCCTTGTCTGTTTTAAAACTAAAGAAGTGATTTCTTTAGTTTCGATGGTCTAAACGGACCTTTAAAAAATTAACTTATTTCCAATTTTCATTCTGATGGATGGTAAACCTATATTCGGATCAACAGAATGTTCGGAAAACTTGCCGTAAGTTTATTTCTTTCCTACGACTTTCATTTTTTTGTTCAGTCATTATTAATTACCACAGCATCCTCGTTTGGCGGTAAGCCTACATCAATAACACGCTGTCGATGTAAAATAAATAAAATTGGTTGTAGAACAAAAAGCTTAAATAATGCGTGTAAATAACAACAAGTGGCGCAGTGAAATACACTGTTACCTTAACATCACTAAGGATATTTTTCGAGTATGGGCTTCCTAATGTAGATGTGATATCCCGAAAGCCAGTTAAATCTTTAAAGTTGGCGAGACAGATCTAGACGGTTCGTTTAACGATAATGTTACGTCTTCACTGCACCTTCCCTGCCCAGTCATACAGAAGGGAACTAACTCTAACTTATTTTAGTTCTTATTTTTTGATGGATCTGTGCGAGCTTTTAATACGGTTTAACTGGGGAAGTTTATGTAATGCTTTTTTCCTATCTTACATGATAATACAACGGAGTTTTATAGTCTAAATTAGTCTGGTTACAATACAGCCACATTAACCTTATATATTAATATATCTGTGGCTCGGTACTAAAAGGGCCAATGTCAGTTTTTGCTGTTTTGAGTTAATCATTGCATTCGATTTTCTTATTTACCCTCTTTTATTTGACTCCAATAGCTAATCTCTAACTTAACTCAGAACAGATTTATAAGACGTTTTCTGGGCAATTTTACTATGAATTTATATGGAAAATAAAGGCTTTAATTTATATTTTCTCAAACTACATATTTGGACTTTGGCCCTTTTGACACCAAGCCACAGATATAAGTATAATGCATTACATTGTGATTCGTAAATGCATTAGAAGGGTTCAAAATATTGATGTAAAGAGTCTTATTGATGTGCAAGTTTCAGTCCCCTAATGTTCACAAGTGTTTTTCATTTTATATATAGTTCCTTTACCGATACTGCCGATATTGCAGTTTTCAGGTCCCTAAGGTTTACATTTAAAAGTGATTCCTAGCAAAATTGTTCTTAATTTTAATTTGGTCGTGTTTAAGGAGTCTTTAAAATATTAAAGTTAAAAATTCGAAAAAGGTCGTCAAATTTTTGATCTCGAAAATATTCATGACAATTCAAATTATTAGGAACTTGGTAAACCGATTTCGATGGATTTATCTTTAAAATTTTTTAACATAAATTGTTCTGTCTATTAGTGCAAGTCTTAGATCCATAGAGTTTATATGGCTTTTCACTTATAGATATTTATGTGTATAATAAATATAAGCTTTTTAACTATATATGAACAACCTTGGCATGGACTTTTTCCTACTGTAGTCTTTTTAGTTTGATACCTAGTATTATTTTCTATATATTGCTCTTATGTAAATCTTTAAGGCTTTCAAAATATTTATATTAAAAGTCCAATGACAAACGCATAAGATTACATGAATTAATATCTCTGAAACTATCAGACCGATTTAGATGATTTCGTCTTAATTAATGATTTTGAAAACTATGACTATACTACCCCTTAGCATTTTTTTTTTTTTATAAAAACCTATGTTTTCTGTTTTTATTACTAAAAATTTACATTTACGCGAAAATCTACGATTTGAAATTCTTAATACGGCGAAATGGTTCAAGATATCAACCTCAATTTTTTTGATTTTTATTTTTACTTTAGTTCATTTTATGACATTGGAAAGTTAATTTATAATTTTTAAAATTTGTTCAACAAAATTTTCAAAAAATTAAAAAATGATTTTTAAAACCAACATGAGAAATGGGTATAACTTTCTTATGTGAAAAATGTAAGCAAATTCTATTATATTTTTAAAACAATTCAACTTTTTAGTACTTATAGGCCTTAGAATTGTTAATCATTTCGTACTTTGAAGTTTATTTGTTCTTAAGTATATTTTTACTGCATATCTTTAGGCATATCGTCAAGAACATGAATTTTCGAGAAAAATTGCAATAACTTCAAAACTGCTGTATGATTTTTTTTATTTTGATAACTTAAAATAAAGCTAATTTAGTTCTCTTTTATATTTCATTAAGTTTTTTTTTTTTTGAATAATTCAATTCTTCGTGGTTAAGATTTTGGTAGTACAAAAAATTTACCCATTTTTCCCCATACAAAAAATGTTAACACTTTGTGGGTGGATGCGGACGTGATTGAATGTTTTGAATAATTTTTCTGTTTTTGGAATGTCAAAATCTATAAAAAAAATCCATTAAGTTACCCATGCACTTTTTTATGTAGACCTGTGTTATTTATAATTGTAATAACAATTTTGTTAGGGATAACCTTTCCTCGACGCCTATCGATAGGTTAATCATAAACATAAGGAGGGGTATCGAAAACCACGCATTATATTTAATTTGTGAGACAAAATAAATACGAATTATAGTCTTTTTGCAAAATATCAAAATAAAGCGAAGATTACCGTTCTAATTTTTACCGAATTCAAATTTAATATATATTTTTTTCAATTTATGGACTACTATATTCTTAACATTTTTATATTCTTGGGTAATCTGAAGTGAATTCAAATGGTTACTTCACATGCCCTTTGTAATCTAGTAAGGAGTCAATGTGAAATGTTGTTAATTTAATTCAATTTTTGGAGTGGCATCAAAAAACTCAAAATATTAAAATGATTTATTTAAGTTGCAAAATATTTAACGCATGATATTAAATTACAAACAAAAAAAAGAAACTGAAAACGAAAAACTGAAACAAATAAATAAGTACCTCCTAAATAAATAAACAAGAAAACTGAAAAACTTAAAACTACTTTGGAAAAAAATATGTTCAACAAGATAAAACTGAACTGAATAATAATGATAATAAATATTTGCCAATCTCTAGAAAAAAATGAGACACAACAAAGATTTTTTCCTTCTTTTAAAATAACTTAAGTCGTCATATCATTTCTGTTTCCATCGTTAACATTGTCGCGTCTGTGTCGCCTTGGAAAATGAAATGAAATAAAATAAAATAAATAGAAAAATATTCCCATGATTTGAAAATTGTGTTGAAATGAAAATGCTTTACATTTTCAAAATTATCATCATCATTGTCGTCGTAATAGTAATAATGATAATACCACTTTGGTAGCATTCACTTATTTTTTTCCTTTTCTTCATTTATTCATTCATTCATTCGTTTACCGCATTATTGTCATTTTTTTGTTAGTTTAAACCCAACGTCATTCTCTTGACGACTATAAACGGGTTGTTTTACTTGGGTCTATTTTCTTCTTACTATTTTTTTTTTCGAAATTTTTCCTTTTATTCAAGATTATTTTTCTTAGACAAAGGAAATAAATATTAGTGTTGATTTTGTAAAAAAAAGAAGTAAATATTTAAACTTTAGTATGTTATTCTAAAGTACAAAGTAAGGAAAATCTTGAGAAAACTATAGAGAAAAATAAATATACAAATGCAAGTGAATGAATGTCATTACACAAATGAATAGTGAAATATTTTTAAGACATAACCTAGAAAGAATTTAAAAACCCGTGTGTTTATGAACTTGCACAGAAGAACGACAGTACTATTTCTACGATAACTTGTTGAGGTGATTCTGGAAGTACTTTCATTCATCAAATAATGACACGTTTTTCAAAAAGCTTGGTAAATGTTTAATCAATAATAAATCCCTCTGCATACATATAATTAGGATAGGTTTGCTTAGACTAGGTGCCGTGACTAGGACTCGAACCCAGGCAGATTATGATAAGTTATGCTTAGAAGACGAAGTTTGCTGAATTTTGTTTAGAAAGGTAGTGCCAATTTCTCGCCTGCACTCAATTGTCAAGCTTCCGCAATCAGTATAAGATATAAGGAGGAATGTATATAGTAGCAATTGATATATTAAAACTTTTATCTTAGCCAACTGATTCTGATGAAGTTCGCAACAACTTGTAGTTTACATCTTCTGAATGCCATAGACCCCATTGTGAAATTTACTATATAAAAACTTAAGTCTCCGACTTTTTAAGAAAACAGTGGCCTGTCAACATGCCTATGTATTTTTCTAGCCCAGTCTTACTAAAGTCGGGCTATATTTTGGTCTTAACTCTATCTAATTTTATATCATAAGGCCATAAATAATCGACTGGAATTTCTAATGCACTAGGCTAGTCTTACTAAATTCTGGCTACATTAACATCTTTTCTATATCCAATTTTGGTCATAAGGCCCTAAAAAGCCCTTCTTGTAACATAAGAAGGCCTTAAGAAAAACGAGTTATATAAAAATCAGATATTAGTAAAAATTTTAAATACTAATTTTTTAAGTCGAAAATCTTAAAAACCGCATGATACAGGATATTCATGTCGCGATGTTTGACTAGGACTCGAACCCAGGCAGATTATGATAAGTTATGCTTAGAAGACGAAGTTTGCTGAATTTTGTTTAGAAAGGTAGTGCCAATTTCTCGCCTGCACTCAATTGTCAAGCTTCCGCAATCAGTATAAGATATAAGGAGGAATGTATATAATAGCAATTGATATATTAAAACTTTTATCTTAGCCAACTGATCCTTATGAAGTTCGCAACAACTTGTAGTTTACATCTTCTGAATGCCATAGACCCCATTGTGAAATTTACTATATAAAAACTTAAGTCTCCGACTTTTTAAGAAAACAGTGGCCTGTCAACATGCCTATGTATTTCTCTAGCCCAGTCTTACTAAAGTCGGGCTATATTTTGGTCTTAACTCTATCTAATTTTATATCATAAATCCATAAATAATCGACTGGAATTTCTAATGCACTAGGCTAGTCTTACTAAAGTCTGGCTATATTAACATCTTTTCTATATCCAATTTTGGTCATAAGGCCCTAAAAAGGCCTTCTTGTAACATAAGAAGGCCTTAAGAAAAACGAGTTATATAAAAATCAGATATTAGTAAAAATTTTAAATACTAATTTTTTAAGTCGAAAATCTTAAAAACCGCATGATATAGGATATTCATAAATATCATAAGGCCATTAATAATCGACTGGAATTTCTAATGCACTAGGCTATTCTTACTAAAGTCTGGCTATATTAACGTCTTTTCTATATCCAATTTTGGTCATAAGGCCCTAAAAAGGCCTTCTTGTAACATAAGAAGGCCTTAAGAAAAACGAGTTATATAAAAATCAGATATTAGTAAAAATTTTAAATACTAATTTTTTAAGTCGAAAATCTTAAAAACCGCATGATACAGGATATTCATGTCGCGATGTTTTTTTTTATAGAACTTGACCTAAGTATTTGGTATATAGTTTGATTCTTCGAATCGGTTGGAAAATGACAATTATATATCGTTTTAAGTCTGAGGTGCCCTTAATTTGGGGCTCATTGTGCCTGGAAAGCTAGGCTTTCCAGGTTCAAAAATTAAGACCCCCAACACTTCCGTTATATGTAACTAAAATAAAAATCGGCCCAACGGTTTAGAAGTTGCGAGGCTTATTTCCATTATATTTTTCCACCATCCCACTTTGCAGTGCTTTTTACGATTTCAAGACCTGTTTTCCATAAATGTTTAATATACAGGCAATTTTTCACAGATTTGGGTCTGAACCCTGTTTTACTAGCTCGTAGGGTATTTAATTTCCCCCGATGTAACATACCTGGACCCAGTAGGGACTAACCTGACATAAACGTTCATCGGACTATCATTAGCTATGTAAAGTTAGGTTATGCAGGTAGCCGATGTTAAGTTAGCTTCACTTGGGTCCTAGGAATGGTCCCTTTGTCATCTTTCAACATTAGCTATATTCTTCAAATAAAGTCCGTTGCCTTTGGTATCGCAAGAATTTATGCCTGAAAAAAGCTACACTCATTAGGAAGTTTGTAATGCCTCCTAATATCTTGCTCTTAAAGGTACACACCAGAACCGATGGCGAGGTCTATCTTTGATCCGTTTCTGAAGATTATGCGAATATCCCAATTACAAATTTCGGCTGATTCTGCATTAAATAACATTTACTTGACTTTATAGTCCGTCAATTCATTTGATTCTGAAACCTTGTAAAGCTATTAAATTGTCCGATATCTTGTTTTAGAAGATATACACCAGAACCGGTCCCGATATCCATCTTGGATCTATCCTTGAAGATCGCGTAACCTTCAGAGAGTGAAGTGCGATCCACTTATTCGTTCCAGAACCGGTGGCGAGGTCTATCTCCGATCCGTCGGTGGAGATTATAAGATCTTTAAAGTTGGACCCTCCCAATTGACCTTGTTAGGTTGACCGATTTTGCATAAAATAGCATATCCTTGACTATATAGTCCGTCAATTCATTTGATTCTGAAACCTTATAAAGCTATTAAAGTTTCCGATATCTTTATTTAGAAGACCCTGTTACAAGACTCTTACAAAAATCCTTGTAGATTTAGTACTGTCTTTCCCTCCCAATTGACCGTTAGGTATTTCGACTGATTCTGCATTAAATAGCATATCCTTGGCTATAGAATACGTCAATCCATTTGATTCTTAAACCTTGTAATACTTTTACATTTTCCGATATCTTGTTTTAGATGATATACACAAGAACCGGTCCCGATATTTATATTGGATCCGTCCTTGAAGATCGCTTAACCTTCAAAGAGTGAAGTGCGATCCTCTTAATCGTCCGAGTAAGGAATTACCAACGGTACTGAATTAAACTACATCTCCTTGACTATATAGTCCGTCAATTCATCTGACTCTTAGATAAATTCTTCTAGATTTAGATTAAACGAGTGAAAAGCGATCCTCTTAATCGTCCCAGTTAGAAATCACTACCGGTTCTGTATTAAACTACATCTCCTTGACTATATATTGACAATTCATCTGACTCCAACAGAAATCCATATAGATTTATCACTATCTTTCCTGTTTCGCTTTAGTCATACCCGACTCATTCTTATTTTATAAGACATCCAGCTGTCATTCTATAAAAAATAAAAGGAGCGCGAAGACCCGGGATTTATGTGATTTACATTTAACGGCAGCGGTAATACCGATATTAGGTAACAACGGTTCCGAAATAGATGTTAGTAGGGATCCGGCTATAAATGTGTAAATATTTGGTCGGTTGAAATATACGAGTTCTTTTTCCATACGATTCTGCATATTCCTGTTGAAACTTACAGCAAAGACTCGTATTATATAAAGATATTGCACTCCATACATTAGTTTTCTTTCAAAGTTTAAATTAAAGTGGATAAAGAACAATGCAAAACAAACATACATTTCATGAGCACGTGTGTGTGCCTTATCTTTCTCTCTTTGGATAATCGTCTCAATTAGTTATTTCCGAATTAAAGTAAAAGCGGGATACCCTGTTTTTGTGGGACTTATCCAAAAGACCATACTGGTTCCTAAGCGTTTATAATCAAAAAATTCGCCCAAGAAACGTTTTAGCAAAGAAGTTATAATTTCACTCCCAGGGAAACTAGTTCCGAAGTTAGTAATTCTGAAACTGTTCTATAAAAATAACTACCTTTAGATTCTAACTTATTTCTTAATACTAGTTTTCGAGATACTCCGGAAATGTTGTCAAATTTGGATTATCACCTCTGAATTATGAAAATATTTAAAACAAACTAAAAGCCGAAATTCTTGATGATTGAACCCCTAGCTAGTTCCAGAATCATAACCGAAACAAAAATAGTTCAGCAGGCGCTTTTAAGTTCATAGAACTGCTTCTTAAAGTGATTCTAAAATCATTACGAGGAAGTAGTAATTATTACCCAGACGTTC
The DNA here is from genome assembly GCA_933228675.1 of Stomorhina lunata. Classification (NCBI taxonomy): domain Eukaryota; kingdom Metazoa; phylum Arthropoda; class Insecta; order Diptera; family Rhiniidae; genus Stomorhina; species Stomorhina lunata. The sequence goes on along the minus strand of OW121742.1, from coordinate 95,686,103 downwards.
TTTTTAACTAGTTCTAAAGGTTTGAAAATTATAGAAAAAAGGGAGCGGTTATCGAACCATTTTAAAGATGGAGTAGCTTAAAGAACTTAAGCTTAAAAGAGCTGCTTTTTTATTTGGTCTGAAGATTTAAGCTGTTCTAAAGAAGCAGTTTCGTCGAACTGCTTTCAAAAGTGGTTTTGATGTTATTCCAAAGAAGTAGTGCTTATTAACTAACGGTTAGAGCTTATTCTAAAAGGTGAAAAAATAGGAAAAAAAAACTGGTTACAGAACCTATCAAAAGAAGCTGTTGTTAGGGGCCTTAAACATTTTAATTTAAATAGTTTAAAAGACGGTTCTCTAAAAAAATATTGTAAAGAATCATGGGCTATTTTTGTTTATTATTTCATTTTATCAACGTCACAGACCCAGTGTGCATCTTTTATATGAACCAAAAACATTTTTTCTAAACGATTTTTAATGAAAATATTGTCATCTCTTAAATGTAGTTTCAACTTAGAAAGTGACAAGAAATATTGTATTTAAAAAACCAAAAATTATAAATAAAAACTTGAACAAAGATTCCAAAGAAAACTGAAAAAGAAAAGAAATAACGAAAAAGACTAAAAAAAAACTTTGTTTAAACAAATGCCAAGATAATGTTGAGATCACCTACGCATTTTGTTGAAATTGGTACAAATGTAACAACGACAACAAATACAAAAGCAAAAACACCTTTAATACAACTACAACAAACAGCAGGTACAAAGTACCAGTATCATGCAACAGCAACAAACAACAACAACTACAACAATAATAATAAATCAACAGTTAAACAATTGCAGCAATCATTTATCTATCATCAGCAGCAGCAACAAGAAAAACAACAATCTTCGAAAGAATATCAATTACCCGCAAAGAAGAAACAACAGTTACTAGTTGCCACAAAAGCAAACAATTGCAACAGCAAAAGCGGCAGCAGCAACAAAAAACTAAAGAAATCTAAGAAATTTTCCAGCTCTTCTTTGTCATCATCGTCTTCTACTACCTCATCGCTTACCTCCTCATCGGGTTGTTCAGCTTTATCCACCAACTCTTGCTGCAGTGATTCGTCAACGGTGTCAGCCAAGACCACCAAAACAAATTCATCATCATCCTCCTCATCATCATCAGCCACATTCACATTTAAAGAACATTTTCTTTTAAGTCGTGGTCTTTTGTCTGCCTCACCATTTTCGTTTATGAGAACGAAAAAGTCAAAAACATCTGCAACACTAGCAGCTACTCTAACAGCTGCTGACGCCACAGAAAATCATAGAAAATCTTCGAAACGTCTTTTGGTTTTGGCCGATAAAACCAATCACAATTGTAAAATCCCGGAGGCTACTGCTGCTGCTGAGTCTGCAATCTCTAAAGAAACTAAGTCAACAACAACCACAACAACACGTACGGGTTATTTTTCCAATATTTTAAATAACAACAATACCAAAAATCTTAATAATAATAACAACTATTCCAAAAAGTCCCATAAAACCAAAAATCGTTCCATTACACCCAACACCTCTTCCTCCTCCTCATCATCCCTCAACTCTTCTCCTGCTCCAGTTTGTTCGTTGGCTACGCCACCTTCCTCGCTTTTGATAGCTGCTGTTGCCGTTGCTTCGCCACCCATTGCCACAACCACCTCTAACACTACTATAACAACAACAACATCATCATCATTGTCATCATCAGCAACATCGACAATGTCACCCACCTCACAAACACCACCGTCATCACGTACCTCGCTTTTTGATTCCTGTCATCGTAAGATACGTTTAATTGGCGGTGGACCGGTGGCATTTTTAGGCGGTTTAGTTGCGTAAGTTTTCTTTTTTTTTTTTTTTTGATTTTATATGTTGTTGTGATTTTTTTATTTGTTTATGATTTTTATGTACTTTTTTATAATTAGAAATTAAAAGTTTATAAAAGACAAATAACTGTCCCCTGGTAATCAATACTGTAGTTACTTTATACTTTGAATTATTTCCCTTAATTTCATAAAAAACCATTTAAGTTACTTTATATATTCCGAGTAAAATAGCTTAGGATCAATTATTACCTCAAGAATTATGCTTTAATGCAATTCTTAAATTGTCTAGTATTCCTAGGATTACCTTTTACAAATAGATATTTTTTCTCCAAAATTGATTTATTGGTTTTCGAAATATTCCCCATTAAAATCAATCAATTTTCTCATACTTTTGAACCAATTTTCAAAATACTTTTTCCATTCCGATTCGTGTAACTTCATCAGGTGTTGAAATACGTTGACTACTTCTCTGGACTGATGTGTACGATAATGGTTGAAAATATTAGTCTTTCCTCATTTCTTCAAAGACTTCCGATCAAAATTGGTTTGATTAAATGAGAAAGGCCCAGTTATAACGGAACAATAGCTTTCAAGAGCTTCCAGTCCAAAAGATTTTTGTTTTTCACTCCTTTTGGAAGACTCATATAATCGAATGGTCTTTCCTTTCAGTCTCATTTATTCAACATTTTTCACCTGTCTCGATATTGTGCTCATTAGAGTGTCCCAAAAACTTGAAAGTCATTCTACAGAAAGACATACCCCCAAAATTGTTTATTGTTATATTTCAATGGATTTCAAAAAGTGGTTCAAAGGCGCCTTAAAATACATTTTTATACAAATTAACCCTTGCATACCCATGGGCTAAGCATTGGAACTATTTAGAGCCCATGGGTATGCAAGGGTTAATTTGCATAAAAATGTATTTAAAGTTCAAAAAGTGGTTCAAAGGCGCTTTAAATACATTTTTTTACAAATAAACCCTTGCATACCCATGGGCTAAGCATTGGAACTATTTATTTTTTATAATTAGAAATTAAAAGTTTATAAAAGACAAATAACTGTCCCCTGGTAATCAATACTGTAGTTACTTTATACTTTGAATTATTTCCCTTAATTTCATAAAAAAAAACCATTTATGTTACTTTATATATCCCGAGTAAAATAGCTTAGGATTAGTTATTACCTCAAGAATTATACTTTAATGCAATTCTTAAATTGCCTAGTATTCCTAGGGTTACCTTTTACGTTACGAGATTAATTACAACAAATAGATATTTTTTCTCCAAAATCGATTTATTGGTTTTCAAAATATTCTCCATTAAAATCAATCAATTTTTGCGTACTTTTGAACCAATTTTTAAATCACTTTTTCCATGCCGATTCATGTAACTTCAACTGCTTCATCAGGTGTTGAAATACATTGACTACTTCTCTGGGCTGATGTGTACGATAATGGTTGAAAATATTAGTCTTTCCTCATTTCTTCAAAGACTTCCGATCAAAATTGGTTTGATTAAATGAGAAAGGCCCAGTTATACCGGAACAATAGCTTTCAAGAGCTTCCAGTCCAAAAGATTTTTGTTTTTCACTCCTTTTGGAAGACTCATACAATCGACTGGTCTTTCATTTCAGTCTCATTTATTCACCATTTTTCAACTTTCTCGATATTGTGCATATAAGAGTGTCCCAAAAACTTATGACATTCAAGTTTTTGGGACACTTTTCAGAAAGACATACCCCCAAAATTTTTTATTGTTACATTTAAATGAGAATTCAAAAAATAGTTCAAAGGCGCTTTAAATACATTTTTATACAAATAAACCCTTGCTTACCCATGGGCTAAGCATTGGAACTATTTAGAGCCCATGGGTATGCAAGGGTTAATTTGCATAAAAATGTATTTAAAGTTCAAAAAGTGGTTCAAAGGCGCCTTAAAATACATTTTTATACAAATTAACCCTTGCGTACCCATGGGCTAAGCATTGCAGCTATTTAGAGCCCATGGGTACGCAAGGGTAAATTTGCATAAAAATGTATTTTAAGGCGCCTTTGAACGATTTTTTCACTGAAATATAACTATATACTATATACTTTTTTGAAAAAAATTGAATATTTTAAAAATTTTGACCCAGGTAATATAAGGGTTAGTGACATCTGACTTCAACCAAAATTCTAATATATATTTCTACCCATTGAAGCAATAATAATTTTGGTTCTTTTTATTAAAACTGCTTATGAAAAATGTGGTTTTTGTTTAAATCCTTTGACTTTAAGTTCCAGGCACAGCTAAGGCGTTAGAGATATCATTCTATTTGTTCTTTGTGGTATTCTGCAGGGTGTTCTTAGTAGCACTTTTGTTTACTTTTGTAAACCAAAAACGAATTTTGAAAACGGTATGAAAAAAATTACTTTTTTTCGTCCCATTGTAACAAAAATGGATATTTAAACATCTCGAGGTCTCAAAAAAAGGGGGGAAAAGTCAAACTTATTCCAATTTTCAAAAATAATAAATTTTTCAATAATTAGGAAAGTTTTCAACCGATTTTAAGGTAATATATCTCGTTGGAAAGCCCATTTAGTCTTCAGTACTATGCTGTAAAGGCCCTAGCTCCACTGGGAGTCAAGGATAACAGAAAAAGAAGACTATGCTGTAAACACTTTTTTGAAAATGTATTCTAAGTGGAAATTTTTTTCAAACATTTGAAGAAATCGCTTGTTTTCCCATATAACTGGCATATCCACATTTTGCCGTCAAGTCGGCACGCTTTTCCGATATCCGATCTGAATGAAACATTTTATTTGGATTATTGGGGTAAAATGTAAAATATTTTGGGTACGTCTTTTTGTAGTACAAAGTTTAATTTTCTCCACACAAAGGTGGGACACTCTAATGTACATGTTTTATTACACCGTAATCATGTTTATTGTGATTTTCTTACGACTTATTTGCACGATATCTGGGGTAACCCACCCAATCTTGAAACATAAAAGGGAGACTTCTTCGGATTTATTTTTTTTTTTTTTTAATTTTGGGATGTTGTGTCAAATCTTGTCACCATTTTAAAGTGATTTTTGAAAGAGATATCGAATGGGTCGGATATAAACCGGTTCCAAGCAAAATTTGCTATAGTCACTTATACATTTTAATTCCTGGTCCGGTTGAAATGTCTATAAAATTTTAGATGAACTGAAAATAACTCAGAGATTGGTGCTAAGTCAACCGGAATTCTAGAAGTTGGCCTCAGATCAATTTCAGGAAAAATTAATATTTTGAAGTTGTACCAAGTAGGAAGCGATTAAACTACGGTATCAATCGGATTAAAAATGTATAAAAAAGTAGAATTGTACCATATTCGCCATCCCTGATTTAAGACATATTATCTCAATAGGCAACGAACTGTCGCTAAGTATTTAAATGTGTTTCCCTTAAAAGATTTTTTCTTTAAAATTTAGAATTTGTAATCAATTGTTTTTCTTTGCCAATAGCGCATTATAGATTTAGTTCTCTCAGCTTAGACTTTTACTTTTTTGGAACCAATATGTCACCTTACATATCCCAGGTAATCAGTTTCGTGGTCGATGGTATGCATTAGTATATCTGTGATTACTTTAATGCTCGAATACGTCAGTATTCCCGAAATATTAAACTTTGATTTTGTATTATTCCATTGAACTTTAAAAGATTCCGAACCGTCTCCATGTAATCGATATTATATTAACATTGACCCTTAAATGGCTTACCATGGATATAAAAATGCCCCTATTGCCGTTCTTAACTCAACTCAGTTTGGTCGTCTGTGCCAGTAGACCCCATTTTCACTCAACCAAATTATTTTTTTATACTACTACTACTCAACGTTTTTTAGTTCCGCAATACCAAGACGTCCAAACTGAGTTGAGTTGAAAACGGCAATAGGGGCAAAAGTAAACAATTGAATTAACGAACTTTAAATGAATAAGTTTATTAATTCAATTGTTTACTTCCTATATCCATGGTTAGGCATCCAAGGGTCAATGTTAATTTATTAGTTCTCATTACTACTACTTCTTTCTAAGCTTGTAATTGTTTCGTTCTTTCTTTATATTTCAAAAGTATCCCGCAGTCAATTGTTTATTCAAAACATCCTTAGTAGATTAAACTGGAGACTATGATGCAATTTCTTTGATTATGATATCTGTGGCAATATGGAAGAATAACTTAAGTCGAATACTGAAGTTTTGAGATATCATACATTTTGTATAATTTTTCTTCTGCTTGATTTCTGCTTATGTGAACCGCCGTGGTATAGCAGGTAAGTCATCCGCCTAGTATACCAGTGGTCCCAAGTTCAAACCCCGGTTCACCTCATAACTCAGCTAGCCACTGGTTATTGAGTTTTAGGCTATGTAAAACTTCTCTGACAAATGCATTTGCCGTTCGGAGCCGGAGTTAAAACATAGGTCCCTAAGTCTAAAAATAGAATCGGATGCAGCTCATTGTCTGAGAGAAGTACCCCTTGTTCCAATTGGAATGTTGTTGGGGAATTCTATATAGATGATTTCTGCGAATAATTTATGAATTAATATATTGGTATCATATTTATTAGAGAAGGATGAATGTTTAAAAAAATATTGTGAAATTCAGAGATTTTACGCTTTTTTACTTAAGCGCTTTTTCGAAACAGAAATTTGCATTGAACTGGACCTTAAGTAACATAATCGGTTCTGTTTAAATAAAAAAATATATTGTATAGTTTTATGTAGACATAATTTGTTTGAATATAATGACTTTATTTTTTGAAAGTTAACATTTATACAGCTTAAGTGAAGTTAAGCGATATTGTTATATGAAGAAAGATAAATCTGAATATTTAAACAATAATATGTGTACATAAGTTGTTTTAATCAAAAAACTTAAGCTAAAAAGTAAGCGTACATAACATTGACAAAACCCGATTTAAGCGCCTTTGCTTCTGCAATGCAATAAATGCCTTAACTCAATTTTCTCTTATGTCGACTTAAGCTACTCTTCCATATTGCCACAGATATAATATTCGGCCAATATTGGTATCTCATGACATAAAATTCAAATTTAAAAGACCCTATGGCAATAACTATAAATTGGCAATACCAAAATGTGACTAGGTTTAAAATGGACCACTGTACTCTATATTCGACAACAAGTAGGCAGGATGGAGGAACCACGGACATATGCAGACTATTTATATATTATTATCACTTCACCTTTGTTCGCTGAAATAATTGATAATCCTATCTAATAAAGCTAAGAGCCAAATGTCATTTTTCCGCCCACAAGTAATTAATGATGTAGTCAATCCCAAACATTATTAGTCTCATTTTAGTTCTAATTAGTTATTAGTTCTTATAGACTAAAAAGCTATTAAAAATAATCTTTTATATATCTTTTAAAGCTTTTCATTTCAAATTTTCTTCAAAAATTTTTCCAATGATATTTTGTTTAAAATTTGTAGCTACTCTTTAAAGCATGTTTTACATATTTATGTCACAACAAATTGTTGTTGATTATTTATTTATTATTATTACAATTTTTTTTTTGTTTTTGTGTCATCCCAAATGTCATTTGGAGGAGTTTTCCAAAAACACTTCCAGCCATAAATAGCTGCAACAACTGCCAGCAGCCACCTACACTTTTTTTTTGCTTATCTGTCTCTGTGACATCAATATTTTGTCGTTTGTTATGAGTTTAATAAACTTGTCAAACATGCAAACGTCAGTCAGTGGGAGAGAGAGATAGACACAGAGTGAGAGCACAAGAAATTTGATAGTGTTCAGAAAGACTTAAATTTTGTTTAACCTATTTATTACATCGAGTGTAAATAAATTTGTTTGATTTTTTTTTAAATATTTTGGAAACAAAGAATAAACAAGTTTTTGTTATTAAATTATAAATAGTAATGGGTGTTTTTTTTAGAGGTATAGAACTTCGAATTGAAATAAAACACAAGAAAATCGTTTTAATGTCCATCAATTTGGCTTTATTGGAAGGATAATTTTATGCCATTAATGTTTAAGTATGATTTCGGGCATGTGGCCGCCGCGGCTGGCTCGAATAAAGCCAATTCTATAGGTCCAATTTTCAACTACTTTTTCGAGCATATGGGGCCGTATGTTGGCAATAACGCCACGAATGTTGGCTTCCAAGTCCCCTAACGTTTCTGGTTTGTTGGCGTAGACGAGCGACTTCACATATCCCCAAAGAAAATAATCCAGTGGTATCAAATCGCACGATCTTGGTGGCCAATTGACAGGTCCATTCCGCGAAATTATGCGCTCATCGAATGTTTCCTTCAATAAATCAATTGTGACGTGCGCTGTGTGGCATGTAGCGCCGTCTTGTTGGAACCACAACTCATCCACATTCATGCCATCCAATTGGGGAACAAAATAGTCGGTTATCATGGCTCTATACCGGTCTCCATTTATGGTAACTGACTCTCCAGCATTATTTCGGAAGAAGTATGGCCCAATGACTCCACCAGCCCATAGAGCATACCAAACAGTCAGTTTTTGTGGATGTAATGGCGTCTCAAGGGTCTCATGTGGATTCTCTTCACTCCAAATGCGGCAATTTTGCTTGTTGACGTAGCCATTCAACCAAAAATGAGCCTCATCACTGAACAAAATTTTGCGATGAAAATCAGCATCGACATCAATCTCATTTTCGGCCCATACACCAAAATCACGACGCATTGCATGGTCTCGCGGCTTTAATTCTTGCACAAGCTGGATCTTATAAGGTCGCAAGCCAAGATCTTTGCGCAAAATCTTCTATAAAGTTGATGGACAAAGCTCCAATTGCTGTGCACGGTGGCGAATCGATTCATTCGGGTCCTCTTCAACACTTTGCTCTACAGCGGCAATTGTTTCTTCGGTGCGCACTGTTCGACGTCGCTGCGGATGCGTATTATCACATAGAGTAAACGTAGTGCGAAAACGATCCATGGTTAACCGAATTAATTGCTCTGATGGACGATTATGTCGACCATAAAATGGACGGAGCTTGTGGTAAACTTCGCGAACTGATCCATTATTTTCGAAATAAATTTGCACGATTTGCAAGCGTTGTTCTTTTGTCAACCTGTTCATGATGAAATGGGAAACCAAACTAAATATTAATCACTTGACAGCTGACAAAATGGCCGCCAGTTAAAAAAGTGATGCCAACTTAAAGTTCTATACCTCAATAAAAAACACCCGATATAAATTATGGAAAGATTTAGGCTAAATTCTTTATCCAAGAGATAGGAAAGTTTAATAAATTGTCAGATTTCTCTTTTTCATATTTCTGTGGCTTGGTGCTAAAAGGGCCAATGTCAAAAAACTAGTTTTGAGAAAATTTGATTTAAAGTTTTTATTTTCCATATAAATTCATATATATATATATATATATATATATATATATATATATATATATATATATAACAGAGGGTAAAGAAGGGAATCTAATGCAACGATTAACTTAAAACAAGCAAAAAATTGACATTGGCCCTTTTAGCACCAAGCCACAGATTTATCTTCAATAGTTTTCCGATAAATTTTTTGTCTTTTATATTAAACTTTCACTTTTTTCAAAATTTATTTCTTAAGAGTTTTTATTTGTCTTTGTTTGCGAAAACTAAAATCATTTTAAATTTATCTGATTCATGTTAATTTGAGACAAATCGTGTGACATGAAATATCAATTTCCACATTGACATTTTCTTTGAGTATTAATCTTTTGTTTGGTAAATCCTAATAAATCTAAAAACATAATTGAAACACTAAAAGAAATAGAGAATACAATTTAACAACAATTGTAAATTGTTAACTTGTTAATGGTTTAGTTAGGGCATTCCCGAACTTGTGCAGCGCCTCGAGCGCACAGTGGTTTGAAACAAAAAAAGTGATAATAAATCTGTTTCTTCTAAACTGTAAGTCTGAATGCATTAGTATGTTTGAGAGAATGGTTAAGGAGGGCCCAGGCTTTCTAAATTTTGGATTAATGGTTACCCTGCATTTACGCAGGGTGAATCATGGGACGTCAAAGTAGACCACCTCAGAAGTAAAAATGCTTTTGAACCGTGTAGCTTTTTCAATTATTGTCTATTTTTGGTAGATTTTTTACATTTTGGAATGAGTTTGAAGAAACGAAGAAAAAACATTCTTACTTTACTATAATAACTGTTATGGGTTATAAGTTATTTCATTTCAAAAATAAAAAAAAATACATTTTTTCTATCGACTTTCTTTAGCTTTCGACCCACTGTGCATTCGATATTAAACCCATAATTTCTTAAAAAATACTAACATACAGCCAACAGTCCAGGAAATAAAACACTGAAAACCGTTTTTAAATATTTTAACCCGTTTAATGTTGAGAAATTTCCAAAGTCAAATATTTTGAAAAAGTTTTACTGTAGTATATTGCACTAAAATCCCAATTTATTACCAATATTTATTATTGTAATATATAGTTTTTTTTTTAAATAGTTTTCTAATAAATTACAATATTTTTTACTATTTTCAATGTTTTTAATTATTTTTTTTTTTGAATTGATTAGAACAGAGATAAAACAGAAGAAAAACAACTGGTATGTCAAAATAAATATGCCGACCAGTGTAAATTCAATAGAATATCAAAATAAATCCTAGAGCTTTTAATAGAATATAACAATCAATAGATAAATATGTTCTTATTTCAATCGTATCAAAACTAAAAACAAAAATTTCATAATTTAATATATACATATCGTTGGTCTTATATAGAAAGGCCCTAACTCGCATATATACAACTTTACAGGAGAAGGTAAAAGCTGATTTAAAACTGTAATTGACAAAATTTTACGTTTTTTTTAATAAAAAACTAATTTGTTTTTTTTTTTTAATTTAAACATATAAAAAACTAAATTGAGATAGAGCTTTTTGTATTCGATTTTCAGAGCATAAATGTAACTTAGGGCTTTTTTGCTGTAGTGATCAAAACAAATTTTATTAAGGAAAGCTTTACATAGTGAATGTTTTCTTTAGGAAAGTTTTCGATAGCGAATACTTTCTACAAGAGATATTTTGATATTAAAAGTTTTCCCAATTCGAAAGCTTTCAATAGATAATGCTTTCTACAAGAGATGTTTTGATATTAAAAGTTTTCTATAGGAAAGCTTTCGATATTGAAAGTTTGACTTAGAATGTTTTATACATGAAATCTTTCGATATTGAAAGTTTTTTGAATATCGAAAGTTTATTATAAGGAAGCATTTCGAAATCTAAAGATTTATATAAGAAATCTTTAGATATTGGCATTTTTATATTGGAAAGCTCGAAAGATTTTTATAGGTAATCTTTAGGTATTGGCATTTTTATATTAGAAAGCTCTTGATATGGAATTTTTTTAATAGTTTTGGATATAACAAGTAGCATTTAGAAAATCTCTTGATATAAAAGGTTTTCAAACCGAAATATTTTGACGACAAAAGTTTTATATAAAAAATCTTTTGATATCAAAAGTTTATTGGACATCGAAAGTTTTATATAGAAATCTTTTTTTTTCGGAAAGCTTTCGATATGAAATGTTTTTTGAAAGCTTTTTTATATCAAAAGTTATCCATAGGAAAGCTTTGATATTGAAAGTTTTATATAAGAAATCTTTCGATATCAAATGTTTATTATAGGAATCCTTTCGACATCGAAGTTTTAATTTAGGAATTTTGAATATAAAGTTTTTTTAGAAAGTTTTAGATATTAAAGTTATAAATAGGTAAAGCTTTTGATATTGATTTTTTTTTATAGGAAAGTTTTGAATCAAAAGTTTTATATTTGAAATATTTTGACGACAAATGTTTTATATAAGAAATCTTTCGATATCGGAAGTTTATTATTAAAAACCTTTCGACATGGAAAGTTTTGTATAAGAGAACTTTAGATAAATAATGACAGTTTTTTATTGAAAAACTTAGTATCGGGTGGTTAAATTTCAAGGGCCGATGTTGATTTTGAATAAAACACAAACTATTTAGGAAATTATTGTAATTTTATTTTATTATGATGTATTGGTATTACTCAATTATGTATGGAACAAAATATCGACCAAATGGGCGCCGCGACCACAGCGACACACCTCCATCCGATGGTCCAAATTTACCATGACCCTGAGGCATAATGGAGGTTCTATGCCGTTAATGTGATGAATTATCTCATCCTTTAGCTCTTGAATAGTTGCTGGAATATTGACGTACACCTTTTCTTTCAAATAACCCCAAAGAAAAAAGTCCAGCGGTGTCAAATCACATGATCTTGGTGGCGAATTGACATCGCCATTACATGAGATAACACGGCCATTGAATTTGTTGCGCAAAAGAGCCATTGACAAATTTCTATGCCCCCTAATTGCAAAAAAAAGTCAATTGGGTTTTCTTTTATGAAATTTTTTAAATTGTTTTACATAAACAATAAAGTAAACTTTAAAACTGCAAATAATTAGTTATTTACCTTGTACAGTTTTACAGAAATTTAAAGTCAAATTTCAGGTCTAATTTTGTAAAAAATACACTTTTTTGTTTTTTATCTTTTGTCTAACTTCAAAACAAGGGCCAGTCTATTTTTTTTAGTTAGACCGCTTAACCTTAAAGCAAAGACAAAGAAATAAAGTTGTTGCACTTCCAAACATTGATTTGCCGTATGGTCGTTTTGAAAAGTCCACAAAAAAAGATTTTACTCTAATTCGGAAACAACTAACGGAAAAGATAAGGGGCGGTTCACATATTACGTAACGCTATTTTCTTTCTATTTCACGTTTGACAAAATAAAAATGAATGGACTGTAATATCTTTATGTTATATTGTCTTTTCTTAAACCTTTCATGTCAAGATTAAAGTGAGAGTGGTTAAAATTATTTGTATGAGCCTTAAATATGAACTAATATTAATTTCAGGTCTCTTTGACTTTTGGTTTTATTGTTATGAGATGTTGCTTATAAGCAACATTAGGCATTTTTAGTACATTTAAAAACAAAAACGAATATTTTTATTTCGTAATATTTTTGTATAATTATTTCAGTCGATCTTCCAGGGGTTACATAAAACAGGCGGACATGACTAAATCGACTCTCTCAAGTCAATTGGGTTCTTAGATATTCAGTCCATCTCCCAGGGGTTACATAGAACAGGCTTGGCATGACTAAATCGACTCTCTCAAGTCAATTGAGGTCTTAGATAAAGAATGAACAAATTACAAACTAATTGACAAACTTATGTATGGAATTAGTAGCTAATAGCGAAGGGTATAAAAACAATCATAAATCCACAATTTAAAATTAATTATTTAATTTTAGTTTGAGATTAAATAATCAGAAAAAGTTGAATAAACTTTTAAGCTGAAAAAGAAAATCTCAGAACTGATTAAAAACTTTTAATTTTTAAGTTAAAACAATTATTTATGTGCAATAATACATGACTTAAAACATGGCTGCAATATGAGAAGTTATTAGGGAGATTCATTAAACTGAAAAAATTTGGTATAAATATAAAATTACAAAACCAGATCATTTGAAATTGAAGTTTTGTAATCATTTTATCTAATGTTTAATAATAAGAAATTTTTTTAATTCAATTTTTTTAAACTGAATACCCCTAATGTTTTTGGTTTTGCCATCATGTTTGCAATGTATTGAAATACAATTCAAAGTTTTGTATTTCTGTGGGAATCTTATTGGATTTAAAAGTTTTTTTGTATTTAGTTTTTGCTTCTTTTGTTGTTTTAGTTTTTAATTTAATGTTAACTTTTATAAATAGTTTTATTTTTCCTTTATTTTTTTCTTGTTTTTATTTTTGCCATTCACTTAAATCGTGGATGGATATTCTCATAAAATACATTTGATTTTTCTTATCTTTGAACTACAGATTACAATTTTATTTTTTGTACAATAAAACAACAAAAAACACAAAACAATGAGCAAGAAATTAATTTATTAAAAACCACATAATGTTAGTAATTTCCTTATTTATAAATACATATTAACCAAAGTGGCTTTTATTTATTTTTAAACTATAGTTTTTTAACAAGCCGCAATAAATATTTTTTTACTTAATCATCTCATGGACTTAACATTCATTTTTTTTGTAATTTCTATAATTTTTTTATTGAAATAGGAAGCCAAATTAATAAAGTAGCAATTGCCACCTTTTAGATTACATAGAGTTTGTTTAGTGGGTAGTTTTTAGAAGGCAATTAATCTTAACTTTTATGTACTTATTCCCCTTTTAAAAAGACTTAACATTATTGATGTTTCTGTCCTTTACATCTATAGAGTAACTCTACACTGTAATGTAACATTACTGTTAAGCATTAACATTTTCATGTACATTTTTACATTTGTCTATTAATGAGAGTTTTTCTGTTAACTCTTTTTACTTGTGTCTGTCCTAATATCTGGAATAAGGTTCCTGTTTGCTATTGGGATGACTGTCATTTTGTTTGTTCCACTGGCTTGACATTGTTGTTTACCTGGTTTTCTGACTGGTTTATTATTGTTGTTATTTGTAAAGTTGTTCTGTTGCATTTAGTCTCGATGTTAAGTGTGACGGCCAGTGTTCGTTCGTTCGTTCGTTGTACTACAATCGCTTTTCCTACCATGTTATTTAACTAACTGTGTCACATTGACCTGCTCCAACAAACTAGATAATAGCAACAACAAGAACAAATTTATTAACTACTATCACCATTTACTTATTTATTTGTTTGCTTTCATGGTTTTTATCTGACTTACTTTTTTTATCGTTGGCTGAACAGTGAAATTTTAACATTTACTGTAAAGTTTTAAGTAATGAGGGGAATATTTCGTCACCTAAAAGACGAAACAACCTAACTGCAGTTTTCAAAAGTTTACAGGAGAAGGAAAAAACGTTATAAAATTGGAACTAAAGAGTGTTCTAAAAAAAAATATGCATTTACTATTTTAGACAAAATTTATCCATAGTGCAAGAAATAATTTATTTTTTGACCAAGTTAGTTTCTATAGATATGTCAGATACTATTATTTTAGAAATTATTAAATTTCAATAGTTATTTTAATCAAAATGGACTGCGAAAAAAAAGTTCGTGAAAATATAATTAAAACTTTTCAAAAAAATCCGTCATGGACTTTTAAAAAAATAGCTAAAAATTTGAAAGTTGACCCTCGAACGGTTTCTAATGCCATCAGACGGTATAAGGAAAACCTGAGCATTGAAAGAAAACCTGGATCAGGGAGGAAAAAAGGTCCTACAGATATTGGTAAGGCAAAAGAAGTCGAGCGACTCTTTCGAAGAGCGCCTAACACTTCTTTAAGAAAAACAGCTCGTACGGTGAAATGTTCTACGAATTTTGCACATAGAGTCAAAGCTTATGCTGGACTGAAGACATACAAAGTCCAAAAGGTTGCAGATCGCAATGCTATAAAGAACTTAGAAGCAAAAAAACGAGCGAAAAAATTGAAGTCTGATTTTATAAAAAAATACACCTGTTGTGTGATGGATGATGAAACATACGGACTGGCAGACTTTTCTCAACTTCCTGGTCAAGATTTTTATGTTGCTGATAAACGGGGCAATGTTCGGCAAGAGTTTCGCACAAAAAAACAAACAAAATTCCCTAAGAAGTTTCTCGTGTGGCAAGCTATTTGCAGTTGTGGCAAAAGAAGTAAAGTATTTGTGGCATCTGGCACAATAAACACAGAAATTTATATAAAGGAGTGCCTACAAAAACGGTTGTTACCCTTTTTAAGAGAGCACAGAGTGACTACATTTTTTTGGCCCGATTTGGCATCATGCCATTATGGAAAAAATACACTTGAGTGGTACTCAAAGAATAATGTCGTTTTTGTACCACGAGAGGCAAATCCACCTAACTGTCCAGAACTTCGGCCTGTGGAAAGGTATTAAGCTCTGGTAAAAAAGGAATTGAAGAACACAGGAAAGATTTCCACTAACATGTCCGATTTTAAGCGCAGGTGGAACACATGCTCCAAAAAGGCATCAGAAGCAACTGTAAAATCTTTAATGGGAGGGTTTCCGAAAAAAGTCGATAATTTTGCAAAACCCGAGTACTAAGTAAACATTTTAATGCTAAATGATTTTGTATAATATGTCATTATATTTGCGTATTTTGTAGAGTTTTTATATTAAAAGGTTTGATTTTTATTTAAGAAAATCCAACTGCAAATTTTATTTAGAGCACTCTTTATTTGCAATATTGAAACGAAAATTATATAATTAGATAAAAATGAAACCAGAAATATATATCGGCAGAGAAAATTTTGTTTTTCTAAACACAGCTTATGTTATGTCACTTAGGTTATTTGGAATTGCAAAAATGTAAAACCAAATAACCTATCTGCAGTACTAATTAGTATGAATAATTAAATAGTGTATTATATGAATATTACATAATTTAAATAATAACACGTTATAGTTTCTTTTAAATTACACTATGCAATAAAATTAAACTTTTATCGCGAATTTTAATGATTTAGTTTTATATTTTTTTAGTGCGAAACGGTCCTCTAGGTACAAACACTGTAATAATTTAGTCATTTCTAATACTAGATGTTCAAAATTTTGTACAGATATGCATTACGAGTAGAGATGGGGTTAGACCTGGGTATTTACCTAACGCTGGGTATTTACCTATTTACACCCAACTTCACACCAGGGTATTTATATAATTTCGGGTAAATACTCATTTGAATAACAAATACTCGTTGTTACATAGAGCAAAAGAATTTTGAACATTTTCGAATTTATCTGAGGTACCTCCTGCATTGGAATTCATTTACACAATAGCACAGGCGCTAAACATAAATGTAATGACATATTTTGTCAATTACAAGCCCAGAAATGATTTTTGGGCCAAAACTTTTGTTTGAATGAAATTTCTCCAGTAAATTAGTGGAAAGAAATTTGTGGAAGTACGCAATTAAGAAAATTAGATGTTCGAATTTTAACAGCTCCCTGTACTTCAGCTGCTTCTGAACGTTCCCTTAGCACCCACAGCTTCTTCTTTTAAATTTTTGTTATTTTGATTTATACCCACATTTTGGGTAAATACCCAAGTGATTGGGTAAATACCTGGGTATTTACCATTTAATACCCAATTTAAAGAAAGAAGCATTCAAGTGTCTTGGATTACTAAAGCGGTGTAAGACATACTTCACTCCAACTGATCTCCTTAATATCTATTCCACTTACATCCTACCCAAAATGGAATACAACTCTCATTTATGGACCGGTGTTTCGAAGTCTATTTTGGAGCTTCTCGACCGTGTACAAGAGGGGGCGAAGCTGCTTATCGGTGACAGTAGGGTAGCCAACTTTATTAACTCATTGGAGCATCGACGTAATGTGGGTTGCATTTCACTGTCCTATCGCAACTATAATGTCATGTGCTCAAACGAAATTAGGAATCTTGTTCCTGGGGGGTTACCGCGTAACTCGATTCGAAAGAAATTATTTTCGAAACACAATGCTTTAAGCATACAAATTCGAACAGTTTTATTTTCGAATCGAGATACGCAGTTACCCCCCAGATACCCGTACATTTTTTCGTAGCACACGCAATTCAACAAAAACTCATCCCTTTGTTGTCGATTTTCCAGTGGATCACACGACACACTCGTTTTTTAGCCGCTCAGCACGAATTTTGAATAAACTTCCTGCATCAGTCTCCCCCTCTAATTATAATATCCAAAGGTTCAAATCGAATATCCACAAACACTACTCCCTCTATCCTCCTTCCCACAACCTTTTTTCCTAGTTTCATCACAATGCATATGCATATGTAGGGGTCATCCACTGAGTGTTGGTCCAATACAAAAAAACCCAAAAAGTGGGCCATGGGGGATCTGAAAATAATGGACTTTTTGTAAAACAACTCATATTGTTTTAAAACAATATTTTAAATTTGAAATCTTTTTGTTTTCATCGAAATCGGATATGGTGTGGTTCACTACGTATTCGAAAATTTTTAATTTGACTCTAGATCAGTGGTGGGCAGCACAATAGCAAAAATGGTGGCCTTAGCTGTTCTAGATACAACACTAGCATTAACTATAGATTTATTTGCATCCATATATTTACAAGCCCTACAATTATACTCGGGCCCGGCATTTAGTATAAATACTGCTTGCTTATGATCTCTATCTGCCTCGGCCATTTTTTGGGTTATGTATTGGATTACACTCCTTGAGCAGATTCTGCGTTCTCTGAAATTGATGGGAATTACGCGTGTGCCCTGTGTCTAATCGACTAACTTTCTAACTTGCGTGGATTTAAAGATCTTAAATGGATTTCTTTATATCCATATATTTGTTAGCAGTATAAATTCTGCATGTCTATGATCTCCATCTGCCTTTACCACTCAACTGACCTTCCAGTTCTAAGTTGAAAAGTGAGGATTACACTCTGACTATAAACACTTCGTCATTTGAAATTAAAAGAATGCAGGCATGTTTCTTAGGTCTAGTCGGGAAGTCATCCCAGTTGAAAACATTCACAGCAACTCCTGGCCACATCTTACTCATATTTCTTAAATCTGCACGATATCATTTAACATAAAACCATCCCTGAGGGAAATGTGTTCGATACGGACTTAGAAACAGCTTAAATTGCGACAGATGGAAGGCAACTCCATGTAGACTTGCGAATACCCCCAAGACATCACGTTTTAAATGATGTTCTTTGCCATTAACAAAATTTCTTTTATAGCGCCTGTAAGACTTTTGGAGTCTTTAGTGTGACCACTAGCTTAAAGCATTTAAGGAGCCTGGACATCCCTAATTTTTCTTTTCCATTTCAGAGATTAACTTCGCTTGGAAATCAGAGCTTTCAGTTCTACCAAATCCGATCTCTCAATGATTCTGAAAAGAAAAACAGTCTCATTAAATATCTTCCTCGAATGTCTACAATTCATCCCGTTCTTAAGGAATGCATTTCACCCATTGCAGATCCATACGAGTTGAGAAGTCTGACATTCAGAACTACTTACCAATTTTGGAGCGGAAGTTTTTGGTCTGGCTAAATCTTTATTTTAATGTCAGTCGGTTTTTGCAAACCTGTTTTTCAGTCACAGTTTGTCACTAAATATAGCGCTAAATCTAAAAACTTAGAGCTATATTTAACCAATCAGAAAGCCATTCCTCAAAATTATTGTCCCTAAGTAGTCAAAACAATGGTAAATTTATTTTCTAAAACCCGCCACAAATGTGTCAAAGTTGATTTCAATGAAGAGAAGAAGGTATTTCTATATAGGAATGCAGACCGAGAGGAAGACATTTCTGTATAGAAAAGTTGACCGAAAGGAAGGCATTTCTATACGGAAAAGTTGACCAAGAGGAAGACATTTCTATATAGAAAAGTTGACCGAGAGGAAGACGTTTCTATATAGAAAAGTTGACCAAAAAGAAGACATAAAGAGTGTTCTAAAAAAAATATGCATTTACTATTTTAGACAAAATTTATCCATAGTGCAAGAAATAATTTATTTTTTGATCAAGTTAGTTTCTATAGATATGTCAGATACTATTATTTTAGAAATTATTAATTTTCAATAGTTATTTCAATCAAAATGGACTGCGAAAAAAAAGTTCGTGAAAATATAATTAAAACTTTTCAAAAAAATCCGTCATGGACTTTTAAAAAATAGCTAAAAATTTTAAAGTTGACCCTCGAACGGTTTCTAATGCCATCAGACGGTATAAGGAAAACCTGAGCATTGAAAGAAAACCTGGATCAGGGAGGAAAAAAGGTCCTAAAGATATTGGTAAGGCAAAAGAAGTCGAGCGACTCTTTCGAAGAGCGCCTAACACTTCTTTAAGAAAAGCAGCTCGTACGGTGAAATGTTCTACGAATTTTGCACATAGAGTCAAAGCTTATGCTGGACTGAAGACATACAAAGTCCAAAAGGTTCCAGATCGCAATGCTATAAAGAACTTAGAAGCAAAAAAACGAGCGAAAAAATTGAAGTCTGATTTTATAAAAAAATACACCTGTTGTGTGATGGATGATGAAACATACGTACTGGCAGACTTTTCTCAACTTCCTGGTCAAGATTTTTATGTTGCTGATAAACGGGGCAATGTTCGGCAAGAGTTTCGCACAAAAAAACAAACAAAATTTCCTAAGAAGTTTCTCGTGTGGCAAGCTATTTGCTGTTGTGGCAAAAGAAGTAAAGTATTTGTGGCATCTGGCACAATAAACACAGAAATTTATATAAAGGAGTGCCTACAAAAACGGTTGTTACCCTTTTTAAGAGAGCACAGAGTGACTACATTTTTTTGGCCCGATTTGGCATCATGCCATTATGGAAAAAAGGCACTTGAGTGGTACTCAAAGAATAATGTCATTTTTGTACCACGAGAGGCAAATCCACTTAACTGTCCAGAACTTCGGCCTGTGGAAAGGTAATGGGCTCTGGTAAAAAAGGAATTGAAGAACACAGGAAAGATTTCCAAGAACATGTCCGATTTTAAGCGCAGGTGGAACACATGCTCCAAAAAGGTATCAGAAGCAACTGTAAAATCTTTAATGGGAGGATTTCCGAAAAAAGTCGATAATTTTGCAAAACCCGAGTACTAAGTAAACATTTTAATGCTAAATGATTTTGTATAATATGTCATTATATTTGCGTATTTTGTAGAGTTTTTAATTAAAAGGTTTGATTTTTATTTAAGAAAATCCAACTACAAATTTTATTTAGAGCACTCTTTATACAAAAATTGACCAAAAAGAAGACATTTCTATTCAGAAAAGTTGACCGTGAGGAAAATATTTCTATATAGAAAAGTTGACCGAAAATAAGCACTATCTACTGTTGTTGGACCTTAGTTGTCATTTGAAGTACTAAACTAATCAAACAAACTGTATCAAAGTAGTTAGCAAAGTATTGTATCTTCATAGTCTATTCTGGTTTTATATTAGTCTTTTCCCATTTCAGCCTACCATATAAACAATCTCTAGCTTATTTCTATGCTAACTTTATTCCCAATACAAAAATTACTGTCTATCTTACAAAAGTTGTGCAGGATTTGTTGATCTGTGGATAAGAGAGTAGAAACATTGGGGACTATTTAGTTGTTGAAAAGTTGGTTGGTTGGTTTGATTTTCCGTTTGGAAACAAAGTTATATCTTATCTTGGTCTCAAAGGTTTATTTTTTTTTCTTGCTTCTTTGTCGTTGAAGCCGGAAGTTTTATTAACATGCGACATATTTATTTAAGTTTTGTAAAAGTTTTTTTTTTTCAACCACTTCCTACATTCGTAAGAATAAATCTGTCTTGTACAAGGCGTCAAGACTGGCTAAAAAAACAAGACACGATGTTTGAAACAATTAGCATAAGCTTATGTTAATAGCCAGACAATGGGGGATATAAATAAGTTTTATTTTTCAATACTTGAGAAAGATTAACGTAATAGTTTTATTATAAAGAAAAGTTGAGAGAGAGGAAGACAGTTCCTATATATCGATAGCTTAAATCATATATTATTATATATAGAATGGCTCTAACGATTTTGACGAAATTTGGACTGCGGGAATATTTTTTCCCTCTAAGGGTTTAAAAAAGGGGAAAAAAATTCGAAAACGGTTTATCTCCTAAAGTAATCGGCATATAAATAAAATTCAAATTATATTTTTAACAGCTGCTAAAATAAGCGGACAGGTGTTTGGTACTTTTTTGAAACTTTTTTTTAATCCACTCTTATCTTTTGAAGCAATATAGAAAGGAACTTTGTACTGCAATCAATAGATGTGGAAAAACAAGTAAGAAAGTACTATAGTCGGTCAAGCCCGACCATACGATAGCCTTCACCACTAAGGTCAAAGGTGTTCTTTTTCCTGTATAAAGACAAATATTTGCTAAATTTTACCATCATACAAACATTTTCTCAAAACTTATACATTTAAGTTGTTTCCGTCATTTGGACTTATATGAGAGCTAGGGTCAAATGTGGACCGATTATCTCGAAATTTGATTACAGTTGTAAGAAAAATTATGTATGCAAAAAATAAACTTAAAATTCTCATTATCTTCGGATTTACGAGCCTTTTAGTGAATTTTGACTCAGTGCGTTTTGAGAAAAGAGTTTGTATGGGAGCTATGGTCAAATGTATACCGATTTCAACGAAATTTGGTACACTGATTTAAGCTTATATAGGCAGTATTTGTTTTAAATTTCATGAAAAAATATTGATTTGTGGCCAATATATCAATTCCGGGATGAGGGACCTATGGGAGGTACCATAAATAATGGACCGATTTTGAAGAATTTCAATAGCTATGGTCCCATTATCAAAAAAATCTGTGCAAATTTTATCAAACTATCTTTAGAATTGCGACCTGTAGTTTGATTACAAGGTTTACATGGGGGTCCTGCCAGCCGGCCAGACAGACGGACGGACATCGCTAAATCGACTTAGAAAGTGATTCTAAGCCGATTGGTATACTAAAAGATGGGCTTAAGACAAATATTTCTATGCCTTACATACATCAGCACAAACTTATAACACCCTTTTCACCTGTAGTGGTGAAGGGTATAAATATTGAACACGTATTTGGTACTTTTTTGATTTCGGGGGGCAAAATTGATAAAAAAGGGATAACATTATAACTTAACTTCTGAAAAAGTAATATAAATAGAAACTGAGTTTTAATAAAATGTACGCAATTCAATTGGTACCAAAGAAGTACCATATGAATATGGAGCTTTTTTTAAATTAGGGGATAAAAGGGGGAAAATTTGAAACATTATAACTTTGAAAGTAATAGACATGGAAACAAAATTTAAACTGCGTTTTGATCAGCTGAAAAAATATGAAGACGAGTAATTGGAACTTTCTGGAAGAAAGGCCGAGCAAAACCAATAATGTGTGAGAAATATTTTTGGTACTTTTTTTAATTTTAAAAAATGATCTTGGAAACAAAAGTGTATCGCAAGTATATACATTATGAAGTTTCAAATTTTCTTCTCTCTTTCTTCTCATAAAACTCCGAGCAAGGCTCGCTCAACCTGGTACTATAGCTTAAGTAAGGAAGACATTTCTAAATAGAAAAGTTTTCTTATTTTGCAGTAAAATGCTTTGAACTGACTACATTAAATGCTTCAAAATTCCCTCGACGTGTAGGGGGAAGCTTTTTCAAAATGATTTTTGTATTTAAAATTAAAGCAATAAAAATCAACTTAATAAGTCAAATATGGCAGTTTTAAAAATTTACGACCTTGTTTAATTGGCCAAAAAATTGTACTTCAGTTTCTTTTGTATTTAGTTCAGAATTAGATTTTTTAAATAAGATTTCAATATATGTATGTTTTGTCGTATTTACTTCATAAACAGTTTTAAAGTCACTGAACTATATTAAAAAATTTTATATAATTAAATGTACAAACCAAATTTAAACAAACAAAAAGCATTTAATAATAAATGATTTTTTCAATTTTTTTTTAATTTTTTATTTTTATAACATTTAAACAAAAAAGACCCCAAACGTAACGAGCCAACGATCACACATTAAACAGCCAATTCATTCTTCATTCTTGATTTCTGCGCTGTACTTTTTTGTATTTAAATTTTATTGGGGTTTGTACCGAAAGTCAAGGCCAATTTGTAGAGCAAAAATCAACACAACCATTAGCCATTTGGTTCCCTATATTTATTTCTATGAATGTTTTATAAATTTAAATTTTATTATTGTATATTTATTTTATTTTTTTTTTTGTTTTCTCTTCTATGTAGGTTTTGTTTTGTTCTAAAAGTTACATTACTAAAAAGTTCACATTTTTTTTTGTAAAGCCAATCAATTACCTTGAATAAATAATTGTTTAGAAAAAATATATATGAATCAACTAAACCCGGACCATATAACCAGCAAATGAACCAACAACCTAAAGTTTTTTGAAATAATTTTTCTCTTTTTCACCACTTACCTTTTTTTTAGTACAAATTTAATTTCATTCATTTAAATATCTCGAACCCATTGACCGTTTAAAAGACATAAAACAAACCGTTGTCAATCAATTGCCAACATTTAGAATATTTAAATGCAGAACATCAAACTAACGACGTCATAGCGAAGTGTAACAAATAACAAAGCAAATATTTATTGAAAAACGGTGTTGTCAATTTCGAAGAATGTCAAAGCTTTAAGTTAAAACATAGCGACACATCTCTCTTTATGATTAGCCCGATATGCAAACTTTATGAAAACCTCTTTTTTGAAAGACCTGACAAAGGCATAAATAGATCTAATGATCTATCTCCCAAACAATAAGGCTCTAAAAATTTTAAAATAACTATAAAGAGTGTTCTAAAAAAAATATGCATTTATTATTTTAGACAAAATTTATCCATAGTGCAAGAAATAATTTATTTTTTGATCAAGTTAGTTTCTATAGATATGTCAGATACTATTTTTTTAGAAATTATTAATTTTCAATAGTTATTTCAATCAAAATGGACTGCGAAAAAAAGTTCGTGAAAATATAATTAAAACTTTTCAAAAAAATCCGTCATGGACTTTTAAAAAAATAGCTAAAAATTTGAAAGTTGACCCTCGAACGGTTTCTAATGCCATCAGACGGTATAAGGAAAACCTGAGCATTGAAAGAAAACCTGGATCAGGGAGGAAAAAAGGTCCTACAGATATTGGTAAGGCAAAAGAAGTCGAGCGACTCTTTCGAAGAGCGCCTAACACTTCTTTAAGAAAAGCAGCTCGTACGGTGAAATGTTCTACGAATTTTGCACATAGAGTCAAAGCTTATGCTGGACTGAAGACATACAAAGTCCAAAAGGTTCCAGATCGCAATGCTATAAAGAACTTAGAAGCAAAAAAACGAGCGAAAAAATTGAAGTCTGATTTTATAAAAAAATACACCTGTTGTGTGATGGATGATGAAACATACGGACTGGCAGACTTTTCTCAACTTCCTGGTCAAGATTTTTATGTTGCTGATAAACGGGGCAATGTTCGGCAAGAGGTTCGCACAAAAAAAACAAACAAAATTCCCTAAGAAGTTTCTCGTGTGGCAAGCTATTTGCAGTTGTGGCAAAAGAAGTAAAGTATTCGTGGCATCTGGCACAATAAACACAGAAATTTATATAAAGGAGTACCTACAAAAACGGTTGTTACCCTTTTTAAGAGAGCACAGAGTGACTACATTTTTTTGGCCCGATTTGGCATCATGCCATTATGGAAAAAAGGCACTTGAGTGGTACTCAAAGAATAATGTCATTTTTGTACCACGAGAGGCAAATCCACCTAACTGTCCAGAACTTCGGCCTGTGGAAAGGTATTGGGCTCTGGTAAAAAAGAAATTGAAGAACACAGGAAAGATTTCCACTAACATGTCCGATTTTAAGCGCAGGTGGAACACATGCTCCAAAAAGGTATCAGAAGCAACTGTAAAATCTTTAATAGGAGGGTTTCCGAAAAAAGTCGATAATTTTGCAAAAACCGAGTACTAGTAAACATTTTAATGCTAAATGATTTTGTATAATATGTCATTATATTTGCGTATTTTGTAGAGTTTTTATATTAAAAGGTTTGATTTTTATTTAAGAAAATCCAACTACAAATTTTATTTAGAGCACTATTTATCTGTAATTACATACAAATAACTCTAGATCAGTGATGCCCAGTACAATAACCAAAAAGTCTTTGAAACACAAGACATAAGATTGCAAGAAAAATATCGCTGATCTCTTGTAAAAAGACCCTAACTCGCACTTTTTTCAAAATTGATTTTTCGTTTGATTCCGATTCATTTAACGCAAATATATTAGCTCACAAAAATGTAAGACAATTTTATCAAAATTACCGGTTATTCAAGTAATTTTCTAAAAAGCCATAACTTAATCCAAAAAAAAAAAACATATATTTTAAAGGCCCTATCTCGGCAAATTATGTATCGTTGCATCTACAAATAATAGAAAGCTTTTGAATCAATCTTAAAGCTTTCGGTTTGATGTATAATGATTTCTTATATATAGAACTCTCGTCGACAAAATATTTCGGATAGAAAACTATCCTGTAGAAAACTTTCAATTTCAAAAGATTTCCTATAGGTAAAATTTATCTTTCCTACAGGTTACTTTTACGAGTAATATCTTTCTACTAAAGACATTTCACATCGAAAGCTTTCCAATAAAAATATCAAAAGATTTCCTATAGGTAACGTTTATCTTTTCTATAGGTAAATTTTTGATATCTTTCTACTAGACATTTCACATCAAAAGCTTTCCAATAAAAAATCATAAGTTTTCTTATATAAAACTTTCGATGTCGAAGTTTTCTTATATAAAACGTTCGATGTCGAAGTTTCTTATAATAAACTTTCGAATTGAAATTTTTCTTTTATAAAACATTTGATGTCGAGCTTTTAATATAGAAAGCCCTTCTATAGAAAGATTTGTTTTGTATTTTCTATAGAAAATATTCGCTATGGAAAGCAATATAGGAAACTTTTGATGTGAAAAGATTTCAATTAAAAACAGTTAATATCGAAATCTTTCCCATAGAAACGATTTCCTATATAAAACTTTCGATATCAAAAGATTTCTTATTTGTCGTGAAAATATTTTGGATAGAAAACGTTAAATATCAACAGATTTCCTTAAGGTTTTTTTTTTAACTTAAAAATATTCT
The DNA here is from genome assembly GCA_933228675.1 of Stomorhina lunata. Classification (NCBI taxonomy): domain Eukaryota; kingdom Metazoa; phylum Arthropoda; class Insecta; order Diptera; family Rhiniidae; genus Stomorhina; species Stomorhina lunata. The sequence continues at coordinate 95,659,613 of OW121742.1, read as the reverse complement.
ATATCGAAAGCTTTCCAATATAAAACTGGCAATGTCTAAAGATATCGTAAGAAGTTCCATAGAAAACTTTTGATTTTTTTACATAAAACTTTGAATATTTAAAGATTTCATATACGAAACATTTGATGTCAAGCTTTTAATATCGAAAGCCCTCCTATAGAAAGAAAACTTTTGTATCGAAAGATTTCCTATAGAAAACTTTTAATATCAAAAGATTTCCTATAGAAAACTTTCAATATCGAAAGATTTCCTATAGAAAACTTTCAATATCGAAAGATTTTCTATAGAAAACTTTCAATATCGAAAGATTTTCTATAGAAAACTTTCAATATCGAAAGATTTTCTATAGAAAACTTTCAATATCGAAAGATTTTCTATAGAAAACTTTCAATATCGAAAGATTTTCTGTAGAAAACTTTCAATATCGAAAGATTTTCTATAGAAAACTTTCAATATCGAAAGATTTTCTATAGAAAACTTTCAATATCGAAAGATTTTCTATAGAAAACTTTCAATATCGAAAGATTTCCTATAGAAAACTTTAAAATATCGAAAGATTTCCTATAGAAAACTTTCAATATCGAAAGATTTCCTATAGAAAACTTTAAATATCGAAAGATTTCCTATAGAAAACTTTCAATATCGAAAGATTTTCTATAGAAAACTTTCAATATCGAAAGATTTTCTATAGAAAACTTTCAATATCGAAAGATTTTCTATAGAAAATATTCAATATCGAATGATTTCTTATAGAAAACTTTCACTATCAAGAGATTTTTTCATTGGATAATCGTCCCTATTAGTTGTTTTCGAATTATAGTAAATGCGGTATACTCTCTTTTGTATGGGACTTTTCAAAACAACCATGGAAGTGCAACAATATTTATATTATAGTGTCTTGGCTTTCTCATTACTGTAATATGAGTAAATTTTTACTCAAAACTAGGAAAAGGAAGTCAAAGAGTAGAAATATTTTTGAAAAGTAAACGAATATTTTTTAAAAAATATTCAGATTCGAAGCCAGTTGACATCACTGTTTTCTTCAGCTAACATGAGTTTCAAATGTTTGTCATTAATTTATTTTTTATTTACTTATTTTACATTTTTTCTTTAATAGTTCTTTTAACTTGTTACAGTTTTCTTCTATCAATAAATAAAACTATAGCAAATAATGGTTATTTATAAAATGTTAATATATCTAGTCATTTAAAATAATATTTACATTGTTTTATTTTTCTCGGTTTTATGAAGTTATTGACATTTCTTAATGACTAAAATAGTAAAAAAATATATATGTAACAAAAAATTGCTTTTAATTTATTTGCTATTGTAATATTAAAATATTTATTTAAGTTCGTTTTGGAATAAATAGAACTGATGAAGGTCTACGATTCAATTCCTATTTGAATCTAATATATTTTTAAACCTAAACAATTTTAAATGGTCTTGAACTTAAGATTTTTAAGATATTGATTTTATTTTGAAACTAATCGATTTTTACTTTTCTTTCTCTTTTTAGGTAAGTAACATGCCATTTTATATGAAATTTTGAACTATTTTTCAAAAAATGAGTAAGTTCTTTTAAAACTTTATATTAAAAAAAGTAATTTTTAAATCAGACCTGTCCAAATACGCATACATACATTAATATTTGCTATTGTGGTGAACAACTTTGATCGAGCAAACAATTCTAATCTGGCAGCACTGACTTTGCAAAGACAATTTTACGTACGTGTGAGCGGGACAAATATAGTTGCGTCTCGCTCATGCATAGTGTGTCGGTGTGAAAGCTCAAAAGCTCTTTTGTAAAAGAAAACTTTCAATATCGAAAAATTTCCTAAAGAAAACTTTCAATATCGAAAGATTTTCTATAGAAAACTTTCAATATCGAAAGATTTCCTGTAGAAAACTTTCAATATCGAAAGATTTCCTATAGAAAACTTTCAATATCGAAAGATTTTCTATAGAAAACTTTCAATATCGAAAGATTTTCTATAGAAAACTTTCAATATCGAAAGATTTTCTATAGAAAACTTTCAATATCGAAAGATTTTCTATAGAAAACTTTCAATATCGAAAGATTTTCTATAGAAAACTTTCAATATCGAAAGATTTTCTATAGAAAACTTTCAATATCGAAAGATTTTCTATAGAAAACTTTCAATATCGAAAGATTTTCTATAGAAAACTTTCAATATCGAAAGATTTTCTATAGAAAACTTTCAATATCGAAAGATTTTCTATAGAAAACTTTCAATATCGAAAGATTTTCTATAGAAAACTTTCAATATCGAAAGATTTTCTATAGAAAACTTTCAATATCGAAAGATTTTCTATAGAAAACTTTCAATATCAAAAGATTTTCTATAGAAAACTTTCAATATCGAAAGATTTTCTATAGAAAACTTTCAATATCGAAAGATTTCCTATAGAAAACTTTCAATATCGAATGATTTTTTATAGAAAACTTTCAATATCGAAAGATTTCGTATAGAAAACTTTCAATATCGAAAGATTTCCTATAGAAAACTTTCAATATCGAAAGATTTCTTTTGTAAAAGTTCGCACATTGGGCTGTAAGTGAAAAATATGTATAGTAGCATAAGTTATAAAATCGGTTCTAAAAAGCCTCAACAGAATCTGCAAACGTCTCTGCATTGACGTACTATCTCATAAAAGTTTTGAAAAACAAAGGGCAAGGTATAATTGCCCTTTGATAGAGTGATCGAATCCCGAAAACAACAAACAATGATATACATATATTTTAAGGCGGTATATAGAACCATTTCTGCTATCTAACGTCAGGTGACACTTTCAGCGCAATTATGAACAACAAATCCCGGTGAATTTTTACACTTTTCCCTATTATAAATAAAATATTATGTAAACTTCACTTTTCCCTTCTCTTTTACAAACAAACTTCGAAAATGGGAAAACTTAAGACTTTCAATTGAAATTCCCTCTCACGTAATACTATTTTCTCCGGTAGTTTATAATAGGGAAATAACATTGTGCTAGTTGAAAAAGCCGAAAAAATGAAGACCTAGTGGGTAAATATAATTCGAGTACTATGGTGCTAACCGTTTTTTTTTTTTAATTAGCTCTAGTTTTTGAGATATAGCGTTGTATAAAAAATGGAGGACGTTGCTCAAAAAATATTCACATAACTCGAAAACTGTTTATTTCCTAGAACCAAGTAAATAAATCGAAATTCGGCAACAAAATTATCTTTCAGGAACATTAACTATTATTTTAATCCGAGCAGTCGTTTTGGAAATAAATTGTTTTGATTGTAAAAAAAATTATTTTTGAAAATGGAAATTTTTGTGATTTTTCAAAAAAATCACTAAAAAAACGACAAAAGGAAGACCTAGTGGGTAAAGATAATTCTAGTACACGGTGCTAACCGTTTTTTTAGAAAAGCTCTAGTTTTCGAGAGATAGCATTATATAAAAAATGGAGGAGGTTGCGCCATAAATATTCGCTTAACTCGAAAACTGTTTATTTTCTTGAACTAAGTAAATAAATCGAAATTCGGCATAAAAATTATCTTTCAGGAACACTAATTATTTTTTTAATCCGAGGCACTAGTCGTTTTTAAAACAAATTTTTTTGATTGCAAAAAAAATTATTTTTGAAAATGGAAATTTTGGTGATTTTTCAAAAAAATCACAAAAAACCGACAAAAGGAAGACCTAGTGGGTTTTTTAATCCGAGCAGTCCCTTTGGAAATACATTTTTTTGTAAACAAAAAAAAAATATTTTTAGAAAATTTTAATTTTTTTTGGTATTATCAAAAACTATTTATTACAATAATAAATAATTGTAATAAATTGGGATCTTAGTGCAATACACTACAGTTAAACTTTTTAATTAAATGTTTGATGTCCCAAAAATTTTAAAAAACCCTTTTTAGGAAATTTTTGTAATAAAAAAAAAAAAAATGCAAAAAAAAAATTTATTTCGAAAACGACTGTTCGGATTAAAAAAATAATTAATATTCCTAAAAGATAATTTTGTTCCCCAATTTATTTACTTATATCAAGAAAATAAACAGTTTTCGAGTTACGAGAATATTTTTTTATAACGCTATATCTCATTTTTTAAATAACGCTATATCTCGAAAACTAGAGCTCACCTAAAAAATGGTTAGCACAATTGAGTTAAGCGTACTCGAATTATCTTTACCCACTAGATCTTCCTTTTGTCGGTGTAAAAAAAGTTATCAAAATCGAGCACAGTGTGATTTACCGTGAAAAATGTACTCACGGGTAGAGATGGGTTTAGACCTGGGTATTTACCTAATGTTGGGTATTTACCTATTTATACTCACTTTCATACCCGGGTATTTATCTAATTTCGGATAAATACTCATTTGAATAACAAATACTCGTTGTTACGTAGAGTAACAGAATTTTGAACATTTTCGAATTTATCTGAGGTACCTTTTGCATTGGAATTCATTTACACAATGTCACAGGCTCTAAACATAAATTTTATGGCAGATTTTGTCAAAAATAAGGCCAGGGATGATTTTTGGGCCAAATCTTTTGTTTGGATGAAATTTCTCCAGTAAATTTGTGAAAAGGAATTTGCGGATTTCAACAGCTCCCTATACTTCAGCTGCTTCTGAACGTACCCTTAGCACACACAGCTTCTTCTTTTAAATTTTTTAAAATATTTTTTTATTAATTCTATTTAGGCTTAGGTTCTTAATGAAAAATTTGTATGTGAGAAAATTTGTTATGTCAGGTCAAAGGTCATATGTTCTTTTTAAATGCTTTTCAAATATTTAAGCTTTAGAATTCCAAAAAAAAACAGTTTCGCTTAATAGTCAAGGCACGTGTCTTAAAGCCATTGTTTATAAATAAATTTAAAATTTTTGCATATCATTCTAATTTGCCTAAATTTAACCCAGTTAAAGATAATCAAACAACAGAAATCACATTAATTCGTTGTATATATGTAGCTTCCGACATGACTTGGCATTTGGTTCAGACTAATTGAATTTTTCTGAAAATCCAAAAGAAGCCACTGACTGTTAAACAATTAAAATAAGTTTAACATCCTCATTATTAAATCATTAGTCGCGGCTCGAAAATTTTCTAAACTTAAAAATTTCTATATGATTTCAAAGTCAACATATGAAAAAATTCATTAAATTTTATTTCATTGTTTTCCATTTTCGACATAATGAGTTTCAAATTTGGCCTTAACAAAATTAGTACAATTTTTTACGTTAGAAGTTGAAGTTAAGATTTCCGAAAACCCCAAAAAAAGAAAAGTAAAATTAAAACTTTTAACCAAAAAATAAAAAAAATAATGTCTAACACCTTAAAAACTATAACAAACGGCAGTAGCAGCAAAATTAGTTGTAAAAATATACTGTTATTAACTTTAATAATAAACATTTCACCTTTGAGCCATGAGTTGAAACAAAAAAGTCAAGCCAAAACACCAGCAACATCAGCGTCATCATCATCATCAGCTGCTGCAGCAGCGGCTCAAGATAATCTTGTACTAAAGGTGAAACACTTTGACATACATTTCTCTTACCTTTCCTACTATTTCCTTCTCTAATTTAAATTCTTTCTAACGTTTCTTTAACATTTAATATTTTAGCGTGATTTTGAATTAAATTTTGAAAATTTCACCTGTTTACTCAATGGCAACCAGCTAAAACGTTCATCATCATCATCATCATCATCATCTTTAAATCATTTACACAATATGGAAAAACTTTCTTGCAGTCTTACCAAAAACTCCAAAAGACGTTATCTACAAATGGAAATGTCTTTTAAACGTCAAATTAATCAATTTGCCTTTAATATTCTAGTGGTTCTGGAAAGACCCAATTACTTAAGGCAGCCTCGATTTGTCTTAATGAATCTGACAAATCTTAACGGTTGCGATATGTTGGCTTTGAGCAAACAAGTAACTCTCTTGCATTGGACCCGCATTGCCTTGCAACATTATAGTAATTTTCCGCGTAAATGCCCTTTTTTAGCCAATAGCACCTACTATGTTCGTAATTTTAAATGGGATATGGAGCAAATGCCTTCGTTTTATGTGGAGGCCCCCATATCGGTGGAGTTTGCTTATATCTTTGATAGCTCCACAAAAGTAAGCGGTTTTATTCAGGCGAAACTGGAATTGAAATCGAATAAAAAGTTGACATATTCTTGATTTAAATTTTTGTTAATTTCTTAGTTTTATAACTTAATAATAATTAAAAAACCTGAACATTGAAGCATTTTCTTTACAAATCTTTTACAAAGCTTATTTTTCGTTAACCTCTACTATTTATACCCTTCACCACCATAGGTGGAAAGGGTATTATAAGTTTGTGCTGATGTTTGTAACGCATAGAAATATTTGTCTTAGACCCACCTTTTAGTATACCAATAGACTTAGAATCACTTTCTGAGTCGATTTAGCGATGTCTGTCCGTCCGTCTGGCTGGCTGGACCCCCATTTAAACCTTGTAATCAAACTACAGGTCGCAATTCTATAGATAATTTGATGAAATTTGGCACAGATAATTTTTTTGATAATGGGACCATGGCTATTGAAATTGGTCAAAATCGGTCCATTATTTATGGTACCTCCCATAGGTCCCACTTCCCGGAATTGCTATATTGGCCACAAATATCAATATTTTTCACGAAATTTAAAACAAATACTACTTATGTAAACTTAAATCACTGTACCAAATTTCGGTCCACATTTGACCATAGCTCCCATACAAACTCTTCTTTAAAAAACGCACTAAATGAGACAAAAATCACTAAAACGCTCGTAAATCCAAAGATAATGAAAATTTTGAGTTTATTTTTTGCATACATAATCTTATATTCTTAAACGAGCAATAATTGTATATATATATATATATATATATAGAATGGCTATCTCGAAAACGGCTCTAACGATTTTGATAAAATTTGGACAGTGGGTATCTTTTTTGATGTATAGGTCGAAGAAGAAGGGACTTTTGGAACTTTTACCTCTACGAGGGTTAAAACGGGTAAAAAGGGGAAAAAATCGAAAACGCTATGTCTCCTAAAGTAATAGGTATAGACACAAAATTAAAATTACGTTTTAAACAGCTTTGAAAATAAGCGGACAGGTGTTTGGTACTTTTTTGAAACTATGTCCGATAGGGGGTAAAAAAGGGTGAAAATAGTTTTTTTGGCACCTTTTTAACCCACTCTTATATTTTAAACTAAAGAATATAGAAAGAAACTTGGTACTGCAATCAATAGATGTAAAAAAAACATGAAACACGTATTTAGTACTTTTTTGATTTTGGAGCCAAAATGGGTAAAAAAGGGATAAAATGATAACTTAACATCTCCAAAGTAATATGAATAGGAACATTATACATTATGTTACATGCGTTTTAAAAAAAATGTACCGAATTCAATTGGCACCAAAAAAGTACCAAATATACATATGGAACTTTTAGAAATTAGGGAATAAAAAGGGGGAAAAATTAGTATTATTTTAAACAAATGAATGTTTGTCTGTAAGTATGTTCTTTATAGAATAGTAAACTGTGAATTTGATTGTGTTATGCTCTTTAGCGAAGATGTTGCGGATAAGCCGGCGAAGGTTTTAAAGTTGATGAGACTAATTTCCGACAGGTGGCGCTACAGAAACTTACTCAAAGTCAATTTAATCGTAATATGTACATTTAATCATGCTACAATCTTTAGCAAAGTTGTTGCACATGAGCCGACCAAGGTTTCTTAGTTGGTATGAAGAAATTTCGACAGGTGGCGCTACTGAAATTTACTCAAAGTCAATTTAATCGTATGCTGTACATTTAATCATGCTATAATCTTCAGCAAAGTTGTTACGGATAAGCCGAGAAGGTTTATGAATTGGAATAAGCAAAGTCCGACAGGTGGCGCCACAGAAAACTACTCAAAATGAATTAAATCGTAAACTGTGCATTTGATCAGACTATAATCTTTAGCAAAGTTGTTGCGCATGAGTCGACAGAGGTTTCTGTTGATATGAATAATTTCCAAAATTATTCAAAATGAGTTAAACTGTAAACTATGCAAACTATGTGTTGGTCGGACAAAATAAATCAAATAATTCAAAATTAACTGAATATTTCTACAACGTCTTTCCTCTAAATTTATTTTAGCACTTTATAATATAAAATATATAAAAACTTTAAAATTTTCCTCAAAATGCTTATCATAAAGCTCCGAGCAAGGCTCGGTCTACCAGGTACTTTTTGTAATAACTGTAATCAATTTGCCAAATTTCGAGGTAATCGGTCCACATTTGACCCTAGCTCTCATATAAGTCCAAATGACGGAAACAGATTGAATATATAAGTTCTGAGAAAATGTTTGTATGATGGCAAAATTTAGCAAATATTTGTCTTTATACAGGAAAAAGAACACCTTTGACCATAATGGTGATGGGTATCGTATGGTCGGCTTGACCGACTACAGCGCTTTCTTACTTGTTTAAAATAATGATTTTCTTATAAATCTGCCTATTTTTTCTAAAAAAAATACTTCTTCGAAGAAGCTTTTTTAAAATTGTTTTAAAAATGTAAAATGATTTTTGAATATACCACATGTAAAAGCTTCTTTGAAAAAACTTATAAAATTTCTTTAAAATGCTCCATAACTGTTTAAAAGAAGCTTTTAAAGTGTAAGTATACACACTATTTTTAAAACGATTCAAAACTGTAAAAAATATAGAAAGCTTATTTCTTGTTTGATAAAGCTCTTCCTTAATAAAAACATAAATAAAAAAACAAAATTTATACATAGTATAAGCTTCATTAGAAAGCTTTCTAGGATTTTTCAAAGAAGGTTTAAAAGCTTATTCTTAAACGATTTTTTTTAAATATGTGACCTTCCCGAGAAAAGGGACCTAGAATGTCAAAAATCTTAACGGGTTTGGATTTAAGATTCTTGTACCTAAAAGGGTTTAGAGTAATATGAAATGAGTTAAATTTCTAATAAAAATGTATCTAACCCATAAAAAAGTACAAAACGAACTTCGGAAAATCGATAAACATCAAAATTGTATTTTTTATTTTTCTTTAAACTTCATTTTCACACAGTAGGTCCCTTTTCAGGGAGAATGTCAGATATTCTTAAAAAGCTACTTCTTTTTATTATTTTAAAACACTTCTTAAACAAGCTTCTTCGAAAAAGCTTTAGCTTAATTAAAAACTGACAAAAATGTGCATCCAAGTACTTCGAAAGCCATTGACTATTGTTGGGTTTAACTCGTCTAACCCATACGCATAGACCCACGATTCTTCAGCTGTTAAGTTGATGAAATTACCTTAAAAAGCTTATTTTTCGTTAAATCAGAAAGTTTCTTGCCGTATATGTAAATCTGTGTTTCTTATACTTCTTCTAAAAAGCTTTTTTTTAAAGCTTTAAAGAAATGTAAAAATATTCTTTTTTGAGAAAAAACTAATAAAGATTCATTAGAAAACTATTTTTTTCAAAGAAGCTTTTAAAGTTTATTCTTAAATTATTTTCTTTAAGCTATTCTTAAAAAGCTACTTCTTCATTTTATTATTTAAATATTTTTTTTAAAAAGTTTATCTGGAACGTCATCCTTATTGTACATACACTAACGTCATCCTTCGTCATTCTGACTACGCATACTTCAAGAGACTATAAAACTCTTCGTGAGCAAAAATGGATACCAAAATAGTTTTATTATGTATTAATAGACTCTTTTTAATAAAAATTTAAAGAAATTCATTTGTTTATTTCTTAATTATTAATAAAAACTTAACATATTATAGCCTTCTTTTTTTGTTTTAATTTGAAAATAAAATTTTCCGTAGTCATTTTGACGAAGGATGACGTTCTAGGGTTAAAGAAGAGCGATTGATTTTTGTTAGGTTTAACTCGTCCTAGAAGATCTATACATTGCTAATACTTTCGGGCCGATACGAGTAGACCCACGATTCGAAAGCTGTTACAATTTCGTTTCTTCTTCCCAAAAAAGCCACTTTTATTTCTTTTTAAGAAAGCTTCATTTTTAAAAAGCTTCTTAAAATACAGGTTTAAAAAAATTTGGCCTTAAATACAGCTTTTTTTTAAATTTACTTATTTAAAAGCTTATTTTTAAAAGAACAGTTTTTATTGTCTTCAAAAGCTTAATCTTCCTTAAATGCTTTTATCTTTAACATTGTATTTTAAACATCAACTTCTACTTTTATTTCAAAAAGCTACTTACCACACTTTAGAAAGCTTAATTTTTTTTATTTTATTTAAATATTTAGTTTTTTTCGAACTCCTAAAACCATCTTTGCCTTAAATACAGCTTTTTTGTAACTTTAAGCAAATTTAAAAAAAGCTTCAATTTTTTTCAAAAGCTTAACTTTCCTCAAAAACTATTATCTTTAATAATTTTGTTTAAAAAGCTTACTTTTTCTGTAAGTGATACTTTTTTTTAAATTTAAGCTGTACTACATTTTCTTAAAAGTTATCACATTCTTCAAAAGCTACTGGCGTCCATTTTTAACCAAGTGCTTGGAAAGCGATTGACTTTTGTTTTATACTTTTAAGCTCATAGTAGATCGACGATTCGTCGGCTGTTGTAATGTCTTTTCAAAAAAATAAAAATAAGACTACTTTTAATTCAAAAAGCTACTACGTCTTGAGAGAACTAATTTATTTAAAAACTTCTTAAAATACTTATTTTATTAAAAAATATTTCGTTTTTTTTTTTAAATTCCTACTACTAGTACTTCAAAAACTAGTTTTGGCAGCTTTTTCGTAAAAATCTTACGTCCTTAAAAACTTAATTTTTGTTGAAAAGCTTCTATTGAATGTTTATATTTTTTGAAAAACTATTAACTTTAATAACTTTACTTAAAAAAAAGATTATTCGCAATTAATCCCAATCTATTACATTTATTTATTTATGTAAAAGACAATTTATTGATGAAAATTAAAAAAAAGTTGTAGGTAAAACCAATTCCTCGATGCGTTTCGATGTTTGGTTAGGCCATCATCTTCAGGAGGAGTATTGCTACTTTTTGGCAGATCGAAAACCTCGCATTATTACCTATTTTAAAAATACAATCATTATGAATTATGTTTGATAATCATAGGTAAAAGCTCATATTATCGAGCGATACTGCGATATTTTTTCTTTACATTGCTTAAAGATCTACTACTTTTTTCTTAAAAGTCTACTCTGTCTTCAAAAGCTACTTCTGTTGGAAAAACCCACTTCTTCTCAAAAATAGATTTCTTCTTAAAAAAGCTTTTTGTTTAACAAATTCTTAAAAAAAATATATTTCCCTAGAAAAATAAAATACTTTTTAAAAAACTAAACTTTTCCTAATATTTTCCTTTATATTCTTAGATATACTTTTAGAAAGCTACTTCTTATTTAAGTTAAACTTTTAATTAATTATAAACTAAAACCAAAAACTCTATAAAATAAAGATAGAGTACATTGATGTGCCGTATGGTAGTTTTAAAAAATCCCATAAAAAGAGGGTATACCTAAAAGCGGTAATTCGGAAACAACTAATGGAGACGATTATCCAATGATAGAAAGCTAAGACACACACACGTGCTTATTAAATGTATGTTTGCTTGTGCGTTTATGTCACTTTTGGCAGAAAAAATTGTATGGATCTTTCTATTATAAAGTCTTTGCCAAAATTGTACTTAATTTTACCAAAGGATAAAAGTTAGATTTTACAGTCTTCTAAAAAGAAACTATCTAAAAGCTTTCTAAAAGCTTATTTATGTTGGATTAATAAGCAATTTTTCATTGAAAGTTCTTTGTTTAAGGACTAGAAACTTAAAAGTTTTTGTTTGTGATATCACTTGTATTCCTCTTAACCCAAAGCTTTTTCTGAAAAACGAGCTTCACTTCAAAAAGTTTACATAATTATCAAAAAAAAACTTTTTGGAATATTGTCGCTTCTACATAAAACTTATGACACAATTTTACTTTTAACTATATAC